>KE546974.1:138853-1366874 GCA_000442125.1 Opeltia flavorubescens
GGGGGGGTGAAAGTCAGAGTCAACGAGGAGTGAGCAGATAGGATTGTATAAATGAAAAGGATTGGTGGCTCGATGTAATATTCCTGTCGTGACCAATGAACCGTAACGATAGTAATGCCAAAAACCGCCAGTATAGCAATCTCGGTACCAATACCAATTCTGTAAATCCAATAACACGATACCATAGCACAATCCTCTCAAAAAAACAACCGCTGAGATCGCGACATCATCGCGCAATAACAACCCCTGCAAATCCCAAAACCCTCCATGAAATTTAGACCATCATCCACCATTATTAACCGAAATTGCCCCTTCCCTCGGATCAAGCAAGATCAGTCACACAAACCTACAGATCCTAATCTAATAATCGCCAGCCAAAAACCTATCAAATCCACTACCACCAGATCACTAGCCCACCAGCTCTCTAAAAATCACCAAAGACAACAGCGATACCAACCCGCGCCGTCATCGAAACCTGCAAATCTCGGAGAAGTACACCACCACCAACCAAACAGCCAACCAAAAATCTCTACCTCCCCTGAGGTGTAACCAAAATAAAATTCGAAGGAAACCTACATACCTTAATCTAATAGTCCTCAGCCATAAACCAGTCGAATTTACTACTACCATCACCACTTAAACTAGTATTGGTAACAGCACTCCAAGAACACCTCTGATATCAAAACTTGAAACCCACAACATCAAACCCTGCAATCCCGAAATCTCAATAGACCCCCATCCTCTGTCTCCAGTCTCCAACCCCCCTCCACTTTAATCAGATCACATAAAATTAAATCACCAACCCCTGATGTATTTCATCCCCAACCAACCCAAGACAAAACCCCCCAATACATCAGCCCTACCACCACCACCACCAGCAAAAATAAACAGCAAAAATAACCACCAATAAAAACACTTTTCAAATTAGATAAAACCGGGAAAAAACACAGTTTCATATCCCAAAAACAACCACCACCACCATCCATTCAAGCTTAAATCTCACGCAACCAACAGTCAAATCTCGAAATAGCAAGGACGTTGAATTAACAATTGATGGAATTTTCATTTACTATCCATCCCACCAACACAGCCCGCTAAAGCCAACTAAATTACCATCCAGCCCCCCTCACATCCCCCTCCAAAACTCATCATCATCGCTAAACAAGGAGTGTAATCTACCACCCAGCCCGGTTGTTCAGACCGAACCATCATGGCCAAAAATCAATCATAACAAACACAAGAAAAATATCATCGCCAAATGGGTAAGATCCAGCCGTGCACCTTCCAACCAGATATCAATTATTCAACCCATCTCGCCATGCCTGCTTTCCATCGCAACAACAGGACTTTAAGATATCAACCTTTCCGCAGCAGGGAAAAAGGCGACTGGCGCAGTATTTTGCCGGTGAGAAGTCTAGAAGACCTGAGGGCAAACGTTGCCAACGTTGACCAAACCATACTAGTCACGCTCAATTAGCAGGGGATCTACAACAGGATATCGACGAGAAAGACATACCTGATCACCAGAAGAGCAGCATGCAACCTTGGAGCTCTGGGTGCACTGAGCTGCAAGAGAGAGGGGAGAGAGCACTATAGAAATATCTCGCGTAAGCCACGTTGATCACACATCTTGAGGGGAAATAGGGGGGTTCTGCCACATACAGTCAAGGTTGACACACTGGATGCCAACGGGAAGAGTGACCAAGCCAAAGAGCTTGTCAACAACCTGGTTGCAGCACTTGGCAGTCTGAGTCGAAGTACATTGATCCTGGATGCCCTGGGCGGGAGTAGTACGAGCGACGATGTTCTCGGCAGGAAGAGCGGTGGCCATGACGGCGAGGGAGACGAAAGCGACGATGTTCTTGAATTGCATTTTGATTTTTTGTTTTGTGGATTTAAAGACTGAAAGGTCTTGAAAGCGATTGAATGAAGCTTTTTGGATTGAAGATGTGATTGAAGAGGCTGTTGGATTGCTGGCTGATGAAGTTCAATCTCGAGGGGAAATGAACACCATTATATAGATTTTTGGAAGGCTCAACTCCTCCATCCAAGATTCATCGTCTTCTCTTGGCGACAATCTGCAAGCCAGTCCCTTGGTCGTGTCTTTGCTGAGGCATTAGCCGTGATGAAGCCAAAGACCCTGTTTTGCCGTGTCGATACTACCCCACCTGCGCATACAGGATCGGATGAGGTGAAGATCGGCGTCATATTGAGGTGTTGAGATGGATGAGTACCGAATGATATCCGCGTTCACGAGCAAGATCAGACTTGACGCCGAGGATGAAGGCCGGCAATAGAATAGTCTATACTAGATGTGTCAGAGTTACGCGAAAGGCAGGAGTTCTGTACGGTTCACAACATGTACGATGATGTCGTTGAAACACCACGGAGGGTCTTCCGTTCAAAGAGAGCCTAAGCTCGGGGATTTTTATGATGACTGTGGTTGCAGCCCGCTGCGTCAACGGCATCAATAAACAATCGTGGCGTCGTCCGTCGCTGCGCGTATGCAGCTGAAGAATCAACATTGACCGGATTCTATGCGCTGTGATTGCTGGTGTTCGGCTTCGAGCACCTCGTCGGCGCAGATGACTTGTCAATATCACGAGATGTGAACCATTGAGCGTTTGTGATGGCCGACTTCGGAAGACGAGCCTTCTCAGATCTTCGTAGCTAGCAAGTCTCGTACCATGGTTCAACTCTTGCCATTGACTACCTGTCCAAGCTTCCAATGGAGTCGTGTTTATTTTGATGCGATTTAGGCCAAGCATGTACAAGTTTCGCCAGCTAACGCTCACGACCAATGCGCGGACGGCGACGGCTCGCTGTGATCTACTGTATAGCCTACAGCAAGGGGCATCTGTGGTTTTCCTGCAGCCACAGTTGGCTTACTACCGCCTGTTGAAAAGTTTATCGTGCAGTCCTCAGCTGCGGTATTAGTAGCAGCTTTCTGATTGGATGTCGGAATGGCATCGATGCTAAATGAGGGTGCAACACAATCCTTTCAACGAGCCTGAAAGTTCTCCACTAACACTTATGGTGGTCATAGATCTGTTTCCCAGCGAAGCGTGTTCATCAACCTGATGGAATGTGCGGACCTGCCTTGAAGTCTAATGTGGCCGATGTCGCTTATGATCGGCGGCTGGCTGCCTCCGTGTTCACCATTTTGGACAAGGTCGGGTTACATCGCAGGCAGGATTTGTTCCGTTTTTGTCTTTGTAATGTGCGGCAATTATCCCAGTGCGGCCGCACTCACCACAGCACAAAGGATACCGAAGAAGTCAAAGGATTGGTGCTTAAGAAGAGTCTTGGCTGCATTTTCGGGGAATGACGGTCGTCTTTCTTGCAATGCTTTGCCTTTCCAATGATCATGATGGAAGCCATCCAGTACTGTATTAGTCTCGTACCTTCGCCCCACACCAAGAGCGGCTGAGGCTGTTGTCACTCTTAGACATGAGTGACTAGAAAGGACCCTTTGCGGGGATGAGACGGCGGAACGTCGTATGATCAAGTGGCGTAGGGACTAGAGAAAGTCAAACGGACAGTCCAATAAATAGCTTGCCAGGTCATGTGTTGTCCGATCGTGGATAGCTCAGGAATCTGACCGCGACGGGGATTGTGTGTTGGCGTTGTGGAGTACAGCTGTCCAGGCTAGGGAAGGGACGGGACGGATTGCTAGCCCATTGTTTTCCAATCCTCCTCAAGTTCTTTCCACATAGTGAATATTCTGTTGACATCGCAACGAGCATTGCCAATTGGACGGGAACTTTCCGTCGGACAGATGCCACATTTTCCTGAGTGGTGCGAGGGAAGCGAGTGCGCTCTCATGGCTAGCTGAGCGATCCAAAGACTGGCTGAGGGCGTTTTCGGTCGGCAGCATTGTCGAAATCTGCCCGCTTCAGCATTCCTAGATCTGGTAGAGTGACGGCGATGTGCATGCACCATTTCCTGAACCTGGCGAGCCAAGCCCTACTTCTCCGCATTTTGGGATGAAATCGGTTTAGTCCAAGATGGCTCCATGCACCTCGTAATTGCAGCGCTTCCCGAACAGACTTTTGGACATGCTTGTCATGAGATGCGAATCCCGCCAGCTCAACGGTCACTCGTGGCCTCCGCGCCCGTTGCCGCTGATCTTCACTGGCTCAGTAGATCATCCTTCATGCCTGATCAAATTTGGAACGCCACCTCAGGATTCTTTGGCGTGACCATAAGTGATGAGTAGTTGGCTTTTATTGTGACCACCCAGTACATGTGTCGCGGGTCATATACATCGCCGTCTGCGATATGTGATTGAAGCGTAAGGAGGATGTCCAATAGATTATCTTCGGGAATTCGTAAATGCGCGCGTTGACTAAGGTATGCGAGTGCGCCACGGGCGTAGATGGCTCTCCAGTGATTCCTCGTACGTAAGGCCAAGGCATGACTGCCGGGTCTGACATTGCCATCGTCGATTGTTCGACATCGCCGAGCTGATTCCTCTGAGAATACATTTTCCGCGCCATGCGAGGCGACGACAACAACGACGTTGCAGCTCAAGTAACCTCAGAGTCGATGAGGAGGTCCGTCAGGACATTTATTTTTCATCGTTACTCGACGCATATGATATGAAGTTTTGCGGCGAGGTCCTCTGCAGTGCACAGCAGTGGATTCCTGGGGTTGAGTCCTGATAAGATCAGCCCGGAACTGGCCTGCCCGGAGCATTCGTCGAGAGAAGTTGTCGTACCTCTGTTTCTGATCCGTCGAGTAACAGCACCATTAGAACCATTCAATCGGATCGCTCAAGACGCCCAACTGAGGCCAGCGGGCTCGACGATGTTTTTAATGGAGAATGGAAAACGAAATACTTTGGCAACGACGAGCTGTTGTGCCGCGACAATGAGCACTTGCTTCAAATAAGAAGTCTATGCATATCATGCGTGAGCGGTCAACAACTTCAGCCAGGCTGCAATGATCCGTGATGAAGAGAACGACGGAATGGATCTTTTAAGAGCATGATGGCACGCAAATGGGTGCAGCAATGAGATGGAACGAGAACAAGATCACACCTTGAGAATGATTGATATCGAAGGATGTAAAGAGGAAGTGATGCACTTGCCAGATAATCCGCGGGAAGAGACGACGGAAGGCGCGACGGGATTACTGGATGCCTGTCCATGTTTTGAACCCAAGCGATCGGAAGGGGACGAAAACTACGATCTGTCTCTCCGCACCCGAATGTAGACTGACAGCTGCACAATACTTCTCGTTGCCGGGCGATGGACAGAAAAACTTCCGAGATGTTATGTAAGAGGTGAGTGACGGGTCGGTTTTCCTCGGTTCAAATTATTCCCTTTAGCATAATCGCCATGTTTCAAGCCGCAGCAACTGCAAGAGGAACGGGGGTGCATTCATGATTCGAGAATTGACTTTCCGTTATGACACTCAAGTCCATTTGGTGTTTTGTTTGAGAAAGTTCCTTTCATTAGATATCTGGCAAAAGCACAGCTGTCGCCGTGGGAAACGCTTGACCTTCGGATGTTAAGTCATCAACATCAAGTTATGAAATAATGCAAACAGCTGTCTTTTCCGAGCACATATATATGCATCGATCAGAGAGAAATCTGGTAATTGGGCGGGTGAACGATCTCGGAAGCACGATAATCTGAGATGCATTGCGGAATCGCTTTGCATAATTGTGTCATCGCTCTTTCCGGGGAAAACCTTTAATGCAATCACTTTCGACGTGCTGTAATCGAGGTATCGAAGTCTCCGCTTGGTTATTTGCATCTCACCAGTTGGGGGTATAGAGATTCAATAAGTATTCTTTTTTCGTGGTTGCTTTGACATGTGATGCGCGTCATGACCGAGCTTATCGCCCCTCCCAAAACATCTCCTTATCTTCTCCAAATCACACAGGCAGAGACAGCATACACACCCACTTGCCGTCATAGCTGTGAGCTTGTAGGTGCGAATGGACCAAGCTCACAAAGTCCATCGATTGGTAGCCGATCCTATGGGGGAGTTCATGATAGATGCCGCCGAGCCGTTCTAGAGTGTCTGGACTGCTATGAGTGCATAACACATGCGGAGCAGTGTCCGCACGTTTGGGTTAGTTGCTGAGATACTTCCTTAATAATCTATGTAGTCCATGAAAATTGCCAATGCTTCCACAAGTATTCCCAGTTGTGATAGTCTCAAAAATACCATAGAACATAAATTATGATCAAACAAGAACAATTATCCTCTGGACATCTCGAGTCAATTCATCTACAACGTTCCTGACTGACAGTCTGTCGCATTTGAAACTCTCCGCACCAAATGTTTAATCTGCTTGATGTCATCATACTACCTTGGCTCCGCTGTCAGTTCGTCTGCATATGCACTGTATGCCGAGAATTATGCCCACCGCTTTTGGCGTGCATGGACATCGATATCCATATTGCGGTCATGCATGTCTCAATTCGGTCGGAACAAGCTGACTCTGTTTCCTATTCTGTTCGAGTCAGCACTTCAAGATCCACTTGTCCATTCCCTGTCGCATCTAGCATTACTCTTACGTTGTTGCACAACCGCTGGAGTCGCTAGACGACCAGGGTAAAGCGCCTACTTGTGCAGTGAAGCGGTTGGCCTTCTTGTGACAGGCCTTACGCTGCTCAACATTATCGAATGATGAATGGGTGCAAGAAAATGCCCTTCGACCTGACGTCTTTTGCGTTCTTTCCAGATTTTGTCACATTTTCGGGACTTACCACAACAAAATGCGCAGAACAGCTTTGGGAAAGATGGACAGCAAATATCGAGAAGAAAGCGATACAGTCAAATGAACCAAATGCAATATCGTCCAAATGTTGTCCAAATATTACAATGCTGCTCGATTCTCAACCAGTCAACAGGCTAAGGGAAATCTTCTATGTCATGTCGATGGGGGATAATTGATCTTGAGTTTCTTCAAACAACCAGCAGGCGTATGTTGTATTCTGTCAGAAGCGGATAAAGTACAGAGACCGCCCTCGCAAAGAMCTGCACCAATACGAATGATAAGGTAGGCCAGGAATGACTTGAAGCACCTTCTTGAAAAGGCTAGCAGGCTTCTGGGCTCGTGAGAGAGGGGGGTGAATCAGTAAATTGCAATCTCCATTATCTCCAGGAAACAGGCTAGTAGAGTAAACCTCGGAAGGGTTCCGCACCGCGTGTCAATATTGTCGTAATCTGGGGAAAGTCGAGACCAAAATAACGACACGCGACGGTTTGTGCACCATTCTCCGTTTCGAAGCATTAATCTTTTTCATTCACTATCACATTAACTCATTGTTACTGCCCATTGACTGGTCTATTCGCTGTCCTCTTCAGCTTCCCCAGCGTTGCAAGCCCGCGATCACAAAGCTCACTCCATTGAGACTTCTAGGTTGACTTTGATGAGGTATCGACTATCAGCCTACTTATCGCTATTTTGAGAGCTTCCGGGCGACAGCTAGTATATTCGGACGATCCTTGTCACCAGAGCTCGCCAGGTAACCTCAATGGCAGTCTCGACGACACCTCGTCGAGCCCTACATGATCTTCCCGTCAATGCACACTGGATACCCTCCATTAACCTTCCTACCTCAAGCAACAATAATATGAAGAGAAATATCGCCGAAGTGGAAGAGCCGGCAGCTTCCCCGGTCCCATCCCGCCTTCGGTTGTCAGAGCATACGAAACCACTACAAATAAAGGTAAAATTCACTCGCAATGTCACTTGGACGCTTGCTGATGTCGTATAGCCAAGCTATCCTCACTTCGCACCCGAGATGAAAATGGCACTGGAAGAGACATGCAAGGAGGCTTCCCAAGGCACGATAGCAGAAGGCATGCAAGATGGCACAGTTGAAGAAAGCACGCAAGAGACCACCATATCTCCAATCGAAGACTCGGACAGCGAAGGCGACACCTTAAACACGCAACAAACGACAGCGACAGAGCTAAGTCAGGCTACGGATACAGTACAGTTATCTGTTTGTCATCCAAGTCGGATTGATCATGACGGATGGCTGATTTTCTATAGCACGCGGAGAGGTTGCGCTTACGTTTGCGTATTGCTCTGTTCAAGGTCCAAACGAATCAGACCAACATACCTATATCACAACTATGCATACCCGGTCATGGATCACTCGGCGAGTCTGTCTCCCAGAACGATACTCCCCAGCCCACTTTACTCCCTGCACCAGTCCTCAAATCAGCCGTCCGTCCTCCTCAAACGATCAGGCAGTCCGGAGTATTATCCTCACCCCCGGACCCAAGTGAGACCAGTCCTGTCAAAAGATCCAGTCCAGAGATTTTCAGAACACCTGCCTTGCCACGGCATCAAGACCTATCACCACAAGCATTGAATAGTACACCCGATGGGCGAGGCGGAGGGTCAAGGGAGGTAGAAGCTGAACACAGCGGTCTGAGTAGTAGCGCTGTCAAGGGATCTGCAGCCCGAAGCCTTTTGGGTCTCCGAGAAGAGAGACGATGATGCACCGGGTTTGTGGCCATGTCATGTTGGTGTGGTTCAAATGGTCCTTGCTTTTAGTCTGCTATCATATAGAGGACGACTAGATTCGGTACTTGTAGTATTGAAGTGCTTTGGTATCATGATTCCGAACTCTGATCGCTGTGATTCTTCAGTGGTAAGCTTATAGATCTCCCATCAACGAGCAAGCAACTATTGCCAACCGGCCATTAGTGGGGGGGGAGGGTCTTCTGCCAAGGCCGAAAGCTTGGCAGATCTGACCGGGAATGATCGACAATAAGCTCAGATCAATGATCGTCAAAACCACGATTTGGAGTAGTCTACGTGACTTGCTATGTCCTATGACTTGATCACTTCTCCACTTGTCTATCGTTTCTTCACCTAGGCTTCCCTTTCCAACTCCTCCGTACGAGCCTCTCGCACCTCCGACGGACTCCTTATCTTCCTGTTCTTCCATCTTCTCCATCATCATACAAAGAACCGTCCGCCATGGCAAGCAGGGCTCTCGTTCCGTTCTTGGTAGCCATGATGCTACTGACCGGCGTCTGCAATACCTTGCTCTCCAAGTATCAGGTATGGCTCTTCGAATAATCAACAGAGCAATGCTTATTCGTTATCCGACTAGGATTTGCAATGTGTTCGCAACTGCGATTCGAGTAATCCCGACGAGATCGAACGCTTCTCTCAACCAGTGATTCAGACGTGAGCCTCCTTTCATGTCGTCCTAGGATGACTTCTCTTAGTAATGATAGGGCTCAAATGTTTATTGGGGAGATGGGCTGCTGGCTCGTTATCGCCGGGTTTTCCATCTTCAGACGCTTCTCCTCCAAAAACGCACCCCTCTTCCACGGCGGTTATGAACAAGTCGATAGCCAAGACAGCACCATAATGGACGGAAATGATGAAGAGCCTGATGGAAGACTCCCTGCACAAGAAGAGGTCGATCCGGCAATTAAATCAATGATACCAAATGCCGATGAGCGCATTCCGCTGGTTGGATGGAAGGTTTTCCTACTTGCCATACCCGCATGCTGCGATATCGCTGGGACGACTCTCATGAACGTTGGACTCTTGTTCGTCGCTGCTAGCATATATCAGATGACCCGTGGAGCTCTGATCCTGTTTGTTGGCCTCTTCAGCGTCATCTTCCTACACCGAAAGATCTTCCTCTACCAATGGTCGGCCCTGTTCATCGTTGTACTTGGTGTTGCAATTGTTGGTCTCGCTGGTGCTATCGCTCCAAATCCGCAAGCGCAACCTGATCCTCGCTCTTTAACGGAAACAACCATCCTTCTCCTTCGAGAAGCCCCGCAGCATCTCAGAGCCGCTACAGTCTCCCCCAGCGCGCTCAAAACGGTCCTCGGCGTCCTTATGATCGCCGGAGCTCAGATCTTCACCGCTACGCAATTCGTATCTGAAGAATGGATATTGGAAAACTATGCCTTGGAGCCGCTCAAAGTAGTTGGTTGGGAAGGTATCTTTGGGTTCTTCGTCACTCTCGTGGGGATGATCGTCCTTCATCTCGCTGTTGGTCGAACAGATGCAGGACGGAACGGCTACTTTGACATGCAAGAGGGTTGGCGCGAAATCACACATTACCGAGCAATCGCCGTCACATCAATCCTGATAATGATCAGCATTGGAGGTTTCAACTTCTTTGGTCTTTCCATTACCCGTAGCGTCAGTGCTACAGCGAGATCGATCATCGACACCTGTCGTACATTATTTATCTGGATCGTATCGCTCGCTCTTGGATGGGAAACTTTCAAGTGGCTACAGATTTTGGGATTCGTCCTTTTGGTCTACGGGACATTTTTGTTCAACGACATTGTACAGCCACCATTGAGAGCTTGTGTGCCTAAGCGCAAAACCGAACCGCTGCTCGAAGAGGGACCTATCGAACACATGTGAGGTCAGCCACAACTACTGCCACAATACTCTCATTCGAGCATTGTATTACACTGAACCCCAAGAACAACGGTGATACAAATGATGGATTCACAAAACTCGAGTCAATTCCTCGCCCAGCATAAAGGCTCATTCGTCAGTACAGCCAGGCATGAGGATGAAGGTAGCTCTTGGCTCAATCCCAACCCAAGCGTACAGCATAAAAGCTGTCATGATGGAACGCCAAAGTCTCCGGATTCCGAAATCTCTTAGATTCAGGCATGCACGTTGGCTCTACGTACCCATGCCATGAGATCGACCAAACATCAAGAGGTTTATTCGGGACAAGGGTGGGTCCTTACATAGAGGTCCGGAATGTTCGTCCGCAATATTCGTCCGCTGACGTTCACCAGTTCGAGCGACTATGTAACTCTTTCAATTCATTAGCGATGAATCAGGATTTCAGAGATGATGTTTCGGACTGCTGGCTTCAATGGATGTCTCCCTGGATGTATACCGGACCTCAAGTGCCGATGGCTGGACAATTGTCTGGACATGAGATTCCCATCGCAAGGCCACCTTATCTCTACGACATGCAATTTTATGTGACACCGCGGCGACGAAGTTTAGGTAGTGAGTGATATGTATATCGTTGAATCAAATTGACTTACTAATTCATCTATGCTCGCTTTTCTGTTTCTCGCGATCTGAAAAGCTCTCATATCCTCCTCAATTTTTGCAAATTTCATCACGTCTAAATACGAACTTTTCCGAATTAGGCATATACATATCAGATGAAAAGTTTTCACATAGAAGTGATTTGAGCGCTTTTTCACTGGTGTGTTTCTATATAATGAACAATTCTCCATGTCCTCTTCATCATACTCTCATTCCCACCATCGCACATCCATCCACATTCACACTCCCATCCATCACCCATAAATCCACAGCCAGCAAAAATGTCATCAACATCCTCCTCCTCTTCATCCTCAATCTACAACTTCGCCTACACCCCTCCCTCCCGATCCCGCGCCCCATCTCCATCTCCATCTCCTCCTTTGTGCCCTTCCACACCCTATATCCGACCCCTCTCCCCTTTCTCTGATTCCGAACTACCGTATATGGAGCCCCTGCCACCGCCGGCGTATGATGATGAAGAGGACTTCTCCTACCAAATAGACCGCGACCTCGCCCTCGCCATTACGAGCTTCTGGCTCGGGGATGAGGATTCATCCTCCTCTTCATCAGGAGCGATGATGATGGAGGAGGATGAATCCTCATCAGAAGGCACGATAATGGGAGATGAGGAGGTGGAGGCGGCAAGTAGCGATCACGATATCGAGATGCCGGATTGGGATGATGAGGAGGCGGAGGCGGCATACCCGACGCCGCCGCCGTCGAGTGCGGCGACGACGGCAACAGTAACGGCAACGGTGATGGTAAGCGTCAACGTGCTTCCAATACTGCCGTATGGTTATACTAATAATGGCGGTTAGGGAGATGAGGGAACCGAGGTATCGATTTTACGTGATGAGGGGGCGGGAGGAGCGGCGGGGGTGGAAAGGCCGAGTGCTGAGCCGGCTAGGTTCTGGACGTTCGCGCAGGTATGTCGGTGGATGGGCAGGGATAGGGGGGATAGGGAGGGGGAGGCATGATTATCTCCTATAATGGAGGAGTCGGTAGATCGATTACTACTTTGGGCGTTTTGTTTGCATTGGGATTTTGGAGTTCGGTGTTTTTGGATACATACGTCAAATTTAGGTGTAGAGGAGAACAAACCATAAATCACTACTGCTCTTCACTACCAACACAATTCTTGCTTCGTCCCATCAGGAGAAAAAAGGTTTTTTGAAGTAGAAATCTTTCAATTTCGACGGGCTTCAAAGCCTCCTCCTCCTCCCAAGTTAGGGGAAATAATACTATCTACAAGAATTGAAAAATCCAACCATACATCAAACATCCCCCACCGCACCGCTGGGGTAACTTCCCCAATCCTCACATAGATAAATCCCTTGCTCCCAGCGCAAGCTTCTTCTCTCATCTAACCCGACCCCGACCTCCCACCAACATCTACACCGACATCCCCCCACCAACCCAAGCATTGAAATCCCCTCCCCCTACCGTCCCCGCCTGAATCTCCTTCCCCTTAACCTCCTTCATAACCATCCCCCCCTCCCTCAAAACCTTCAAACTCACACTCCCCGTCCGTCCATTGAAGGGGATGGAATTATGGTATACCCCCGCTTTCTGGACGTGGAATGTATTTGCGTTGGAAGTATCGCTGCCGATGGTTATGCTGACGGTAGTATTCGGTTCTTTGAGCAGTGTAGTGAAGAAAACCCGATCTTGCACCACCGCCGATGCAGCAATCTTCGGTTCCCAGGGTGCGGAGCCGAGGACTTGGGTGGAGGCGGAAGATGAGGAGGAGGGGGAGAGGCGGTACCAGAGTGTTGCTTTGTCGTGGGTTATGTTATTGCCAGATGGAGATAAAGACGCCGCGGAGGATTTATAAGCCGCGATATAAGCAGGGAGCATGTCGCGCCAGTGGTCGTGAGGGTGGTTATCCACGTACGGTTTTGCGCCGGGGGGGATGCCGGAGGAGGGGGTTATGGGGCCGATGTAGTGGGATTCGCCGTAGTCGTTCCATGTTAGGATCTAACTCTGTCAGTAAAGAGTTCGATGGGAGTTGCGAATAAAGAAGAAATTATTGTTGGTGGGCTTACCTCAACGAAATTCGGTTGTACATCTAAGACTTGCTGCCAGCGCGAGTGCCACAAGTCGTCGCCGCGCCAGACGTAGTTCTTTCCTGGGAGGTCGGTGAAGAACCAGGGAGAGACGGGCATCATGTACGCTTTTGAGCCGAGGGCGGCTTTCCACGCTTTGTCCGATGCGTCGGTCTTGTTGGTGGCACCTTTTGGCCAGGCGTCCCAGCTGACTGTTGTCAAATCGTCAGCAAATGCACACGTGAGCGATGAAGCAAGGGTGGAGAGAAAAGAACTTACAAGCTCCATCAACAACGTCCATCTTCGAGGCCTTAAAGCCATCAGGTCCCTGGCTTGTCCAATCTGGAAGGAAGAAGATCGGCACCGCTGCGCGGATCGTGCGCCAATCATCGGAGTTGTCGGGCCCTTCAAAGGTCGACACGAAGCTCGCACCGTTGACTTTGAATTGCGCAGGACTACTGGCGTACTTCTGCAGCAGCGCGATCACAGCGGAAGGGCTGAATGGTCCTTGAGCGGCATAGTCGAAGGAAAGGAACATCTTGAAGCCCAAAGATTCGGCAGCATGATAGGCGCTGTCGAGTTGGGCGTTTGTGTAGTCGGTTTGAGCGGCGATGTTGAGTGCGAAAGCATCGATACCAGCGGCTTTCGCAAGGGTGATGTCATGCTCCCAGTCGGAAGAATTGTATGCTGCTGTGTTGCCTACCTGCACGCTCATTTAGGCACTGACAAGGTAGAAGGGAGAGAGGAATAAGAAAACCTACAATGTGGTGGGCAAAAACACTTTTAGGAATGGCCATCTGACGCTTATGATGCGTATGCATAGGAATACGGCTCGAGAAAACTGTACAAGAGAGAAGAGAAATGATTGTAAAAAATAAGGCGAACATTGTTGCTTATGTTTGTAATGACTGCGGAAGGATTTCAACGAAGGATTGTGAGCTGAATATATGTAAGTAAGGCCTGATTTCCAAATTTAGGTGAAGGATGTAATACTCAAGATTCTAACTGTTCATCCAACTCGAAGAAAATGCTCATGCGATCACAAGTGAAAGTGAATGGCTGAGAATAAGGAGCCGTTACAATGAATGTGTCCCCACAGCTGATGTGAGACAAAGAGTCTTTGTTGATGCTTACGGCTCCCAGGCCTCGGCTCTCTTCTGACCCTCTGGGTGAATAAATGAATGGAAAATCGGCCCCGCCGATATATGTTGCCAATTGATGGTGAAAGATTTCGGAATTTTTCTCGCGGGGAGGACGTTTTATGAATTAAGGTTGTTTGCATGTCAAAGCTTATTTCAGGGGGAGCCGCCCCATGTGGTGTTTCAGCCACATGAAACGTCCCAATTTCAAAACGTCGATCTTATGACGAAAATCCTGTGTATGGGCAGCCGCCGGTCCTGTGACTACCAGCCTTTGGAGTAAGATCCTGTGCTCAGCGAATACCAGATCAAGCTGGTTCATGACGTCATTCGACGGTGCTGCCTTTGAGTGAAAGAGTACCCAGAAAGCACAACGAATGACCGCTGCACCGCTTCGAAGGAAAAATGCTACGATAGCTGAAAGCTTGAGCCTTGAGTAGACCGTACCGAGCTGTAATCCCAAGCCCCCGTTGCCTGTGCGACCCTAAAATAACGGGATGCTCATACATCGAATTGTTGTTAGACTTTGCAACAAGATATCGACTGAAAAACGTAATCAGAGCACCAATAGAGATAGAATAAACCAGCCCCGAGAAGTGAAGGCAGGTACGCAATGCAGGAGCGAGCGGGATTCGAGAAGCAAAAGAGTGCGAGAGGCGACGTATTGGCAGCATAGAACATATCTTCCTCTGGTCCATTCGTGCAGCATTGGTTCTCAAAAGTTCTTTTCTGATCTTGACTATGACCACGCAAGCTCCATGCGCCCAGATATTGACGAATTCAAGATCGAGTCCCTGCCATCCTGCATATTCTCCCTCGCACAACCCATCCACCTCATTATCTCAACCTCCTCGCTTCACGTTCGGATTCCAGCAAGCACAGGATATCATCTTCTCGGACTGTATGCGCATGTGTTAACAGGGTAATCCTCGGGTTTATAGAAGGTAGAGGAAGGAACGGACCTGGGCCCTTGACGTTGCGGATGATGCTTCGGGTTTGATCATCCATGAACTCAACGCGGACTTGTGTGACGCCTCCTCGTGAACCTAAATAGGAGATACAATCAGTGGACGTGAGCAGGATGATGGAGAGAAATAGACATGCCTGTGCGCCCGAGCACCTTGATCACCTTGACGAGCTTGACGGGGACTTTGGAGGTATCCATGTTCTGTACTGAAGTCAGCGAAACGCAGCTCCGAGACAGCCAAGACAATGCTCGTACTAGAGTGTATGCAGATTCAGAGACAAGTGCTGAAGAGGTTCAAGGCGAGCTGTACTTGTAGATCGATCTTTTTTCGAAGGATATGCAATAATTGAGTGATGCTTGCACCGGCGAGATTTGTGCCGGCGCGAGCTAAGCGAGGCGCTAGTCTCAATCAATTCTCGTGCCGCTCGTGCTCCCTGAACCCCTTTTCTAGACTTCGGTCATGCTGAATGATTGGTTTCGTACCTTAGAGGCTGTAATTACTCAAAAGAGCGTGATGATGAAGATGCTGAACATACTACTTAGACAATGCTGTGACATTCCTGACTCCGAAAGTTCAAGCTTTTGTCTTACAGCTCTAGCATAATTTCCATCACATGACGTTGAAAATATATCATAAATCATCATCGCCAATGTCGTTGGAGGGCCCCTTCATCTAAATAGCAGCCCCGGAGGCAGATCATGGTACATTTGGTAATCAAACTCATTACTCCATTCGAGCACGAAAACCTTTGTAAGAGCAACAACACCATCTAAGGACAGTCCAGTCCCTTCAGTCACGTCATCACGTTCCATTCTCCAGAATACCGTCTCATCCAGGGCTTCAGCAGATTGCCTCGCTGAGAGCAGCATTGCCGCGTCTGTAACGACTCGGACAGAGTCACCGGAATTTCCACCTCCTGCCAAGACGGAATTCTTAGCTACATCAGCCATGGAGCCTCTCACAAATTCTGCCGACCACCCGTTTGCTTCGAAGATTGAAGCATTTTCGGTAATGTAAGTCCGCAACTTTGACGCCAGCGTATGTCGATATTTGTCCATTGTCGGCTTTGCATATGCGACAAGGATGTCCCTAAGACCGCGATGAATAGACCAAGACATTGATGACCAGGGTATGTTGTCAAGGACACAATCCAAGACTTCTCGTTCTGTTTTTCCCATTTCCAGGCTGAGACTCCGTTGCTTTTCCGTGCTTGGTAGAGATAAATGTGACGCGTCAGCTGTGGGTTTATCCTTATGGGACGTCGGTCCAGCGTGCAGGAAATCCACCTCGTAGACTTTGCCACTCATCAGATTATACAGATGCCGGCTTCCATGTGCACCTGGAAAACCCTTCAACTGATGCACTAATGTCCATTCTCCTGGTGATTTTCGACCTGGAAATGCGCATTGGAATTTTTTTCCATCAATAGACTTGCCTGTGATTATCCCTGCTAACATTTGGACACACTTGTCAACCCGCACGGGGAACATTGGCGGATACACATCTTTAGCTGCGGAATGGGAATCATGAGGGTGGAAGTGCACCATAGCTGGGCCACCAAGCGGCCATTCAATGTAGAAGTGCCCGCAATAAGACGCGTAAGAGGCGCGGTGGCCAGCTGCATCACTGTAACGGAACATGGTCCTCGCATTGCAGATGATCAGGATGGTGATCAAAGTTGTCCTCGAGATTTCTATGCATGCGGAAGAGTCAACGCGAGTCAGTGATTGGGTCCGGAGGGATGGCCAAGATAATTTGTCGTGGTCGTGTGCGGCCTCGACGTCGAGATCGTAAGTGCTTCCAGCATTGTTTATGGCTGGAGACCCCATACTGCTGCCCTCGCTTTTGAGCAAATTCTTCTCATCTTCATGACGCCAGATCAGACCTGGCTGTCGCTCATGGAAAATGGCTAGAATACCGGTCCATGTGGCCTTTCCGGGTGCTTCTTGTGGTAGACGAGTCACACCTATTGCATTTCGACCACAGAATCCCTCTGTAAGCTTGCCATGAATTACGGGACCAATTGGGGCTGGCTGAGAAATTCGAAATATGCCCTTTTTAGGCTGACGCCTGATCCAAGTGCCAAGATGTTCTACTGTACGAAAAGAAAAGTAGGGATCCAGCCGCTCCTGAATAGCAGACGCCTGGGTGATCAATGAGCCAAGCCCGACTGCGGTGACAGCAAATGACAGCCATCCGGCGGTCATTGCTGCAGCATCCATGATGAATCGCTGACAAAATGAGTATATTGCGAGACTCGTGGATTCACGACACTGACAAAGTATTTCGGGGGCAAGCTCCAATATGTGCTTATGGTGGTGTGCCACATCTTCGTTCTATCTAAGCTTTGGTGGATGGTTGCAGCGTCCCAACACCCTCCCCGTAGGCTGTCCACACAGCCTTGTGTGTCAGAAGTCATCTCGCCCAACAAGATCTAGAAGATAAGCGCCTTTTGCACACTTAAGGATTCGAATAGAGGTCCAACCCGCGCTGCTTTAAGGAATGGGTGGTCAGGATGCGCCCAATACTTGCCTACATTAGCGCTCAGGAAAGCCGTCCTGGTAAGATTTGAGACCATTAATATCAGCGGATTCATCGATATCGCTCTACAAATCAAAGTATCAATACATGCTACACCAGTGTTAGCTAGATGATAATAAGAGGAAAATATGTAAAATATATATAGTAATAATTGTTATTTGAACGCCCAAATATCAGTACTCAGACCCTTATTTTTTTCAAGATCAGTGCACCTCAAGAACAAAGGGTTGGCGCAATGTGAACACCTTGTATTTAACTAGATCGACATACTGTTGCGTCTGACTCTTCATGTGCTAAACATTCATAGGAACAGCAGAAACAGAGGCGCACTCTATTTCAACTCAGTAAAATATACTCGGAATATCTAGCATGGTAATTCGCAGATTTAAGGCTCAAAATATCCAAGATCTATTCGACTCTTCCCATTCCACTCCCATACATGCTTTCTACTGAATTGATCCTACCGCTACACCGACACATGGCAACCCTTTACTCACTCAGAAACATGATGTGGAACTTCAGGTAAAGGTTTATCAACTTCCGCTCTTTCCGATTGCGCTAACGACCCAGAGTAATAAATGTCGTCCTTATGAGAAGAGGCTAGCATCTCCGCAGTTTCCGTTTCGTGGTATATCTCAAATACTTCGGAGCTAACAGGCATTTCGTTGCTTTGCTGCATTCTTGCCAGGTTCTCTTCTGCTATGCCACTTCGCAGCTCCGGACCAATGGGACCTGCACCCACTTCTATGGGAGGTCGAGGTATGGGTGTGAAAGAAGCGCTACTTGGCGCTTTATTATCCAGAGATTGTTGGCCATCATGACGTTGGCGGCGATAAAGGATAAAGTACCGAGTTAAAACGATGAGGAGCAAACCTCCGACGCTTCCAACCACAATGCCAGCAATAGCTGCATTGCTTAATGGCCGTGGATTCTTAGTTTTTGGAGTCTTCGGCCCCCGTTGTACAGATGTAGGTTGAGGTTGAGCTGACGTCTGATTACCATTCTCATCTTTGGCCACCAGCAGAGAGCTTAGACCGGGCGTTGAGAATCCATTCTTTGGGCTACGTAATGTTGCTCCACCGGTCGCATTCCCGCCAATAACCTTCGATATTGAAGTGTGAATTTGGTAAGGAGCGGCGCCAGGCTCGGGATCATAATTCGTTACCCAAGTATGGGCGTTCAAGGAGAATATACCTAGGCCTTGGTTGAATTTGGGGTTGTGGTCACAGCCAAGGATACCTGATGGAAATTGTACATCGTCCACAGGTTCGACGCCACCAACGACCAGCATGTGGTGATTACCCATAAGATGGCACGTGTGCTCGGAGCGTTGGTCAAGATCGCTTGTTACTCGTATCCATGTGAACGAAGGAATGGATAAGACGTAAACGTTTCCATCATTAGTTTGAGTACTCCTCATGTTCCACCCTCCAAACACGTAGATTGAATGGCTGCTATTATCTGGTGCACTTACTGCTAGAGAGCAACCACTGTTACGCCATGGTGGAATATCACCACTTGCTTGCTGCTGATACCAGTTCTGGTTGGCGATATCGTATACTGAAATATTTTGCATTTGCCAATATTGTTCTGGGTCTGGCAGCTCAGGTATTTTTAGAGGTTGGGCAACCTTGGCAGTGTATCCTCCAAAGGCAACCAATACTCCTAAGATTAGCAGTAAAATTTAGTGTTCATTCTGCGCGACAGATGTTCACCATCCAAAACAATTGAGCAATGAAACGTGAGCTAGAGTAGATCGTGTTCCAAACGTACCTTCGCCTCCAAGAGATCCGATAGATACCAAAAAGCCCAATATCGTGGTACCAGCCTCATTTAGGCCAACTGATGAGGTATTGTGAAAGCTTTCCAGGTCTTCATTGAAGATGAGTAGTCCTTGCACCATGTAATCTGAGGGGTTATTCACGGCGTATAAAGACGGAATGCTGCCTCTATCGACTTGGCCGCCAAGGTAGTATGTCCTCGATAGGCCGACCTGGGCTGACCTTCCAAGACACATGCGTTGCACAGGATCGCCCGTAGTATATGATTTCGCCCAGTTGCCATCCGCGATGTCATACCTCCAAATGTCATTAGGTGGTATTGCGGCCAGAGATGATGGAGCGAGGACATATCCGCCGTACAGCCACAGACTAGAGCCGTTCGAGAAAATGGCTCCTCCCATCAGCGTGGGCGGACCGGGCGATTCTGTGGAGTTCAACTTCGAGATGTGATGCCATATGTTTTCGTCGGCGGTAATCCAAGGTTTGCCAAGGTCAATCCAATCGACCGTTGGAGCTGTTTCTCCATTCAAAACTCAGTGGTCAACGTCATATCACGCAAGATTTTTGAAGTAAAACGTACAACGTGGATGTAGACCTTGGTCACTATCGTTTGATGTGGCGATAGTGCCATGTCCACCACTCACATACAGTTTCTTATCGATCACCGTAGCTAGTAAATATTCGTCCAGGTTAGCTGTTAAATTCATATTTCAGAAGAAGTCTGTTCTAGCAGTGATACGTACACGAGTGACGCCAGCGATTGCAGAACTTTTGTCCTGGCGAGTGCTTAACGAAATGAGATAGCATGAAAAGTTTCAGCCAGATTCGATTTAGCATGACTATTTTCTTCTTGCCGTAAACTTGAAATAAGAAGAATTGTTGAAAGCAAGCTGGCAAGCATTCTTAGGGTTAAGAGCCAGTCTGCAGTCTTGTAAAGCCAAGGGATGCGATGAAGCTGCCCGAAGATTAATTTCGGTGATACCATATCTTGAGTCAGGATGACTCGCCGCCCTCCTGCAGGTCCTTTCAAGGCGAGATGGGTTTGAGAGGTAGGTATGTAACAGTCCAATGACACTGTATAATGAGAATTTGCTTGATGCTGTATGATAGTGAACAGCTGGCCTATTTGTCCCTTACCCATGTTTGAACTCGAATAAGAGTTCATAGTATTACTTCGTAAGCATACTACAATAAGAGACATGATATATATTCAGAGAAAGAGAAGGTGAGGTGGGTACGCAAGGCTGACAATGACCCACTCGAAACATCAAATTTCGATACTCCGAAGTGGCGTATGAGAAGATTTGAATCAAACATGTCCCCCTTGTATTACCGAAGGAAAGGTGAGATGCTGCAAGATGTGCATGCAAAAGGCACTTGCATCTCATGCCATGAAGTCAGATACCTTGCCGTAAGTACAATATGTGGCATGTGCATCGCCTTGTAAGGTTTCAAATCGTTCAACTTTGTCCGATCGACTGAGAGAGCATTATTGGAGAGAGCCACCCCTAATGTTTACTACTTCCACGCCGGGCGGAGAATTTTAGGACTCGATGCAGGTTGACGCCTGAGTTTTACACGTCTCTTTGGGTCGGAGAAAGGTCTCACCTCTCCATCAATTGAACTAGCATCGTTGTTACTCTATTGGCGAGATACATGCAAAACTACCAAAGCATCCATAGATCTCGTCCGCTACTCTCAAGTCGGAGTGTACAAGCCATAGCGTTGGTTTCAACGGTACCAATCCTATGATGGAGGCAGCCGCGCTAGCATCCGTCCACCTTCCATGACAATCAAAGTATGAGGATCAGAGCTCCTGGCCTGATTATTATCTTGTTGTAGGGAGCACATAATGGCATTCGGGCATGTGTATTGAGCCGCTGATCCGTTTGGCAACTTTAGGCAACGACAGCCTTTCGATGATGCCTAGACCTTTGGCATCTTGATTTTGATGGTAGCATTTTCGTAAATATGATGATGAGATATGAATTTGAGAATCAAAAATTAAGGATTGCAAGAATTGCTTCTATCTCCGGACTTCTTGTTGTGATTGTGAAGCATTGGAAGAGATGTTATCGATAGAATGAATTCTGGAAGCTGCTAGCCGAGGGCCGAAAGTCCGCCGGCTGATCTCATCGACCCATTTGATCGAAATTCTCTACACTAAGTCAGACCTTGACCCAGGACTCCGAATACCATCCTCGCCATTCAAGGTGGCTTCAGCACTCTTGAACGACCTACACGCCTTGAGCGCTTCGTATCTCAGATCTGTCTATAGCTCCCTTCCAGCCTCACTGCAGGCATCCTTGGACTCATTTTCATCCCACCTCCAGCAATCGCTGCCCCACCAATTGACTGCCTTTCTCGCAACAGACAGTACCACTCAAGTCCTGCTAACTCTCGTCCTCCCGCTTTTTCTGCTCTTCTTCTCGATGTCCAGCTGGGGCCGTTTTTGGCCCTCCGGTGGTCGATACTCTCCCTTCGCCGCAACCTCCAACCAGCCTCCTCCAACGGTCACAGAAGCAGATTACCATTACCTAGGACCAGACGATATCGACCCTCCTTCACAGCACCACAGCGATGGCTACGGTTTCCCAGCCCCTCGCATTACTCGAAACGATTCCACCAGCATCCCCGATATCCTCGTCCTCAAGCACCGCAGCACGACTTATCCCCTCCACTTCCCCGCCTACGCCATCGCCGACGGCGACATAACCGTCGGCGAAGTACGCCACCTCGCTGCCAGAGAAACCAAAACGGACGACCACCACCGGATCAAGCTCCTCTACAAGGGGAAAATCCTCCGTGATGACTCCCGCCCCTGCCGCGACGAGGGTCTCAAGCAAAATTCCGAGATCATGTGTGTTGTCAGCGAAGCCACTTCCTTCCCCTCTTCCTCCTCCCAATACCCACAACACCAACAAACACAACAATCCAGCTCCTCCGCCTCAGAAGACGAGATGATAGAAAACGGCATCGGCGGCAGCACCTCCGGCCCCCGCATCGACGTCGACGGCACAATCCGCGACGACCGGCCCAACCGCTCCCGAAGAAAAGGCCACCGCGGCGGCCGCAGCAAGAAGAAACCCAGCACCACATCCACGCCCAAGGACTCATCCTCTCACCTCTCAGCGCCAGAGATGCCGTACTCGACATCCAGCTCCAATCACGACAACCGTTCCCGCTCCCCCAATCGCCCAAACACTACACCCCCAACCTCAAACTCGAATAGTAATTTCCCACGGCCCACACCTTCCCCCGCACCCCCTCAGCCCCAAAAGCAACCCACAACAGCCCGCGAAACCCTCGAACACCTCGCCTCACGCTTCCACACGGAATTTATCCCGCAATGCGTCGCTTTCACCTCCAACCCCCCGGTGGATGCAAAGACGAGGGATTTCGAGTATAAGAAACTTAGCGAGACGATTCTGGCGCAGATAATTTTGAAGTTGGATGCGGTGGAGACGGAGGGGGATGAAGGGTTGAGGGCGAAGAGGAAGGAACTTGTGAGGGAGACGCAGAGTGTACTTGGGGGATTGGATAAGGTTGTTAAGGGGGAGAGGTTGTAGAGGGGGAGGGGTGGGGTGTGAGGCGGAGGAATTGGGTAATATTGAGCGGTGATGAGGGTTGGAGGACGAGAAGTTGCTTGGGATGCTTGGACACGAATTGCAGGAAGGGAATGGGCGAAAGGGGGGAGAAGAGGAGAAATGAGATTCAAAGAGTTGATGATACGGCTCGATGCAGTGGACCTTTTGATAACGGCTACAAACGATATCAAGACGTAGCGATGGCGTTTGTACAGGTGGGAAGGTTCTCATCATCTTCCTTAGCATCAATTAGATGGGTCACATACAAAGCAGCATTTCCTTCTTTCATCATAAGGTTTTCCGTAAATTTAATACCACAACTCACATGATTGCAGTATCTGATCCCACCCAAACAAGATCCGGGATAAGTTACAGATGTCCATAAAACCCCATAACCAAATGGCACAGATGCAACTTTTTCCCTAGACATACGCTATGCAGCATCAATTGCTCCCATAAACCTCAAAGCTGAGTAGAGAGAGCAGCACCAGGGGTATCAAAAGACCACCATGATCAATCCTATACAAGCACATAAAGCGCACACATGATCGAAAGCCCCAGGATCATCGAGATCCAGAAGCAGATGTTCTATCAAAAAAAAACCCCGTTAGCAAAGATCTTCCCTCAGGCAACCCCAATCCCCATCCACCGCGGAACAAGAACAAGGATAGAATTAGAAAAAGAAGAAAAAAACTCACATTAAACAATCTCTTCCCCTTAACCCACCTCGTCCTCTGCAACGCCACAATCGGCAGTTGCAGCATCTGCGCCAAAAACCCATACCCCCTCAACTTCTTCGTAATACACCCCATCACAAGCTCATGCCCCAACGCACTCAACAAAAACGTAACCAACGTACTCATATTCCTAGACATATAAGGTCTACTAGCCCCATAAACATGTCGCCTCAAAAAGTGATGTACGGGAATATTCCACTCCCTACTAAACTCCAGCCAATCGCATGAATTCCACCAATCGCTGTAAAAGTGTCGGTCTGCGAAACATGTAATCTCCGCGAAAGCGCCGAGGACGTATTCGAAGATGACGAGGAAGACGAGGAGGAAGGTGACCATGAAGGGGAAGAGGAGGAGGGAGATGGTTTCCGCGAGGATGAGGAGGGTTTCGGAGGTGGAGTGGATGTAGTCGAGACGGAGGGAAGCGTCGTGGAGGACCGGGAGGATGAATTCGTCGCTGGTGATGGTGA
Source organism: Opeltia flavorubescens (assembly GCA_000442125.1). NCBI lineage: Eukaryota > Fungi > Ascomycota > Lecanoromycetes > Teloschistales > Teloschistaceae > Opeltia > Opeltia flavorubescens. The sequence goes on from KE546974.1 coordinate 163,154, forward strand.
GGAGGAAGATGCAGCCGAAGACGGCGAGGGTTTTCCAGAAGAGCTCGAGGTAGTTGATGCGTTCGGTGCGGGGGTATTCGAGTTCGTAGCAGAGGGTTGGGCAGAGCATGTAGTCTACGCAGTTGCAGAGGGTTAGGTTTTGGGGGTAGGTGACCTGGCCTAGGGGGGAAGTGAGCTCGAGGGCGAGATCTTCGCGGAGCTCAGCAAGGGCTTCATCTTCATCCGTGTGCTGTTTCTTCTCCTTGGCGTCCTCCTGTTCCGTGAGGCGGGACTTGGTGCTTGGGTAACGGACGGCTGCCGCAGTGGAGGCACTTTCGGGGTTGTCCAGTGCGGAGAGGCGGTGCTCGGTAGTGCTGAGGTGTCCGTTGTAGAAGGCGTAGGAATGCATCTTCATCAAGAAGGTGATGGTGTGTAGTGTGAAAAAGACTTGTGCGGTCCAAGTCCAATTTAGCATAAACGGCCAGCTATGAAAGTCAACTTCTCGCTCGAGATCAGATGTAAAGGAGAACTTACTTAACCCATAGTGCTAGCCAAGCTGCTTGGTAGATGCTTTGAATTGCCATGCCACCTCGTTCCCACCTGAGCCAACCCTTACTGTTACGGAACATCTTGTGCAGTGGGAGGCTCAGCGCAGTACTAAGGACCATTGCTCCGTCGCTCAGGGCCAGCTGCCAAACTCGTTCAGTCAATAAAGACCATACGCCAGCTCTAAACGGGAACCCGGTGTCCTTGATGTTTCGCAGCATCGTAGTGATCACCATTATAGCCAACCCTATCCAGAATAGAACAAAGAAGCCGCGGAAATCTCTGTAATCGCTCTTTGGATCGAAGTGAGAAACACGTGCGGCATAGTCAATGGTCGGGAATAGGCGATGTTTCTGTTGCGCTCGTTTCTGTCTTCGTGCGGACGATATTGAGACTGCTGATGGTGGAGCATCGGGAGGGAGGGGAGTCGAACGGCCGCTGTTGCTCGGTCAGACAGAATCCTGGTATGTATTGTTCATGGAACCAACCTCGACAAACCAGAGCCAGTTGTCTCGAGCTTCGATAGCCCTCCATTCACTTTCAAGCCCCCATCCTCTTCTTGAGCTCGTAAGACCATAGGGTTGCCAGGCTTCAGCGGACGAGGACGAACAATGCCATCAATGGCATGATGGTGCTGAAGAGAGGTCGAAGAAGCCATATCGGACAAGACAATCTATCTCACATGTACTAGAGCCCGTAGACTTAAAGTCATGTTGTTGAAGATCTGGGGTGGATAATATGCTAATATCGAAGGATCAGCCGGAGCTGGCTGTGCAAGATTTACCACGCTGGCATAAAGGAACAGACGATCATCCGGATAGCCTCAGACCCTTGAAAAGTCCGAAATACCAAACTGAGGCATTTTCTTCCGGGTATGGAAGACTTCCCATGGTCAGCAAGGTGAAACCGAGTTTCGAACAATGTATTCGGAAAGCTATTAGACCGAGGTCAGCGAGAGCTTCCTTCATGAAACCGCGTCCACCGATTTCCTAATCGCCGAAAACGCCGGCGGAACGAGGATGGAGATTTCCGAAATTCAGCCCTATCAGGCGCGATGTCGAGGCATCGTCCAGAGAAGCACATTTTCTTAACACCAACAAACTAATACCAGCTTGCAATCGAGACAGAATCATGGCCATTGGCTGGTGATCAACTGTGGCCCGTTTCTGAATTTCCAACCCGACCTGAAGACATGGGCCAGTGATGAGTTCCTGTAAGCGGAAGTATCCTGGAACGATTTGATTATTACACTCATCCATCTTCAGTAAAGCAATTCATTCGCAATGTCCGGGCCTCCAAGACTATCGCCGACGAAAGAGGAGTGGTACAGAAGGAAAGTGCTGCGATAAGAGCCAGCTTTAGGGAGGAAAGCCACGATCATAATGCTCGGTCTGTCGACGAACCACCAATCGAACGTCACGACTGATATAATGTAGGAGAAACAACGTCGCAAAACTCCTCTACCTTTTCACACTAGGCGAACGAACACATTTCGGTCAGATCGAATGTCTCAAACTACTAGCGTCCCCGCGGTTTGCGGACAAGAGGTTGGGCTATTTGGGGACAATGCTGTTATTGGATGAGAATCAGGAAGTTCTGACCTTGGTAACGAATTCCCTGAAGAAGTGAGTAGAAAAAAGAACCAAAATGGCTGGCGGGGCTAAATTGAACCACTGCAGTGACCTCAATCACAACAACCAATATGTCGTTGGCCTTGCCCTTTGCACCCTCGGTAACATCGCCTCTGTCGAAATGTCAAGGGACCTCTTCCCTGAAATTGAAACCCTCATGTCCACACAAAACCCCTACATACGTCGGAAGGCTGCTCTTTGCGCAATGAGAATATGCAGAAAGGTACCTGATCTACAAGAACACTTTGTGGAGAAGGCCAAGATGTTGCTTTCGGACAGAAATCATGGCGTACTGCTGTGCGGGTTGACGCTGGTAACGAGCTTGTGCGAAGCGGATGAAGCAGAAGGTGGTGAAGAATCGATTGTCGAGCACTTCAGGCCTCTGGTTCCAGGTCTGGTACGAACGCTGAAGGGGCTGGCGAGCTCAGGCTATGCTCCGGAACACGATGTCACTGGAATCACCGATCCATTCTTGCAAGTGAAGATCCTCAGATTACTCAGAACCCTTGGGAGGGGAGACGCGAGGACAAGTGAGCAGATCAACGACATCCTAGCTCAGGTAGCTACCAATACAGAATCCTCAAAGAATGTTGGCAATTCAATACTCTACGAATCAGTCTTGACCATTCTCGACATCGAGGCAGACTCTGGATTGAGGGTGTTAGGGGTCAACATCCTAGGCAAATTCTTGACAAACAAAGACAACAATATCCGATATGTGGCTCTAAATACATTGATCAAGGTCGTGGCTGTCGAACCAAATGCAGTCCAAAGGCATCGAAATACTATTTTGGAATGTTTACGAGACCCTGATATTAGTATTCGGAGAAGGGCCCTGGATCTAAGCTTTACCCTCATCAACGAAGGCAACGTTCGAGTCCTCATTCGAGAGCTGCTGGCATTTCTTGAAGTTGCAGACAACGAATTCAAGCCAGTCATGACAAGTCAGATTGGTGTCGCAGCAGATCGCTTCGCGCCGAACAAACGATGGCACGTGGATACAATGTTTCGGGTACTGAAGCTGGCCGGTAATTACGTCAAGGAGCAAATATTATCTTCCTTCGTTCGATTAATAGCTACAACTCCCGATCTCCAGACATATTCGGTTCAGAAACTATACGCAGGATTGAAAGAAGACATCACACAAGAAGGACTGACACTCGCTGGTTCATGGGTCATTGGAGAATATGGAGACTCTTTACTTCGGCCCGGGAGTTACGAACAGGAAGAGTTTGTCCAAGAAGTCAGAGAGAGTGACCTCGTTGATCTCTTCACCACCATCCTTAACAGTAGCTACTCTACTCAGATCGTCACCGAATACATCATCACCTCCGCCATGAAGCTCACGTCGCGTCTCCAAGAACCCGCGCAAGTCGATCGAATACGGCGGCTTCTTTCCAATCGAACCGCAGATTTAAGCGTCGAAATACAGCAAAGGGCCGTTGAATACGGCAACCTTTTCGCCTACGACGAAATCCGAAGAGGAGTCTTGGAGAGAATGCCCCCTCCAGAGATCAGAGAAGAGCAACGCGTCCTAGGTGAAGCAACACCGAAGCAGAAAAAAGCAGCCGCCGCCGCCAAAGCCAAAAAGCCAGCCAAGCAGACCGAACAAGACATGCTGCTCGATCTCATGGGTGGTTCCGATCTCCCAGCGACAGATCTCAGCGCGACTATCAACGGCAACCAGAACAACGCGGACTTACTCGCTGATATCATCGGTGGTGGCCATTCCGTTTCACCCGCTCCTCCGCAATCTACAAACACGAACTCAATAATGGACCTCTTCAATTCTCAAGCTGCAAACGGCGTCGTATCTCCTGCTCCGCAGCTAAACCCTGCCGCTGAGCTCCTCGGCGGCATATCCACCCCACCGCCTCAATTAGCAAGTACCTCTGCGGGTGGAACCGCGCACGAAGCGTACAACAAGGGGAATCTGCACGTCACATTGACCGTTCAAAGGAGCGCAGGGGGAGCGGCACAAGTAACGGCTCGCTTCACCAACACGAGTAATTTCGAAAGATTGTCCGGCGTCGGCTTGCAGGCTGCAGTGCCGAAGAGTCAGAAATTGCAGTTGAATGCTGTCAGTAAGAGTGAGTTGGATGGAGGCGAGGAAGCGGTGCAGGTGATGAGGATAATAGGTGTCAGTGGTGTGAGTATATATTCTTCCGTTAAGGTATCATTGAAGGAGTGACTGACGTTTCCGCAGGCTTTGCCACCAAAGTTACGACTAAGGTTGAAAATCAGCTATACGAAGGATGGAGCAGCTTCTGTGACAGATCAGGTAGATTGGTCGGAACCGGCGTAAGGGGGAATTACCATAGCTGTCAGAGAGTCCAACTATCGAAAAAATCGAATTTAGCCTGTTCGAGTGTCTATCTATTTGCTCTCATAATTGATAGCGTAAATTTGTTCTCATCATCTATACATACATAGAGGTGTCCGCGATGCCAAACTCAATTGTGTATCACCGGTTAAAAGCAATCCATCCAAACACCAAAACAAACTCCACTGCCGAGTGTGTATCATGTAAAACCAATCCAAAACCACCCATCCAATACGCCAAAACAGTTCCATAACCGACAACAACAATTACAATCTAACATCACTCACTAATCCCCCGCCCTCTTAACCCTCTTCACCGTCCTCCCCGTCCTCGTAACCGTCGGCGCCTTCTCCGGCGTCTTCTCCTTTCCATTCCCCCTGCCGTTCCCATTCCCCTTCCCCCCCGCCCCCGTCTTAAGCACCACAACCTTCTTCTTCCGCTGCACAGGAGGACACATACCACTCCCCGCAAGCCCAGGAGGAGGCTTAGGTATAGGGCCGTTTTTGCCGGGTTGGAAGCCCGTTGCCACTGCATCTGGCTGGACAGAAGGGGCTGTCAGGTATATGGCTTCCGCTTGCGTTGCAGCCGAGGTATCGATTTCCCCGTCGTCTTCATCGGAGGCTGGCTCGTCGTCATCTTCGGCCTTCTGCTTCCCCTTGCCCTTCCCCTTTGCAGGGTTCCGTTTCCTTTTGCCGCCACTACCTCCTTCCCCTGCATCCCCATTCGCATCTCCATCCCCCTCACCCTCTCCCTCGCCATCCCTACCATCCACCTTTCCACCATCCCCTCCATCCCCCCCACCAACCCTCGGTTCCATCCACCCCATCCTACAAACCCTCAACTCCCCCCTCCTCCTCCTCACCTCCTTTAAATCCCAAGCCCGAAATTTCAACTCATGCAACTTCGTCTCATGCTGACTCGTCGTCGGCTCCAGCGGGAAACCAGTAGCGAATTTCCCAGCTTTGATAAGAGCTACGATGGTATTGGATGTGCTTGGATCATTGGGGTCGTAGATAGGGAGTTGAGGTTGCTGTTGCTGTTGCGGATACAGTTTGTTAAGGTACGTGGACGTAGTGGCCTCACCACCCGTTGTAGCAGCAGAATCCCAAGCGTCCTTGCTGAGCCAGGTAAGAATCTGACCAGCCTCGATGTCCTCCAGTGGTAGAAGACTGGGGGGTGAAGTCGTAGGACAAGGCGTTCCATCGACGAGGTCGTCATGGTTGAAGACCGGTCGAGGGTCGACGGACGGTAGATGGTATCCGGACCTCCTACCCGAGTCGGGGGGAGTGATCAATGTTGCCGTAGTAGCCATTAGGTCGTGAGGTCGATGTACCGAGTTACTGAAGTCTGTATAGGGGAGCGTTCTGACAAGCGAGGACAGTATAGCATTACGTAAGTAACGGCAGCAACAGCAAAGCGATTCGAGGAACAGAGTACACTATCAAGCAGTTACCAATCGCAGATTAACCTCTCAACAAGTGACTGGAGAATAGTGAGAAAACGATTCAAGGGACAAAAGCAACTATTGACCAGAGAAATGGTCAATTTATAACAAAACCAAAAACCAATTCAAAAAGCAGACTTTCCCTCATCCGTCAATATATTTCCTTCTCCTATCCAATTTTTCAGCCAATGAAGAAAAGAGCGAGTTTTCATGTAATCCAACTCGAACATGGTATATTGACTCTAACTTCTCAATCATCATTAAGAAGTAAAGGAACTCGGCAGCACAGCATGCATACCGAAGGGGAGGCGAGTCAGAAGGAAAAGGGACAAAAGAGAGAAAGTTCATCAGCATAGGTATCGAGAACATTGGGGTACACGGACGATGAACGTTGAATAAGCACGTGACAAAGTGAGCGAGACGAGTCTAATGAATTTGCTTCGTCTAGTACTCAAACCTAGCTATTGAGCCCAGATGTCCTAATTGCAAGTACCTTCCGGAGCTGCACTGGCTGCTCCCCTGATATAACCCGCTGTGGTTCTGAGCAATGGTCAGGCATGATGCAAATTGCCGGCTCAATGCTCACCGACCGAAGTCTACCAAATGAGTGCATGGTTTCCTTGTCGGAGACAGAAACTGGGCAGAAGGAAAAAAATTCATCATAGAAATACACAAAAGCATGAAGCTCCGTTCACCCCACCATCAGCTCCTACCATCAAGCCTTAATGCTCACTATGCTGCAGCGAATAATGATGCCACGGTGGCATGAACCTCAGTATACACGAGAGGCAGATCTACCGTAGCTGGGGCGATTGCGAGAATCAAATTCTGATCCAGGAGCCCAGTCTCGAGTGTCTTCTGAGCTTCTCCTCCCGTGCTTGCCATAGCGGATGTCTTCCGGTCCAATCTTGGGTTGTTGATAGACAATCCTGTAGGGCTCTTCTGCCTGGGGTATCTCACCAAAATATGAGGTGGGGCTTTGTTTGGGAGCTGGACGAGAGGTGGAGGGTGATGCATATGACGTCTCAGATCGCTTGAGGCGTGGAGCTCGATATTCTTCTGCGTCAGGAGCGTATGAGGTACTTCGGTTGGGTGGCAGACGCGCGCTCGACGCACCTCGACCCGAGAGGGGCGGTCTATCAGAAGATTTCCGACCTTTGGGGGAAAGATCTCGTTCCCGACGGCTTTTGCCTTCTGGCGTTACGTAGACTGTGTCGTAGCCTCGTGAAATCGCTTCGTCCTCTTCAACGACAAAGATAGTTGACTTCATCTTCGGGCTCGGACCTGGATGGTCTTCTGGACTGGAGTAGCCAGGATCGAGTTCCTTAGCCCTTGAGGACTTGGGAGCACGATGAGCATCAGGACGCGATCGGTTGATTGGCATGGTCTCTGCACGTCGAATACCGGGTTGTCTTGCTTGAACAGTTTGGTGATCTAAAGTAAATGCTCGAGCAGGCTTGCCTTTGTGAGATGAGTTGGCTGACTCTCGGAGGCCTTTAGGATCTGATGATGAAATTGGAAGACTGGGTCTCCGAGCCTCTGGCGGATCAACAATTTCAGTGACACGGCGGTTTTTGACAGCGGACTTTGGTGGCGGACTGCTCTCCCTTCGAACAGATCCTCGTCCACTCACCTTAGGTGTAGCGGGCGGGGATGGGATTGAATGCACCTCTCGCATGGAGCCACCTTTATACAATGAAGGACGACGAGGTTCGGGTTCAGGTTCACGAGACTGACGAATATAGTCCTTTACCGAAGGAACCTTGGAATCGAGAAAGTCAGCATAACCATCTTCAGTGACACGCTTGCTGGTTCTGCGTGGTGGCTCTTCCCGGTCTTTCCTCCTAGCTTCCTCATAACGGTATTTGGGTATATCCTCCCGCTTCCGTGGCTGGTAGGTCACCTCTGTATCGCTGGAGTCTGACGATGTCTCACTGCCGTCTTCAACATATGCAGTTCGGTACTTTGAGTCGTAATCCTTCTTTCTATCCTTGGTTCTTTGTCGGGTACGTTCAGCAAAGACCGACTTCTTCTCCGCTTTTGCACTTCCTCTTTCCCATCTCAGCCTTTCACGCTCACGCTCCTCTTCGATGTCTCGAGCCCTCCTTTTCTCCTCTTGTAAACGGACAGATGATTTGCGAACAGATGGCATGTCGTAAGAATCTTCATATCTGGGCTGTGCGTTTCGAGGCTTGTAATTGAAGAAGTCGTCTTCATGGTCATCGTACGATCTCCTTGGGGTCCGCTCTTCGTACACTCTGCCACCTCGGACTTCAATTATAGGAGAGCGGCCGCTCATAGGTCGAGCCTCTGGTATATGTCTTGATCCACCTCTCTCTGCCATCATCTCGGCTCGTAATGTTGCAAGCTTGACTCGTTCATCGTAAGCCTTCCTTCTGGCGTCGTCACAGAGAATCTCATACGCCTGCTGTATCTGATGAAAGTCCTCGGCCCGCTTCTTCTTAAGTTCTTCATCCCCTTGCACTTTGTCGGGATGTGTCTTAAGCACAAGCTTCCGATGGGCGGTTCGTATGGTTGCAAGTGAGGCATCTTTGGCAACATCCAAGGCTTTGTATGGATCTGGTGGGAGTGGTGATTCCATGATTGAGCAGGCGAATGGGCGAAGGGGTAGTGGGGGTTGGTAATGTTTATGTAGGATTGAGTTCGAGATATGTAAATACCGCGGAGCGGAGGATAGCCGAATTTAGGTAGGTGAAGGCTGGATCGTGCGAAATATTGTGCCGAATTGAGAGTGAAAAGAATGAATAATGGATGAGTCAACGCATTGACCGATAACAGTTAACAATGCTGTGTGCACCGAAAAGCGTGGAAGTCAATTAAGTCGGCGAGGTTGCACAACGGCCGAAGCACAACAGGCACCAATACGAGTACGGGCAAGATTCGCAGTGGCGGAAAGCAGAGGAAACTGCTGACAAATCGACGAGATGGACACCCGTCGACTGTCAAAGAAAGAAACAGAAGATATTCTCAGTCGCTGGAAGGGTTTGAGAAGTTGATTGAACCTGCTCTGTTTGTTGTCGTTTTTGAGCCTTGCTCCTTCGGCGGTGAAACCTGGTCTTGGCAAAATCCGATTGCTCACTTCGCTGCTGCCGTTTGCTTCCGTAATACTTCCCGAAAATCGGTTATTGAATAGAGAGTACTACGCTCCAATCTTCAATACATCAAAAGGCATCTGTGGGGATTGGCTGCAATCTGGACGATCTAATGATTGAAGTATTGGAGCTGCTGCCCAAGCTGGCCCGCCGCCAGGACCAGGAGCTGAAGGGGTTTTGAACTGCTCCTCTCCCCAACCTGCGGTGGAAGCCTCAACAAAATGATCTAAGAATTGGGTCGACAGGAGCCAGCCTGGATGAGGGAAGAAGGAAGTGATGAGTGATGTGGCAGCAACGGTACCCAGACAGCAGCTAGACTGGGTTATCTACTGTTCAGTGTGCCTACTCCGTCTAGCCTGGATCGCTCGGAGGCATACTGGAGGCAAGGAAGCTATCCACTTGGCACTAAACACTTTCGGCTTCGCGATTGGGAGCATCTGCATAAGACCGCTTCATGACGATACTAGTACAGTAATTGTCACGCGTTCAAGGTTGCGGGCCGATGACATGTGGACTCATAGTGGGGGACCATCTGCGCAGTGCTGACTGCCCAACGAATCGGGGTAGAACAGGGAGAGAAGATGCCAGCTAGGAAAAGGACACTTGCATACGCTCTGTGCGCAATGGTTGTCTGCTGAGGGGTAAAGCATGGCTTGATGTTTCGGCGGTTAGAAACATTCTACAACCAATCACTGCACACTGCCTCGGGTCTTTTAAACAGAAGTCTCAGGTCAATCGTTACACCTATACCCTATCCGCTGCATCAGCTTTAGGCCGATGAGACGGACACTGGCCTCTCATGCGGACATTCATCAGTAAGACTTGGTCGCAAACAACAACATATGGCTCTTCGGAACATTGCCCTGCACAAGATACGAACACACGAAGATGTCTCAACCTGTATTAGTCTTTTGCATATGACCGAATCAAACCTTACAGCATAAGCCCAATCATAGCAGTGTGATGACATGTAGCTCCATTAAGAAGCAGTAAGATCGACAGATACATGCTCGTGTCTCTCCATACAGCACAATCCAGTCGCGATACGCAAGAGAAGATATGTAAGCCGCCGATCAAGTTTTTACCCGACGGCATTGCATGAAGAAATGCATGTTTGACGGGTGACTCCAAAGTGCACCCCTGCACAATGAGTCTGAAATAGGTGTTAAAATGACTCCTTTCTCCTCCAAAATCTCATATATGCTTATTATCAACGTCTTTCAGACAGCCCGCAGGACTCCGTTTGCTGCTCCCCGTACCTATTAGGAGCATGTTCTCTCCTCGCGTACATGGAACCAGGTATTCACAACTCTAACCATTTTGTGTAATGCTCATATGCCATGAACTACCAAGAACTCACGCCTAAATTATACCAATGCCTACGATTGCGGAGGTATGATAAACATTTTCGTTTGAAGTGATCAGACTCCAAAAACCAAGCATTCTTACTGTCATGACAAGGAACGATTTTCGTAAGAATTAAAACGAGTTGAAGATTAACTTTCCACAATCTTTCTACAGCAGCAATATGGCCCAACGCTTCCTTGAGCTTTCGAGGGAATCAGCCTGTCCATCGTCTAAAAGGACATCACATGAAATATCTAACAGCGAGGTAGCAACCAGTGCAGACATCATGAACAATAACATCCCTGCATGGATAGTATTTTGGCGTACAAAAATGGAAGCTGAAAATGACACGCAAAAAGAGGATCATTACATGATGAAATACCTACGGCTATCGTAGTAAAGGCGTTTTCATCGTAGAAAGTCATTGCCGCTGCTACTGACATTCGTAATTGAGACCGATATACTCCGTAAGGTCATTGACTTGCAGCATAGGAAAGTCCAGGATACTGCTTCCCTACACTTTAAGGGGTTGATCCAGACTCGTGATGTCTCATCAACCATCAAACGATCTGCCTCATCAAATATTCCAAACAATGATAATTGAGCCGAACGCCGTCAATAGCAGACGAATTCCCATGCAATTTATGCAAGTTGACTAATCAAGCAAATTGCGTCATTCAGGCTATGCCGAGGACAACCTCTCTGTCCTGTGATTTAACACTTAACCACCCGCATTACACACGAACTTGATAAATAACCACCACCGCACAACCCTCAAACCAGTTGCCCATCATAGCCTTCCTCAGCAGATTCTTCCGTTCTTCTGCCGCGAACTCCGCCGCCATGTCTGCCGCGAAGACCAAAGCACAAAGCATCATTGATGAGAATGCCGTTGGTGCGTTCCCTACCCCCCTCAACGATGGCCATTACTTCCCATCTACAAAGAAATCGCTGACGAAATTCTACAGCTGTATTCTCAAAATCCTATTGCCCCTACTGCCGCGCCTCAAAGTCCCTCCTGAGCGAAATGGGCGCAAAATTCTACGTCATTGAGATGGATCAAGTTGGTACGTCGATTCCCCAAAGTCCTGCGCTTCTACCCACCCGATTGCAAGCATTCACTGACTGACTCGTGTGTTTTGGTGGAAGTAGACGACGGAGCGGATTTGCAAAACGCGCTTGAGGAGATCAGCGGCCAACGCTCTGTGCCCAACATTTACATCTCGCAGAAACATATTGGAGGGAACTCGGATCTGCAGGCGAAGAAGGGGGAGCTGCCGGATTTGTTGAAGGAGGCGGGTGCTGTTTAGAGGGGTTTGAGATGATGAGGGGGGATTTCGGACAGATAGTAGACTTTGTGTAGTGTACTTATCTCATTGACTTTCTTGGGTTGGGACAAGGGTGGACGGTCTCTATGATGGTCAAGCGGCTTCAGTGCGCAGAAGGAATAATTTCGTATTTACAAGCCCAATCTAAAGCCCAATTGCTCGACATCTGAAATACTTGGTAGCACGTTTCTCGTACCTTTCATGTAATTGTCGTATTTGCATGCTCTTTACAATGCCAATTCTGTCTCGGCTCTTCCCTCTTGGGATAAATGGTTTCCTAGTCGCGATGTTGCAGGACCATGGCAGTACGTCCATGAAGGGCAACCCGATAAGAATCTTATCAGTCAGGCTATCAAGATGTCTACGCAGACGACAGCACATCAGAAAGCTGCGTTATGCAATCTCAGATTTATCATTTCTCAAGCACAATCTCTCGGATATCGTATCCCTACCAACTAGATTCACTCAAAAAATCCAATCAGAGGTTCCCGACACAACCATATCCACATCCCCACACCCTCCTTCCCCCCAAAATCAATCATCATATCATATCATAAGTCTCTCCACCTTATCCTTCAACGAGCGAATCTGTCCCATCAAATCACTGCTCTCATTCGTCGTAATACTAGCAGCAATGACTGCTCTCGAGACACCCGTCGCACGTCCCAGGGCTACTTTGCTGGGAACGTATACGTAGGGGATATTTTTGTCTTCGCACAGAAGGGGGAGATGTAAGAGGATGGCGAGGGGGGAGGTGTCGGCTGCGAGGACGAGGATTTCGGCGGTGCCGCGGTTGAGGGTTTTAGTCGCTGTGCGCGGGATAGGTCAGTTACACAAGGTTTATTTGTAGGGAAAAGTGTAGTTGCAGAGAGAGAGTACCCTCGTAGAGGAAAATGGTAGGGGGCTCGTGGGTGGGAGATACCTTCGTTTGCGCCTTTCTTCAGCTGGCGGTAGTGAGAAGCTTGTTGGATGAGATCGAGGATATTTTGGGTCAAGGCTTGGTCGGCGATGGGCCACGCTGAGAAAGCTTCAGTAAGTCTTGAAGAGAGATCAGAATGTAGTATGACTTACCAGCGCTCTGTTCTCCAGACATAATTTTGAGATCTCTCGATGGTCGCTTGGGATAGGGATTATTGCGTAGGTATTCTGCAAGGCCTTGCAAGTCGTTCTGTACTGTCTTCAGCTATTGGCTCGCCCAAAGGTTCACGGCCGCTTGCTGAAGTGAAGATGATTGTCACTGAAGAAATCGATATTCCGGAAAAGAAATACAACGGCCTGTGCCGTGCTTATGTAATCAATGTTCCGCGGCCAAGCTCCAAATTAGGGCCGAGCTTTCCAGGCAATGGAATCTTGTCTGCAAGTCTTTTAGAAGCCTGGAAACACCACACGAAGGTTTGAGGACACTATGAATCTGTTCCAACAGAAGAGCTACTGGCGGCAGTCTACATCCCAGGAAGCAAAATCCCAACTACCGTGATAATCATAGGCAGGCGTTGCCGCCGCATGACCACCATGTCCGACGTACGACTAATATAGAATCCTCAGCCTTGCTCGAACTTTCTCACTATTTGCTTATATTTTCCTGTGCACCACATATCTAGAAGGATCTATAGAATTGTTTATATCACAATCATGAAGTCTAATAAGGAGGCGGGCGTATTGATGCCACGAAGAAAACGGCCATCAATATCGCAAACGGTCTTCAATCCTGTCCTAGCAGTCTTAAATAGGACGTTCTCCCTTCTCGTTCCTCGAGATTGGTCAAGTCAGACTCTCGAGCGCATCATTAACGACGATGAACACCATGAAAAATTGCTCAACACCTTTATCGAGAGCGAAATCGCGAAAATGAATACCACGAGTGTGACAGTGAGTGGGAGTCCGTACTACATGGTACCGGAAATTTCAAAATGCTGACAGAGATCCAGGCTGCCCTTATTGCTGGTGTAATATCTAGTTCTTTCAGTTGGTATAACATTGACAACACGACCTGGGTCACACGATCTGTCTGGTACAGCGGCCTTGTGCTTGCGATCGCTTCCGTTGCCAGCTCTGCCATTCATACCGCGGCCTTTCTTCGCATGAAGTGCAGCAATAACGTCGAAGAGCGCTTCCAGAAAGCTTTGGGGAAGAAACGCGGTATGCACGAGCGGTGGCAACCTCACAGGCTAGCACCATACGTGCTCGGTGGACCTACATTATACCTCAAGCTCGCTGTATTAATGTTCCTTATCGGTCTCTTCTACGAGCTCTGGAGAGCTGCCGATGCGGCAAATCTTTCGTGGGGTAGCGAGGATTTGAAGGTTCGCCTTAAGAAACCCCAAATCTGCCAGAGGCAGTATCAGCTGACCCGTCTCAAGATTGCTTTCATTGTCACCTTAGTTGGAGGCTTCGTTGTGGTGACCTATCTCTTCTCGATATTTACATTGGTTACCTACTCTACAAACACCGACTGAGTTTGGATTCATACCTGTTGCTTCAACCGAGAGTTCACAACACACGTGAAGTATCTACTGGATATATCATTCCCTCCCAACAGACGCTGCTCCGATGATATATCCGCTCTTATGATCTATGTGCGATTTCAAAGGACAATCGTCATCGGTCACCACGGTCCATCGGGTGGAATGGCGGAATGTACGATTCAAACCTACAAGCAGAATTCTCAGCCATCGAGACATGGCGCCAATTTAAATGCTTTGCCATCTCAAACTACATGGCACCAGATGGAAACCTTACATCTACAACACTCAACTTGACGACAGCTATGCCTCTATAACCGAGGCTGTCTGCATTTCGTCGACGTGTACGTTCCGAAAGAGTCAGGCACATTGCACTCTGGCCTCAGGATCTAAGATGTAAATGTCTTTCGTGGAACACCATGTATCAATATGTACTGGAACCTGGGAAATTCAATCCCTATCAGTCGAGGTCGCTCTTAGAAGATGGAGCTCGGAGGTGCTCCTACATGACCATAGAGAACGAATGCCGTGGACCCACGATACCACGAGATTAACGGAGGATTGAAGAACGAGACCCGTTATGAAGTCGCTTAATCGGCTTTTGTGTCAAAGATGTGGAAAGAACGAAAGATGGAAGGTTTTGTAAATACACTGAGAGGAATAGTATATATACAGATACTGCTTTCAACCTCATATTACTTGAGTTGCCAGTGTCCCTATAGGCCGTTCCACAATCTCCATAACCCCTTCCACGACACTCTTCCTCGCTTCCTCGCTTGCCACATTGCCTCCTCCCAAATACCCCAACCAGACCAAGCGACTAATCCTCTCATCCTGCAAGCCACCAAGGTACTTCATCTCCACCCTCCCTCCTTCCTGTTCCGGCACCTCATCCTCCGCCCACACCCCCAACTCCCCCGTCGCCCTCCTCCCCATCAGCAGAACCTTCCCCTTCCCAACACCCTTCCTCCCTCCCCCAAAAATCCCCTTGAAACCCCCTACACTCTCCTCCAACCCCTCCCTCTTTTCCCCCAACACATTCCCCTGCTTCCCAAGCGTCGATCTAGCATTAATACTCCTCACCCACCCCTCCCTCATATGTCCAAAATCCGTATTCCTAGTCGGCACAATCCTCAGCACACTCCTAACGCCACTTTCCCGGAGTACTTCATCCCAGATCTTCTCCCCCCTACCTCCACTCCCACTATCGACCAACACCCTTCTCAACTCCGTCTTTTCATTATCGACGAGTGTGGTCGCAGAGCTAATGGTACTATCTCCAGAAGCGAAGGAGCTGAAGAAAGCGCGAACGAGTGATTCTTGGAGTTTGGGGAGGTCGGATTTCGCGACGTAGAGGCCCACGACGTAGACTTGGATGCGGAGGAAGGAGACTTTTCGGACGCCGAGGCCGAGGAGTTGGTATTCTTCTTCTGTTGTGGAGGGGGCGCCGGTGCCGTAGGGGAGGGTACGGGTTGCTGTTGAGGTGGGGGAGGTTGAGGGTGATGATGATGGGGATGGGGGGAGGTGGATGGTGCGAGGGAAGAAAGGGATTGTGGAGGTGCCGGTTGGGATGAGGTCTTCGTTTGTGTCTTTTGAGAGGATTTGGACTGGGGTGGCAGGGTTGGGAGGTGGAGATGAGGGGGAGAGTGGAGGGGCGTCAAGGAGGGTCGGGTTGTTGCGGGGAGGAAAAAAGGTGTAGTAGAGTACAAGAGAGCTTGCTAACCCTGTGGAGGTGAGGGCGAACCATTTGAACTGTCTCAAAGACTGGGGCTGAGCTCTCTGTGAGGAGGGACTGGGACGAGAGGGGCTGGTAGTTTTTAGAGAGCGGACGGAAGCTCTAGGATGGGGGCATTGTGTTGCTCGGAGACAAGCTGACAAGCGAGTGAGCGCCGTACGGAGCGGAGACATGATGAGATTGATGGGTAAAGCTTCCTAGTGCTGGACAATGTTGAGACATATAATGCCAATACGTATTGATAATGCTCGTTGTTTCGTTTCTCCAGCTTTTGAGGCTCTCCGCCAGCTCGGCTCGGTAGTCGTATTTTAGCTTCAAATTTTGTGGATCCGCCGATCATCCCGCTATCACAGGGTATTGGCTTGCGGAATCGGATGGCTGGATTATCTTTGCCCACGTCCTTCCACGGCTTCGTCTCGATCCAGCTCCTGAGTGTGACAATAGCGAACGCCTGAAGAGTACTACCTCCGTGGCGAGAATTTCTACCTACCCTCACCATGTACTGATGGCATTGCACATGGAGCTCCTGCTCGAAGGCCTAATAACCCACTATTGACCCACTACCAAACATTGTTTTCGACCTCAATTGACCAGCCAGGAGTTTGGATCAGCGTGAACTAATAGAAAAAGACTATGACAGCGATTTCCTCCTATCCGAATGGATCAGACTTCCATAATCAGTCGCTTTCCAGAAATGAGCCCGAGTCATGGACTTATCCTCAGCCATCCGCCATAGAAGTAAGTATGAAAGCCTTATGGAACACAGAGACCACCCTATATCTTTTATAGTGGTTAAGTATATCTTCGTATACTTGTTCATCATTTGAGTTTCCCAACTTCAACCAGTTCTGGCTTACGTGCCCATGCTGACAATATCACTCAAACAGAACGAAAGGGCCTACCCTCCCAAGTCGATACCATCTCGTAGTCAAAATTCGTTAAGACGAAAGGCCGACGCAATGCGTCCCCCAACCCAACAATCTAACGGCACCGCCCGCCCGCCGAGCGATCCTACCCAGCGAGATCTTGGTGAAAAGCTCTCGAGAAATGGCACCCCAAGCTCGACAAAAGCTCCTTCAACATACGATTCAAGTTATCTGTCTCCACCTAAAGGCGGGAAATTCCGACCAGCCCTCCTGAGCAACAGCAGCAGAAGTGGCAGTGAAGCGGACAGTCTCTTGGATCTATACGGTCGTGACAGAAGCGTGGCCGAGGGCACTGAACGGAGTGATCGGGATGTGACGCTAGAAGATCTATATGGGGAACAGGAAGATTTTGATAATTCGAGTTGGATACATCGGGACAAGCTTGCAGCGATTGAAAGTCACGAGCTGCAAGAAGCCGGCATCAAACTTCCTCGCCAGAAACGGTCAAAGAGTAGCTTGCGGCATAAAAGAAGTCATAGCCGGAATCAATCAGTGCCTTCAGTTAAAGACCCAGAACCCGAAGTTCCTACGACCAGAGAGGGGAAACGCCAGAAAGTCCGGTCACCTGTTCGACAGCAAGACCAGGAAGACCCTATGGATTTTGATCTGCGAACGCCAGAGGAGATAGCATCTGAACATCCACCACAGAACGGTCCTACAATTATGTACCACCAGCCCAACTTAGGACGCAGCGGATCAAAGATTCCCTTACCTAAAACAAGCCCTTTACCAATTGCCCAAGGCTACATTGACAGGAGTGAGCCACTTTCGCGACCCAGAGGTGCGAGCGGCAACTGGAATGGAGGACAAGAAGAAGGCTTCTCCTATAACCGAATACGAAGTCGAAGCAACAGTGTCGGCAGCCGTGTCTTACTTCAGGATACAGATATCAATGGGACACCCACCCCAGCTCAAAGGCCTGGTAGTCGCGACGGACTCCTGAACTCACCTCCAAAGCAACATTCTATCAGCAAGCCCACCTCAGTGAGCAACACCCGACCCAGAACATCGAACGGCCCGAGGAACATTTCAGAGCCGCAAAAACTCCGCTCCTCGCCGAGCGTACAGAAGAATTCCCCGGGATTCCCACGTCCCAAATCTCGTAGTGGTTTGGAAACTCGTCCTGCAACGGCTGTCAACCGCCCCGAAGGCGAAGCACCCTGGATAGCCGACATGTACAAACCTGATCCACGACTTCCGCCCGAAGAGCAAATGCTACCCACACACGCCAAACGCTTGCAACAGGAACAACGAGAAAGGGAAATGAGGGAGAATGGTACATTCCCCCAACAGTCATCGCAACAAGCGACTTTAACCCCCGACCGACCCGTCGGCATAACACGTACACCTTCCCCCATGGCCATCAACAAGAATAATTACAACACCCCACAAAATCCCCAGCAAAACGCTCAACCCTCCCCCCTCGAGCGCACAAACACAAATAGCCCGTCAAGCTCTCAATGGCCCCTAAAAATCGCCCCGCCGATAAAACCCCCTTCTATAAAACCCATCACCAGCAATAATACCAATCACAAATCCAGCAGCAACAACAACAGCCCCATAAGCCCAGACACACACCACGGCGGCTACAGCACCATACCGAAAGTTCAAAGCACACCGCCTATAGGCTCTGCGCCGAGTCCCATGTTACCGCAAGCCATGGTGCAGGAGAAACCGCGTGCGGAGCAGGGTAGAGACGGGGAGGGGAAGAGGGAGAAGGGGTGTGGGTGTTGTGTTGTTATGTAATTAGTTGATGAGAGATGGAGGGTATTAGAGGAGAGTATGAAGGGAGGGATGTGTACAGCTCATGATGATGTAGAGAGAGGGGGGAAGAGAACTCTGAGTAATTGGTCAGAGGGAACAAGAAAATAGGTGAATTTTGTACAGGGAAACAGAACCTTGCTCGTCTAGAAGAACGTCTTGAGTGATTGATTGAGCAGGGAGTCCGGTTGTGTGGTTGAAAGTGACGGACTTTCTCTTACTGTGGCATGGTTCATACTTGTGGTCCATACGGTCCACTGATTCATAGGTAGATATGGGCGGTATTTTACTATTCTAAGTCGCTTGCTATCCCTGGCTTTCTCCTGCTCACGTGATGGTACAAAGTCTGGAGAAAGAAGAGGGTTCGCATATATATCTCCCAGATTCGATGCTGTAGACTCTAGTAAAAACGCTCGACGACGACGAACTTCCAACTCCAACATCCCAATTGCCCAAATCTCTAAATCTACAAAGTCTAATGACCACTATACATCCATCCATCCATTCCCGAAACGCCATCGCTATGCCTCTCCACCAGTCCTCACCCCTCTTCTCAAGATGAACGACCCCCAAACAAATCTTTTCCTCAAAGCCTCACCCTCCCATCCGCCGGCCTTCCACCAAACCACCTCCCCAACCCCCTACCCGCCTCCGCCCTCCCACTGCCTTCGTCATTACCCTCCACCCCACCCATCCACTTCGGCCTTTTACTCCAATCCCAGTCCGGACGATCCATAGAATCGAACGTATTCCGAACTCTATGCGCAAACCCCTGGAAGAAGGATTCGTCTTCCTCCTCTGCGGCGGCAGTGGCGGCAGCAAGGCGGGAAGCTTGGCGTTGTTCGGAATTGGATGGAGCGGTATTTGTCGCTTGAGTTCCGGGGCGGTAACTGTTGTTATCGGAAGGGGTAATGGAGTCACGGTAGGGAGTTTGTGATGGATCTGAAGGGGGAGGACGGCGATGAGACGAAGCGCCCTGTTGAGGCTGGGTGTTACCCTTGAGTTCCCGATCGATGAGATCACGGCCTTCTTTCCATTTCGAGGTGGTGCCGGGAGATGCTGTGGTTCCCTCGTCGTCATCTTCAACAATATCGATGCGGAAGATAGACTTGACGCGGCCGTAGAGGTTGAAAAGGGTAGCGCAGACAGGTATGAGGATGAAGATTGGGAGGAAGATTTCGAAGCCTTTACCCAGTGGAGTGAGATTGATCAGTTGCCCTAGGAATTTGTAGAATGTCGTCTCGCGGTGCACATCCGGCGGCAAGAAGGTCAGGAAGTTGTAAGCAAGTGGTACTGTGAGTTTCGCAACCTGACCTGCATACCACGTCGCGCTTTCGCCGTACGTATTTCTTTTGACGAGCGCTCGATTACCCCAGACTCTGACGTCGCCGAAGCTTGCGAGGGCGGCAGTGCACATGTAACACATCCACAAGGAAGCCATGATTTGGCCCGCAAAGTGGACTCTACCACTGTGCGAGACGACCGTAAAGCGAATGATGGAAAGTTGTGGTGCGATGTTTTTGATGAGTTCTGACCATATGATGCAGATTGAAGCAAGAGCGAGGACCGCAGCAAGAAAGGTCCGGCCAATCGGAAGGACATGATAATGAAGGAGCTGGCGTGTGTATGGTGTTAATATCCGCAGTCGCTCAAAGGGGGATGAAAGAGGCGTAGAAGAACCAAACTCCAGTTTTCTCGATGTTGAGGAGTCAAGAATAGCTTGGGTATCCACGGCGTCTTGGATCAAATTATCCCATGTATCTATAAAGCGGAGACGTTTATGGCGCGCACGATTCAGCCTCCGTGCTAGTTCGGCGAGATAGCGATCAGTAACAATGACTGGAACCGTAGCTCTCGTTGGCTGAGGGTTGACTGGATATAATCGAGCTTCAGGCAAATTCGAACCGTCCGCGATCTCCTCAATCCATTCTTGATGATCTCTCGATATACCATTTTTGCGCTGCCTCAACTGCGTAAGTTGTGATTCCAATTCCTCAAGTTCGGATATGGCGTTCATGCGTCGTTCATGGACGTTGGGGGCTTGACTCTGGATTCGCCGAATACGTGAGCTAATATTTGCACCTCTGTAAAGACGTCTAGGAACAGCGACAAGTCCGTGTCCCATGAGATAGATGGCAAAGATCAGGCCCCAAAAGTATGCCAGACTGCCGCAGCGTCAGCCATTGTATTTTGCCCGGGCACGAATAGGGATGCTTACGCCATAATCAAGGCTTTGACCGATGTGCCTTGAAACCCATTCTGCAAGAAAACGTAGATGAGACCACCGACACCGCAGGCGAGCACGATAAGCTGATACCTGCCATTTGATCGTAAGGAGTAGATAAAGAGGTCTTTCGGGGTTCGATATCCGGAGTCAATGTACTCGCCCAGGAGAGGAAGAATAAGCCTAAGACTATGGTCAATAGTGTACAGATAGGATTGTGGATACTGATGCTACCATGTCAAGGCGAATGTCAACCAGTAGGTAATACGCCAGGCAACCCGTACTGCTGTTTCAGGCAACCAAATCCCTCTTGTAGCCTCATCTTCGGCCCTCAGACTGGAAGCGAGATCGATAGGGAGCAGAAAGATGATACTGACGGGGACATCGAGAGCTAAGAAGATGGGAACGAGGATATAGGCGGGAGTGGAGCGGAGCGGAAGGAAATGGCGCAGGAGTAAGAGGACGACTAGGGCGGCGAGAAGAAGGGAGATAAGGGCAAAGAAATCGGAGCCTAAAGACGACGACATGCCACAAGAGTCTCAGAAGCTCTTGAAGTACTGGCTCACATGATGCCGCTGAGATTAATCAGTAATAGAATCGATGTTCTATTCTTCGAGCTGACGATGCATCAAGGTGTCGGAATATTGACGAGAGCGGGAAAGCGGTAAGCCACAAGTGCCATTGCGCAATTATCGGGATCACAGCAGGGGTCATGGCTGCCAAGACCGACGTTGACGGGTGCCTGATTGGGGTAGCGGATGCACTTCCATCTGGTATTTGAGATAGCTGAGACCATCATATGAAATGGGGTAGCTGAGAGACCGATCGCAAAGAGATATCATGGTCAAATCGATGCATAGATCGATGAAGTGTTGACAAGACCGAAGATTGCCTTCGGCGTCATAAGAGAAATCGATGGTGTATTCCCCATGGGGCGTTCTGGTACGAATAAGTCGATACAGAATGTCAGTGGCGATCAGCCCACAATACGTAAAGAGTCTTAGGGCCTAGGAGGCTGTCAGCTGTAGGACTGGAATGGGTGATTGGTGGGCGATGGGGTCGAAGCCTAGATTGCTAGCGTGTGAATTGATTTGTTCCTCACCAACGAGGCTTATCCGTCAGCTTCACCTTTCACCGGTCTGGTCCTACTTCTGATACCCTGGCTCTCCCACTGCAACGTCGCTCGTTCTTCTACTTACATTGCAGCTTCTTCAACTGTTATTGCTGCGAGACGAATCTTTGTCTGTTTTGCAGTCCAACCCTACTGTTGTCCTCGCACCGACCCCCGCTCGTCCAACCTTGGCTCTGCTGCTGCCCGAAACAAGTCACGGACTCGCAACCGTACCATGATTCATTCTTACATGCTCCTGATCCAAAACCTCTGACTCCCCTCACAAATTCCCTCTTCCTCCACCTCCTGCTCCTCCTCTTCTTCCGCCAGTCCTTCAACATCCATACATCTGTTGCCTAAGTCGGCTTGTCTCGGACAACCTCGCTTTCTCAAGATACTACACCCACCCTGTATCCACCATTCAGATTGGGACATACCATTCCTGACCCGCAAAATCGTACAAAACTACATCAAATTTTATCACCTACCTTCCTCCTGGCCCACTCTTGCAGTTTCTTTCTTACCACCAGCACAGCCGCATTCGTCTTCAGCAAGGAAATTACGTCGGGCTGTGTGAGCTCCCAACGCCCGACCCAACCTTAGCTACGAAACCCTTTTACAGAAACATCACAGTTGGACGGATAACGACACATGCTCCCTCCTGCATTCTCTGCTTGTCCTTCGGCCTGTCGCGGTGAAGCTCTGGTCGGCCTCCTGCACACATTAACGACAAGATGAATCCAGGGAACTTTCATAACATGGCAGGCCAGATGATCCCTATGCAGGTTGGCCCACAATCTCAACCGGCTGGACCGCCTGGCGGTGGCCAGGTTCAACAGTACATTCTTCGTACTCTGTCCCAACAACCCACCCCCCAAGGTTGGCAATCATCAGTCCAGACCCAATTTCGTGCCAACATTGTCTTCCAAATGTAGGCCTCATGTAATTTCATTCCACATGAGATGTGAATTAATCCGGTTCCAGCTTCTCCCAACTACGCCTCTTACAAACCCAATTCGAACTTCAATATGCACTCAACCTTGCAATGGGTTTTGAAGGCAAAGCATTCGCTGACAGCCCCGATCGAGTAAGTCATCCGTTTCCAGAGTCCCGCCATCATTTGCTAATTCCGGCAGAACCTTTACGAGCAGTCATGTAAGCGAAAGATGGAGGAAATTCACCAAATGCGAACCAAGCAGTCCGCAACCTTGCAGCAACAGATGAATCAGCAGATGAACATGCCGCAGCATATGCAAAACATCCCTCAAGCCATAGCTCAAAATCAGGGCCAGGTGCAAGGCCAATTCCCACATGGACTCCCCAATGCTCAACAACAGCAACAGATGATGCCTGGTCAAGGCATGCCTATGCAGCAACATCAATCGCAACAACCCGGACGTCAACCGCAAGCCATGGCCATGGGACAACGCCAACTAAATGTACACCAGGGGCAGCCATCAATGCCGCAACCCATGCCCCCCCAGTCAAATGCGTACACCCCGACCCCCGAAGAAAATCAATACATTTCACAGTTGGCGCAACGAATGTTCCAAACAACACCGCAAGATCGGCTGCAAGCCATACAAAACAATATGCGTGTGATGACTGCAGAGCAGCGGGAAGTTCTGAGCCGGCAAGGCTTGGACCCTTTGGCGTATTTCTTCAGAAATCAAGCGCTCAAGAAATTCCTGGAACTCAAACGTGCCCAACCTGGTGCCTCAGCCGCCGTTTTATCCCAAAATAACTCTATAGGAAATGGAACGGCTAGACCCCCTCAGAACGCTGGTCGCCCTGTGGGACAACAGACGCCAGGACCACAGCAAGCCTTTGCACCCCCATTCGATCAGATAATTGACCAGCAGCGTGATGCTCTTCGCTCTCAGGAAGCTGGCCAGGTTGTGGTTCCGGCCAGTAACCCACAAGCCAATCTGGATCAACGGAACGTCGCCAGAGGCGCTACACATCAACAGCTCAACTTGCCAAATGGTGGCAACCGCGCATTGCAAAATGCTAATGCCAATAGTGTGCAATCCCAGTCATTTTGGAATCCTCAAGTAGGGCAGCGTAACATGAATGCTGGACCTGGAGTCAATGGCAACGCTCAAGCTGCGAACTTCCCGAGTGCAAGTCAGGCTCCATCCAACGTTCTCCAAGGTCAACCTGGTGGCCTTGACAATCAGATAACCAGGACTCCATCCCAAACACCGGGTATGCCTAATCTCAACAAGGCGGTAGCTCCCCCGGGCCAGAATAATATGTGGTCGCAAAGAACTCCACAGATTGGTCAAGCCAAATCTCCAGCTGTGTCAGTAGCTCCTCAAGTGATGCAGCAGCCACCAGAAAGGCCAGAAGGAGCTCAACCACGGCCGCCAATCTTTCAAAACATGCCTCCGCAAATGCAACAGCAGCTCGCTAATATGCCTGAAGAGCAACGTCGAATTTTCTTGCTGAATCTTCAAAGGCGTCAATATATGCAGCAGCAGCAGCAGAGGGGGCAGATGGTGTCGCAACCGGCTGCGAAGATGGCCAATCCCAGGGTCATGGTCAACGAATCTTTTCCCATGTCTAATCAAGCCAGCCAGTCTGGACTCCCGAATGGCTCGACCGCAGCACTTTCAAACCAGCCCATGGCCATTTCTCAACCCATGATGCAAAAGAATACAGGTGTGCAGTCTTCCTTTCCTCAACAACCTGGAGACTTGTCGCGGCAGCAGCCAATATCTGGTCAACAGCAGTCTTTACAAAGAGGCACTCTCCAACATCCTGGTAACACCACCAACCGTTCCGCACCCCTTACCAAGGAGCAACTCCTGCAAATGGACCAGAAACTGTTTCCGGTTGAGATGCTCAGCACAGCCCAAATACCTAAAGATGTGAAGACTTGGGGACAGCTCAAAGACTATGCAACAAAAAATGCTCAATCGTTACCACCCGGTATACAATCGAAGCTTGAGAATCTTCAAGCCATACAATATCGTTCCCAACAGCAAGAACCCAGGCCTTCTCAGCCAGGACCTGCTCCTACGGGCATTCCTCAGCAGCAGGCCCCATTCGCCCAGATGGTCTCACAGCCAACTGTTCAAGCGCCCGTTGCTGCTCCTCGACTGCCGAACATGATGAACATCCCACCACCTTCCCAAGACGAAATTCAGGCCATGCGTGCCCACCTACCCCCCCATTTAAAAGGCTGTAGCGATTCTCAAGTGATGGGATTCGTCATGAGAGCGAAGCAAAATGCTATGATGAAAGACCTGCAAACAGCCCGGACCTTTCAGCATGTGAATGGGGTACCCCGAGGCCAGCAGGGACAGTCGAACCAGGCCCAAGGAACAAGCGGCCAGTCCGAAATTAAGTTGCAACAGCAGACAAATCAGACCAAAAGCCCTGGACAGCAAAATCAAAAATCGACAGGGCAAGGAGCCAAGCAGGGTCAAGGGAATCGGAATGTTCCAGCCACCAAGCAGTCACAAAAGGGGTTAAAAAGAAACAGCCCTGATGATGTTGTAGAAGTCCCAAACCCGAGTCTCTCGACCGCACAAACTGGAGCACACGGACAATCAGCTACGCAGGCGACAAAACAGCAGCCAGTCGGCACGGCACAAACCGGGAAAGCTGCCACAAGTGCTCAAATTTCGTCGTCTCAACGAGAATCGGCATCAAACCATTCCCAAGGTATCGAGTCTCAGAATGCTATGGCGCAAGCAACATCCAATGTTTCCAAAGAGGAACTGGACCATCGCAGAGACGTGCGATTAAAACAGCTAATGACCGAAGTTGGACAGAACCAGCTTCCGCGTAGACCTGTGCCCATGTCAGCACAGGTCAAGGCTCAAATGGCACATAAACTACGCGAATTTGGTCCTATGATTCAACGCATGGAATCCTCGTTCCCAGCATTCTTTCGGAACAATCCCGATGAAAAGGCAGCAAAACATTTGATCCAGATAGTAAGCAAATCATTCCAGACTTTAAAAATGCAAGGATCCTAACACTGTGATAGCGACAAGCAATCAAAGCTCAATATCGTGACGCACAATACAACCTAGTTGATTATTTCACAATCTCCCCAAGCGAACTAGAGGATGCATCGAAGACAATTCGGCAATACTTCGTATATGTAATGAAAATATTTGGCAAACGGCCCAATAATGCACCTCAAACAGGGGAACAACAGCAGAATCAGCGACAGCCGCAGCAGTTGACTAGTAATCAAGAGAAAGCGCAGTTGAGTGCTGCAAATCTCAAAGAACAACAGAATATGTTGCAAGCTCAAAGAGCAACTGCTTTGCAGAGGAACCAGTCTAACCAAGGCAGTCGCGCGCCTCCTGCACCCACCTCCGATAAGCCACCTTTTTCTTTTGGACCACAATCGCCGCATGGGGTCCCGCGATACGGCCCTCCTACGCTCACCGCTGATCAGCTAGTCCTTCCAAACAAGAGAAGAAAGAGCAATCATCATCAATCCACTCCAGGGTCGACCCCGGCACCTGCCCAGGAAGCCAAATCTACGCCTCAACCTATGAAGCTTGCTTCTCCGGAAGTACCCAAGGCTGTAATACCTCAAATGTCGTTTAAGTGTGGCGTTTCAACTTGTCCATCCGGCCAGAAAGGGTTTACAACCCAAATGGAACTCGAAGAGCACAACATCAATGAACACGAGCCAAAGGAGGAGGTTATCGAAGATCCAGTGGAATTTGCTCTTGAGTCTATGCGGATCGCTCTTGGCCTGGATGAAAACGGGAAATCCAAGGCACAAAAGGAGACGCTCGAAGCGCCTAAGATGACAACCTCCCTATCAAGTCAGAGCCATTCGGCCATCAAGCAAGAAGTTTCAACGCCGATGGCTCGGGCCTCTACTCAGACTGGACCTTCACCGGCGTCAAACCTCCTCAAGACGCCCCAAACACTATCAGGCATCAAGAGTCCAGCTTCTGACGCTCGATCTGTTGCACAAGAAGGCAAGGCAAAGAACGGGAAAGGATCTCAGACTCTCCTCAAAGAGAGCACACCTCCACCATTTGATCCTTGGGCAGGATCCTCGATATCATCAGAAGACATTGTATCAGCTTGGTCCAGCATTGCAGACATGAACTCCATGTCTTTTACCAAGATCCAGATGGGTCTTACGCCTTCGTCAACCTTTTCAAGCGGCAACGAAAAATCGGAGAAGAACAGTCCCCGCCCGAGCGATATTAGCGAGAATGATGCTGTTAAGATCAACATTGATGTCGGAAAGGACGACAAGGATGATTGGATACCGGGCGAGTGGTTTGAGGACACTCTGTATAGTGATATCCAGGGGTTGACCTTCGGCCATGATATGACGGCTCAGGATCATATGATGGATGATATGGACTGGGATATCTTTGGGGATGCTTCTGATACTGTCATGATTGATGTTGGTGCCGCTGGTGCGAACGGTGGGAAGGGGAAGATACGAGATGAAGATGTGATTAGTAAGGAGTGGCTGAAGATGTACGCGCCTGATAGACCGGTTGTGGAGAGGAAGAGATGAGTATTGATGGAGGGAAGGGAGTCACGCAGCGAACGAGTTGACGGAATATCTTGGAGAGTCACGTCTTGTTCAATTTACGGGCTATGAAAAGGCAACAGCGTGGCGTCGGTGGATCAGGGGTATCAAAACCAGGATCGGAGAAATTATTTTGGGCTGGAACAGGAAGGGCGAAATTTTGGAAACGGGCCATGCAATGAATGAAACCATGTTTTGGCTGATGATATTTACGGCTCAGTCATCTGTATGATATGGGTCCTTTTTGGAAAAGGGACGAGGGAGGATTTAGCGTGCGTGCTCGATAGCGAAAATTTCAATGCACTTTCTGGCTCTTGAAAATTCAATTGAACATGAGAATAATGGCTTCACTATCGTCTTTGGACATTCTGCCCTCGTTGTATTCTCACACGCCAACATCACATCATCTACTCCTTTCAACTGTTTCTTGAAGTAGTGGAATTAGTCGGAATGTGGTACTATCGTGATGATCGATTAAATTACACTAGGACAAATCTGAGTCTGGATCACCTAAAGAAAGGAACTTGCACATAGATAATCAAAAGCCTCGACAGAAGACACGTACACAAACGGGAGTGGGAAAAATCAATAGCAGAGTAAAATTCTAGAAGAAACGGAGTTCGTCTAAATTTGTTCTCCGAAAAAATTCAAGGTATGAGTGATTTTGTTACGCAGATTCATGGGAAGTTGAATATCTCCGTTGACATCGGTTTTGTACTGAGTAATATGTGTTGACAAGTAGATGTTAATCAAATTGGCAGGTAAGGTAGCATCTATTCGTGAGTGTCTCATTCGTACCTTTTGCATTTCAATATTTTGGTCTTCTTGGTAGGAACCTAAAACTGCAATATAAATACAAGTATCCTATAGTCGCCCAGGTATACTAGATTGCTATAACTTTTTTACTTTTTTATTTTAATAAAATAACCTTTTTAAAATCTAATTTTTATATACGCCCGGCGTTTTATACCTCTATTTTACTTTTATTTCGTTATAATTTTATTATAATTTTATAATAAAATTATAGCTATTATTTAAATATTATTTAGTATTTCTAAAATTATATTAAAGCTATTTTTACTTTTAATTATATAATAAAATCTATTATTATTAATTTAAAGTTTATTTTAATTATATTTTTATAATATATTAAAAATAATAATATAGAATAAACTTTAAACTAAAACGATAAATTTATTTAAAATTATTAGTAATAAAGTTTTAATTTTATTCTATTATATAGTAAATAGCTATTATATATTATATTTATCTTTTATTTATTATATATTATACCTACTATATATACTATATTTATTTATAAGTCTAGTTAATATTAATTAATAATAAAATTATATAATAATAAACTTTTAATTTAATTATTTAAATATTAAATTATTAAATTAAAGCTTTTAAAATAATAAATTCGATTCTTTTTATATACTTTTTTATATTTTATATAAAAAAATAATTTTTTAAAAATAACCGAGTGTATTTATACTATAAAAGATAAAAGATATAATATAATCTAATTTCTATAAAATATTATTATATATTATAATACGCGTTATATTATATAATAATAGGCTGATTAAATATTCGAATAAATATTACGAGCCTAGTAGGTAGCCGCTCGATATAAAATTTATACGTTTAAATAGTATTAAAAACAATTATTTACAGTAATAATAAGATAATATTTTAATATTAATATCGATGTAGTAATAATAATAATAAGATAACGCTTTAATATAAATATTAATATAATAATAGTAATAATAAATTAATATTATAGTAATAATATCGACGCGATAATATAAAAGGATTTTATTAAATATATAAATTTCCTTTATAATATCTTTAAAATATTATATTTAATTTATTAATTATTTTTATTTTTTAATTAAGCTATAATATTAAAACGATTCTTTTTTATATAATTTAATAATTAACGTTTATTATATTTTAAACTTATAGACTTTTAATAAAATTAATTTTTTAAAAACTAATTTTATTAAAATAGAATTTAATATTTTAAATACTTTTAAAATATTTATTTTAAATTAATATAATATTTTTATTTTAAATATTTTTATATTAACTAGTAACTAGTCCGGAATTAAAGTTAATAAACCTAATATTTTTAATAAAAACCGATATAAATTAAACGATTAATTTACTTAATTAGAAATATATTTTATATTTTATCTAATATAATATAATAAAAAAACCCTTTTTACCGCTTTATATTTAAAAGGAAAAGTTTAATATTAAATAAAACCTTTATTTAATAGATATTTAAAAAAAAAAAAAAATTTTAAATATATATTTAGCGTATTTTTAGCTTTTAAAATAATAATATATAAGATTTTTAGAATATTTAATAAATAGTTTATCGCGGAATAATATATATAATATTTATAATAAATAATTTTAATATTAGACTATATTATAAAATTTTAAGAATATTTATTTACTATAAAATAGGATAATAATATTTTTATTATTATATTTATATAGGGATTTAAAGATAATATAAAGAATAAATTTATAAAAAATAAATAAATAATTAAAATATTTAATAATATTATAAAAATTATTATTAATTTTAATAATAAGTTATATAAATAATAATTAGAAAAACGTTTTAATAAAAATTAGTTAAATAATATAAAATATTATTTAAATTAATTTTTAAAAAAAGGCTATTATAAAAAAAATACTAGGTCTATAAATAGCTATTATAGACCTATATTTATAGAATTAGGCTCTATTTAATAAAGTAAAGGAAGAAATTTTAGAAAAATAAAAAAAAAAAAAGAAACTAGAAGATAAATTTTTAAAATATATTATAATTATAATAAACTAGATTATTTCGCGAGAAATTATTAAAAAAATAAAATATTATTTTAATAATTTAATATTACGTTAAAAAAAAAATTTAAAAAATAAATAGAAATTAATAATAAAAATATTTATAAAAAAGATTTTAGTATTTTAAAAGTTATTTTAAACGATAACTATTTATTAATAAAAAGTAAAAAATTATTAGAATAGATTATTTAAAAAAATGGAATAAATTTTAATAAAATAAATATTAAAAAAGCCTATTAAATATTAATAAAAAAAAAAAACCTTTATAATATATATATAGCCCGATTAAAAATTCTATATTTTTATAAATTTAAAGAAAGCTATTAATAAAAATTTAAATAATATAAAAATAATTATTATAAATAAATAGATATATAATTATATTTTTAGAATAAATAATAGGAATAGAAAACTATAAAGATTATAGACTTATTTAATATATAAATCAAGACTAGTATTAAAAAAAAAAGATTATTTTAAAAATAATATTAAAATATATAAATACTATATTATTAAAAGAATAATATACTTATAATTAATTAAATTAGAGATTTTATTATAATAATTATTATAGAATTTATTATTTTTTAAAAAATAAATCGAGGTTTTTTTTATAATAACTAAAAAAGTATTATATATAACTAGAAAAAAAATATAAATATATAATTTTTAATAAATATAATAGAAGATAATATTAATAAAATTAGTAAAAAACTTTTAATTAAATACTATTTTTAAAAAATAAATCGGGAAATAACTAAACTTTTTAATAAAAAAGGAATTAAAAGAATATAATATAATAATAGCCTTTAAATAATAATATTTAACTAGTTATATATATATTTTTATTTATTTAATAATAGTAATAATAAAGGATTAATTATAAAAAGTTTAAATAATAATTAATTTAAATATAACTAGAAATTATATATTAGAATCTTTAATAAAAAGAAAAGAATTATTTTATATTAAAAAAAAAACTTTATATTTATATATAGTAATAGACGGCGGATTATTATTAGAAATAATAAAAGAAATATTATTATTAAAAATAATTATTAACTAGTATTAAAAGGAACTTTAATTTAATATTATATTTATAATTAATTATAATATAATATTAAAAAGCTTTTAATTAAGGAATTATAATCTAGAAATTAATTAAAAAAAAAAAGTACTTAAATTTAAACGATATTTTTATATAAAAAATATCTAGTTTATATTTTAATAATATTTAAAAGTAAATAAAAAATTAAATATAAAATATAAATTTATAGCTTTAAATAAAAATAATTAAAAGATATTTAGTTTATTAGATATTAATAAAAATTAATTAAATTAAAAAAATAAAATAAAAAAAAAAATCTATAAATTTTTTAAAAATTTTAAACTACCTATAGAAACTTTATTAGAAAAGATTCTAGATATATATAGAAAATAGAAATATTTATTTTAAAAAAAAGTAATTATAAAAGTATTATTTAATTATTAAATATAAAATTATAAAATTAAATTTAAATTAAATAAATAGCCTATATTTAAATCTATCTATATATTTTTAAAAAAAAAGTTAATAGTATTTTAATAATATTTAAATAAAAATAAAAAAAAAAAATTTATTAAAAAATTTTAATTATTAATAGAATATTTAATCTTTTTTATATTAAAAAAAAATAGATTATTTTATTTATATATCGATTATAGAAAATTAAATAAAATTATAATAAAAAATTAATATTTATTACCTAATATTTTTAAATTTTAAAATCGATTTATAAAAGTATAATATTATATAAAATTTAATTTATAAAAAGTCTATAATTTAATATAAATAAAGGCGGGGAAAAAATAGAAAATAGCTTTTAAAATTTAATATAGATATTATAAGTATATAATTATATTATTTAGATTAATAAACGCTTTAATAATATATTAAAAAATAATTAATAATATATTTAAAAAATATTTTAACTATTTTATTATTATTTATTTTAATAATATTTTAATCTATTTAAAAATATTTAAAAAATACTAATAATATATTAGCCTAATTTTCGATTATTTTAAAAATAGGAATTTATAATTTAAATTAAAAAAATATAAATTTTATAAAAAAAAAATAGATTTTTTAGAATTTATTATTAAAAGGAATAAAATTAAAATAGATCTAATTAAATTAAAAATAGTTAAATAATAAAAAAAACTATAAAATATTAAAAAAATTTAAAGTTTTTTTAGCTTTATAAATTATAATAGAAAATTTATTAAAAAATACTTTTATATTATAATATTATTTATTAAACTAATTAAAATATTAAATAAATAATATTAAAAAAAAAAAATAATATACTTTTAATAAATTTAAAAAAATATATTTATAAGATTTAATATATAAAATTTTTAATTTAAAAAAATTATTTAAAATTAAAATAAATATATTAAATTTAATTATTAGTATATACTTTATATAAAAATATAATAGTAAATAGTATCTAATAATATATATATTAAAAAAATTATTATTTATAAAATAAAATTATAATATTTATAATAAAGAATTATTAGTAATAATTATAGTATTAGAAATTTAAAAAATCTATATAAAAAAATTACTAAACTTAATAATTTATATAAATTATAAAAATTTATTTAGTTTTACTATAATTAAATAGTTAAATTAATAATAAATATAATAATTAAAATTATTAAAATAATATAAATTTAGGATTATTTATATATTAAAAAAAAAAAATAAAAAAATTAATATTTTAAATTAAAAAAGCGATTATATAAAAACTAAGGAAACCTTTAATTATAATATTTTAAAAGTTAATTATAATAAATTATTATTAGAAAATAACCGTTAAATAAATATAACGCTAAAAATATTAAAAAATAATAAAGAATAGTTTTTAATAAAAAAGAAAAAATTTAATATATTAAAAAATAAAATTAATAAATATATTAAAAAATACTATAATAAACTACTATAAAGATATTTAAATATAATAAAAATAATATAATTTTTATAATAGAACTACTAGTTTTTTAATATAAAACCGCGTGTTAAAATATATATTAAAAAATATTTTAGTTATTAATAAAATAAATATATTATTTATATTTATTATAGCGAAATCTAATACTAAAAATTATTAGATTTATTATAAAAAAAAGTTATTATAAATTTTATTATTAAATTATTAAAATTAAAAGATTTAATTATAAAAGAAAAATATAATATTATATTTATTATTATAAATAGATTTATAAAATATTTTTATTTAATATTATTTAAAAAAATATATATTATAAAATAATTAGAATTTATTATTATAAATAAATTTATCCGATATTATAAAATATTAATAATAATTATTAATAATAAAAATAAACTATTTATTTTAAATTATTAAAAAATATTAATTTTTTTATTAAATATTAAATTAAAGATATTAATAGTATTTTATTTAATAATAGATAAATAAATAAAATATATAAATTAAATATTAAAATAATATTTATATTATTATATTAATAATATATAAAATAATTAGATATTATTATTATTAATAATATAATTTACTTTAAATATAAAAGAATTAAATATAATAAAAAAAACTTTTTTTTTTATAAATTTTTTTAAAGATTTAAATTTATTTAAAATAAAATTATTATATTAATCGGCTAAATTAATTATAAAATAAATAAAAATAATAAAAAAAATTTATAATAATATTATAAATATATAAAAATTATTAAATATATATTAAAATAAAAAAAAAAAAATAGTATTTTTATTAAAGAAGGGGGATAAGATATATTTTTTTATAAAAAATTTAAAAATTAAAATATTAAGTAAAAAATTAGATTATATAAAAATCGGACTATTTTTTATTAAAAAAATTAAAAAACTATAAAATTATTATTTTAATTTATTATAAAATATTAAAATATATTTAATATTTTATATATTATTATTAAAACTAGCCGACTTTTAAATATTAATCTAAAAGATATTTAATTTTAAAATTTAAAAAAAAAATATATTTATTATTAAAAAAATATTAGAAAAATAAAATTAATAGTATTTTATTAAATAAAAAAAATACTTTATATTAAAAAATATATAAAAATCTAAAAAATACTTTCTAAATTATTTAAAAATATTATAATAGTTTTATTAATAAATAAAACCTAGTTTAATTAAAAAAAAGTTTTAAAAAAAAAGGATTTAAAAAAAAAAACTCGTTTATTATAAAGATAAATATTATAATTTATATAATTTTAAAAATTTTTTTTTAATTTTTTTAAATATTTAAATTTTTTTATATTATCTAAATTTTAATTAAATATTTTTTATTTTTAATTTTTTAAAAAACGCTTTTATTATTAGAAATATTTTAATTTTATTTATTTTAAATAAATTAATTTATTTATAACCTTTTAAACTAATTTAATTTTTATTTTTTTAAATTTTAATTTTTTTAAAGTTCTATTAATATTTAAAAAATTAACTACTAATTTTATTAAATTATATTTTTTTTTTAAATAAATATACTCCGTATAGCTTTTTAATAATAAAAATAAATAATATTTCTTTTATAAATAAATATAATAGATATAAAATATTATTATAATAATACCGCGAGAATAAATATATTAATATAATTTAAAATAAAAATTATTTTTATAAAAAAATATAATAAAAATTTAAAATAAATTTTAAAAAAAAAAAAAATAGTATTATAAACTTAATAAGTAGCTATTTAATATAAAATTTATATATTTAAATAATACTAAAAATAATTATTTATAATAATAATAAAACGACGCTTTAATATTAATATTAATATAATAATAGTAATAATAAGATAATATTTTAATATTAGTATTAATATAATAATAATAATAATAAATTAATATTATAATAATAATATTAACGCAGTAATATAAAAAAATTTTATTAAATATATAGATTTCTTTTATAATATTTTTAAAATATTATATTTAATTTATTAATTATTTCTATTTTCTAATTAAATTATAATATTAAAACGATTCTTTTTTATATAATTTAATAATTAACGCCCGTTATACTTTAAATTTATAAACTTTTAATAAAATTAATCTTTTAAAAACTGATTTTACCGAAATAGGACTTAATAATAAATTCTAAATTCTTTTTTTTTAGAATTAAAATACTTTTTCTCTATAATAGTTTTAGAAACAGCTAGTTATATTACCCCTTTAAACCGTACGGTCTATTTGTATCTTTTCGAAATTATTAATATAAAACTAACGCTAGTAAAGTTTATAAAATTATCGCTAGCTTCTAATAAAGAGTATCTCGCGTAAAAAAAATAATAAATTATCTTTAAAATAATTAATAGTAGCGCCGGATATAGTAGAATTAGAATAAGCTAAATTTAATTATAATTAACGAGCTACTATTAAAGCTATTATAGAAGCGGTTATTAACAAATTCCCTAATAAATATCCTTATAATATAGATATAAACTTTAACTTTTTTTTTTTAAATTACTATAATAGTACTAGTAAAATCTTTATATAAAATATTATTATAATTAAATTCCGCTCGCTTTTAAAAAGTAGTAAAATTATTTTTATTATTACCTTTTTTAATATCGTATCGACTCTATTCGATAGCGGTTAGACTATTTATAATATATTTTAGATTTTATAGAACTCGATATTTAATAGTATTTATAAGGTTAAAAAAGGTATAATAAGAACGGAACTCTTTTATAAGGCCGATTTAATTTTTTAGAATAAATCGACGATATAGCGGAAATAGAATTTTATAGTTATTAGCCGAACTTTTTATAATTTAATAGGAATTAAATTCAATATTCTATTTATAGAAAAGATAGTCTATTTTTATAATAACTTCCGTTAATATTTACCCGTATAACCTGGTATAGACCCGGATTTAATAATATAAATATATTTATAAAATCTTCCTTTCTAGAAAAATATTTATATTCTATAGTTAATAATTAATATATAGCTTCGTAACCTTTTATTAAATATATAAGGCCGCTTTAAAATAAAGGAGTTTATTTAAAAAGTACTAAAAATAGATAACGCTAGTACCTTTATTATAAATAAACCTGGTATTAAAAAAGCGCTATAGAAATATAGGTTAATTTTAGAAAATACTCTAAATAATTTAATTAAAGCTATTTATTTAAATTTTACYRATTTTAATAATAATAAYRATTATTTAAAAAAGCGAGCTATTTTTATTATAGTAAATATCGATATATTAAGAATTAATAATAGCTGCGCGGATCTAGTAAAAAATAAATTATATTTTAAATATAATTAAAATTAAATATTAAAAAAAGCTTTAAAAGAAAAATTCGGTTTTAAATATTTCTATAATTTTAATAAAGTCTTTTTTTTATTATATATTCTTCGCTTTAAAATTAATATATTTATTATATTTATTTATTTATTAATTTAGGCCGTAAAAAGATATAATATTAAAAAAAAATATATACTTTAATTTTTTTCGTTAGCTACTATAACTTTACTCGATCCTAGCTAAATAATATAAATTTAAAATTCTAGAATTAGGAGCTAAAAACGGGTATAGAATTTGAAATATTTATAAAAATAAATTATATATAGCTAATCCTTTAGTAAAAGGGTTAAACCCCGATTTATATATTTTTTTTTAATTAAATCGCTAGCTAAAAAAAGGTAAAAGTATAGATAAAATAATTATCTATTTATTTTTTAATAATAGTACTCTATCTTTTTTTTAAAGGAAGAAGAAAGGCTTTATATATTAAATAATACTTAAAAAATTAAATTATACGACTATTAATAAAGATATATTAGCTATAATAGAATATATAAAAGTAATTTTAATCTATACCGCGCTAGATTTAAATTAAATTATAATAATATTATTATTAGTACTCTACTATAGCTTTAAATTAAGTTATAATATTCGAAGCCGCTATTCTATATATATAAAAAAAATCCAACCGGTTAAAAAAAAATATTTAAAAAGCTTAAACCTTTTATTTATATACGCTATAATATATTTAATTTCCGTTTTATAAAGGTAGGTTTATTATAAATAATAGATAGTAGAAATAAAAACTAAGCGTGTTAAATAAAAAATACTCGCTTTTATATTAAAAATTACTCGAAAAACTAAGTTATTAAATTATATAGCTATATTAATAAAATAATATTAGCTAGAATATAATTTATAGATATAGATCCGCGTTATATCTATTATTTTTACTTATACTATTATTATTAATTATATCCCGTAGCAGCTTTAAATTAAATTATATTTTTTATAATAGCTATATTATTAAATATATAATTCTAGTTCGAGTAATTAATATATAATAATAATAATTAAAATAGTATAATAACCTTTATAATTAAATAGTAAAATATACGTATACTAATATATAAAGCCTAAATTCGATTTTTAGTAAATATTATCGTATTAAATATTATTCGAAGTAATTTAAGTATATTTAATATTAATAATAATAATATTATCTTTTTTTTACTTTATTCCTTCCTCTAAAATATTATAGTAAAAAGCGACTATAAAAACTTAAAAAATAGTAAATTAAAGCTAGTATACGCGATTATAATAGTTTAAAAAGTAGTAATTTAAAGCTAGTATATTTATAAATATAAATATCGAATAATAATAATACTTTTATAAAGTAGTTAATATATTTTACTAATATATAAATAAAAGGTTTAAACGCTACTATATAAAGTATAATATAAAATAGAATAGATAAAAGAAATATATTAAAACGCTATAGAGCTTTATATTATATAGCTAAAAATAAATAATAAATAGTTAGAAATAGAGTAGTAAATAATAGTAGGTAAATTATTAAATAAAACCTAAAAACTTTATAAAAGGATAGAAAAACTTCGGATACTAGGCCTAAATAAAAAGAAATTTATTTTTTATAAGTAATCTAATTAGCTTAAACCTTATTCTAATTACTAGTTCTAGAAATTCTCTAT
This sequence comes from Opeltia flavorubescens, assembly GCA_000442125.1. Lineage (NCBI taxonomy): Eukaryota > Fungi > Ascomycota > Lecanoromycetes > Teloschistales > Teloschistaceae > Opeltia > Opeltia flavorubescens. The sequence goes on from KE546974.1 coordinate 201,528, forward strand.
TTATATTTAGATAAGAAAAGGTATAATAATAAAAAAAAATATTAAAAAGAAGTTTATTATTAAATAATATTAAAATATTTACTCGTTTTTATATAAATTATAGTTTAACTAATATTTAGCTAAAATATATAATTTAAAATACGCTTAAATACTTAAATTTAATATTACGAAGTTTATAAATAATATTATTTATTTAAAATATAGTTTATAAAATAATATAGCCGTATATTATAAAATTTTAAAAAAAATTTAAAATTTTTATAATTCGTTTAATACGGGTATTTTTATAAAATCTTATATATATTAATTTAAAACGCGTTTTTATAGTAGAATTCTATATTAAATATAAATAATATTAGTCTATAATTTAATAAAATTATATAGCTAATTATATATTCTAGAATAAATTAAAAATTATTTAATTTTATTTAATATTAATATATAAATAGTTTTAAAAATAAAAATTTAAAAATATAATTATAGAATTTAATAGTTTTTAATAATATTTTTTTTTTATTATATTTTTTCTTCTTTTAATTTTTTTATTTTTATATTTAAAACTATTTATAAGTTATTTTTAAATTAATTTCAAGCCGTTTTTTTATTTAATTATAAAATTATCTAATCCTTTTTAATATAATTTATTAGACTTAAAATTAATTCTATAAATATTATAAACTCTACTTTTACGGTTTTTAATACTACCTTTAGTTTATTTACTAAAAATATTCGTTTATAAACGCCTGCTAAAAAAGCTCGATTTCTAAAATCGGTTAATAAATTTAATAATATAATTACCGAGGTTAGTAATACTAATACTAATATTAAAGCGAAGAGAAAAAGCGATAAAAAAGAAAAATTTTAAAAATATATATTATTTAATCCTTTCTACTCTAATTAAATAATAATAGGGGCCTAATTATATAATATTTTATATTATCGAAACTAGAGTTTAAGTTTATAAAAAGGAAGCTAATTATTAGTCGAAAATATAAATATTACGCGCCGTATAAATATAAATAAAAGAATAATAAAGGGTTAAATAAAATATATAAACGAAGATAATAAATAAATAACGAGCTACTACTATAGAAGATAATAGGCAAATAATAGTAAATAAAATAGTAAAAAAAGCTCTAATTACCGCGGAACGGAATACGGAACTTATCGTTTTTTAAAATAACAAGATTACTACCTATTATAAAAGAGAAAAAAAAGAATACCGCTATCGCGAAAAAAAAGAAGAAGCTCGTATAATAATAGAGGAAGATAAAAAGGAGAAAATTTTAAAAATAGAAAGAGAATATTATATAGAAATTCGCTAGTTTATATATAAAAATATCGAAACGGAGTTTTTTTTTATTAGCTAATCTATTTTAAACGAAAATAAAATTCTAGCTAACTATAAATTAATAATCGAGGCTAAAAACCGCGAAAATAAAATATTATATTAATAGTAGAATAAATTTTATTTATTTAATATCAGTTAGTTTTTAAAGTTAAATTCGGGCTAAACTATAAATTATAATAAATAAATAAGATTAATAAAAAAAAATAAAGTTGTAATTAATTTAATATTAATTTATTTAAAAAAAAACTTACTAAAATATTAAAAAATTAAAGATTCGATAATAATTATAAACTTATAGTTTAAATTAGATTGCAGTACTCTAGATTTACACGCTAATATATTAATCTCGATTTTATATTTAACTAGAATAGTATTACAAGCCTAATAAGCAGCCGCTCGGTATAAAATCTATATATTTAGGTAGTATTAGGAACGATTATCTATAATAATAATAAGATAATAGTTTAATATTAATATCGATATAGTAATAACAATAATAAGATAACGTTTTAATATTAGTATCGATGTAGTAATAATAATAATAAATTAATATTATAGTAATAGTATTAACGCGGCGATATAAAAGAATTTTATTAAATATATAAATCTTTTTTATAATATCTTTAAAATATTATATTTAATTTATTAATTATTTTTACTTTTTAATTAAACTATAATATTAAAACGATCCTTTTTTATATAATTTAGTAATTAACGCCTATTATATTTTAAACTTATAGATTTCTAATAAAATTAATCTTTTAAAAACTAATTCTATTAAAATAGGACTTAATATTTTAAATACTTTTAAAATATCTATTTTAAATTAATATAATACTTCTACTTTAAATATTTTTATACTAACTAATAACTAATTCGGAATTAAAGTTAATAAACCTAATATTTTTAATAAAAATCGATATAAATTAAATAATTAGTTTATTTAATTAAAAATATATTTTATATTTTATTTAATATAATATAATAAAAAGATCCTTTTCGCCGCTTTATATTTCAAAAAAAGAATTTAATATTAAATAAAACCTTTATTTAATAAATATTTAAAAAAAAAAAAAATTTTAAATATATATTTAACGTATTTTTAGTTTTTAAAATAATAATATATAAAATTTTTAGAATATTTAATAAATAATCTACTATAAAATAATATATATAATATTTATAATAAATAACTTTAGTATTAAATTATACTATAAAATTTTAAAAATATTTATCTATTATAAAATAGAACGATAATACTTTTATTACTATATTTATATAGGGATTTAAAAATAATATAAAGGATAAATTTATAAAAAATAAATAAATAATTAAAATATTTAATAATATTATAAAAATCGCTATTAATTTTAATAATAAATTATATAAATAATAATTAGAGAAATATTTTAATAGAAATCGATTAAATAATATAGAATACTATTTAAATTAATTTTTAAAGAAAGGTTATTATAGAAATAATACTAGATTTATAAATAGCTACTATAAATTTATATTTATAGAATTAGGCTCTATTTAATAAAGTAAAAGAAAAAATTTTAAAAAAATAAAAAAAAAAAAAAAAATTAAAAGATAAATTTTTAAAATATACTATAATTACAGTAAATTAAACTATTTTATAAAAAATTATTAAAGAAATAAAATACTATTTTAATAATTTAAMGCTATATTAAAAAAAAAATTTAAAAAATAAATAGAAATTAATAATAAAAATATTTATAAAAAAGATTTTAATATTTTAAAAGCTATTTTAAATAATAATTATTTATTAATAAAAAATAAAAAATTATTAAAATAGACTATTTAAAAAAATAAAATAAATTTTAATAAAATAAATATTAAAAAAATTTATTAAATATTAATAGAAAAGGAAGATTTTTATAATATATATATAGCTTAATTAAAAATTCTATATTTTTATAAATCTAAAGAAAACTATTAATAAAGATTCGAGTAATATAAAAATAATTATTATAAATAAATAAATATATAATTATATTTTTAAAATAAATAATAGAAATAGAAAATTATAAAGATTATAAATTTATTTAATATATAAATCGGAACTAATATTAAAAAAAAAAAAAATTATTTTAAAAATAATATTAAAATATATAAACGTTATATTATTAAAAAAATAATATATTTATAATTAATTAAATTAGAGATTTTATTATAATAATTATTATAGAATTTATTATTTTTTAAAAAATAAATTAGGTTTTTTTTTATAATAATTAAAAAAGTATTATATATAATTAAAAAAAAAATATAAATATATAACTTTTAATAAATAAAATAAAAGATAGTATTAATAAAATTAATAAGGAATTTTTAATTAAATATTATTTTTAAAAAATAAATTAAAAAATTATTAAACTTTTTAATAAAAAAGAAATTAAAAAAATATAATATAATAATAGCTTTTAAATAATAATATTTAACTAGTTATATATATACTTTTATTTATTTAGTAATAGTAATAATAAAAAATAGATTATAAAAAGTTTAAATAATAATTAATTTAGGTATAATTAGAAATTATATATTAAAATTTTTAATAAAAAAAAAAAGGTTACTTTATATTAAAAAAAAAACTTTATATTTATATATAATAATAAATAGCGGATTATAATTAAAAATAATAAAAAAAATATTATTATTAAAAATAACTATTAACTAATATTAAAAGGAATTTTAATTTAATATTATATTTATAATTAATTATAATATAATATTAAAAAACTTTTAATTAAAAAATTATAATCTAAAAATTAATTAGAAAAAAAGAATATTTAAATTTAAGCGATATTTTTATATAAAAAATATCTAGTTTATATTTTAGTAATATTTAAAAATAGATAAAAAGTTAAATATAAAACACGAATTTATAACTTCGAATAAAAATAATTAAAAGATATTCGATTTATTAAATACTAATAAAAATTAATTAGATTAAAAAGATAAAATAAAAGAAAAAATTTATATATTTTTTAAAAATTTTAAACTATTTATAGGAACTTTATTAAAAAAAATTTTAGGTATATATAAAAAATAAAAGTATTTATTTTAAAAAAAGGTAATTATAAAAATACTATCTAACTATTAAATATAAAATTATAAAATTAAATTTAAATTAGGTAAATAGTTTATATTTAAACCTATCTATACGCTTTTAAAAAAAAAACTAATAGTACTTTAATAATATCTAAATAAAAATAAAAAAAAAAAATTTATTAAAAAATTTTAATTATTAATAAAATATTTAATTTTTTATATATTAAAAAAGGATAAATTATTTTATTTATATATTAATTATAAAAAACTAAATAAAATTATAATAAAAAACCGATATTTATTATTTAATATCTTCGAGTTTTAAAATTAATTTATAAAAGTATAATACTATATAAAACTTAATTTATAAAAAATCTATAATCTAATATAGATAAAAGCGGGAGAAAAATAAAAAATAATTTTTAAAATTTAATATAAATATTATAAATATATAATTATACTATTTAAGTTAATAAATATTCTAGTAATATATTAAAAAATAGTTAATAATATATTTAAAAAATATTTCAATTATTTTATTATTATTTATTTTAATAATATTTTAATTTATTTAAAAATATTTAAAAAATATTAATAATATATTAATCTAGTTTTTAATTATTTTAAAAATAAAAATCTATAATTTAAATTAAAAAAATATAAATTCTATAAAAAAAAAGTAAATTTTTTAAAATTTATTATTAAAAGAAATAAAATTAGGATAAATTTAATTAAATTAAAAGTAGTTAAATAATAGAAAAAATTATAAAATATTAAAAAAATTTAAAGTTTTTTTAGTTTTATAAATTATAATAGGAAATTATTAAAAAATATTTTTATATTATAATATTATTTATTAAATTAATTAAAATATTAAATAAATAGTATTAAAGAAAAAAAAAATAATATATTTTTAATAAATTTAAAAAAGTATATTTATAAAATCTAATATATAAAATATTTAATTTAAAAAAATTATTTAAAATCGAAATAGATATATTAAATCTAGTTATTAGTATATATTTTATATAAAAATATAATAATAAATAATACCTAGTAGTATATATATTTAAAAAATTATTATTTATAAAATAAAATTATAATATTTATAATAAAAAATTATTAATAATAATTATAATACTAGAAATTTAAAAAGTTTATATAAAAAAATTATTAAGTTTAATAATTTATATAAATTATAAAAATTTATTTAATTTTATTATAATTAAATAATTAAACTAATAATAAGTATAATAATTAGAATTATTAGAATAATATAAATTTAGAATTATTTATATATTAGAGAAAGAAAATAAAAAAATTAATATTTTAAATCGAAAAAACGATTATATAAAAACTAGAGAAATTTTTAATTATAATATTTTAAAAATTAATTATAATAGATTACTATTAAAAAATAACCGCTAAATAAATATAACGCTAAGAATATTAAAGGATAATAAAAAATAGTTTTTAATAAAAAAAAAAAAATTTAATATATTAAAAAATAAGATTAATAAATATATTAAAAAATATTATAATAAATTATTATAGAAATATTTAAATATAATAAAAATAATATAATTTTTATAATAAAACTATTAGTATTTTAATATAAAGCCGTGTATTAAAATATATATTAAAAAATATTTTAATTATTAATAAAATAAGTATATTATTTATATTTATTATAATAAAATTTAGTATTAAAAATTACTAAATTTATTATAAAAAGAAATTATTATAAATTTTATTATTAAATTATTAAAATTAAAAAATTTAATTATAAAAGAAAAATATAATATTATATTTATTATTATAAATAAATTTATAAAATATTTTTATTTAATATTATTTAAAAAAATATATATTATAAAATAACTAAAATTTATTATTATAAATAAATTTATTTAATATTATAGAATATTTATAATAATTATTAATAATAAAAATAAACTATTTACTTTAAATTATTAAAAAATATTAATTTTTTTATTAAATATTAAATTAAAAATATTAATAGTATTTTATTTAATAATAAATAAATAAATATAATATATAAATTAAATATTAGAATAATACCTATATTATTATATTAATATTATATAAAATAATTAAATATTATTACTATTAATAATATAACTCGCTTTAAATATAAAAAAATTAAATATAATAAAGAAAATTTTTTTTTTTATAAATTTTTTTAAAGATTTAAATTTATTTAAAATAAAATTATTATATTAATTAATTAAATTAGCTATAAAATAAATAAAAATAATAAAAAGAATTTATAATAATATTATAAATATATAGAAATTATTAGATATATATTAAAATAAAAAAAAAAAAATAATATCTTTATTAAAAAAAGAGGATAAAATATACTTTTTTATAAAAAATTTAAAAACTAGAATACTAAATAAAAAATTAGATTATATAAAAGTCGGATTATTTTTTATTAAAAAAATTAAAAAATTATAAAATTATTATTTTAATTTATTATAGGATATTAAAATATATTTAATATTTTATATATTATTATTAAAACTAGCTAACTTTTAAATATTAATTTAAAAAATATTTAATTTTAAAATTTAAAAAAAAAATATATTTATTATTAAAAAAATATTAAAGAAATAAAATTAATAATATTTTATTAAATAAAAAAAATATTTTATATTAAAAAATATATAAAAATTTAAAGAATATTTTATAAATTATTTAAAAATATTATAATAATTTTATTAATAAATAAAATTTAATTTAATTAAAAAAAAATTTTAAAAAAAAAAGATTTAAAAAAAAAAACTTATTTATTATAAAAATAAATACTATAATCTATATAATTTTAAAAGCTTTTTTAAATTTTTTTAAATATTCGAATTTTTTTATATTATTTAGACTTTAATTAAATATTTTTTATTTTTAATTTTTTAAAAAACGCTTTTATTATTAAAGATATTTTAATTTTATTTATTTTAAATAAGCTAATTTATTTATAGTCTCCTAAATTAATTTAATTTTTATTTTTTTATATTTTAATTTTTTTAAGGCTTTATTAATATTTAAAAAATTAATTATTAGTTTTATTAAATTATATTTTTTTTTAAGCGAATATATTCTATATAACTTTTTAATAATAAAAATAAATAATATTTCTTTTATAAATAAGTATAATAGATATAAAATACTATTATAATAATACCGCGAAAATAAATATATTAATATAATTTAAAATAAAGATTATTTTTATAAAAAAATATAATAAAAGTTTAGAATAAATTTTAAAAAAAAGAGGGATAGTATTATAAATTTAATAGATAGCCGTTTAATATAAAACTTATACGTTTAAATAATACTAGAAATAGTTATTTATAATAATAATAAGATAACGTTTTAATATTAGTATCGATATAGTAATAATAATAATAAGATAACGTTTTAATATTAGTATTAATATAATAATAATAATAATAAATTAATATTATAATAATAATATTAATATAACGATATAAAAGGATTTTATTAAATATATAAATCTCCTTTATAACGCCTTTAAAATATTATATTTAATTTTTTAATTATTTCTACTTTTTAATTAAGCTATAATATTAAAACGACCCTTTTTTATATAATTTAATAATTAATACCCGTTATATTTTAAGTTTATAAACTTTTAATAAAATCAACCTTTTAAAAATTGATTTTACCGGAGTAGAATTTAATAAATAGCTGGTATCGAAGAATCTATTTTAAAAGTCCGGATAAAATTATATCTAAAAGTCTACTATACTATTTAGCCGAATCTTTACCGCGTTTTTATAGCGTTTTTACTATATTTTTACTATAATATCGTTTCGATTACGGATTACTACCCTTTTATTATTCTATATTAAAAGATTTTACTATCTTTTTAAAGTAAATTTTATTAAATTATAAATTTTATTAATAGAATAAATTTAATTAATTATATCTATTAGATAAAATAAATAGAATATTTATATAAATTTTTTCCTTTACTCCCTTTTATTAAATTTATTATTAATTATATTAAAAACTATAATTATATTTTTTAAATCCCTTTATATTTATTTTTTAGTATAAAAATTCTTTTAAACTAATTAATTTATAGGTTAAACGGTTAATTAAACGGTCGCTTAACTTTTTATTTAAATAGCTAATCGATTATTCGAATATAGTAATCTTATTTTTTTAAAACTTTAATTAGGTGCTATTAACTATATAAAAGCTAGAATAAAAGAGATTTCTAGTTTATATATTAGCTTATAAGTCGCCTAGAAGAATTTATTTTTTACGTATAGTAGAAGCTAGTTTTAATTACTTTCGAGGAAAATATTAATCTCTAACTTTATTAAATAAAGGCAGATTCTATATTATAGCGTCCAGATTTATAAATAGAAATATAGAAGAGCTATAACTAGGGGTATTTCTAATATATTAGAATAACGGTAATAATATTTTTTAATAAAATAATAAAATTTTTTTAAAAAATAAAAGATTTATAGTACTTTTACGCGATAATAATAATAGTTATTATTTTTTAATTTCAATTATATTTAATTCGCTTACTATATATCCTTTTTATTTTACCCTAAATTATAGTTTTTTTTTTTTACTCCGATCTTTTATAATACTAAAAATCGTTTTTTTTATTAAGTCCTTTTTAACTCCAGCCTCTATTTTAACTTTTTTTTTTAATATACGCCCGGTTCTAGTACCGGATTTATATTTAGTTTTTATTTTAAATTTTTTTTTAATATATTTATATTTTATTTTAAGCTCCTATTTAGCTATTATTTTTTTTTTTAATTCGATTTTAACTCTATTATCTAGATTAAAATTCTTCGATTCTATTTTTTTAAAATATTAATTATACTATATAATAAGCGTATATACCTTTTTTTTCTTTAATAAATTTAATTTTATATTCTTAAAGTATAATAATAAACGGTTTAACTATATTATTTTATATATTATTAGGTCTATTACCGTCTTTAATTTCTATACTTTTTTTTTTAAATTAAAAGATATAGCAAGAAATTAGTAATCCTAGCCTATATTATTTAAATTTTTAAAAAAATCTTAGATATTTTTAACTCGGAGGATAAATATATTAATAAATATATTAATATCGGTAATTATCTATTTTTTTAAAAAATATTTATATAGATTTAATAGCGATTAATACTAGGTAGATAATATTAAACGGTAATATAAAGTAGGAGGTAAAAAAAAAAATATATTATACTATTTAATCTAGTATCGTTCGATAGTAAATATATTTCTACTTTTATAGTAGTAATTAACAGCTATAATCCTAATATTTAGAGTATATTTATTATCGAATAATAGTTTTATATTTTTTAACTTCCTATAAATTTTAAATAGGTAATTTTTAGACCAATTTTTAATATAACTAGATAGTATTATTTTTAAGCTTTTAAAAAAGACCGAATTTTTTATTATAAATATCTTTTAATAAACCTTTATATTTATATTATATAAATTAAAACGCGGTAGAAGAAGTTAATCTAATTTAGAAATCGTCTAAAAAAATTAAAAAGGGACTAAAATAGGAGCAATTTAAAAGTAAATAGGGCCGAATTAAAAAAATATATTAATATATATAATTTCCTATAAAAGCGGAAGTAATAAAAGATCGAAAATAGGATTTTATATACTATAATCTAGGTAATAGCGGCGTTTTATATAATTTTTATAAAAGCGACCTGTTTTTAAATAATACGGAGACTAGATAAAAAAAAATATAATAAATTATTAAAATAATAATTTTAAACTAATAGATAAAAAATTAATAAAAAGTTTTAATAGAAGTTTAAAATTAACGAAAAGCTTTAATATTAAAGCGATAGTTCTATAAAGAATATAATAAAAATAAAAAAAAAAAAAAAGATTTATAAAAGTTAATAAAAATATTTTTAAAGGATTTATACGGAACTAGTATAGATTTTTATTAAAGGTAATTAAACGCTAATTAAACAGATATTTAATTATTTACCTAAAAATTATAGTATTAATACCTCTCGAATTATAATTTTAATAAGTAGTTAAACTTTTTAATAATTTTTAAAGATCCGGATTTTATATTTCTTTATATTTATAAACTCTATTAATAAACTTTATAGGCCGCTCTAGAACTACTATTTTTAAAATCCTAGAATATTACTTTACGATCTAGCTCTTTATAACGCTATAGAATCCTTGATAAATACGAGTATTATTTAATTTTCTATAGATATAACTAAGGCGGAAAGTCTATATAGCTGCTAAAATAAAAGTAAAAATAAATAAAATAAATTAACGTTTAGTATTAAAAGGAATTACTAATAAAAAAAAACTTAAAATACTCTATAGATAAATAAATATTAAAAAAGGAATCCGTAAATAAAAATAGAATATAATCGACTATAATTAGTATAATAAGTAAAGAAAATAGTAATAGTACGTTTTATTAAATATAACTTCTATTTAGCCCGTTTAAATAGTTATAGAAATTTATAAAATTTATTATACCGTTTTTTTTTTTTATAATAACTATTACTAAATTTTTTAGTCCTTTAAATCTATTTAAGCTAGTAATATTAAATATAGTAGCTTATTTAAAAAAGCGGGCTAAAATATAATAAATAAACGCGAGGTTATTCCGAATAAAAAAATATACTAGAGTTGTTTAATTATTTAAATAAGTATTTAGGATTTATTTATTTATATAAAAGATATAAAATTAAATATAATTAATAAAAAGGAATTTTTATTTTCTATTATAACTATAGTTATAGTTTATACGGTTAAGCCGATATAATATATATATTTTTTTATTTTTAATTATACCTTTAAAAAACTAATTTATCCTAGTTTAATATTATTTAATATTTTATATTAAATCTTTCTGTATTTATTTAAAAGAATATATAAAAATATAAAATAAACGCGTTAAAAAATAGTAGTATATAATAAATATCGAATATAAAAACGAAAATAATAATATATCTAATCTATAATAAAAAATTATACTTAATATTAATAAATATTTTAATTATATCCGTTTTATTTTTTTATAAATCTCGTAAAAAATTTAACTAGCGAGAAATATTATTCTTTTTCTTTTTTTAATATTAGGCTCTTTTAATATTCCTATTAGTAACTTTCGATTTATTCCTCGTTTTAATATAGAATCTATAACCTTAATAGTTTTTATATAATAGGATCCCCTATAAAATAAATTTAAAGGCGCTAGTCTATTATTTTACTTTTTAAAATCTATCGCTATAATTTTTTTTAAACTCTTTAATATTTATAAATAAAATTTTATACTAAATAAAACGTTAGAAGGAAAGAATATTAAAGGTTTTTATTTTTTTAAAAATATTATTCTCTATTTTAAAAGAAGTATTAATATTTAAAATTAAGATATAAAATAAATTAAAAAATTAAAAATATATATTAAAGGTTTAAAAGAATAATTAATAGATTTTTAATTTATATATTAATATAAAATTTTTAGTTTAAATAATTTTTATAATACTATAATTACTTATTTTTAAAAAAATATAATAATTTTTATTTAATATTAGATTAGAATTTTTAAATAAATCTATAAACTATAATAATTATATAGCGAAATTAAGGTGAAAACGCGGCTAAGTTATAATATATCCCGCTAGAGCGAATAATAAAAAAAGCTAGTTTTTAGTACTAATATTATAAAAGTATCCGATTTTTATAATTTTATTTTAATACGCTTTTAATTTATTTTTATTTTATTTTATTATTATAATAAGCTCCCGCGTTTACTATAATTAATATTTTTAAAAAATTTTTAACTTTATAAATAAATAAAGCTATTATAATCGTTTTAATAGTACTATTTATTATTAAAAAACCGCGATATTAAAAACGTATATATAATATATTAGGCGGTATTATAGTATAAAGTAATATCGAGTTATATATTTTTTTATTTATAATTTTTTTTTTATTAATTAAACGAGCTTTAAAAATTTTTTTAAAGATTTATATTAACGTTCGTTAAATTTTAAATAAAGTATATCGTACTAATAATATAAATAAAAATATTTTTAATAAAACGAAAACTCTAGTTTAATATTTTAATATTTAAATAACTAATATTTTTAATAATATAACCGAGGCTTAATATATAATATAAATAGTATTTAATATTATAGCGGAATTTTAATAGTTAATTTAAATAGTTTTCGAAATATTATAATAACTTAATAAATAAAAATCCGATCTAGTATAATAGTAAAATTAAATTCGTTTTTTAAAATATAATTATTTTAATTATAAAATTATATTAAAATATAAAATCTCGATTTTAAATAAAATTTATATATTTATTTAAATATTATTATTATTAGAAACGGCGAGACCTCTATTTCTATCTAATATTAAATCTAACTCGTATTCTAATAAAATATCGGATTATACTTAAAGTATATTTTAAACCTACCCCTATTAAAATATTTTTATAATTTAAACTAATAATAATCCTTTAATATAAATTAATATTATATTTTAGCTTCTATATTATTATCGCAGCCACGATATTCGATTACTTAAATATTAGCTCCTCGAGTAGTATTTAATATAAAGATCTTCCTTTTAATTTAATAAAAAATAGAAGGTTAACCCGAAGCCTATTATTATATTAATATAAAAAAAATAGTTAATAAAATATTATTATTAATCTATTTTACTACTATTTATATAATTAATTAGGAGTTTATTAATATAAAAAAGCGCGGAGAATTTTGGAATAATATCCGTAGAAAACGGTAAAAAAAAATAAATAAAAATATTATTCCTTTTTTAAAATCTATAAAAGCGTTTAAAATATATAAAAATAATAAAGCTATTAAATTTAAAGATAATACTATTTTTTATTATTATATCGCTATTAATAAAATATTATTACCGATTATTTCGGTTAAATTAAAATATTTAAAGTTTTTATTTTTTTTTTATTAATATTATAGATAGTATTAGTTTTATTATTAATACGCTCTTTTTTAAATAATTCGTCTCCCTCGCTATTAATAATAAATACTCGCTTTTTTAGTAAAACTAGGGTATTTATATATTATTTAGCTATTAAACTAATCTAAATCGTATAAATAAAAACCGTTTATTAATAAATAAATAGGAATTTAAATTTATTAGATACTTTTAAATTAATAAACCTTTTTATATATATTTAAAACCGCTTTAATAGATATAAATTTAAATAAAAAATATAAATAGGGAATAAATTATAGTATAGGTCGATAGTATAATAAATTTACAGGAATTAATAATTAGAATATTTATTAAAGGCTAGAAAAAACTATATTAAAAAATATAAATATATTATTTATACTACTTTTATTTTTATTACTAAAAAGCTTACTAGTTTTATTATTCTCGGGCCGGTTATATATATAGCGCCGTATTTATAAGTTATAATAGCTTTTAAAACTATAGAAAAATATATTTTTATTCTAGCTCTACTTATTATAAAAAAATAAAAAGGAATATTTAAATAGTATATAATAGAAATACTAGAAGGGAATTTATTATAAAATATTATTATAGATTTATTAAACGAATATATATTAATTAAAGCGCTAAAAGGTATTATTATTATATTAATATAGTAACCTCGTTTAATATAAGCTTAATATATATTTTATATTCTTTTTTAAATTTAAAAAAAATTATATTATATTAAATTAAATATTAGATTAAAATTAAATATTTATTTAATTTACCGCCCGGTATATATATATAGTATAATATTTAAATTATTTTCCTTTATAATATTTTAAAGTAATTATAAAATTTAAGTATTAATTTTAATTTATTTTTAATAGAGATAATAATATATAAAAATAATAATTTTATAAAAATTTTTAAATTTATAATAACTAGTAGTCTTTTTACGCTTATAATAAGTTTTTATTAAATTTTCAATATATTTTCGCTATAAATTTATTAATTTCTTAAAAAAATTCGATTATATATATATCTATATTAAATATATTAACTATATAATTTATTTATTTAAAAAAAATATAAAAATTTTTAAAACTATTTTTAATAAAATATATATACTAGTAAATTAAATTTAAAATATTTAATTAATATTTTTTTAAATCTTTTATTAATTATATATATTTTATATAAATATCGCTTTTATTATTATATATTTTATACGGTATTAATATTCTCCTTCGCCTTTAACCCTCTATTTTTAATATTTAAAATCTAGTAATTAGTAATAATTTATATACCTACTATTTATTCCGAATTTAATATAATATTTATATTAAATTTTAAAATCTGATATAAATTTCTATTTTTATTACTTTAAAGTCCTTAATATATAAAAAAAATTCGTTAGTTAAAACTTCCTCTAGTTATTAACGGTATAATATTAAAAGCGTTTTATAGTATTTATAAATACCTAGTTTTTTAACTAGTTCCGATTTTTACCGGTATAATATTTTTTCTAGCCTCCTTTAAATAACTATAATTTCTTTTTTTTAAATAATACTTTTCCGTTAATATTTACTCGGCTTTTATTTATATTTTTACTTATTTTTAAAACTAATAATAGCTTCTTTTAATTACTTTAGTTTCTTCTCTTTAAATAATACTCCTCTATTAATATTTATTTGGTTTTTATCTACGTTTTTATTTATTTTCGGGGTTAGTAGTAACTTTTTAAAATTATTTTATAATTTTAATTTTAGCTTTAATTATTATTAAAAAATTTAAATAAACGATTTTATTTTATTATAATACCGTTCTATATTAATTATATATAAAAAAGACCTTTATAAAGAAACCCTTACTTATTTTTACTAGAAAAGATTTTTTTTAAATAAAGTATTAGAATTTATTCTTTAATTTATTTATAGCGGGATATAATTTAATAAAACTTTAAATATAATATTATAAATAAAGCTTTAAATTCTTTTAAAAAAATACCTCCTATTATATAAATAAATTCGAATTTTTATAATAAAAAACTAGTTTAACTACTAGTCTTAATATAATAATTATAATATATTTTATAAAAATCTAAAAAAAATTTTTTATTATAATTCTATAATTTTTTTTATTTAATTTTTTTTTTATCTATTTAATTTGATATTATTAATATTATTTTTATTATATTATATCTGGTATTATATTTTAATAAATATTAAAAATTTATTATTAATTATATCTGAAACGGTATAAAAATAAATAATATCCGATAATTTTTTAATAATCGATTTTCTATCTATATTTTTAAATATACTTTTAGCCGGCGTTTAAAGTAATAAAATTTATATAAATTTCTAAAAATTAAAAAATCGGATAATCTAATATAATATATAGTATTTTTCTATTTTCGTATTTATTTTAATAATAAAGTAATATTTTATATTCTATATAAAAAAAGCTGGCCGATATCCGGTAGAACTTTTATATAATATCGTCTAAATTTAAGTTTATTTTAAAAGATAATTTTAATAAAAAAATGAAATATAATAAACTTACGAATATTTAAATTATTATAGAAAGAATTTAAAAAAGGTATTATATAAAATTATAAAAAAAATAAATTATTTAATTACTTTTATATAATAAATTATTAAATATAAAAGTATAGCTTTTTAATAATAAGTATTTTATTTTTATCGCTAACTCGTTATAAAAATAGGTTCTATTAATAATATCGGCTTTTTATATTGGAATATATAGAGTAGTACGGTAAAAGAGTTTAATAAAAGAAAGAAGAATTCGTTTTATCTAGGCCTAATATTATATAGTCTTTTAATAGGTATAATAAGTTTAAAAATTATAAAATTAAAATCTATACTACCGTTAATAAATACTTTTATTATTTATTATAGATTTATATTAAATATACGGTTTATATTTAAATTAGTATTTTTTAATAGTACTTTAATTATATTTAATTTTTAGAATTTATCTTTTATATAATTCGGACGGACTATAAAAGCGAAACCGGGTTAATAATATAAATATATTATTAATTATACTAATAATAAATTCTAGTATATAATTTTTAGACTATTATAAATACGGTACTAGTACTATAAATATAAAAGTGGAAAAGTAGTAGAATAAACTTATAGATATCTATAAATTCTATTAATAGATATAATATATTAATCTATCTAGTTATAATATAGCGCTTATATTATATAAATCTATTTCTAATTTTTTTAAAAAAAAAGTCTTTTTAATAATAATCGTTTAAAAAATTAAATTATTCTTTTAACTATTTATTTATATATTATTCGCTCTGAAATTAATAAATTTATAAAATTATAGAATATATATTAAATAAAATTATAAAAATACTATTTAAATATAATATCTAGATATTTATAAAAATTATATTATTATAATATAAAGTTTATTAAAAACTATACTTATTTATTTTTTAATAATAAATTTAAAAAATTTTAATAAAATATATAAAAATTTAATAAATCTATTTTTTTAAATATTAAAAGACTATTTAAAATTAATTTTTAGATATAAACGATTACTTTTTTTAATTAATATTAGATTAATATATTAACTAGTTTATAATATTAGACTTTAATCCTATATAGCTACTATTAATTCTAAAATAAAAATATATAATATTTTATAAAAACTATTATCTCGTTTTTCGGGATATTATCTATAAGTATATATATAATAGCTAGTTATTTTTATTTAAGCTTTTAAATAAACCAAAAGGCGTATAAAATTAATAGCTATAAGATTTAGTATAATTCTATATTTTATAATCGGAATTAATATTATAAAATAATTAATTAATATTAAATATTATAACTTTATATATTATATATATTTAATTATAACTTTTTTTTTAATTATAAAGTTTAGAAATAGAATAGTAGCGGGATTAATAGCGGGTAGATAAAATAGGTACTATTTAGTAAATAGGGACCTAGAGAATTAATAAAATCTTTTTAAATTTTAAAATATTAATAAAGCTAGATAAAATAATAGAATAATTATAGTAGTTTTTTTTTTATTATTTAGCTATAAATCTATTTTAAATATTTTTAATTTATAAAAATTTTAAAAAGTCGATTAAATTAAATATATTATAAATAATATTTATTATTCTATAAAAAAAAATTTTTTATAGTTTTATAGCGGGTTTTAAATATAATATTCGAAATTATTTCGAAAATTTATTAAAGATCTATCTAATATATAGCGAAATACTAATAATTATAGATTTTATCTCGATTAATATTTAATTAAAGTAATATATAATTATATTATCGATTTATTATTAATTATTTTCTATAGTTTAATAATTATAATACTTTAATACGATTTTATTTTAGTTTATTTTTATTTTATTTTTTTTTAGTTATAAATATATATAATAGACTAGGGTTAAATATTATCTAAAAAAGTTTATATTTAAATTATAGTAGAAATATTTAAGTTTTTTTTTAGCGAGATATAAAATAAAAAAAAAGCTATTATTTATTAATAAATTAGCTATTATATATACTATTATTGTATTAATAAAGCCTGGTTCTTTAACCGCTAGCTTTTTAAGTAGCGCGAAAATTATCTTTTTAATATAGAATAGAGGATTTATTTAAAGCCCGTTATTATATAATTATATTTAAACTATTATTAAAAAAACTAGCTAGAAATTTATTAATATAAAATAGTAATATTTTAAAATAATAAAACTATTAAATATAAATATAATACTATTTTTTATTATTATACCGCTATAAATAAAATCGCTAATAAAATATTTCTACCGACTTTTTACTTTAAACCAGAACTTTATAGCTTTTTAAATCTTAACTTTTTTATTATTATAATTATCGATTTTTAAAGCTTTAGCTATACGGCTAGCACGCTTTTTTTTAAGCGATTACTCTTTATTATATTTAATAATAGTTACTCCTTTTTTTAATAAAAAAATAAAATTTTTATATTCTCTAGTAATTTAAATAAAGCTAATAGGAAAGATTTTTTAATAAATAGATAAAAATTTAAATCGCTAGAGATTTTAAAGTTAAAAAAAGTTTTAATATATTAATAAAACCGGTTTAATAAATTTAAGTTAAATTAAAAAATATAAATAAGTATTAAATTATAATATAAGTTAATAGAATAATAGATTTAGAAAAATAAATAGTTAAAATATATATTAAAAATTAAAAGGAGCTATATTAAATAGTTTTAATTTAATATATATATATAATTATATAGTAGTAATAGCTATAAAAGCGAATTACTATAGTAAACGGTATATTAAAATTAGTATAGCTAGTATAATTAAAATAAATGGAATTAATAAATTTTTCGTATACGCTAAAATAAGCTAAACGTTTAAATATCTATTAGTAATCTAACTTTATTTATTAAACTATTTACTTTTTTATAATTATCTATTCTAATAATAATTATAAATTTAAATAATCTCGTTATTTATAAATTATATACGATATTTATTCTTTACTACTCGCTATTTACTTATATAAATAATAGTAATTTTATTAATAATAGTAGTACTAATAGAATTTTAAATAAAAAAAAAATATTTATATTAATTTAAATACTATTTAAATTTTTTTAAATAATATTTAGTATAAATACTTCTATTAAAATTCGAACCTGAATATTTCAGGTTTTTATATAAATATCTTATTACTAGACTATAAAAGTATAATATAAATTCGTTCTTATATTTATTAAAATATTTATTAATACTATTAAATCTTTTAATTATAATTTCTAATCTTTTTTTAATTAAATTTATATCTATTTTTAATAAATCTAATAAAAATAAATTATTTTTTATAAATTCCAATTCTCCTTTAACCGAGCTTATACCTATTTTTAATAGATTTAATAGAGATAAACTATTTTTTATAAACTCGATACTCCCGCTATTACTTAAATAAATAAGTAATAATAAAAATATAAATAAAATCCTCTATTTAAAAATTATACAGTTTAAGCTCCTTAAATAATTTTTAATATAAAAACCTTTAATTTATAATTAAAAAAAAAGGTCTAATTAAAAATATAGATAGATATAATATAAAAAAATTTTAATATTTTATCGACTATTAATTAAAAGGTAATTATTAGTTTTTATTAAATTTAATCGCTCGATTATTAACTTTTTAAGCGATTTTTAATACAATTACCCTAGCTCTATAAATAAAAAAAAAACGAGTTAAAGAAAGGAGGGAATAAATTAAAAAAATTTAAAGGTAATTATAGCTATATTAATAAATATTAAAATTAAAATTGTATTTAAAAATATAAATTAGTCTTTTTTAAAATATTAAAAACCTAATTTAACTATAAACGCTAATAGCTTTTCTATAAAAAAATATATTGAAATAAAAATAAGTAAAAATTTTTAAATAGAAGTCCTTTTAAAGAATAATTTTATCTATTAAAAAATAGTAATATATAGTATAAAAGCGCGAAAGTAGGTAATAATATAAAATTCTAAAGTAGAATAATAGACTATAAAGTATAGAATATATAAAAATAAAAAAAAAATAATATAATTTAATTTAAAAGTTTAAAACCGCTATAAATAAATAATATAATTAATAATTTAGCTATTTAATCGAGTATTATATTTAAAAAAAAATAATATACTTTTATAAATTAGATTTTATATATATTAAACTCGTTTATATATTTTAAATTTTATAATTATTTTAAAAGAATTTAAAGAATATTAATAGAATTAAATTAAAAATATAACTAAAATATAATTAAAATTAAGATATTTTATATTATTTTTATTATAGAATATAATATAAGTTTATATATTAAATAAATATAATATATTTAATATATATAATTATTTAAAATTTTATAAATTATAAAATTTAAAAGTATATTTATAGATAAACTAATATATAAAAGCTCTATAAATATTCTATTATTAAAACTAGCTTTATTAATATACTAGCTTTTAAAGTAATTTCGCTAGTATTTTATTATCCGGAAAATTTTTATAAAACTTCCTATCTACTTTATTAATAATAAAGCGGACTGTTTATAATAACCCGCTATATATATAGCTATTTATAATATTTATAACTACCTACTTTAATTAAATTAGTTTATAAAGGCGGTAAAATTATAATAACTAAAATATTATATTAATAAAATTAAAAGGAAGGTTATTTATTAAATTAAACGATTTTATAATAATATCGAATTTTTATTAACTATTCTTTATATTTAAAAAATATAAATTATATATAATTAATCCTTCCTATTTACTATAGTATTATTATCGATATTTTCTATTCTATTAATAACATTTTTTATAGCGTTTTAATAAATAATATTTTATTTTAATATTAGTATAATATTATTTAATATATTTAAAAAAAATTATATATATTAAAAATAGTTTAAAGCCTTTATTAAACTGGTTATTAAATTAGTAATTAAATTTTAATATATACTATAAAGCGATAAATATCGATTTTTATTATTAATATAATTAGATTAAAGGGCCTATATTAGCCGAATAAATAGATATTAATATATTAATTAATCTTTTTATACTAAATCTTTTTTATATTATTCTATAATTTATTATATTTTTTTATTTTAAAAAGTTTTATTAATATTATTAAAAGCTTTAATAAAATTTAAAAAATTTAATTTTTTATTAATATAATATTTTAATATCGCTTTTTTTTTTTTTTTTTTTTTAACTAGATTATTTTTTTTTTTAATATAGTATTTTTTTTTAATATTAAATTCTAAACGGCTTTTTTTAAAAATTTTTTTTTTATTTTTTCTATATTTTATATTAATAGTATTAGTAAACCGTTATAAATTATATAGCTGGTTTTTAATAATTTAGCTTTAATAATAATATTTTAGCTTATAATAAAAAGATTATTTAATATAATAAAATAGAAATATAGGCTAATAATAATATAATAGTTAGTATAATAAAAGAAAAAAAAAAGGTTAAATAAATAAATAAAGATAAAAAAATAAAAAATATAAAAAAAAATAAATTAGAATTTAATTAATCGTTAGATAATTATATTTTTAATAATAATCTCGCTTATTATATAACTAATTATTTTTTAAAAAACTTTTTATTAATTTTTTATTATAGGTTTATCGAATTATAAAAAGAAATTTTATATTTATATTACTATTTATTAGCGCTATAGCTTTTATATTTTTATAGCCTTTTAATAATAGTAATATTTAATTTATAATAGAATACCTTTTATCCGTATTAAATTTAAAAAATATTTTACTTTTTTTAAAGTAAAACCTTTAATTTATAATTAATAATTAGGTTAATTTTATCTATATTATCTATAATATATTTTATAACCCGACCGGGCCTTTTAAAAATATTTAAATTATAAAAAAACCGGTATCTAGCGATTCTACGAAAATTTTAAAATAAAAAGTAGTACTTTATTATAATATTAGCGTTACCTTTAATTTAATTTTATATTATTAATAATAGGATATAATATTTTACTATAATATTATTATTATTATTTACTTAAATATATTTAATATTATAAAAATCTAATAAATAAAAAAATATAATAATATCAAACTATTAATAATAAAAAAATAAGAGTTTAAATTTTAATAAATCTTAAATATAAAAAGCGGCTATTTTTTTTTAACTTTTTTTTTTTTTAACTAATTTTTAAATTAAATTCTTTAGTATTAAATTAAATAATAGTTAATAAATTATTTTATTTATATTATTTTAGATATTTATCTAGCTTTATATCTAATTATTATAAATATATAACTCCCGCGCTCGAGTATTAACGGTTTATAATATCTAGTAAATATAAATTTTATAGGTTATTAAATAGAAAAAAAAAGGACTGCCTATTTATATATAATCCGACTTTTATATATTTTTTTACTTATTATTAAAACCGTTAAAATCCTACGCGATTATAAATTTAAATTATACTAGTTTTTAAATTAGGCTAAATAAGTTTTTAATAATAAAGTTAACCTTAATATAACTATTAAATATAATATTAGCTTTTTAATTATTTATATTATTAATATTATTTATAATACTAGTAATTTTAATATCTTTTTTATAAAAATTATCGATTTTTATTATAGGAATAACTATAATACCGCTAAAATTTTAAGAATAAAAAAATATTTAAAGGTTTTAAAAGCCGAAAAAATAAAAAACCGCTATTATTTTAACTAAATTAATAATCTAAAGTTTAATTTTCTAAATAGAGCTAAACGCGACGGTTTTTTTTTATATAATAGTTTAAAGTATAAATTATTTAGTAAATTTAATTATAAATATCTACTAGTACTTTATTATTTAACTATTTTTTTTTTATTCTTTTATATAACTAGTGGAATAGTTTATTCCTTTTTTTTATATATAATCCTTTACTTCTACTCTTTAATAATTTTTAGTATAAAATAGCCGCTAGTATAAATAAATTTAAAATATTATTAATATTTTTTAAACGATTAATAAAATAAATTCGGGATTTTTATTTTTTAAAAACTATTAAAGGTAAACGGTACTATTATATTATAAATTAAATAAAATATTATATAATTATCTACAAACTTTAAATATTTTATAAAACCGAAATTAGAAAATTCTCGCTTTTAATTTATAGGTCTTAGAGTTTTTAAAAAATTATATTTATAAAATACTCGCGGTAGGTATTTTAATCTAGAAGATTTTATTAAATCTAAATTTAAATAGGATTATTCTATTATATAATTATAGACTAGACTAATAAGTTTAATATATAGTAATTTATTTTTTAATACTATTTTAATACTATTATTATTATTTTAAAAGCAATTCCGCTTTATAATTAAAAGTCTGCCGCTATTATTAAATTCTTTTATAGTCTATTTTTATATACGTTTATATTTTAGTATTTTCTTTAAATTTCTAAACTTAAATTATTATATTTTATCTAAAAAATAAAAGCCGGGTCTTTAATTTAAATCTATTAATAAAATATTTTAAAAGCTGGTTTTTTTTATTTAGTCTTTCCTTTCTTAAAATCCTCCTTTTAATCTATATAATAATTATTATTATTTATTAATAGCTCCAGCTACGGTTATTAATTAAAACCCGCTATTTATTTTAAATTTTTTATTATTTTTTACTACCGCGAATATTAAATTAATAAACGATTAAAAGTTTTTAATAAATATTAATTTATAAACTAAATATAATATTTAAAACTTTAATTAATATAATAATAACCCGGTTAATTTTATAAAATATAGCGATCTTAAGTTTTAAAATTTATATCTAGCGGTAAAAAATCGGTATTTAATCTACTTTAATTAAAAACTATTAAAAATATAAAATATAAAAATAAAGTACTTTATATATAAAAAAAAGAATATAACTATAAAAGGTTTTTAAATTAGCGGTAATTTTTTTTATATATATATTAAAAACTTTTAATAATAATAATATTATATAATAATATAATTATAAAATATTATATAATTTTTAAACTTTATTTTAACTATTTTTTATAATTATAATATTATTTCGCTACTTTTTTATTATAAATTCGCTATATTTTTCTAGTTCCGTTATAAAAATTCGACTATATATATATTTATATATATAATATTTATTATAAATTTAAAATTATTTTAAAAGTTTTTAATTATTTTTAAAACTTTTATTAAAAAAAAGTTTATTTTAATATTTTAATTTAAATATTTAAATATTTATAATAATTCTATTAATATTATTTATAGGTGCTATTTTTTATATTATATATTTTACTTAATATAAGTTCCTTTAAAATATAAAAAATCTATATTTTTTTTTATTTTTAATCCTCTATCTTTTATTTAAATTACCTCGCCGGCGGTAATAATATATAAATTTTTTACTTATTCTAAATTATATAAAGTATATTAATAAATTTATTAGAAATAATAATATAAAAGTTTACCGCTTTAATTATTTAAAAAACTTTAATATATATCTAGTTATAAATATATATCTCGCGAGTTTATATATTTAACTTAATATATTTTAATAACCGAATCTATAAATTATTAATTATTATAGCGAATATAATTTAAATAAAAAATTAAATATATTTAAATAAATAAAAGATTTTATTTTTTTTTTTTTTAAAGCTTTATTATTTTTTATATTTAATAGTATATATAATATAAAAATTTCTATATTAAAATACTTATTATTAATAGTTCTAGCTTTTAATATTTATTAATTAATATATATAAATTTTACGCGAGTATTATTATATATAATTAAGATACTAATATTTTTTAAAAATAGTCTAATATATATTAATTAAAATTAAATTAGAATATAATAATTTTATAAATATTATATTTAATACGGATTTAATTAATTTATTTTAATAAATAAATTAAATAAATATAAAAATAAATTCTAAATTTTTTTTAATTATATAATTTAGAGATATAAATTTTAAATTTAATTTTTTAAATTATAGTTATTTATTTTTAATATTTTTTTATTAATTAAGTTTTTTTTATATATATAAAATAAATTTATAGATAAAATTTAAATAAAATTTTATAAATATAAGCTTAATTAAAAAATAAATATAAAAAATAAATTATAATAAAAGTTAATAAAGCTATAAATTAATACTAGTATATATTTATATAATATAATAAAATTTAAAAAGTATTATATTAAATAATTTTTAAAATTTTATAAATATTAAATAAATAAAATTTTAAAATATAAAAGGGTATCGCGGTATATTTAATTATAAAAGAGCTTTATAAATTTAATATAATAAAAACTATTATAAAATTATAATAAAATTATAACGAAATTATAGCGGAATAAAAATAAAATATAGGTATAAAGTATCGGGTATATATAGAAGTTAAATTTTCAAAATTTGTTTTAGCGAAATGGAAAAGTGAAAAAGTTATGGTAATCTGGCACACCTGGGCGACCATAAGTATCCCCATCTACTCACTTCTAGCCTCCGACTCAGCAGAGACGATTCCTCTTATGATAAGCTCATCGTTCTAGAATAAGAACCTCGATATCAGACTTACTGCTGACGTTGTTTTTGGTATTAAGAGAATGGTTTTCATGCTATATATTATATGGTTTAGAAAATCAAGGGGAAGGATCAAAAGGCAAGCGGAATTCAGATGACTTGTACGATGATTCCCCGGAAGGAGGGGAGGAAGAGAGTATAGAGGCTATAATATGGACTTTGAGGAAGGCAGATTATTGACTACATGTGCAAATAAAAAAAACATACAGATTGTCCTACTCACACGGATTCAGGCTCGTGGAGAAACGTTGGCGGCCGGCAATCAACTTTCCCCAATAGAGTCATGCTTGTTAAGTTGGCATTCAGCCCGAGGCTCTCCTACCGCGCTACTTCTGCTCATTTACTGCAGTCGATTGCTCCTTTTCCCTTATCCTAAAACGGCAACGGCCTATCCTATGTATGTAGTGAATATGTCTTGAGCGAGGACGGCATTCGGGGATATTTCATAGCGATACAGAGTAAGTTCAATGTGACCAAAGGCCCATGGTACAAGAAAATGGCACCCCCAGACTCTTCCCCTTGCGCTATCGATGATCTGCTTATTGCTCGCTTCTTTTAATACACCTTCTTTGTTATTCATCATATTAGTCAAAGGGCCTTGGTGTCCCGATTCCCAGGTCCTCGAATGACGAGGACAGATAAGCGAAGTGGTTGTAGTCCAGAGTATATGAATAACAAGCGGTAGTACACTATCCCCAATTTTCTCACTTTCAATGAACCACCTTTCCATTCTGGCATGCCTAGTGCTCAAATACGAGGTTTATAAGCTGTTGTCTCAATTTTAATTCTCTTGTTCAGCAATGCTACCAGAGTGGTCAGCTTATTAATCGTTCGCCCCCAATGGGGTCCTGTATTTCTCCTTTCGGTATATCGCAAGTCTATAAGAGCCGCATATCTCCTGGTTTTCGTACCGGCATTCAAGTTCAATATTTCGAAGAATAGCCCTTCATAATGCATCTACATCTCGGTTTCGTCTCCCTTGTGACTGCTTCTCTCCTATCTGTCGTTTATTGTACTCCCATCGAGAGTCCAGAATCTACAATCAGGGCTCTCTATCCACGGGCACCGGCAACGTTCACACACCCTGGTGTACTGCTCAATAAAGCCCAATTGGACTTTATCAAGTCCAAAGTCGCCGCCGGACAACAGCCATGGGCCAGTGCCTACAGCGCCATGCTTTCCGATTCTCTGGCATCATCGACTCGACAGCCAAGCCCTTTCCCGACTGTAGCCTGCGGTTCCTCGTCCATGAATCCTAACGTCGGCTGTTATGAGGAGCGGCAGGATGCTCTTGCGGCTTATGCCAATGCCCTCGCTTGGTACATTTCTGGCACAAAGGCCTATGCAACGAAAGCCATCTCCTTCATGAATGCGTGGGCTAGCACGATCAAGGACCATACTGCAAGCAACGCACCGCTGCAGACCGGATGGTCTGGCGCTTCTTGGGCTAGGGCCGCGGAGATCATTCGCTACAGCAATGCTGGATGGTCCTCGAGCGATATTACGGCGTTTGAGAATATGTTGAGAAATGTGTACTTGCCGGAGATCATCGGGGGGTCCAACAGTAATGGCAATTGGGAACTCGGTACATGATCTAAATCCCCCCTCCTTTTCCATCGCCCGGGTTTCGACATAAGTTCGCCCGCATAGGGCTCTTGACTTGACTAACGATGTATACGACCAACGTAGTGATGATGGAAGCCGCCCAAGGCATCGCCGTATTCCTCAACGACGGCGCCACCTACGACAAAGCCATGACAAAATTCTTCGGCCGCGCCCCCGCATACGTCTACCTCACCTCTGACGGCTCGTGCCCAAAAGCCGCGCCCGGAAGCGGCCTCACCACCTGCTCCCAAATCGAAGATTACTGGGGCCAATACTCCTACCCGCAAAACGGCATCGCGCAGGAGACTTGCCGCGATTTCGTACACACGGGCTATGGGATTGCGTCTATGTCGCATGTTGCCGAAACCAGCAAGATCCAGGGCAGTGACCTTTGGACTGGGGATGTGGGGACGAGGATTCGGTATGCTTTGGGGTTTCATAGTCAGTTCGAAGAGGGGGCAAGTGTGCCTAGTTGGCTTTGTGGGGGGAGTGTGGATTTGAAGAATGGGAAGAGTGATTTTGCGATTACGGAGGTGGGGTATAATGCTTTGCATGGGAGGTTGGGGATTGCGATGACGAATACGGGGCTTTTGACGATGGATAATCGACCTGGTGAGTTGACTTCTGCACTCTTTTGTTTGTCTAGCTCTGGTCTCCCAGTGCCATGGCTTTGGGTTGGCGGTGTGACGGTTGCTGATATGCTGTTTTTAGTGGGGAACAACAAACTTTTCGTCGGGTGGGAGACTTTGACTCACGGGGATAACAGTGCTTTCTGATGGGATGAATATGACGAAAACGATGGGACAAGTGGTCTGCTCCTTACCATGAGACTTCGGCGGAAGAACCGAACACTGGAACGATGTTGAATAGCCATCAGATATTGATACTGAGAGACGGCATTGAGTGTGAACAATACCAAGAATGTAGAGAGAGATATCATGACCATAGCTAGCTCAGAATTATGAGACCAAGTAATCAATGCGTAGTTTTACTGCCACAGCATTGACTTTCACAAAGCCATCTATGATCCTGACTCGGAAACCCTTGGGAATTCGGCTTGAGGCATTAATGGTCCTATTTTCATATTCCCAGTATGGTGGATAGTTTTCTGCTCCTGTAGGATCATAGACCTGGATCAAAGTACCTCTACCTATTATCCACCTATCATGATTGACCTTATCGAAAACATGATACAATAAGTATTCTTCCTCTCCCCTAAGTGCCTTATCGCCCTGTGTAAACATATATTATTGTTACCTAAGTTCACTTTATGAGTTTGATGAATCTGACACACCTGATCGGACATATCTAGAGCTGACATTTGGCCACAGGCAATGCTGTTAATACACAGCAAATGATTCCAATAGCAGTCGGCTTGAAGGCTGGCAGTCTTACATTTGAAATGGAGAGTATTCCAGGGAAGAGGAGGGACTAACTCTATTCAAATGACTCGGATTTCAGCCCTATGAACGGATAACTGACTAACTCATGTCGAGCTCCACTTCCAACGTCCTATCTTCTCGGAAGATTCCTATGAAAAAGCATGAACAGAGGGTGTTACCAATGATGGGTCCTGACTATGTCAACAGAGCCCGTATCATTCTTGAGGCCGTTCACTTTGCTTCAGCCCTCGAGGTGCCCTCCCTCCATCAGCTCATTGCTCGAGAACCGGAGACCTTGCAATTAGAGCTTGTCTTACGCATTATCCTTACCTATCTCCCTGAAAGCGCCGACCCTAGTCTCTACATCGAACTACTACATGAACTAGCTCGCGGGGCTGCTCATGCACCTCCAACCTCCTCTATACGTCATGCTCCAGCTGGGAAAGAGTTGTCCGACAATGAAGCACTACATCAGGTCCGAAAACTACGCCTGCTACCCTTGGCTGAGGAGCAAGATCTCCAGGCTGGCTGCAGTGATATCTTGTCTCTGTTCCTGGTCCATCGTGCGAGGAGGATAGAGGCCGAGACTGGATCTATACCACAAATTCAAGAGCTCCTGGAGCCATTCATTAGTCGGGATCCTTACCTACGAAAATGGATGATATCAATCATCCTCCCATTACGGCGGCTTGGCTATGAATATTACAAACAGTCCGAGGACGTGTATACGCTGGAGACCTTGGAAAAGCTCGAAGGTCGACCAGCTATCGATTCCCTGCTTGCTTCATCCCTTCAAGCCTCCCATGATGGGACTACACAGTCCGCTCGGGACATAAGATGCGTTGTGGCGCCATGGATATATGGTGAAAGTAGGAGAAAGCGTCGGAAAACACATCATGACAGGAGGCGGAGCTCTCTTAGCGGACCTATGAGCCTTGACCCTGATGCAGCATACAGCGAGGAATCCTTCAGCGGCTGGTCCGATGTCAATAACTGGATCGTTGATTTGGCGTTGCGAGACTTCTCCGCCGCGGCCCGAACGATAGAATATTGGGGTGGTCCCATCGATATCGATTATGCTGGCTATAACGACGACGAAGGAATTAGCGACGATAATTCAAGAAAGTTACTACAGCAGTATGCTCAGACTGGACTGGCCATCGTTTACACGACTGTTGAGACTTCTCCGTTAGCGACTGAGAACATGCGTGCCATCCTTCAAAAAGTTGCTTTTCTCTCCGGTCTGGAGTCAGCCATTAAGCTTGACGACCCTTTAGATTCTGCTACAGCCGATGAAATGAGGAAATATTTAGACCGGATTTCGGAGGTCCATCTCCTTCACAATGCGCTCCTCAGATCTGACAATCCAGTGACATGTCCTGGGCCGGCTCCACTATCGATTGCGAGCCTCCTGCTAAAGTCTGCTGCGATACTTCAAAAACTTGGTCATCCTAAGAGCTGTAAGGCGACGCTGGGTCTCGCAGCCTTTGCTAGGCGTGAGGAGCAAATGGATGAGTTGCGTAAGACGTTGCAAAAGATTCCAGTAAGAACGAGAGACGAAGACGCCTGGGCGAAGGTCAGGCACCAAATTCTCTGGCTCAGAGATTGGCAATATCAGGCTTCTTCCGGTAGCATTCACGACAAAGCCAATGCTCTGGGTGTGTTTGGGAAGATAGAACTAGTGGATATGGAAACCGAACTGCTGAAAGCTTTGCTGAGAGCAAGCTGTAAGTAGAACCCAAGGCTTTCCCTGTCATAGTCGTGGTCTCAAACTCATGAACGTCGCACAGGCTATAATCTTGCAGCTCATGTATATTGTATGCAAGATGATCGCCCGCTTTCAGAAGCCACGCTTGAGAGGACAATCCTAAGCGTAGCTATGTCATTCTACGACGGGGCAAGCAATGGTAATCGTACCCGTGGAGGAGTCCGCAAAGCATCTGAGATGTACGTTGGCATCTCCAATACGAGCATATAGTCCATTAACCGCTTGCAGTATTGCAGCATTCCAAAGTCACTTCCCACGATCGACTACATTCAACGAAGCCAATGCATTGCTCACAGCGACCCACTCCATGTCATTTTACTCGCTTACCCTCCAACACGGAGTCCCCTTCCAGCCCGTGAATATCCGAGCGAACAAAGACCCAATGTCCCTGATCGGCAAGATCCTTGAGCAAAACCCTCGTAGCTATACAAA
Source organism: Opeltia flavorubescens (assembly GCA_000442125.1). Classification (NCBI taxonomy): domain Eukaryota; kingdom Fungi; phylum Ascomycota; class Lecanoromycetes; order Teloschistales; family Teloschistaceae; genus Opeltia; species Opeltia flavorubescens. Next base: position 232,338 of record KE546974.1, read on the forward strand.
ACTCGACGACCTCATCGAGATCGGTCAAAATCTCACCAAAGCCCCCGGTCTAGCTAAAGTCCAAGATCAAAACCTCCAAAGGAAACCATATCAAGTAGGTGGGCTAGGTCATCAACTAGCAGAGTCCTCCCGCCGTATCACCTCTATGGCAATTGAAGCAGCTCTGAAGGAAGACGACTTCGACACCGCATACTCTTACATCGTCAATCGTTTATCCCCTACCATCCCTACCTCACAAAACCAAGACCAAAATCTTACAAATCTGGCCACCGAAACCGAGCCCGAAGATGACATCTCCTGGCGCGCCGCCTACCTCGCTGGTCGCTCCTCATCCTCTACCACACCCCCATCAATCCACCACCTCTCCCAACGCCTCGAACTCCTCTCCCTCTCCCTCACCCTCGCCCCATCAACCCACCTCCAAGAAATCCTCCAGGTCTGGCGCTCCGTCGAGTCCGACCTCTTTGCCCTCTCGGCAGAAGAAGCCGCAGAGGAAGATTGCTGGAATAGTAAAGCTGACCACCGCCAGAGTGTCTCGAGTGTTGTACCGGGCGGCTTTTCCTCTGTCTCTCAATCCGACTTTGAAATAAGGGAGAGTGATCAATTAGCAAATGAGAAACAGAGAAGGGAGAAGGCGGGGAACAAGGAGGGGGAGGAGGAGGCTCCGATGGGGCTTTTTGAGGTTGCGAGGGGGGCGGTGGGGGCGTTTAGGAAGGGGGCTTTTCCGCTTAGAGCGGGGGGCGCTGCGGGTGCTGGGGAAGAAGTGAGGGAGAAGGGGAAGGCGAATAGACCGCTGAGTTGGGGGAGTGAAGGTGGGAGTGAGGGTAAAAGGGAAGAGAGGGTTAGGAAGAGGGATCTCGTCGCTAGTGCTGTGACGGGGGGTTTGGCGAGTGGGATTGGCTGGGTCATTGGTGCGCCGACACCATCGACGACGACTACGATGGCGGGAGCTGGGGCGAGGGCGGAGAGGGGATGATGTGAACTTTTTGCTTGCTTGGCTGAGCTATGTATAGAATGAGAGAATGCGTGGTGTTGATAAGCAGAAAACAAACACAGTGATGGAATCCCAGACGAACGGGAGATACAACAAAAGAGAACAACAGTAATAAGCAAACAAGACAAAACATACGAGAACTAACCAGATCGAAGATAGTAATACCTGATTGCAAAATGAAGTCAAAATGCTTCAGAACAGTGGAGTGTTGCTCTCACAATTACCTGCGTACCGTGCTGGGGTGGTACGCCCTAAGAAATGCGTCCTATTTCCCTTTTCTCAAATTATCGAAGAGCGCCTGTATATCCTATAATGCCCCCCTCAACGATGCTCCACCTGTTACCGAACGTCCAGTGGTTCTTACGTTGTCCTACGTACGCCCCAAACACCACGCTAATATGGGAAACGTCTACCTATGCCAGTATCCGTAAAAATTTGTGTGCCAATTGCCAATACTCCTCCAACTCCTCCTACCCTCAAAAAACTTCTTATACCCACTAGCAACCCCTTCATTCTTCCCCACCTTAAGTTTTCATCGTCGCCAAAAAATGATTAAGATCATACTCCTCCTCATACTGCCGATCATCCCACAGTTCCTGAAGATCATCCAGATATCCCTTCTTCCCCTTCTCTTTCAACTCGCCCGTCACATCTACCATGTCTTCCTCCTTGCCCGCTGAGGGGTCAGATAATGGGCCCGAAGCAGAAGAAGTGTTGTCGCCGATATTGAAGAGATCGAGGATCTCGCCCGTTTCCATTGTGGAAAGGCCTGCGTTTTGCTGGTTGACGACCGTGGAGGCGACGTCGATTTTGAAACGTTGGAGACTATTGAAGCAGATAGTCAGTATAACGGATTTTCTTATAGTAATTATAGGCGTGGAAAGAAAAATCACGTACTTCAAGATCTTCTCTTCCAAAGTCCCCCTCGTAATCAGCCGATAAACATTAACCACCTTCTTCTGCCCAATCCGATGCGCGCGATCCATAGCCTGCAGATCCTTCTGCGGATTCCAATCATGTTCCACAAAAATAACCGTATCCGCACCCGTCAAGTTCAATCCAAGTCCCCCAACACTAGTCGTAAGCAGCAGACAATCATAGCTAGGATCGGTGTTGAACTGGTTGACAATCTGCTGACGCTTCGATGCCTCCACGCCGCCGTCAAGACGGAGATACTGGACGCTTGGGAGAAGCTTGCGGAGGACGTCGTTCTGGACGATATCCAGCATTTCCTTCATTTGGCAGAATATGAGAGCGCGGTGCTGGCTGACGTAGCTGGGTTCGGCGGCGACCTCACCGGGATTGGCAGACGGTGACGTGCCTATACCACAGTCCACCAAGAGATCACGGAGGGCGGTAAGTTTGGGAGCATGCGCAATGTCTTTGAGATTCGAATGCTGCTTGGCGAGTAGTGATTGGATGGATTCATATTGCTTATGGCCCTCTTTGACGACCAGGGACGGAGAATTACAAAGCTTGCGCATATATTGTAAAGCCTGAAAGATATGTTGCTTGGCTTCCTTATCTTCGCTCCCAGCAGCCTCCGTGAGAGTCTTGCGCTCTCTCTTTGCAAAGTCTTCGAAAAGCCTCTTCTGGAGATCACTGAGATCGCAATAGTAATTCTGCAGAATCTTGGGAGGTAGATCGTCCAGCACTTCCTCCTTGAGTCGACGAAGGAGGAAGGGCAAGACTTGTTTGTGTAGGGCCTCGATGGCCAAGGCACCAGCTTCTTGTTCTTTCGAAGATGACTTGCTGAAGCGGCTGGCAGCAATTGGCTTTGCGAACCTATCCAAGAAAACCTTTTCAGTGCCCAAAAAGCCTGGCATCAAGAAATCGAAGAGTGACCAGAGCTCCAGGACATTGTTCTGGATTGGCGTGCCGGAAAGGATTAGACGATGGTTACTTGCTAGGCGCTTGACGGCAATCGTAGTTTTGGCCCGCGGGTTTTTGATCAAATGGCCTTCATCTAAGACACAGTAGTTCCAGTTGAACGGCGCCAAGACCTCGATCTCGTTTCTACAAACCTCGTAGGACGTGATGACAACGTCGGTCTTGCCAAGTTGATCTCTCAGCCGGGCCCGATCTCCTGCCGGTCCCACAAATCCGAGGCAAGACAGGAATGGTGCATACGCAGCAATCTCTTGCTGCCAATGACCAGAGAGTGTTGGTGGACACACGATAAGCGAAGGTAGGCGGCGAAGATCCGGATTCTGGGTTCTAGCGAACTCCTCCGCACGCATATGATGATCGCTTGCAACGATACAAAGAGTTTGCAAAGTCTTCCCAAGCCCCATGTCGTCGCAGAGGATCCCGTGAAGATGGAAGCGGTTAAGGAAGGCAAGCCAGTTTACCCCTTCCTGCTGGTACGACCGGAGTTCGGCCTTGATAGCAACAGGGACTGTGAAAGGTTCAACCTTGCGGACGTCAAGCATCTGGGAGATGAACTTTCGCTCTCGGTCTCTGCCCTCAAGCAACTTATCCGGAAACCCAGGAGGGTCTGGGATGCCAGCTTCGAGGGGTACAAGCTTGACGAGCGTCGCGAAAGTGGTAGTTGCAATCAGCCGTACGTCGTTATCCGAGTCGCTCATTCGCCCAAGGACCGGCACAATGAGGAATATCACGTACGGCAAGATACTGTCTTCCATGACGTGGATAAGATGGTAGATCAGTTCTGTTGCACCCTGTCGTGGCTGAGGGTCGATGGAACTACAGAAGGGTAAAATATCCTCAACCAGCATAATCATAGCCTGTGTCCTCATGATACTGCATACAGTGGCGAAGCATTTGGCGGCGGCGTAACGGAACACGGAAAGCTCACTTCGGAGAGCCTTTGCTATGAGAGGCATCAGACCCTCTACGAAAGAATGGAGCGATGGATGCAAAGCCGGCACGAGAGCGCGTAGTATTGACAAACCATCGACGACGTCCTGACCCAACTCGTTTTGGGGATCGACAATGTTTTCTGGCAGGTCGCCACTAAAGGCCTGATGAAGAGGCGCCTCTATTTTACTTCTGATTGCCGGTGCTTTGTCAAGAAGATCTCGTCCAAATATTGTATTCAGTCGATCCAGGGCTTCCTTGGCACCTCGTCGTTGAACCCGCGCTGCTCTGGCTTCCATCTCGTATCGGGCAGCATCCGCATGATCTTTTCGGTCTTCTTCCTTTCGAAGCGACAAGACAGAGTCTTTCAAGGCCAAGTTGATCGCAAATTCCGGGGTTTCCGAGGTATCGACACAGTAGAATTTCATAAGATTGGCAATGATCTTATCAGCTGGTCCACGCTTGCCAGATGCTGCATAGTGGGATATCAGAGCGGCTATCGAGGCAGCTGAACGCTTCTGGAGATCCAAGTTTTCTTCTAGCTTGATACTATCCATAAGACCCTTGATTAGAGCAGACGGTTTTTTGGGTACGTAACCGAGAGCTACCAAAGCGCCCGACGCGGCAGCCCTGATCCGTGTATCGCGCTCGTTCTTGATCCGTTTTGCATCCTCGATTGATGCAAGAGCATTCGTCCGGGCATCGTTCAGAAGCTGTAAGGAGGTCACTCTTTGCGAGGGAGTCAACATCTTCTTCAAACGCTCAAAGTCGGCTCCCACAACAGCATCAGCATTGGCAATGGAGAAGGCAGAAGGACCTGCTTCGGCTTCGCCTTGAACAACAATCGCCAGTGTTGGTATCTTGGCTTGTGGGACATGAGCCTGATCCCGGAAAGCGTTGAGAAGAGAATGGCATTGTGCTCGCGCAATCCGGAGACATGGGACGATATCGCTGTAGCTAGTCGGTCTTTCATCTTCAAGCACAGCTCGTAGAAGAACGCAGATCTTGTCGGAAATTTCGGCATGTAGGGAAACATCCTGGCTCGGTGAATGCGCATATTCCTCAGTGATCAGGCCAGCGGCCATCTGTGTTGTCGAGTATGGCGAATGAAGACGTCTTGTGAGCTCACCAATGATCCGCTCGGTTGTTTGCATCGGGCAAAGGCTCAAAGCTTTACCGAAGGCTTTCGCGGCAAAAATCCTGGATCGAACTAAAGTGTCCACACCCACGAGGTCGGTGTCACCTTGAATCATATGTCCATCCACATTATGAGCGGTTGGTGCTGGCTCTTCCTTCTTTTCGGAACGTCTGCGGCGCTTGGCAGCAGGTTCCCCTCCATTACCAGGTGATGATCGACTTATTTGAGCCATCGACGGTGCGAACATCTGACCAGAAGGTCTCATGAGAAGGCTTGTGTCCATCGGAATCGGGTTTCGAGAAGTTCCAATCGGATGAAGGGTCATGTCGAGGGTATCGCTCCAATGAGGTGTGAATTCTGACCAGAACCTGTCGGGACTTTCACCCTGTAAAGTTTCCAACAATGAATACCATACATCAAGAGAGAGACTCAAAGTCGGCTCATTCCTCTCAACCAGGAGATTCTGAAAGATAAGTCTCAAAATTCTCCCATTAATCCAGCCCTTGGTCTCGTCCCCGCCGATGTTCAAGAAGGTCTGGAGAGCGCGGAGTACGGCTGATCTCACGCTGGTGATAGTATGGCGCAAAAATGGATATAGTCTGGGTACTAAGTGCGTAAACGAATGATGATGATCTTTGGCTGCATTGGATTTCATGGCGATCAAAACCTCGGGAAAGCTGCAAAGCTTGGCCAGAAGATCCATGACAGAGCCGGTACTAGCACTCAAATCGTCCCGTAGATCTGATAGGCAATCCCAGACAATATTGATTAGTCCATCAAGGGCTGTGGGTCGGAGAGCAACAAATTCCTTCGCAATCGGCGTCAAGGTCGACGCACTGACAGCTCGTACATCATCGTCGGAGTCGCTGAGGCCTTTCATAACAGCCTCAACGACTCCATCCATCAGGCCATTATCATTGACAAGGAGGTCATTTCGCACAGCAACAAGATAACGAAGCCCTATCATGCCTCCGTGGCACACTTCCCATATCTGCACAGGTAAGTGAAGATCGTTCTGCATCACCATACGAAACAGTACTCGATAGACTAAGGTGACGGTGCGAGGGGACAAGTGGACGAGTAGTGCTCCAAGTGTCTGACCAATAGTTTCTCGGATCGGTGCAACGACATTGTCGGAAATGTAATCGCCGAATCTGTCAAGCATGAAAACGCAGCAAAGACGACAAGCAAGATCGTTCAGCCACCGGTCATTCAGCCGGTCGTTCTGCGCTTGAGTATTACCTTTAGCGCGACCTGCGCCTCCGCCGTGTACACGAATGACATCACGCAACCCCATAGCGGCTCCGTGGCGGATTTCCCAGTTATGATCAAAGAGATCGACCGTGAGGAATTCACAGAGACGCTCGAAAGGCCACTCAAGCCCTTCCTCTTCTGCTTTGGTATGGATGAGAGAATTTTCTGGGAGAAGTGAACCTTTGAAGTCTGAAACTATTCTTGCATCTTCGTCGATCTCCCCGCGATCAAGGGAGAGGTAGTCACCTTTACCATTCAGGTCTGGCTCCTGTTTAATCTCTTGTTTCAACGCGAATGGTTCGGCTGCTGGGAGGCCATTTGGACTGTCCACGCTCGGCCTGCGGATAGACAAATCGACGACTCGGACCTTGTTCGCCTGATTTTTGGCGTTGAGTTTATTCTTCCGCTTTAGTTGATTCAATTGGCGTTTACTCAATGCGCCTTCATCAGTTGGTGTTTGCGAGAATGAGCCATGACGTGAAGCTGCGGTGAAGGGAGATGGTGATTGCGTTGTATCTTGGGTGTATAAAGAAGACATGGACGTGTTAACTTTGGGTAGACCCGGTGCGACAGTACCATTCGGTGACTTCCAAGCGGAGGAATCCTGGGTAGGCAGATCATCTTCAAGATACTCCCCTTCGAGACCTAGACGAGCGTTCAAGGTTCTTTTCTGATGAGCCAGGCGGTCGCCAGGCTCCAACGCTCCCAAGGAATAGTCATGATCTCTCCCGGCGCTACCTAGTAACTTCTTCCCGTGGGCTAGAATGGCAGCAATGTCAAGCGTTTCCAATGCAAGCAACCCCTCCGTAGAAGCGGTCGAGTCGGTATCCTCCCCATTCTCATATTTCGAAATTGATTCTTGCGGATTAGGATTGAATTTGGCAGCATTTTCAACAACACAGCCAATGGCCTTGGCAGCAGCAATGCGAGTATCCCAGGATTTGGATCTCAAGAAAGGGATAACACGGGTGAGCAGATTGAATAACTCATCGGGATGCTGTTTCTGAACATCTCCAAGCTGTTGTGCGGCAGTATTCCGGATGAGTTGGGTGCTCCCTGTTTCAAGGAGTCTATGCACTACGGTCAATACTCAACTCGACGCTGATTGGACGGTGAGATTTGCTTACGTGACCAGCCGATCAAGCCTTTCGACATGTTAGCATCTGACTGCATTCTATGCGCCAAAGGAGTATTCGTTACCTCGAAGTCATCCTTCACCCAGTTGATCGGATACCTAGCAGAGCTTTACTGCAAACATTGTTCATTGGCTTATCGTCGAAATTTAGTGTTTCAGGTCCTCGAATTGGTGGTTCCCATTCTTGTATTTGGATGACAGTGTGTTCGCAACGGTGGTTTTCATTCACAGCGATATATGACAAGCATATTATATTCGAGCGACTGTCGGGATGCCTTTAATGAGGGAAGTAGATGCTTGGTGATGATAGGGCTGATTGGCATATCGCAGTCTTCCCAACTGGGGGGTCGCTGTTCCTTTAATACACACCAAGCACGTCGCTTAGCTGCCCCTTTGCAGACAAGCTTGGCAAAGCGGGACACAAGCTTTTCATTACCTTTGACCAATCAACATGCAGTATAACGGGGCTTTGATTATTGCAGACGCGTATCAATCCTGCTTTCAATCACACACAAGGCTTGTGAAAGCTCACATTGCAGCAATGTATGGAATGCATCGTTTAGCTCCACCTGGACAAAGATCGAAGATATACTGTTAGGACACTAAGATGTGAATCCTTTTACAGTGAGACACGCTTCCAAGATTTTCATAGCCATAAGGTACTGATCCCTAATTACCTTACAAATAAAGAGCAACCACCGATGCAGCTTGTGTGTTGTCGCAAATGCATGAATTGCGCCTGGACAGGGACGGGATGATACTTGATAATAGAGCAGGAGATTATCAGTCTGTGGACGCTCGGCGCGCATCGTGCTACGGACAATCGCACTCATGTGCAGTCATTTGAATACGAGTGCAGGTCAGTGTTTACCGCCAACAAATCATGTACAGACGGAAAACAGCAGTCCAGAGCAACTCGAGGGTGTTGAAACCCTAACGTCTACCAAATCATGAATGTGACTCTACAAATATGGCCAGAGAGTCATAGCAGTAAACCACGCGGTAGGTAATGACACCAGTGAGGCTTAGAAGCATCCATACATAAGTAGTCGATAAGCCGCATGCACGGCTCACATCAACGGTAACCAATCAGAAGACAACTCGAAGCTGGCGCCTGTCGAAGAAGTGTCTGTCCGACTGACTTCATACTCGGCTTTAATTTTTGGGCAGTTGCCTTCGAGCATAGGCAGCGTTCCAGTCATATGTTGCCTCCAGCAATGACCCGGTAACCTTTTTAGCGCTGCTCGCAGTGCCCACGATAAACACTGGTCATGGCATCCACCTTCAATTCCCCGTTCACCGTACCACCTCGACAGGCCGCCTTCAATGCCCCTGTTCCAGCAACCGGTCCCATTGTGCCAGCAGGAACGTTTGCTCCAGGAACTAAGGTGCAGGTCGGAGGTCATCGGGTGGTCATTGTACGATATCTTTCCGAAGGCGGATTCGCACATGTTTACCTCGTACGCCTTCCGAAGCCCATCAACGGCGACGATGGTGCTGTGCTCAAAAGAGTCGCTGTTCCCGATAAGGAGGCTTTGTCCAACATGCGGAACGAGGTGGAAACGATGAAGAAGCTGAGGAACCAGCGTTACATTGTCAACTACATCGATTCGCATGCCTCGCAACTCAAAGGAGAAGGCTACGAGGTCTTCCTACTGATGGAATATTGTAATGGTGGAGGATTGATCGACTTCATGAACACTCGCCTGCAGAACCGTCTGACCGAACCTGAAATTCTCAAAATCTTCTCAGATACAGCTATGGGTGTGGCATCTATGCATTATCTCAAGCCGCCTCTCCTGCATCGCGACCTCAAGGTTGAGAACATCCTCATCACTTCGTCCGGTACCTCTAGCCGATACAAGCTTTGCGACTTTGGCTCAGCTGCTCCACCATGTCCGGCAGCAACAAGTGCCGCTCAAGGAAGATTGATTGAAGACGACATACAAAAGCATACCACCTTACAATACCGTAGTCCTGAAATGATCGATGTCTACCGCAAGCAGCCAATTGATGAGAAGAGCGATATTTGGGCATTGGGAGTTTTGCTGTACAAACTTTGCTACTACAAGACGCCTTTCGAAGATCAGGGCCAAATGGCTATACTCAATGCTAGCTTCAAATTCCCGGCTTATCCTGCCTTCTCCGACAATATCAAAAAGTTAATCGCTGGCATGCTACGTGAAATGCCCCAAGCTCGGCCGAACATATACCAGGTCATTCGAGAAATCAGTCTTCTGCGTGGGACCGACATTCCCATCAAAGATATATATGCTAGCCGAACTCAGTCGGAAGCTCGGCGAAGTCAACGCCTTCCACCAGCAGAACCACGAGCAGCGACGCCACCAGCAATCGTAGCTTCAAAGTCACACTCAGTAGAAGAGAAGCTCGCCGTCCCAGACATTGTGCCGATGCGACGGGGCAGACCTACTAAGGCCTCACCGGACCAGCGTGCGCCGAAACCCAGTCCTTCACCCTTAAGGATTATCAACGGGGATCCGTTTAGTGCTCTTGATTCAGCACCAACTGCAGAAACGAGCCAAGCTTTGGATGAGATAGCTAGCAAATACCCATCCCTCGATGAGTTTTCTCTGCTTCATGAATCTGGTGATAAGTTTGCTTTCGACAAGAAACCGACAGTACCACCTCAACCCTCAAAAGACATCAGCCAGCGGGTTACGAATGCATTAGCAGACGAAGCTTTCGCCCGACCAGTGCAACCAAGTCGCGTAATTGTGGAATCACGGCCTGAGGATATGACAAACGCCTCGAAGACCCCTAAGGAGAGTCAAGCAAGAGTAGGGGATACAGTTATGTCCTCAAGCGCCTCTGAATATCCCTTACCGCCCCGGGAACTACCTTCGCGCTCTACAATGGTTTCAACGGGAACAATGACCTCGCCAAACCAAGAGCTGCCCTTGAATTTGCCGTCTTCCAATCGGCAATCCATGCTCCGCTTTCCCCCTACCCAGAACAGGTCTTCAAGTCAACCGAGGGCATCTGACGCCGCACTTGAAGCAGCTGCTCTGCTGAGACCTGATCAGATAGGAAAAAGGCGGCCTGGACTCTTGGATCATCGGTCTAAGTCCCAGGTTGGAACTTTTGGAAGTATGCAACAAGCAGGTCCCCCTAGATCTCCGCTTGAAAAACAAGACCCTATGGCTACAGACTTGAATAGGTCACGATCGGCTACCTCCAGAATTCGACCGTCAAGCTTGCAGATAGAGCCAAAACGACGCTCATTGCGAAGCCGCGCTCACTCCAAAGAAACTCTCGAAAGCGAAGGAGCTCAAAGCTTGCTCAGTGCAGGGCATTTATCAACGGCGGTCACCGGTGGCTCCAATGATGAGCAAGAAGCAACAAAAATCAGCTCCAACGTGGAGTTCCTCAAGGCGATGGAGGAAGAAGACCCGTCGAAAAGGAAGGAGAAACGTCTCAGCAGTGGATCGAAACATATCAAGCGAGCAAGTATGCCGTCAATCTCCCTAAGTGGGACCCGAAACCTTCTCGCTGGTAGATTTGGTGAAGCGTTTCGCCGCTTCGAAGCTAACACTACCGACCCTGATCCTCTATTGCCGGCGCTGTCGCCTGATATGGACGGTCCCAACCTAACACCAATCGCAGGTTCTGAGGCCACGGAGAGTAGAAGCGATGATGGCCACCCATACGAAGAGATTGAGTCGATGCCACCAGAGGTGCGACGGGAGCTCGAACGGCAGCGTTTATCGCAGGAAGAGAAACGAGTGGCCGACGCAGGTGCAGCGTACCGTCAGAGGCTTGCCGAAGGTGGAGAGGGTCAGATCAATCCACGAGCCGCTTCGATCCAGAGTAAAGTCAAAACTCTTCTTGATGAAAGTGGGAGAGGCTCTCCGTCACCAACAAAGAAGCCTGAAGGTTATGGAAGGTTCACAGACCCATCAAGCCCACAGCTGTCTCGCCGTGTCCCCAGTCCCTCGCCATTGAATACTCGGTCGTTGCTACGTAAAGATTCCCCCTCCTTCCGAGTCCCTCCCCGTACAGACTCAATCCCAGCCAACCACTCACTATCTTCCCGTCCGCCCGCTCCTGATCGTTCCTTACCACGACCATCCCCAGCTTCTTCATCAAATCCATCGGCAACAGCACGCCCATCAATATCTTCCGTCACCGCTTCCGCTCCTCCAACGCCTCGCCCTTCCGCCCCTCCAAAACCTCAATCCCTCCGCACAGGCATCCAATCCTCCGCCGCCCCTACGTCTATCAAACCATCCCCACTCAGCTCAAGATCCCTTCCCCACCATCATCATCCGCCACCCCGACTACAAGCATCACAAAGCCAACCCGATCAACCACCACCGAATATCTCTCGACCCCAACCGCAACCTCACAAACGATCCTCGAACCCCTATCGTCTTCCTAACGACTCCGCACCTGTTGTACCTAACAACAACGACTCTTCAGGTCCGGGCAACCTTGACGGTGGTCCTACGAAGGAAGAAGAGGAAGAAGGAGATTGGGAATCTAATTTCAGTAGGAAGTATCCGACGTTGGCCGGGTTGGAGATGGTGGAGACGGAGATTAATGGTAAGGGTGCTGCTGCTGCTACTGCTGGTGGTTCTTTGACGGGTGCGCAGCCCGCGGCGGGGGTGGTGGGGGGGACGAGGGTGAGGGATGTATAGGTGTTGTATGCGGTGCGGGTGGAGAATTATAATGCAACGGCTGCGTCGTTGACAGGTCCGTTGCCGCTACTGGTGGCGTGGTCGAGGGCGAGGGCGGGTTTGAGGTTTGTGCTGTGGTAGGGAGGGGTGAATGTAGCGATTTCGGGATGGGATGGCGCTTAAAGATATAAAGATCAAATCATCGTGGTGAATGAGAATTATGCAAGAGATATGTTTGAAAGATCACTTTGCTTAACTTGATCCCCATTCCCACACCGCTAAAAGCATTCATACGGATACTGTAGACTGTTTCTATCTTAAAGAATCCGATAATCACATCATTGTCTGAATGACCTGCATTCATTCGTCTTTTTCGCTTTCTTTTGAAGATATGGACGCCATTGGATTGCAATGTACAGAGATGCTGAAGAGAAAAGTAAAAATCATAGAAAAATACAAAGAAAGAGACAGGGAAGAAACAGACATCTTGGTTTTCTCTTCGCTTTCGCCCTTTTGACATCTGTTTGCCTGCTTTCGTCCATTGATCCAAGCGTCCATTTCATTCACATCAAATCCCTATCACGCAGACTCCGTCATCGCCCCCTGAAAACTCAAATTTTCCGCCATGTTCCATATCCATTCATCATACATCATCATCCAAGTCCATCATGAATCCAATCCTCCCCTCCCCCTCCCCCTTTCCACCCCTCTCAAAGCCAAGATCAATGCAAACTTGCCTGCCAACCTACCGCTCCTTCGGTCTCGAAAGCGCCTGCAATCTGCTAAAACTCATAACCCCCCTCCCTTTACCCTTGGGCGTATGTCCCTTCCCCATTTGCACGCGCCCCTTAACCGGACTTCCCCCTTCTCCCGCTAATTTGACTTTCTTACTAGGCGACATCATCCCCTTGACCGGATCCAAGTTTTCTCTCTCCTCATCCTCGTCCTCAACATCCGAGTTCCCATGGTCGTGTTTCCGCTTCTTGTTGACGATACCATGCGGTATACCCCCCTCAAGCTTATGGTTCTCGAACGCAGTTTCCGCGAGCGGGGTTGGGAAGCCGCTGGGACGGACGGCGCGGATGGTGGAGGTAGTACTGGTAGAGGGCCTCTTAAGACCGGAAGTAGGCACGCCGAAATTGATAGTTTTGGTGGAGGAGAAGGTGAAGTCTGTCGGGAGGCCTGCTGGAGCGGGGATGATGGAGTCAGAGGTAGGGATCTTGGAGGTGTTGCGATGAGTGATGTTTGGAGAGTCGAGGGTTTTCATGCTCTCTGAACGGGGGATTTTCGAGGGTGTGTGATGGGTATTGTCAGCGACTGGTTTTGTGGAGGGGGAGAAGTTGACGCGTTTTTTTGCTGGTGGTTCTTTGGAAGGTGTGGGGGGAAGACTGGGTAGGTCTTTGTCAAGAGCGAGAGGTTTCGATGGAAGTGGGAGGTGGGTTCCTGCTGCGACCTCGATAGGGTCTTCTGAGAACTTGGGCTGCGAACGGTGGAGAATGGATTTTACAGGGCTGAACCGAGCGAGCTTGGACATGTATTTTTTGCTGCCTTCGGTTTGAGGTGTGCCGAGGGTTTTTGTGGAGGCTGAGCGACTTAGAGAAGGGATCATGGATGTCTTTGAGGCCTTGACACTGGCTGAGCGAGCAAGAGAAGCTTTGGTGGGTGTGGTGATCGCGCTCGGTAAAGCCACCAAGCGTGTCGTTGATAGCATGTTCTTCTTTTCGTCGTTGGTATCGCGAGAGACTGGGCGTGTTTTGGAGGCATCATCGCTGGAGTTACGCTTGACTCTCTTCCCTGATGCTGCAGCCTCAGTCGAGGGTGGAAGTGCTTTGAAAGATTTAGAACGCGGTAGACCGGATTCTGACTTGTCAAGACCAGCTTTAGAATTGCTTCGCTTCAACGATGACGAAGTTGTTGGAGCGGTCACGCTGCTCTGAATCTTAGATTTCCATGTCGAAACATGATTGGCAATTGAGTCCATCTTCTTAAATTGCTGCTTATGCACATCGCTATATCGGCCACCGCGAGGCTTGGCAATCTTGCGGCCAGCAATTGCAGACAGATCTGTGATTTCTTCCCCATTCTCCACCTGTTTCTCGCGCTCGGCTTGCATCTTGGCCTTGATGCGGGCGGCTTCCTCACGAACACTATCCATGATTTTTTGGGCTTCTTCGCTGAGGTCAGATTCTGGACGAGTAAAGCTGAAGTCGAATCCGGGTGACGACATGTGTGCGGGAAGTGATCCACGGGTTTTCGATGGAGTATTTTCCGTCAGTACTGTATTGATTTTTGCTGCGGGTGCCGTCAAAGGAGCAGCGTCAACGAGTGCCGCTTCTTTGATAGTACTCTGGTGTACTTTGCTTGGATGCATCTCTTCAAGCCCAGGATGAACGCGATGAGCAGTAGGAGGAGTGTGGAAGGAACCAGGCATAGCATAGCATTGAGCTATTGATGTGTTTGGTGGTGCGACTGGGGAAGAGATCAACTCGTCGATATTATTCAAACGATTGGGTGGAGACTCTTCGCGCTCCAGGACAGATGACAGCTTGTTTAGGGAGTTCTCAATTCGAGACTGCAATGGTCAGCTCTCGAATTACACGGATGACACGAGTCGTACTGGAGTTACGCCTCGATTTTGAATGCGTGAGGAACGCCGACGAGGTGGTGTCGCTGCCATTTTCCTCATGGTCTCCAAACTCAATACTTCTCAGATTTGGTTGAAGAGCAGTTGCAAAAGTAAATTGCAAAAGCAATGGTTGAACGCGATTATCTCAATTATCAAATATTTGTTTACGGAACTTGCGGACATATCAACAGTAATGGCGTAAGCGGGGCGATCGGCTTGGCTTTGATAAGATAAGCTCTATAAGCGAGCCACCTTCTGTTGCTTCAGACTTTCCAGAAATTCTACGGAATACAGGGTCCTCATGATGTATTGTCGTGGCGCTCGAATCAAGGACCCTCATACTATGTCTAAGCTTTGCGTAGTCTATACCTGAGTACAGTAGGACAGGCACAAATGATCCTATTCTATAGCAAAGTCACCAGCAGATCTAGTAGGAGCACGGGCCATCTGACACGATCGCCATGGCATTTAGAGTAGCCTTGAGCTAAGCACAGCTTGACAAACCGAAATCGCGTCTACAATATTTTGCTAGCTGGCCGTATATAGTCACAGATAGATGTGCTGCATATATTGAAAATACTCTCTCATCCAGTGGTCGTTCTTGCCTCTGCAGAAATGCTGAAAGGATCCTCGAACGCTTCGCTTGCCTAAACTACCATATACTCTCATTCAAACCATCAAATGCATGCTGTTCGCCAGTCGTGCCGGCCGAAACACCAAGTTCTAATTCTCAAGTGCTATCCTCGATACCAGAAAAACGTCACCGAAGTCAAGCCCAACTCGAGCGAACTTAGCTACCTCCTATATTATGCCAGCACCCGTCGCAGCAAGCTTCAGAAAGTCGGATCTTTCTTGGAGAAGAAGACTGCGACTGACGTACACAAAGGAAAGATAGGGTGCGTACCCTGAAGATGCCATTGCTAGTCGCTGTCTCTTCCTTGCTATATCTGACCATGACGTTAGAAATGTACAAGTCACGCTTCAAGTGCTAAGAACACTCATTGAAAAATTACCACGAGATCTCCCTCTCTATGCTCATCATGTCCTCCGAATTCTCAGCACCGTTCTTCGGTCGAAAGATCTCACTTTAGCCGAGGAGTCGATTCCCTTGTTCGAGACCTTCTGTCAACACCATGACGTTGCTACGCTTGCCGCAGACCAGGAACACATCGGCCACTACGAAGATGTTGTCCGGTCATATGCAGCCTTCGCATCTTTACACGCCCCCGGAGATTCAAAAGCCGGATACAGCGCTCCCATTGCGATACGCTGGAAAGCCGTAGCGCTGAAAGCGATAAGAAGCATCACGGCCTCAGAAGCAGTTGGCGCCGACGGTGGTCGACAAATGAGCATTGTCATGCCCGTCATCCTCCATAGCCTACGGCCCGATGATGAAGGGTTTTTGTGGATCTTGCTGCATCGGAATGAGTCCATGGAAGCTCTGGATAAGGAGTTGATCCTGAAGAGGAGGAAAAGCACCGCGACGGTTCAAACATTTGACGAGCAATCAAGGCCGAACTCATCCACTTTATCGGCAACAGCCGATGATGCGGACAGAGTAGCCGAGGAAGAGGTGGGCATGCAGGCTTTGATGGGTCTGAAACAAATTTTTGTAGCCAACAACAGGGGACAAATACCTTTAGCCATAGCTTCGATGATCCGGTATATATGTGGCAAAGCACCGCAAGGATCGACAACTCCGAACCATGGCTCATTAAGTCATCAACGAAAATGGATGACAGTACTCGTCGAGACAGTGACTAGATGGACACCAGTCCAGGATCGATTCATCATACTGGTGACCATCATGGAGACCCTTGTCAGAAATCCGATTGCGGAAGAGAATCTTGTGCAACAGCTCTTGCTGACGAACCTGGTCGACTGGCTACTGAAGTCAAGTATCAACATGATTGGCCTCAGCGTTATGGACGTTCTCCTTGGACTTGTACAGCATATCCTTTTAGTGCTTCAGCTTGGTGGAAAGGGATCAAACGTGCTGCCGCATCATCAGCAAACGGATGCTATCGACCTATTCCAGGATACTGATGGCTTAATAAGTCCACCTTCGGAGAAGCCGGGGACAGTCAAAGAGGTAACATCCCCATCCTCAAGCAGACAAGAATTACTTGACCTACTTCAGCATTGCATTGGTGACCTCGCAAATCACATCTACTATTCCGATCAAGTTGCGGATATCATTACAGCAATTCTATTGCGCCTGAAACCGTCGCCCCTATCTGGCGTTACGACCATGGCAGCCGCAATTGAACATCCTCAGGCAGCAGCACAAGCCATTGCAGATTCTGTTCAGCTTCAGGACAATCCAAACACCGACGAATTCTTTTCGTTTGGGACCGCACGATTAACAGCACTCAGAGCTATCAAGGAGGTCATTCTTGTTGCAAACATGAAGGGATCACTCAGTGGCGGAGCTGCAATAGGGCGCCACAGGCTCAGTGTGCGTGTGTGGGAGGGTACACAATGGCTCCTGCGGGACAATGACCAGCGTGTTCGTAGGGCTTACGTTGATGCCCTACTGACATGGCTGAAACTTGAGATGAGCAAGGACGACCTTAGGGTTCTTGAAGACAAGCGTCAGCTTCTGAAGCGCCCATCAAAGGCTGGAGACAGCACAGCGGAATGGGGTCATTTGACAAGAAGGGCGGTCTCAAATGCATCTCATCGAGAGAAACAGCCAAAGCCGACGCAATCATCGTTTCTCCAATTACTACATCTAGCCATCTACGACAATGCTCTGGAATCGCCAGAATCCGACGCTGATCTTTTATTATTGCACCTACTGCTCGCCAATCTCATCGAAAAGTTGGGGGTCAACGCCGTCAAGGAAGGGCTGCCAATGATTCTACGATTGCAGGAGGACATCAACAACGACACCATTCTAAGTTCACCAATTGCGAAGCTCAAGATAGGTAGCCTCGTACATGGCTATCTGTGGGCTTTAAGTGTGCGGTTCGAACTTGACAGTACCTTGGTGGGTTACGAGATACAGACGGAGGTCTCCAGGCGCAAACGCCATGGTCTGTGGCTAGATGCAATTCGCTTACCTGCGGTTCCCCTTGATGCTATCATGAAAATGACATCGTCCTCGCTCACTGAGCGGCTTCCAGCCACAAAGATCCAACAAGAAGCTCTCAAGCCATTCGATTCTCGAGGTTCCTTGGTGGATCAGATTGCACAAAGTTACTCTCAATCGGTTGCTTCACCACCTACAAGCCCTCCCAGCTCACCAGGACGGGTATTCAGTCTTCCGGTGCTCTCACCGTCGATGACATTGTCGTCGAATCATGAATTGCCTACAAAGATGAAGGACGCCATGCTAGCGGAATGGAGTAAAGAAATTTGCATAGCCAGCGTGGTGAAGGAGACGACTCGTACGGTGTCTCTCAGCGGTTCGAGGACTGGCACGAATCGCTCGGCTCGGGCACGTGCTCTTGGCCTCAATGGTAATTCAACCGCCAATGGCTCACCCACAGGAGGCCAAAGTCCCACTCGAACGTCGCCAAACGATGGAAACACACCTCCGTATCAACAGCAAAACCTTAGCTTTCCCTTTAGCCGGGGTAACGGCGCACCAGACGACGGGTCACCAACACCTGTCAGTAGCTCTGACCACTCCCCTACTCTCCGCGTTGATGACCTTAAACGGGTCCTCGCCGGCGGATCTCTCGGCATCGCGTACAATCGTCATCCCCGTGGCGCAAGCCCACTCCGAAACAGCAGCACCGCGCACCGAAGCCATAATCCTTCCCCTCAACGACGAAGTATAAGTTCTAGCAGCGAAAGCGCCGTCAGCGCTGAGGGCTTCGAGTCCGCAAGTGAAGGCGACCTCTCCCGTCCTTTACCACCTCCTATCCCAAACCCTCTGGCAGAGAAAATCACAACTTCACCAACTAGACCGAACCGCCGTAGTGCCACCCCTGATGCACCCATCACAGTCACCCCGACACACTCCCGTCCTCATACCGCTAATAGCCGCACCCATTCCTCCAGAGGCGACCCAAATGACCACCACCCCCACTCAAGCCCCAAATCTCCCTCTCGTTCGGGGAATTTTCGCCCTTCCACCTCGTCTAGCTCCGCGACTGAAGACCCTACCGCCAATGCAATGGCGCTGAGGGGAGAAGTCGTGCCGCCGGCTGTTATAGGCGATGCGGTAGATGAGGAAGTCCCGCCTGTTCCGCCCCTGCCGGCGAGTGTGGCGTTGCAGAAGAATGTTGGGGTGGAGAATTCGTTGGTGGTGAAGGGGAATGGTATGAGTCAGGCTGTGTATACTTCTCCGACGACGACGACAGCGGCGCAGATGGAGGAGAAGGCGACAGCATCAAATCCACCTTCTGGAGATTTTGGGCAATCGCTAGAAAAGGAGGAAGGGTCGGTGGATGGGAATCGCAGTAGTTGGGGTGAGGAGGGGAGTGTGAGGGGGAGTTTTACGACTGGAGGAGGGAGTTTTCGTAATCCGAGGGGTAAGAAGAGGGGGGTTGATGTGGAGAAATTGTTGGGGAGTATTGATGCTGTTGCTGGTGGTGGAGGTGAAGGGGGAGTGGGGAGGAGGGTGGGGAGTGGGAGGCCGCCTTATTAGCTAGCTTGCATGTGTCTGTCTTGTAGGGGAGTAGAGAATGTTATGAGTGGTTTTGTAGTACTTTCTTGTGGATGTTCTGTGGTATTATTTTGGACATGGTGAATTTTTGCACGCATCTTGATCCCGACATAAGCAGGGAAATGACGAGTTGTAACGTTGAGATCACCAGTTGCACTAGTATGAGTCAAGTAAAAAATTAAGAGTATTTTCAAACAAAAAAAACCCGCTTACTTTTGTCATTCTTTAGGAAGAAGAAAAACTAGGGTATTGCTACATACTCCGCGCTTTTTGTAAAACTTCCCACTCGAATTCTCGAAAACTTGCTACCCTCCCTCACACTTGTAAAAAAGGAAGAAAAATACGAGATTCTTTGGAGTAGAAGGAGAAAAAGAAAACATATTATCGGAATGTCAGAAATTGGGCCGGTAGTAGCAGTGTAGTAATCCCTTCCACCTCCTTTTCCGCTAAACACGTAGCCCGCCTTTTATTCTCCCTCGTATGATGGCTCTTCAGTGCCTTCAGTGCCTTTCGGTGATAGAATGGCTATGATCCCCCCAAACTAGGGAAAGCGTTCTCATCCGAGACATTGACGGAGCCGCCATCGCGATCGCGACCACCACCACCTCTTCCACCGCGGAACCCACCCTCGCCACGGCCACCGCGGAATTCACCTCTGCCTCTACCGCCGCCTCGACCGCGATCTCCTCCTCCGCGTCCGCGACCACGGGAACCACGTTCACCGCCTCTTGCGGGTTCAGCGTAGCGGAAATCGACATCCAGCGTAGTCTTCTCCTTGCGCTGTCGCTCCCTCTTCGCTTTTTCACCTTTACCCGCGATATACTCTGCTTCCTCTTCGTCTTTGCTCAAAGGTTTGGCCTGAGCCCATTTTTTGTCTTGCTTGCTGCCTTCGTTGGGCTTGCGGACTGAGAGGGCTGGTGCGCCGAGTTTGGATTTCTTTTCTGCGAGCTCGGCTTGGTATTCAGCGTAGGAGCGGCTGTTGTCTTCTGGCTCGGGCTCGGCAGCTGGTTGTTGCTCTGCGGCGGGAGCAGCGGCTTCGGCATTAGGGTCGGCAGCCGCTGTATCAAGATCTGTGCCTTTGCTGGCTTCAGCCTCGGGGTTCCAGCTTGATGTAGCAGCGACTGGCGGGGCGGGTTGAGCTTCAGTGCCCCAGCCGTCCTCGGCTTCCTCTGCCTTGGCAATCTCTTCTCCGGCTTTCTCATCATTCCACTCTGATGTTCCGCTTGGAGCACCCCAGGATTGATCGGCTTGCTTGACGTGATCGCTAGATAGACGAGTCTTAGTCAATGTCGAACTCATGATACGTGAGGGATGATCGGGCGTACTTCTGGAAACCACGAGTGTGTCTGTCGTCGCGGTTGCCTCGTCCGCCTCTACCTCCACGTCCGCCACGACCACCACGGCCATCATAGTTTCCTTGGATGCGACCTCCCCCAAGACGATCCGAATGGCGATCCTGACGCAAACCGTCGTCGGTAGGTTTCCCACGATTGCTTATTGAGCCAGCGTCACGGTCACGGAATGCTTGCATTAGAGTAAGCATTGATTACCGTTCATTAATTGATGAAGATCACAACAAATCATGATCTTGCCGGAAAGCAGCATACCTTGATCATTGCCAGCAAATCCGCCTCGACGTCCTCCGCGCCCACCACGTTCGCCTCCGGTTGCACCACCACGAGGTTCACTAGGAGCTTCTTTAGGAGCATCTCGTTTGCCAATGCGTGCAGGTGGCTTGTCGGCGACTTTGGTCGGGGGCTCAGGCTCTTTGTCCGAGTCTTCATCGGGGTCATTCCCTATTCAGGACATCAGTCTGCCGTCATCCATTGAGCCGAGAGGTAGTTACCGAGAAGCTCGTAAAGATTCTGTGAGATTTATGTTAGTATAGATCATCGAAAAGGGGTTCCAATGCCAAAGATCGCAGTCTGGAGCAGATGCGTATCCTTACCTTTGACTTGACGTCCGTCATGGCCCCGAGCTACCACTGCCTTCAACTGAAGGCTCCCTATATTATCGTGACAATGTGTCTGGAGGGTTTCAATTGAGCGACAAGATCCTTTCGTAGGATCTTGTGTCGCTATATTCGAGTTCGCCGGCTGTTGTTGTAAATATCGGTCGTCGAAGTTTTGTGCGATGGGGTTTTAGCGCGAGTTCTGACGCTAACCGCTCTGGGTCAGACAATCACACGTGCACTGCTGCAACCATGTAGCTTGCTGACAAGCGGATAAAGAAATCTTTCTATCGTTTTGGTGAAATAAGACTCCGTAAGCGGCATATATTCACAGTAGGGCTAAGATGTGACAAAGGTCACGGTAGTTGTAATGCGTAGAATCAGGCTGTATACTACAACATTATTCTATAGCTTAAGACCAGTGTACCCGTTGAATACCTGATGGACATACACTCCATCCTAAGAAGCCGAAGCTCTCCAAATAATATTCATCACTCATTAATTGCTTTTGGTGGCCCTAACGCCTCGCTCGAAGAAACCTATTACCGCCCTGTATTCCTTGTAACCCAAAGACATATACTTCCTTATCTTTCTGAGAAAGCCAGTCCTTTACATCGTAGTACTTATCAAGACGTAAACTGTGTTGGAAAATGCATGCTGCGATCTAATCCGAACGGGTCGGCGTCAAGCATTGGATTGAATGGATCAAGAGGTTGTCCCATAGCACCGTACATTAATCCGTTGCCATCCATAACCTGAGTGGATGATGGTGGCTGCATCGACATAGGCGATTGGGTCTGCATACCCGTGGGTAGCTTCTGACTCGTGGGCATCGAATGTTGGTAGAAAGAATCCGGATAAGGGCCTGGGCCAGCTGATTGATCGCTAGGGTCTTCATCCAGCATGTCAGCAGGTGCATCGTACTCTTGCTCTACAATCATAAAGTCAGTGCCTGATTGGCAATGCTTAGAACCATGGTAAAAAGAAAATATGGATCATTTACCAAGCTGCTCTATATGAGAACGAAAGGTTGGCGCATAGTAGCCCGGAAGTGTCCCAGCTGAATTCCCCATCTCGCCGCCTTTGCTCATTCCATTTGATTTCTGAGCATGATTCGACATTGATCCACCAGGGTTGGGCGAATGCATGCTTGGAGGGCCTTGTGAAGTACGGCGGTGCTTCCCGGGATGTGGAGGGGCTTGATGCGGTGGAGGGTATATGCCGCCAGAGAAGCCACTCTGCAATGAACTCATGGATGATTTGGCCTTGACCGGCGACGAAGTGGCCATTGGAGGGGTAGGATGGGTTCGGACAGACTGATCGGACATCATGCTCGTTTGTGATGACTGTGATTTCGGTCCTCGTCCACAGCCAGTAGATCCCGCACGGCGCGTACGCGTGTGTCGATTATTGACAGCTCTATGCATTGGAGACGGATGAGCTCCAACTGGGTTTGCAAGGCCTGGTGTAACATGCTGCGGATCGGTTTTGGATCTCAATTCAGCCTGTACGTCGATACCTGCCCCATTATCAGCCACCTTGCCATCCCGTGCTGGCCTTAAAGATGGTACCTTTCTCTAGCAAAATGCGTTCGAGCAAAGAATTTTTGTAGCGAAGCATCAAACATTCGTCGGCGGCATGTCGATGGCTTTGCTGGAGACTCTGTAGTGAGTCTTCATGCTGCTTGATTGTAGTCTCGAGCTGCTTGATATACTCGGTCCTCCGCTCCCGAAAAGCAGCTTGAGCCTGACGATTCCGTTGCTTCCTTTCTTCGGATGTTGCATAGATCTACCACTAGATCAGCTTCCTATTCAATGGGCCAAGCGAGTATACCCACTGGCTTCCGTCCTCCCTTTCTCTTCTGCACTTGAGCTGCTTCTTGGACGTACTCTTCGGGTCCATCAAAGTCGTGTGAGGAATCGGAAAATGAATCTTCTTCCGGTTCCTCGGTTTTTGGGGGAGGTACAGGGGGTTCATCTAGCGTCGACATGATGACATGTGCTTCAGTCGACAAGCCAGCAGGAGCCGGGGTAAGGCTGCGGGTGATCTGCTAGATCCAGCTAGATGACAGATGTGGGCGTGGGTCGCTCATGCGAGTAGTAAATTGCAAGAGAGATAGATGTTGTAAAATTGCTAAAGATGTGTCAAAGATAGGTCAATGTGTGGAGGGACAGCAAAGATTTAGATAATGAAAATGGGACACCCACTTGCAGTCAAGCAAGATTGTAGATCGGTTTAGTCGATTCGGTTTGTATCAATATGTAATTCCAGGGCACAGTCAGGGCAAAAAAGGGCTTTATCAGACGTTGCCTAGCCAGTTCTCTTCGTCAAGCTTGTCCTTGATGCTTCGATGACAGTAATTATCGGCGAGTTCCGCGGAGCGTCATGCGTCATGTGCTGGAGGTTGCTTGGCCGTTCATCTCATACAGTATAGTTTGCAGCGTTCTGTCGCCTGTTGGACAAGTGTTGTCAGTGGAGCTGTTCAATGAAAGATAGAGACAGAATTTTCATCCGGTCTCGCTCTCGTTCTCGCGCGTGTATGATGATCCCATGGTGGAGCACGAGGCTGGAATCATGCCGCTGGAGTCCATTACTTGGCAAATGGCGGAGTCTGCGGCGGTCGGAAGCGCAGTGTTTGGGCTTCGTCTAAACTTCCAGGGGACGACTAGCTCAGCCTTGACTCCTCTAATTGGCCCTCTGATCTTCCACCTGACGTCCAAATAGGCGAGTCTTTGGGACCAAATAATAGGCGGCTGCTTACTTGCGTCAGAGAGGGGCTCATTGCCTCCGCATATTGTTGAAATTTTCCACGCGAAATTCCTCTGATCCTAAAATACTCCTAAACACGTTCAAGTATCTCCCCGGAGCCAATAATTGACTCACGCTGTTTTCTGGTTATTGTGGGGCCCCGCATTCTGAGTTCAGAGCCCGTTACATCGGCCGCTTGCCATGAATTTTATGGCACGGTTTGTCATGCCTGTGTGTCACGATCCAAATGGGCATGGTGTGACATGCATGGCCGCTGTTCCGGGACCATGGATGCTGTAATTCTCATTAGTATTTGGTCTGAGAGCCATCAAAGGAGATGACTAGTAAATGTAAACACATTCCTCTCTTGTCCCATGAGGTACTGCGGTATAGGTGTCCATGAACATTACTCAACCAGGCTACTTGAAGGATATTCAGTAGATATAAAGGTACAGGTATTGATAATGCCGAGGACTGCAGCATGTCTTACTCGGCTGCTGAGCAGAGATTCTGTATTGGTCATCCAGTACGATAAAAGTATTGACCAGCTTTTCAGATTTGGTGTGTTGTTTCGAAAGCATTGGACTATGATCACTGCCCTTAAAAAAGTGTGTTTATTAAATAAGTTTGAATCCTTTCTTTGCTCAGATTGTAGGTGAAGTTAAAATCAAAAGGAGCTATGGCTCGAGTAATGGTGGACAACAACAGGTGTAATGCACAAAGGGAAGGTACGATGGATGAGCTATTAGCATCCAATATTACAGTCATGCTTCATATCGTCTGCAATCTGTTTTGTACCACATTTCATTCAGCATGAATCAGTCTCCACTGACAACTATATCGGAGAAATCTACGTTGTTGCAGAGGAGTAGAGATCCACCTTCGATCCCTTTTATGCCATCACTTGTGTCAATCCCAGCCGACTACGGGAAGACTATTCCTTCACGTGGTAGGTCAATCTCTCCAATTCGGCCCAGTTGTTCGATGGAGCTATTACGGAGAGCACCATCGAGAACTTTTGTCCCCCATGCTCTGCCCATTGATATCATCGATTTCCCCAGACTTTTACATCCTCGCGTTACAATTGATGTACGCATCTCAGCTCCGATCTTTATGGGAGGCGCCACCGCTGAAGGAATCGTCGAGTTGACTATTGATGGGGGCCCCAAAGCAGCGAGAGCAAGAAGACAAGCACCTATCTCGATAGACCGAATATCTGTTGCCCTAGTGGGTATTGAACGATCCGGCGCGAGACAGCATATATTTAGGTGCTTGATGACAGATCTTATCGATGAAGCACATCTACCACCTCTCGAGATGGCGCGCCCGAACCAAGCGGTGTCAGATCAGCTTTGGGAGGTTATGCGATCCAGAACAGCTCTTCCGTTCCGAATAAATCTACCAGTCATGCTTGGTCCACCTCCCTTTCATTCTAAAAAGAACAGCATTCGCTATTTGATCTCTGTACTCGTGGAGGCTAAGATGGACGGAAGGAGGACATATGTTCGCAAGTCTGAAGAAGTAATGGTATTGACGGTGCACGATCGTATGTCTCGAGTGTGAATATTTTTGCTGAAGCTGATGGTTGCCTTCAGCGGAAAAAGCCCTAGTCAATCTCACCAATCCACTTGTTGCGACCGATGAGATTCAATCGTCGCACCGGGCCAGTTCAGAGACGGTCATTTTAACAGCTGGCATCCATCGGCAGACATGGATTAGTGGATACCCACTCTTTGTCGATGTCCGCGTCTCGAATCGAGGAGCCAGAATCGTGAGAAAGATCGAGTTACAGCTAGAACGATCTACTTTCGTCTATGCACATGCAGCGCCTTCAGGCGAGGAAGGACTCATTGATACATTACGTCTTCCGGATAGATGCGAAAAGGAGGTTATATACAAAGCCATATGTCCAAGATGGCATATTATTGGTCGATCAAGCGACATCAAGACTTGCAGTCTCTTCGTTCCTTCTGGTTTGGTATCCGTTGATGAGGGTAAGTCTACATTCATCATGTTCTTCGCCATATATACCAATCTTACGAGGATGTCTAGAAATAGAACAAGAACATTGCCGGGCCCTTCAAGACTGGTGGCTCACTGTTCCACAGGAAGATTCTTCGGCGTACGCTTCTTTTTGAACATCAAGATCACCGTTTCTTTTGCGTAAGCTAAATCATTCCATTCTTTCTGTCTTTTTATTGACATATTCATGGTAGCAAGCATCTCATGGTGCAACTACCCATTACAATTATTCACCCAGCAAGTAATAATCCGACTCTTTCATGCATTAATCTAACGACTGGCGTGTAGAATTCTATTGACATTCCTCCGAACTCGCTCGCCCAAGTAGCGGCCACGATCGATCATAGAAATCGACATCAAGCACCATCGTACCCAGACACATCATACAACTATCGTGCTGGACAAGCTTTCATTGCTGCCCGCCGGCAATCGTTTGAGCAAGTCAACCGCGAGACCTTAGAAAAAGACGAGGTCGATAACCTTAGCCATCTTCTCGATGAACCTGTGGAAGAAAAAAGTCAGCAGCAACCTTATCGTCGCGCCTCCACCTCTCATATCGGTATCAGCTCAAATCCCACCGCAAAGCCAAGATATCGCACCAGCAAATTTCAAGAAGGCTCGGAAAACTTCCGCAACCTAGACCCTCCACCGCAACGATCTCATACGACTGATATTGCTCCGTCGCCCCAAAGGCCACCACCTGCGATTCCAAAACGCAGAACTCACCGAGCCTCGCTCGAAGAACAACCTTCACGCCAGCGTCTGCTGGACAGGCAAGCTCCCACTGCCATGCAACCGCGACGAATGAGATCATCACTTGAGGACAGGAGGCCCAGGGGACCAAGACTACAGAGGAGTACCTCCGGGCTCAAGTTCTCGAGCTCGGAGGAAGACGATAGGGAGTTTGGGGATATGGGTTGTAGAGAACGGAGAAGTATGAGAGGGCTCTGAGTGAATATTCTACGACAAGGGTCGAGGAAGGAGTATTTTACCATGCAGCAGCAGAATAAACTACTTAAATGAGAAGTCACTTAGGATATAATCAGGCCGACTGAGAAGAGAAAATTTATATTTCTCTTCCGTATGATAACTTCTGCTTCTTCTCTTGTTCCTCGCTGGCTTCTCGGCATTAAGCAGGACTGTCGTGTCCTGCACCCGCATTTTGACGATATTCAAAAACGCCATTCATCCCAACAAACTAATCTCGTTTCTAGAGAACAGATATCCTGACCCTCTCATCCGTCCATCATCCAGCGTCAACTGAGATGACCTCTTTTCGACTCCTCATCAAATCTCGCAAGTACGATCTAGCATGAGAAAATGCACATCCGAAAATCATCCATTCCTCTAAACCTCTTTCATCAATTTTTAGCAGTCTGAGATCAAAGCCGTGGCAGCGCACCCGCGGGGTAAGGGGTCGATATATCGACTTCTATAGAATGGAGCTGGGTGTACTCTATCGAAGTTCAGTTACACAGACTTTGAGTTTTTTGGAGTTTGATTTAATTTAGATTTGTTAGATGTGGATATAATTGTCTCTCGGGCTGTAGGAAATCATCTAGGACATTGTGTGAATCTCATCTTCTCTTTCTCTCTATTCACCTAAGATAAGTCTCCAAATCCCCAAAACCCCAACCGAAACCCCAATTCCATTGTACTTTCCCCAGAATACTCTCCCTCCCATTTTTTTCTCGTCCATCTCCCTCCCTCCTCCCCCACTCTCCCCTTCCATCCCTCCCTCCCTTCCTTCACCAGCAAACCCTCTAAAACCCATTTTCAGAAATCCAGAATGAGTTACACCCCCGCCGTATATCTCCCCCTATTAGACGGCAAATTAGACATCCATTTTGGTAGGGGACGTGCAAGCTGCGTCGTTTCTATTTCCCCTTGGAACTTCATTTCTGTCTTCTCTGTGGCGGATGATGATGATGACAATAATAGGGCTGAGAAGGTGTGGTCGTTGTTGAGGATTAGTGTTGATGGTATGGTGGAGTGGGGGAAGATGTCATCTCCACTTCCGTATCTTTCGTTTGAGGGTGATAAGTTTAGGTATGGGTACGCGGCGGACGATGATGATGGATGGATCGTTCGAGATTCATGAATTTCTGAAAAGGATGAAGATATAGTATTGATTAGAGGTGGTGATGGAGTTGCCGAAGCGGTTGAAGAGGAGGCCAGGAACTCCAGATCTTCAGCGCAGTATTTGCACACCGGGGGTTCGGGGAGGAGAATCCCATGTGGGGAATCGGTCCAGGGGGGAGGGGGGAGGGGTACCTATTCGATTTCAATCCATCAATAAATCAAATACCAAGCCAAAGTTTGTGTTCGTAGTAAACAAGTTTTTCTCTCTTCGTGATCACGCCATTATGAAAAATCTTCTCGTGAAACTCGTGTTACCACCAAAGAGGAAAAAAATGAATAGAGATTATATAAATTTGAACCTGATCAAAAGAAAGCAGGGAAAAGACAAACCAACCCAAACCACAAGACACAAAATCGAAAATTCCAACATACCCTACAAAACAAACACCCCACACACCCCCAATGCCACCAGCACCACCCATACCCCACCCTCTCTTCCCCCCTCGTAACCACATCCCCACAAGCCCAGCAGATAGAAAGATCATACACCCTAACCCAACACCCATGACAAAACCGTAATCTTACACTCGAAGCAGTAGTCCAAAATTCCTCCTCACACGGCGAAATATTTAAGTTGTATGTATTGCAGAGGGAGGCGATAGCAGCGGGGGCGGTGGAGGGGAATGAATAATAATACTCATGGTGAGTGCTTTCTGGAGAGGGAGATAGGGGACTAGAGCAGAGAGCGCAACGCGGTATATTCGACCTGCTGCTTCTCGGATGGAGGAGAAGAGATGGGTCCGATGAAGCTTTGCGGTGAGAGAGAAGATTTTTGGACCGGAGGGGATTTGGTAGGAGGTTGAGTTGGCTAATAGAGGTAGGCTCGGGGAGTACTGGACGGGATGGGTTTGTTGTTTGTAGGTGGTTTTTGAATGGGGCAGAGATGGTGGCGGTGGTGGTCATATAGGTTTGCTAGGGGCGTTTGAAAAAGTTTATGCAAAGAATGTACTTGGAGGGAGGGGGACGAATGTAAGAGAGTGAGAAATGTACTATGAATAAGTAATAGGCTTTTGGAATTGCTGGGGTTATGAATGAAAATGCGTCCCAGAGATGCCGATATAATGTATTTGATTCTCTGGTATAAGTGTTGCTGGTGTAGATTCCAAATATACATTCGTAAGGAAGGCACGAACCACAAATTTACCATTGTTCTTCTAAGCTGGTATAATGACCATTTTCTCGCCAAGGTTCCTGGCGCCCACCATTTTTGGTTTGTAGCCGCCACTGCGTGTTGTACGACCTGCTTCTCTAGTTCTGTAATCTCACCTCTAATACCCCCAATATCCCCTGACTAGATATGCCCCATAACCAGCCATGCCAGCCATCAGAGCTTGTGTGCCCAAAATTCCTGGAGCTCGGCCGTACCCAAGAGTATCCTTTGAACGCAATCCAATCTCCACGTGTGCAATTCGTAAGACGAACAGAACAGCCATGGCGTAGTTCAACAGCGTCTTATCTCCTCCATTGATCTCGACGATAAGTGCGAGGATGAAAGCAAAAGGAACGTGCTCGAGGAAATTCAGGTGGCACCGGCTTTCGAGGTAGAGGGGGTCAACGTTTAGATGGTTGCCAGAATTATCCTTTTCCGAATTGAGTCGGTCGCCGATGTATTGCCCGTTCTTGAGACGCTGGTAAATAACTCGGTTGCTAAGTAGGAGCATGTAAGCTGTGAAAGGTACGGCCCAGATACCGCAGACCGCTAGAATCCGTAAGCGCAAGGAATATGAGCGGGGGAGGTTAACCGTACGAGCCAGTTTGGGTACAGGGACCCCGAGCCCAATTGATGAGCTCATTTTGGAATGGTGTTGTTCGGATGATAGTGTGGAGTTGAAGGTCAAATGTGCGTTGCAGCTGAGGTTGAGGGAAGTTGTATTTCAGAGGCGAGTGAAGACTTAAGAGGATCTGCGCCGAAATCCCGAAGGATCCGCCAGCACATTATTGAAGGAAGAGCGTTGGCTGGACGTCTGCATGGATTCTTTGGTGTTTTGCTTCGTACGCGTATCCACTGCATACTCAATGCACAAAGTTTCAACAGGTTTTCGATCCCTGGGCATTTTTTGTTCAAGAGATATTACTCGGGCCAATCCCGAAGCTCGACAAACCCAATTGGACTGAATCAGGTTTGCCACTTAGAGCGTTGTCATTTCAAGCAGGGAATCACAAAATTACACTGTCAATAGACGTCACAGATAGTTACCCGCAGAAGCATGCAAGCTCCTGTACGCACAAACCTTTGGCTTGACGCACATGTCGGCGAAACATTGGCCACCACTTCGAGTCAAAGCGCCTCATCGGTGTCTGGTCTACAATCATATCCATTGACTGGCCCAGTGTTTTGAAGACTCGATGTACCTGCGGAGTATTTGTGATAGCAGAAAATGTAATATATTTAGCAGCATGTTTAGCAAGAAGCTTTAAGATTTGCAAAAAAAAAACAACCACGGCATTTCTAAGCCTCCCGCCTTTAGCGGGACGTGGAGAAATCCATCATGCTCAAGTGGCTGGGCGAGCGCGTTTGAACTAAGTTTTCGGCCATATAACTGTTCGCCTCCAAATATGCGTATACCACACACTCCACAGTTGGAAAGCCTAGGGCGTTGACTCGCTGTCAGACTGAGGATGCTGTATGCATGACATTTGATGTTGCGTCAGTACTTACGAAAATGAAACTAGTCAGAACTTTAATGGGCTTAGAGTCCCGCTATGACGAAAGTGTTGAAACGCACACGCGCGGTCGGGAACCTCGGCACAATTATTAGAAAGAATAATTAAGTTGGAAAAGGATCCTGTCGGGCCAGTCCATAGACCTTGTGTGGACTTCCGCACGGGAGGTGAAGAGACCTGGGTTCACGAAGGTTGATGAGAGACTGAAAATCAGCTGTTGCATGTCACGCTTGAGGAGAGAAACATGCATAGACGATGTGTGTAGAGTGGCGAAGCCTTCGCAGGCAGCGAAGCATTGGATTGAAAATTTTGATTATATATAACGAACGTCTCCGTTACTATGTTATATTCTTTCTTCATTCATACGCATTAGTCGCAATTAACGGAGACGACAATCAATTGAGCCAATCGTCCTTATGGGATTCATTAGGCTCATCATGCCCACCCCTTACCACGGAGCAGTCTTCTCGACGAACTCCTTCAGAGTAGTCGGCTTCCCTTCCACATACTATCCTACATGTCAGCAAATACTCCCAAATGACAGAATTTTTCTTATCACAGCCATCTCTTACCTTCAATGACATTTCCGCAATCTTGTCGCCCCCCTCCCCGTAATAAGCGTATTCCCTCACGAGCCTGAAAGTCTCCATCATCTCCTCGCCCATGGCTTCAGGGAAGAAGCTTTGGAAGGTCTTGTCGTCAACCTGCTGGTACGTCGTCTTGGTGCCACTAACTTCTTCGATGGTCTTGACGACATCAATCGGCGTATACCAAGCGCCCACGGCATAGATGTCTTTGCCCAAAAGTTCGGGTTGATGAAGGAGGATGCCGGCAGCGAATTTACCCGTATCGGTCGCAGCGTCGTACATGGGGATCTTGGTATCCGGGTTCAAGCTCCAGGCGATGGAGTTCCCAGCATCGGACTATGGATACCAATTGTAAGAATATAGAAATGCGGTCGAGGTTTTGGTGCTTTGCTTGTGAAGATATTTCCATCACTTCGAAGGGGGCCGACATACCTTTTGCATCCCGCCCTTGATGTTGCTCATGAAGAATGGGGCATGGAGGAAGGTGGCCGGGATGTTCTGCTCGCGGATGTAGTCTTCCACTTCGGCTTTGCTATCGAAATGAGGTAAGTGGGTGAGTGTCCCGTTCGATGCTGAAGATTTTCATGTCAGACGGCACACTGCGTGCGTGGATCACAAGAGCTACTGACTCTTCGTGGCATTCGGAATTGAAGACCAGATGAGCAAAGAGACCCCAGCTGCCTTGGAGGCATCAGCAATGTTGCGGCCATGGGTAACCTCAATGTCTTTGGAGAAGAGTTCCCAGTCTATGTTGACTGCTGTTAATTTGCTGCTTTTATAAGGTTTTCTTTACCAGAAACGAAGCATACAATTTGTCACCCCGAACACAGCATCTGAGCCTTCGACAGCCTTGATGACAGATGCTTTGTCCAAGAGGTCGGCCTTGACTACCTCGACACCCTTGTCCGCCAAGGCTTTTCCGGAGGGTTTGGACGGGTCTCGAGTCACGGCACGGATCTTGTACTCGGAAGAGAGCTTCGGGTGACCCAAGACGGTTGAGATGACTGAGCCACCTTGGTTGCCAGTGGCTCCGAATACAGTGAGGATCTTCGACATTGTACTTCAAATTCGATTTTAATTTTCAGCAAAAGTAGAAAATGGATTAAGCTTGGACTCTAGGAATGCTTGAGATAGAAATCTACTCGAATAGCAAACGGACAAAGGAGAAGACTTATTACTTATATAGTATCAGTGGCACAGTAGATTGACCTGCAGGAAGTCTATTCAGCTGAGGACGCGTTCTCCTTAGGTCTTTGACTCAGCATCGGTGATTCTAATGACCGCGGACCGATTGAAGTATAGTAGTATACTATAAAACTCTTCTATCATGACCAATAATTGGTAGAAATGCAAGACGTCTGGCTTGGTGGCTGAAATCAACGTCGCAAAAGGAGGCACATTGTTTCCGTTTAGCGTCGAGTGGCGCCCTGCAGCTTAGAAATGCTTCGGCTGTACATAATCTGAAGAGCGAGGCTGAATCATGACCATGGAAACACGGTGGTTTCTTCAACGGCTCACTGTCAATGACCATTATTGGTGGATGGCAACATTCGGCTGCCCATGTTGGAGAAGGCGTGTCTTGCTGCCTGTTTCGGGTCCGATGTCGTTAAAGCCGGTACCGAAATCGACAGGTCGATGCATTGATCAAATTTAGTAGGTTTAGCCTGAGACGCATCACAGCGCTACGGTAATTTCGCTATCAATCAGTCGTGTCAGTATGCAGCGACCAAGCCACTAGTACTTCATGCGAAGCAGTAGCAAGAAACCTGTTCTCTCGTGCAAGTCGGTCTTACGACCCTATAAGATCATGAAAGTCTCCTAGCGGTTAGTGCTACACATCTGGTCTTGAATAAGAAGCTTCACCCTGACTTCGATCCTAGGCGGAATTCGAGTAAGCGCCTGACACAAGTCCTCCGCGCTGGAGATGAGCTCAGTACAATGCTGTCTTAGCTCCTGCTCCCCGAGGTTCCCACATCTATGCCGTGCCCTCGTCATTCTCTTTTACTAATGCCTTTACACTATGGTTTTGAGCGAATGGGAGGCTGTCCATTCCTAAAATCAGTAAAGTCAGTGACCAATTGCATTATTTTCCACGATTCTAAATATCCTTTGTAATGATTTTCGTTTGGAATATATTAAGCGCGGCTACAGATCGATCTAGAGATCTGACGATGTGCTTCATCCTATTGCTTGATGGTAAAGGCATGAGATCTTGAAAAGCTCTTTGCTTCTAGCGTAAGTTGAGAGATCCAGATCTCGATAGCTCATCGGTATAAAGCTCCGAATGCAGCCGCACTGAATAGGTTTTTTTTCAATCAGTGCATCTGCTTTCTTTCATTCCTTGCAACTTACGCTCGTTTGTCCGGTTCCGTGAACCTTGCCATCCTTTTCGTTGTAACAGAGCAGGTCTCTTTTTCACATACTCCCATCTCAAAGACAGTCCTTCTTCTTCCAATATGAAGTCTCAGGCCATCATCTCCTTGGGCATCTTCAGCATTGCTAGCCAGGCAGCTCCGACTAATTTTCGCAAATTGAAGGCACGCGAAGTTCCTCAAGAGCATTCACACGAAAGCATCTTGACCAGTGTCCGAACCAGTCTCACCGTTAACAATCCGGACAAGATCCAAGATCCGGTGTTTGGTCTGCTGGGCAATGCTGCGGCTGCTGCAGGCCAAGGATCGATCACGAATACTGACTGCCTGCATCAGGCTACAGCAGATCAGGCTTTCACAAATGCCAAGGCTGCTGGAGATGTTGCTGGTATGACGAACGCTTTGATATATGCCGCCCTTGAGAGGAACACGGGCAAAGTCGGTCTTGCCAGCGTGAAATGTACAGCCATCAAGGCTACCAACCCCGAGATTGGCGCCATCTCCCAGCACCAGGTACGTCTTCTACATCGGTGTTCCTCGAAAGACTCTGGTTAATTAACTTCATTGATAGGACCCTGCTTCGGCCGGTGCAGCTGCAACGAATAAAGCTGTAACACTCACCTTGGCTAAGCAGATCGCATCCATTGGTGGAGATCCGCAAGAGGCTCTCAAATCTGGAACCTTTGCTCCAGGAGATGTCAATGACCCGACTGCCAAGGGAAATTCCTGTGATGACCAGAACGACAAAGAGGGCTGTATTTTCACACAGAACCTGTTGGTGCCAGATGCTACGGCGGATGAGATCACCGCTGCAGCTGGATCTGGAGCTGCTAGTTCTGGTGCAGGTAGCACAGAAGTACCAACGCCAACTATGGCAAATTCGACAGGTCCCACCAATGCCACTACCAGCTCCGCATCGGGTGGTACTGCAGCTTCATCAGCGTCCACTAGCACAGCAACCACGGCCTCAGCAAATGGTGACAACGTTCAGACTTTCACTGGCACTCTTGGCGGGGCTCCTCCTCCTGTCATCAAGTCCTCGGGTGATAGGCCATTCAGTGTCAATGGCAACACGTTTGTCAATTCCGGTGCCGCCCTACAAAGAAGCTGTGCTATCCAACATAATGCTTGCGCCGACGCTGCTAACAGTGGGAAACTTGCTGGGGGAGTTGGCCAATGTGATGCGCAAGAGAAGGAATGCAATGCCGCCAGCGCCTCATCAAACGTCATGGCAGCTTCAGCTTCATCAACGTCAACATCATCGAGTACAGCAGATACAGCATCAACTCCAGCGACTTCGTCAGCATCGTCTTCAACAGGCGGCGAGAACGTTCAAACGTTCACTGGAGCTCTTGGAGGAGCCCCTCCTCCAGTAATTAAGTCGTCCGGCGACAGGCCGTTCAGTGTCAACGGTAACACCTTTGTCAACTCTGGTGCAGCTCTACAGAGAAGCTGCGATATCCAGCATAATGCGTGCGCCAACGCTGCCAACAGTGGAAAGCTGGCTGGAGGAGTGGGCCAGTGCGATGCACAACAGAAGGAGTGCGCTGCTGCTGCAGGCAAATAGATAGGAGGGGCCTTTGAGTGGCTGCGCAGAATTCGTGTTGAGGATTGATATGTGCCTGTCGTGGAATACTCAGACAAGTAAATCAATCTTAGCTGTATAGCATGAGTAGCAATCATATCCATTGTGATCTCACGACTTCTCATTTACGTCTTTATTGACTTTGGATGAGGCGTAGTTACTTCTCGCGACTTTTGTGCTCGTTGTAACTAATTCCGATGCATCGTATGTATACATTATGGTTTCTTCTCGTTCGATCAAGACCGAGACAGCATTTCTGCCTGTCTCCCCCTCATCATCAGCGATTAAAATGTTAGTTTCCAATAAAGTCGAGCTTGTCATTGGAGCTTAGGATATCCATAGGGGAAAAAATGTAATGCATTGGTAAGTTTGGGCGGAGCCATCGGGTGACAAAAAAAGTGAATAGAGGGGCCCGCCTTGGCATACGATCACCACAGCAATTGCTCCTTCTTCTATGGACAATATCCCCCGAATACTCTGATCTAATCTAAAGATTTCGAAAATCTAGAATTTGAACTACTGTCTAACCCACTTGCACAACTTCTTATAGGGATTTTGGTGATTATTAGGGTTAAATCGAGGTGTCGCGTTCGCCTCTATTCACTTATTTTGTCAACCCCCAAGGCGGAGGCACGAGGGGGGGGTTGGTACATGAGGCTCAAGATTAGGGCTCATACCCTACACTCGGAAAGCGATAACGCCATGACTGGTTAGCGGCCACCACAACTGGTAGCGACCTCTTGCTTAAGACTGTACACACTATCTCACGACAACGACAAAGCTGTGCGGCGACGTGAATATCCGGTGCATTCCCATCCAGAAAAAAGGGCTCAGAGGGTGCAGTGATCCAAGATGTCTTCCTTCGATCCAGTGGTACGTCGTCGATGGTCTTCGTCCAGACGCACGTCAACTAGTCAGACTGCTTGGAACAGTGACTGACAGCGAGATCAATCTAGATTGTGGTCGATGGCAAGGGACATCTCCTGGGTCGCTTGGCCAGTATCGTGGCCAAACAACTCCTCAACGGTCAAAAAGTCGTGATAGTCCGTTGCGAAGCTCTCAACATCTCCGGCAAATTCTTCCGTGCGAAATGTACGTTGTCCAGCACCCCGAGCTCTGTCTGCCTCTCCTATGAAGTCTCTAGTCGATGAGCATTAATTTATTGATCACGTCTATCAATAAATATACTGACTTCTGTCCTCGACTTAGTGAACTATCTCGCCTACCTTCGAAAAATGACCCGTTACAATCCTACGCGCGGAGGTACGAACTAAAGGCCTGGAAGGAAGCTAATTCGCCAGTAAATAGGTACTGACTAGTGAACAGGTCCTTTCCATTTCCGTGCTCCCTCCCGTATCTTCTACAAAGCTGTCCGGGGCATGATCCCTCACAAGACTGCTCGCGGCGCTGCCGCAATGGAACGCCTGAAGGTGTTCGAGGGCGTTCCACCTCCTTATGACAAGAAGAAGCGCGTGGTTGTGCCGCAAGCTTTGAGAGTATTAAGGCTGAAGCCGGGGCGCAAGTTCTGCTCGGTTGGTCGCCTCAGCCATGAGGTTGGTTGGAAATATCAAGATGTGGTTGCGAGGTATGCATTTCCCCCAACCTGATGCGAGCCATGGACAACAGCGATGCTTCGGAATGTCAGCTGATGAGTACACAGATTGGAAGAGAGGAGAAAGGTCAAAGGTGCGGCGTACTATGAGCGAAAGAAGGCGGCTAGGAGACAACTTTCGGAGGCACAGAAGAACGCCAAGGTGGATGAGAAGACAAAGGCGCTATTAGCGGACTTCGGGTACTAGGCGTTTTCGAGTGAGGGAAGAAATGGACATCGAGGACTGGCAGATGCACAATCTATGAGCAGCAGTGGCTGTTTGAGCCGCAACATGGACGATGTGGTGGTAACCAAGTCAATCGAAATTGTATTCCATTTTATGCGGACTTCAACCAATCATTAGCTTCCAAGCACTTCTTGCTTTCGGAACTCATTAAACACCACAAGTCACTTCTTTGATCTACGGGAAGAGTAGTACCGTATGCCTCTGGCCAGCTGAGATCAATACAAATGAAAGTCAGTAGGAGAAAACAAGGTATCTCCGCTCCGCCGTGGT
Organism: Opeltia flavorubescens; assembly: GCA_000442125.1. Classification (NCBI taxonomy): domain Eukaryota; kingdom Fungi; phylum Ascomycota; class Lecanoromycetes; order Teloschistales; family Teloschistaceae; genus Opeltia; species Opeltia flavorubescens. The sequence goes on from KE546974.1 coordinate 269,739, forward strand.
GGCTGGTGGTGAAGATCTGCCGTGAACCCCTCATGCGAGTGGTCTGCATGGTTAGCCTGGACGATGGCTTCTGCGTCTTTATAGCTCAATAATGGAGTGATCGACTGTTCTCTGGTGATGAAATTGCCCGTTGCCTGTAGTGACAATGTCTGGGGCCAGGTCACGGCTGCGAAAGCTTGCAGCACATTTCGTCCCATCATCTGAACCCCCAACCGCCGCGAACCACGGAAACTATCCCAACGTTCATTCGCTCTCTCCGACCTTTTTCCTCCCAAGAGCCGCAGCGATAGAACCCGACGCCGAAGCAATCCACCACATCACCAGCAATGGCAAGGTCCTTCGAAGGTCGTATCAAGAAGCGGCAGGTAGGTGATCCAAGCACTGCAATACCTGCAGTTTTTTCTCCTGAAAGTTACGGCATTAATCAACAGACAATATCTGACTTTTGCACTTGCTTAGATCGTGCGAAAGGTCTTGCATATTACCTAAAAAAGCGTGGCCATAGGAGGGTCGGAATACTTTGTCCGAACACACCTGCGTTCCTCGAATCCATCTTCGCCATTGCAGCAGCATCGGCAGTCAATGTGGGTATGATGCGGAGCACTCTTGTCTGAGCTGTAGAGCTCGCTCACTGTCTGGTTCTTGCACAGGTGTGAATTATCGCCTGAAAGAGGAGGACATCGCCTACATTTTCGAGCATGCGGATGTCGACATAATCATCATAGATGCCGAATTCCTACCGCTCATCCAAGGTTTTGCCAAAGCGCACCCACATATTCCTTTGCTCGTCGACGATGATACCGACGCTACAGAGGGTGAATTAAGCGGACAATTTGACGAAGCAGTTCTCGAGGGTTTGCGCTTCGATCGAGAAAATGGAACCAGAGGTTGGGATGGTTTGGAGGCGCAAGTCAGTGGAGAGGAGGATGTCATAGCGTTGGCTTACACGAGCGGAACAACAGCGAAGCCTAAAGGAGTCGAGTTCACACACAGAGGCTCCTATCTCGCAGCACTGGGTAACGTGATTGAGTCCGGCCTCAACTACCACAAGGGACGATGTCGATATCTTTGGACTCTACCGATGTTCCACGCCATGGGGTGGACGTTCCCATGGGCTGTCACTGCAGTCAGAGGGACGCACTACTGTCTTCGCAAGATCGATTACCCTATCATATGGAAGCTTCTCAAAGATGAGAGGATCACCCACTTCAACGCGGCCCCTACGGTCAATACTTTACTTTGCGCTGCCAAAGAAGCCGAACGCCTTCCAGATCCCGTCCGAGTTACTGTCGCCGCCAGTCCCCCAACGCCGCACCTGTTTGAACAAATGACCAACTTGAACCTACATCCGGTACATGTCTACGGCTTGACTGAGACATATGGACCGATTACAAAAGGCTACCATATGCCCGCATGGGAATCTTTGCCTCAAACAGAAAAGTATCACAAGATGGCTAGGCAAGGACATGGCTTCGTAACGAGTCTACCGATACGGGTGATCAAGACCGATGTGCCCGAGGGTTCTATCAGTGATGTCCAGAAAGATGGCAAAGAGATAGGGGAAATTGTATGCGTGGGAAACATTTGTGCCAAAGGGTACTACAAGGATCCCGAAGCGACGAAGAAGCTCTTCGCAGGAGGCGTTCTCCATACGGGAGATCTGGCGGTCTGGCACCCAGACGGGGCTGCTCAGATTCTCGATAGAGCGAAAGACATCATCATCAGTGGTAAGAAACATGAGATTCGATGGCAACTTGTATCTCTAACAGCGAATGACAGGAGGCGAGAATATCTCATCTGTGGCTCTAGAATCCATGCTTGCAACACATGAAGACATTCTTGAAGCGGCCGTTGTAGCTGTGGCGGACTCGCACTGGGGCGAGCGTCCAAAAGCCTTCATTACCGTGCAAGAAGGGAAATTGCTGAAGGGCCCGGATGTGATCGAGTGGGCCAAGCATAAAAGTGGAATCAGTCGATTCATGGTGCCACGAGAGGTAGAGATGGTGGCTGAATTGCCGAAGACCAGTACAGGGAAACTGAAAAAGAACGTCCTTCGGGAATGGGCAAAGGGGGCGGATCGTAGTGCTGTGAAATGAGATAGTTGTAGTATAATTGGAATAAATGTATAGGGAGGCTTGTAGTTTCGTACTTCGGTGCCGAATGGATTGAAACCGTAGCGGCGTAGCGAAACAGTGGAAACCCCTCTATGCTTCATGCGGCTGAGACCACGTCGAACAGCTAAGAGGCAAGGGCGTGCAAACCGCCAACGACCTCCTATCCTGGTATTGAATGATAGCATCAGATCCATTAAACCTACTGAAACTCCATCGCATATTCCTACAAGCACGACCTCTTCGTTGTCATTACTGGGTTTCAAGCCCATATATGCTGGCGCTTAACCTTGGATCACACCTCCCTCACTGACAAATCACACCCCTTACGTATACAGACTCCGATACCTCTCCATCTCGTGACTTGGCCACTTCTTGCGTGACGAAACCCGCAAACACATTGACAAACCCGGTGTGGATACAGTTACCAGCTCTCCTCTGATTTCACCATGGCCGACCGATCGTGACGCTCCTTCCCGAACTAGCCTCGTCATACTACATTTATCGCCCTTCGTCACAAGCTGTCCAACAGCTATTATCTAATTTGGATCCAAAGACTCCACCAGACTCTCGGTTATAGTCAGCTCCTGATTAAGGAGCAAAAAGTCCGCTACGCCAAAAGAGCAAGCATTGCCAAACCTAATTGCGTCGACACTACACCCTCGCGCCTTCTCCGCCATCATTCCCCATCCTTAGGAAAACAGAAACAAATGTCACAACCACGACAAGCGATGCTGCAAGCCAGCGATACCGCATCCATATCCTCCTCCTCGAGCTCCCCCGAGCGGGCAGTTTACGATGATACCGATTTCTTCACCACACAGCGCAATGATTCTCAATCCTCTCTCGGCGTAGCTTCCCTGAGAGACATGACCATGTCCTCCTCGATGGAACTCGAACACCGAATATCTCCTGTCAGCCGCCTACCGTCCGAGCTACTCATATATTGTTTCTCGAAGCTCAGCTCCAGCATAGATCTAAGAAGTTGCATGCTGGTGTCCAAGACATGGTCAAGCAACGCAGTCGATCTGCTCTGGCATCGGCCGCTGTGCACCAGCTGGCCGAACCTCGAAAATGTCACAAAATCAGTACAAGAGAAGACAAGCTACTACCCTTACTGCTCCCTCGTCAAGCGCCTGAACCTCTCGAATTTAAGTGACGATATCAACGATGGCACAGTACAACCTTTTATGCATTGCAAGAGGATCGAGAGGTTAACTTTGACCGGCTGTACCCAGTTAACAGACCATGGGGTGGTGACGGTTGTCAACGGGAGCAACAGCCTCTTGGCCTTGGATATTACCGGCCTAGATGCTGTGACCGATCATACCTTGAAGGCCGTCGCAGGGAATTGCCCGAGGTTGCAGGGGTTGAATATCACGGATTGCTCCAAGGTCACCGATGAGTCTCTTACCGCCGTTGCCCAAAATTGCCGACACCTGAAACGCGTAAGCATGCAAATCCGTGCTTTCTACTTCTTGCTAACCGCCTCGTAGTTAAAACTGAATAATTGTACCTTAATTACCGATGAATCTGTCACAGCAGTCGCTCGTCATTGCCCAGCAATGTTAGAGATCGATCTCCACAACTGCCGTCAGATTACGGATGATTCTATAACACTACTCATATCGCGAGGTCGAGCTCTTCGAGAATTACGCGTTGCGCATTGCAGTTTGATCACCGACAATGCCTTCTTGGATCTACCAAAACACCTAGCCTTCGATAGTCTACGCATCTTGGACCTAACGGCGTGCTTCCAACTGCATGATGAAGCTGTAGAGAAGATAATTGAAACATCACCACGGCTAAGAAACCTTGTCCTTGCCAAGTGTAAAGAGATTACAGACAGATCCGTTCATGCCATCACACGGTTGGGGAAAAATCTACACTACATACATCTAGGTCATTGCGCGCAAATTACAGATGCCGCCGTCATTCAACTTGTCAAGATGTGCAATCGGATCAGATACATAGATTTGGCATGCTGCCATCGATTGACCGATGCAAGCGTGAAGCAGCTGGCAACGCTACCCAAGCTGCGACGGATAGGTTTGGTCAAATGTCAAGCGATCACCGACCGAAGCATTATGGCTCTCGCAAAGATGTCCACTGAGCCTCCTGCGAAACCACTAGGGCCAAGTCTTCTTGAGAGAGTACATCTCAGCTACTGTGTTCATCTGACGCTTCAGGTAAGGAACTCAGCAACACCCGAATCCAGATAGCTGACGATTCTAGGGAATTCATGCCCTTCTAAATCGATGCCCAAAGCTCACGCACTTGAGTTTGACAGGTGTTCAAGCCTTCTTTCTCCGCGAAGACCTTACAAATTTTTGCCGCGAAGCTCCACAAGGTACGAAAACCGCGAACGGAGGAGATATCCTCGATAATCACGAAGCGTGTTAGCTGACAATCGCATAGAATTCACCGAGCACCAACGGACAATGTTCTGTGTTTTCTCCGGGCCGGGCGTGAATAAACTCCGCGATTATCTTAATAGCGAAGATCCAGCTTCAATATATGATACCGAAGGGACAATGTACGACGACCGTGAGGCCGAGGATGGTGAACCAGACCAGCAAGTGACGGGAATGATGAACGCGACAGGCCTCGGCGTTGATGATGACGAAATGAATGACGAAGACGAACCAGGCGAAGGGAGTCAGGATGGAGCTGAACCTGACCCTTGAAAACTCATGCTAGCAGAACGATGGCCCATGTCCGTTGACGTCGGTTTACAGAAAAAGGATGATTGTTGCTTTGATTTAGCCGCCCAGACTACTCCGTTCAATTGCTTGGTGACAAGGAGTTCGACCGACTGAGACGGCTGCAAGGGAGAGGGAAGGCAGGTTAATGGTATAGGCCTGCTTTCACAGCTGGGCGTAGGAAGGGCTCATAGAGGATACCCCAATATTGTTGTTACTGCCGGATCTATGATTGCAAAAGCATGGTGAGCCTAGTATTTATGAATAACAGAGTTACTGTGGGATTTTTGTCATGAAGCATGACGAATCATATGCAAGTACGTCTCCACGGTCCATTTGAGATCTCCATTCTTCTGCCTATGCGTTGCAATTCGATATCACTACTTGCCAATAAAAAATTCTCGTCCACGTCAAGCTACATGGAAGAATATGGTGCACAATGATTGATCATCGGGAAAGGAGGCTTCACTTAAAAATTCACTTTGTCTTCATATAGTTTGTCTGCGTGTGTCGTCACAATTTTCTTGCAATCGACACTTTGCCCTCTAAAAATTCCTATTATAAGCAAAGCTTCCACTTTGACCTTCTCGCTCTAGACTATCGATTTAAAAGATGGCGAAGTTGCTTAGATCTTTATCCTTGACAGCTTCCAGCCGCGGGCCGACGGTGCTTGCACGTTCTTCGACAGTACCTGAACTGTTCTCCACACTGAGGGAACCTACGTTGCTTCCAGAATCATCCTCGACGCCACTGAGGCCCAGCGAGCAGTCTTTGCAATCCCACACGTTGATACATGCCCAATGGATCGAGGGCTTGACGCAGTATGCGGAGTTCCGTTTACACAGCGCTCTTAGTACTTTTAAAGGCCTCCTTCGAGATCTTCGATCCATCCAGGAAGAGCTCTCCAACCCGGCAGAAAACAATGATGCGCACGCAGAATCGGCTCCTCACGGATTCCTCCCACTTGAAGAAATTGCATTGCTCTACATCAATATCGCTCTTATTCATGGCTATCTGGGGTCATATTATTTGTCTGCTGCCGCCTTTGAAGAGGCTTTGCTTCTTGATGAAGCCTCCGCTATTGCTTGGTTTGGGCTAGGTGTGGCAAGATTTTATTTACGAGAATTGGGAGCAAGTAAGAGGGCATTTGGGAAATGCCTTACCTGCTTCGTCACATTGGATGAAGATGGTGAAAGACGTCAAGAGCCTGTCTTGACATACAAAGTCTGGGCTGGACGCTCTACATCAACACACGGTCTTGCCCCAGGGACCAACAGCAATGACTCTAATATCATCTCTGGCCCATGGCAGCCATTCAAGAGTATCCTTGGCCGCGGATTTCCTGGCGGACAATGGGCGCTTGAGAGGCCAAGAGTGGAATGGAACTGGAGGATTGCATTGTTCGAAAGAAATTATGTACGCAAAGGCGTTGCACGACCAGGAAGCGGAAAATGGGGTATGAACGGCATCCCAGCTGGTGTCATATTCGGACCAACTTCTCACCTTGCAGACCGGAGTACCTTGATGATTCGCGCTGCCACCGATCCGATTGGAAACGGCACCGGTCTAGGCACGGAGGCCAACTCAGAGCTCCGCGGTCAGGTGAGGAGCTGGACTGGTGGTTCGGTCAAGCAAAAATTGGGCCTCTTGCAGAAGAGACTCCGGGGCAAGAAAGCAAGTTCAATTACTCAACCCTCTTCACCGAGACGTACACAGAGCTCCGGATCGACTATGACACCGCAGCACTCCAACAAAAAGTTAACGTCCATTGAGGGCAATGCTTCAGCTGAAAAGGCGACACCAGGACGTGGTTCTGGTAGTCTTCCTGCAGTTCTTGGGGTCTCTTTACCCTTTATGCTCCCCAAGAGTCAGTCTCGGCCCCAAGACCCTTATGAAGTGGTGTCTCAGGACCGGAGTATGTGCTCTGACGCCAGCATTGGCAGACATGCTGTTCAAGACATGGTTCCCATGTTTCCTCGACGACGGTCGTCCCTCAGGCCGCTGCCTGCGAGACATTCCTACGGTCGCGATCAATCATCGAGAGATTCGATGTTTCCATTCAACAATGCCTTTCGCGGATTCGAGAGTATCGAAGAAGAAACTGTGGAAGGCGAATTCGTTGATTCGATAAAAGATCAACGTGGTATGGACGACCTTGACGACGTTGGTGACCACACCCTGGAAGATGTCTCACCAAAGGATATGCGCGGACTTTCAAGCATTCACGGCACGGAGTCGAATGTCATTGCACCTGGTTCGATGTTGTATGGCAACACTATACCCACGATACCGGCTATCACAATACCACAAACAGCAGCAAGCTCACGGTTTGGGTCTGATTCCTTCATGACAGATAATATCTCGCCACTGTCTCCTCGAACTAGATCGGCGATGTTTCCACGCTTGTTCTCCGACGCACAATCACCGTCTTCGCGTCGCCCGAGCTACGCTACAGATGTTTGGGGTGCTGACATGGATATGCTGGACCCAGAGGAGGGATATGGCGATGGAGGTCGACGTCGGTCGTCGGCTATGATCACCTTCACGCCAGCGACACCTGAGAGGACCGGTCCAGTCAGTCTTCTTGACAAGAAAGAACGGATGAGTATTACAGGCCGGACATGCCTTGGTGAGTGGGAATGGGAGGCTGAATACGAGCGTTGGCAGCAGGGGAAGTCGGTAAGCATGGAGTATGATGACGATGACGATGACATTGGCAGCGAGATGCTACGGCCTGTATGCTTCGAAGGCTAGATACGAGACGATAGATAGACAGGTCGAAAGAATCGAGGTGTCGAAATGTGTGATATTGAATGTGATGGATCCGATGTAATGAATGAGGGAATCGTGCATGTTACTACGGGTGTTCATCACATTCCCACTGTTTGATATAGCTTGCTGATTTGACGTTCTGTGTTTTCATTCTAGTTGCGATCACTACCGATTGTGGTAAAATTATCCTTTTCAATCGGCACGAACGACAAATGGCTACGCACCACGTCAACAGCGTCGTCATCAACCACCGCAAGCTGAAAGCGGAGGCCAAGAAGAACCGAAGGAAGATACGTAGAGAAGCGGATCGGAAGAGAAAAGGTACAACAAGCAATCCTACGAACTCGAAACCATGGTATGCGTTAGAGTAACAGACTGATGCTCTGGGAGGCTATCTCAATAACTTTGAGAGGAACAAGCCCAAGCCCAAGTCAAAGCATCCAGCAAACGTGAGGCAGGCTCGCCGTTGGCTTGACAATGAACTGAGGAAGCCGGGCCATATCAAAATGCGTGACTCGGAGATTGCAGATTTCTATGGGTGGACTGCCAATCCGCGCGAATATACATTGCGAATGATGGGAGGCCGAAACCTGGACGGGGCGGCTGCAACAATGAGAGACAAATTTGGGCCGGAGAAGAATGCGGCTATGCGGGCTCAAGGAGCGTTTACGGGTTTGGCAGATTGGTGGGTCGTGGTTGGTGGAGCTAGTGCGAATACCGAGCAACAGGGCACTGTGGAGGAAGAAGACGTGATGTTAGTAAATGACGACGGAGGTGAGGAGGACGACAAGAATGAAGATGAAGACGAAGAAGGGGGAGTGGCCCTACCAATCCGACTGCGTCAATCAGACGAATAGTCTACGCAGCTTGTTCTTATCATAGATCTTAATGAAAGCAATGGGTTGAGTTCAGCATAACAATCTTCAATGGAATTGATTGCATTGGTAGCATACGTGAATCCAAAGTTTGTGAGTCATGCAGCCATCATAGCATTATACCTATATGAAAAGACAGTATATATACTATTGTAAAATTCTTGTATTTGTTCGTCAGCAAGGAATGCCGGTCCATGGTTAAGCAGCCAATTGGTTGCGAGGATAGACAGGAGTCTCTTGTTACCCACCTCGCGATAAGCTGAGTTGGCGAGCACCTTCATATTTTTTGCCCGTGGAGCGTGGATTCGATTCCCGCTCAGGGCCAACCTTTTTGACATTTCTTTTTCATAATAACTCAAGGAAATGCAACTTGATGCGCTCTTTACCTACAGCATCTAATGCCTTGCAGACAGCTCTACAGGCTGGCTACACTCGACGCATGCATCTGCAATAATTCAAACAACTCAACTCAATATTGGAAAGACCGTCTAGCTATTCTCCATGGGCATCTGTCTTGGGTTCGAGAGACCACGCACTGACAATGAAATTGACACTCAATAAGAAGTTGCAGCACCAGCTACAAGGGCAAGCAACAAGCCATTCCTTGGTGCTTTGTTCCTACATGAGATTTTACTGAATTACACTTACCTTTGAACTGACTGAGCTGTACCTTCATGTAAATTTCCTGCGATTTCACGGTGGTTGTCTCTACAAAGACAAGACATGTCGTCTGAAGTAAGAAAGCTTAGTCAGCATCCCCCGAAAGACCCTGCATAGCATGTCATGCTCCCCACAAATCGTGCACCACGGGACCGAGGAGATGCGTCGCGGGGACGATCTAACCATCTTTTCCCGCTTCTGTGCCAGCTGACCCCCCTCGGTCTGTTATGGGTTCATTTCTTGAGCTACTGTCTATCATTTATGGATGTAGTTTGACAAGGTAGCTCTGTATAATCCTTAGATTCGAGAGACATATTTCTCAAATATGCGCTGGCTTACAGTTGCCGCTGCCGCTGGATCGGCATTGAGCCTTGGAGCTGAAGCATCCAAGCTTACCCCTCCTGTGCTCCCTTTGATTGTACGGAACCCATACTTGAGTACATGGCTTGGAGATGCGAGACAGCCGCCATGGCACGAATGGCCGATGTTCTGGACTGGAGAACGGGTATGGATTCAAGCTCCTTTATTTACACATCCACTGACACTTCTAGATTGGCTTCTCCATCTTGGCTGCTGTACCTGGTACAGATGAGGTCTATCCACTGCTGGGTCGAGCTCATGACTCGCTTTCCTTAGTCCATAGTCCAGGGTAAGACATCTTCAATTGGGCTATCAGTCTGCTTAGCTGATGTATCGCACACAGCTACAACATCTCATTCCCTACCTATCTCGGAGCTCAGTTTGATGCATCGACCACCAACTTCTCGTATTCGATCCCGGCGCCTGCGGAGTCGAAGTCCAAGCCCGTCAAGCTGACACTCTCGTTCCTGTCTCCAATCACACCTACATCGACCCTACGCCAATCAATCCCCGCATCTTACTTGACCGTGCACGTCGAGGGCGGCTTCAACGTTAATGTTTACATTGACATCAACGGGCAATGGGTCAGCGGTAACAGAGCAAGTCGGATAGTATGGGACATGGCCGAAAGGCAATTGGGTGACACAGACAAGGGATTGAAGACATGGAAGATCCGCAGGGAGACTCAGCTTTTGCTCTCGGAACATCGAGATCAGGCCGAATGGGGAACTCTTCATTTCACTGGTCCATCGGTATGCCATTGATCCACATGCGTGTTTGATAGATTGCCTGATAATCGATAGGATGTGCGACACGAGGCTGGTACTTCGGGTATTATACGGCCTCGATTCGCCCGGACTGGGACTCTACAGAATGAGATCGACAACGACTACCGTAGCATTATGGATGAAGAGCCGATCTTTGCCTTTGCTAAATCCTTCCATTTGAACTCTTCGACATCCACATCAGACAGCGTCATGTTCAGCTTCGCCCTGATCCAGAACCCGGTTACTCAGTTCGCCTCTGCCCGCGGCCTGACATTCATGAGACCACTTTGGGCGTCCTGGTTCAGCTCTGTTGACGCATTGCTTGATTTTCACTATTTGGATTACAATAGTGCGGCCACCTTGGCAAGCAATTATTCGGCACAGCTTGCGATCGATGCGTACAGGTCTGGCTCTGATGATTATGTCGACATTGTCGCCCTCACAGCCCGCCAGGTCATGGGTGCGACCGTCTTCTCAGGCACTCCAGACGATCCTATCTTATTCATGAAGGAGATATCATCCAACGGCAATTTCCAGACCATTGATGTCATCTTTCCATCCTTCCCCTTCTTCCTATATACCAATCCAAGATGGCTGGCTTATCTGCTGGAACCACTCATTGAGCACATGCTAAGCGGACAATATCCGAACAAATACGCAATGCATGATCTTGGCTACCATTTCCCGAATGCGACCGGCCACGCTGATGGAAGGGACGAGTACATGCCTGTAGAAGAGTGCGGCAACATACTAATCATGGGCCTCGCAATCGTCAACAGTCTCATCTACGACACTGACGCCGCTGCTGGTTCGGTTTGGTCAGATCTCGGCAGCGCCAGCTTTGATCCCAATCCCGCGACCAGCGCTTTCTCATTGAACCATATTGAAACGAGAGACGGCATGTATGGTCTCGATGACAGCTGGGGCGGCTCCACGAAAGGTCTCAAGCAAGCCCAGAAATGGGTCAACAAAAGCTACCGCCTATGGAAACAATGGACCACCTACCTCATCGAGTTTTCCCTCCGACCACACAAACAGCTCTCTACCGACGACTTCGCTGGTCCTCTCGAACTCCAGACAAATCTCGCATTGAAAGGCATCCTCGGCATCAAAGCAATGAGTCAGATTGCAGAGATAATCGACAACAAGGCAGATGCGAAATACTATAAGAATATCTCCGATACTTATATTTCCAAATGGGAAGAATACGGCATCTCCCGCGATGGCTCGCACGCCAAACTCTCATACAACTGGTACGGAAGCTGGACAACGCTGTATAACCTTTACGCCGATACACTTCTTTGCTTCCACCTCGAAGGCACCGATACCTCTTCTTCTTCCTCCCCAGATCCCTCCGTCCATCTCAACGACCAACAAAAACCCCTCCACCCCTCCCCCTCCCACAACAAATCCAAATCCAAAACCGGCTTCGTCCCCCACTCCATCTACACCCTCCAATCAACCTGGTACTCCGCCGTCCTGCAAAAATACGGCCTCCCCCTCGACTCCCGCCACCTCTACACAAAATCCGACTGGGAATTCTTTGCCGCGGCCGTAACATCCACGTCAACCCGCTCAGCGATACTGCAAAGTGTAGCCAAATGGGTCAACGAGACGAGTACGGATCGCCCCTTTACGGATCTTTATGAGACGGAGAGTGGAGGGTGGCCCGGGGCGCATTTTATGGCGAGGCCGGTTACGGGGGGGCATTTTGCGTTTTTGACGCTGGAGAAGGCGTGTGGGGGGAAGGCGAGGGGGGGGTTGGGATTTTTGGATGAGTAGGGTTGGTGTGGTGGATGGATGAGTGAGTGAGTGAGTAGGGGGAGAGATGGGAGGTGGGAAGGCAATGGTGAGAGGGAAATGAGGAAAAGGGGGGACATGATTTGATATGTTATGATTGGCTGAGTAGGATCTTGTATACAAAAGAATGGATAGCGAAATGGACTGGATTAGAACGAAGGACCAAAGTTTGATGTCAAAAGTATATAGCTTTGCTTGTACGTATGGAATGAAACCAAGAAATGAGTCTCAGCATCACAATCCTTTTCGCAATATCCTCTTCTCCATGCTCAAGAGTAAATAATGATTCAACATTTCTTTTTATTTTCATTCTCCACATCCTTCCTCAATCATAAGGATATATACCACCATCCTATATACACTCAGTCCCGTCCCCTTCCCTCCCCTTCAAAATATCCCCACCAGCGGAATCCTCAACCCCCAACAATGAAAATAGAATGGGTATAATCCACAAGAAAGAAAGAAAGGTCCTCCAAACACCATCCCCAGAAGAAAAAAAATCCATTCCAAACCCCCCTCCCTACTCACTCCCCCTCACACTCATCCCCCTCCTCCTCCTCCCCCTGCTCCGTCGCCGTAGAAATCCCCCCATTCGTATTCGTCATCTCCCCTCCACCAGCCCCACTCTCCTTACCCTTCCGACTTTTCGACCCCCACAGCGCAGCGCCTCTATTATTCGCCGTATCATCTCCACCACCACCACCATTATTCCCACCGCCCACCCCATTGCCATTGTTCAAAACACTAGCATCAAGTGAATTCGAGCCAGGGAGTGCGATGTTGTTGTCGGTGCCTTGGCTGTTGGGTGCGGATGAAGAGGAGGAGGGAGAAGAGGTGGTGGAAGTTACGAATGTTGTTGGTGAGGAGGGTATGGATGGTGGGGGTGGGGGTGAGCTGCTGCCTTGGTTGCTGCTGTCTTGACCGCTACCTCCAGACTGATCGCCGCCTCCTTGACCACTGCCTCCAGATTGGGTACCACCTTGTCCACCCGGTAGACCTCCCGTCGGCATGGGCATACCTCCAGTCGCAGTCGAGGGAGCTGTGCCGTTACCCGAAGGTATCGGATATGGCGCACTATTGAATGATTGTGAAGGTGATGGCGGCATAGCTCCTCCTCCTCCTCCACCAGTAGACATGGGGGGTGAAGAGCCACCAGAGCCAGAAGAGCCCCCGGAACCACCACCAGACGAAGAAGAACCACCAGAACCTGAAGAAGAGGAAGAATTCCCCGAACCACCACCCGACGAAGGAGGAGAGCCGCCAGAACCGGAGAAGAGTTTTGCAAAACACTCAGTCATCAAGGGAACATCCTTCATACTACCCTCCTCAGGCGAGAGGGAGAGCTCATAAGTTGAATCGAAAGAGCCAGCGCCCCAGCCGAGAAAGCCCATGTACGCATCCGAATTATCATTGAGGTAGGAGAGAAGCTCGCAGACGTCCTTGAGACAGGAAGCAGCGTCAGGTCCGCCGCCTGTCTCGGCGAGGATCGCTTTTCTATTATTGTCCTTCAGGAACTTTGTAAGGTCCTCGAATAAGTTCACGTAGCTGGAGACACATTCAGTGTGAGTGCCGGAGTTGTCACTATCGAGGTATTTGTGGACTTCGAAGATGAGCTTGTCCGTTGAGCCGTCGGAATCTTTGACCCTTGATAGGGCGGCTGCTGATCCGGAGGAAACAAATCCAGCGGCACTGGTGTATCCATTGCCTGAGATTCAATCAGCATGATAGCGAAGGTATTGATGTGATAGGATGTAGTCACCTGGAAGCATGATATAGTGCTCGGTAGCGCCTGCTTTTCGGATCGCATCAACGACCGTCTGACATGTTTGGGCCCAGCGTGTGATGCTTGGCACTAAAACATTGTGTCAGATCGGATCCACCATAGTTCAGATCAAGGATCATACCCTCATGAGGTTCATTAACAATGCCCATGGCGACTTTGGGCGATTGTGCATACTTGGTGGCCAGTTGACTCCAAAGATTTGCAAATTGTTCGTCCGAAGGCCCTCCTTGGCCGATAATTAACCCGTCCCAGCGGGCATAATTGTGTATGTCAATGATACACAGGCTACCAGTAGCCAGACATGCTTGCACTAGAGCGTCGTATTTTTCCATATTCCCCGCGTTCAGAGGAGCTCCGGGCTCATCGACTAGGAATTGCCATCCAACTGGTAGACGGAATGCATTCAGGCCATCGTCTTTAACAAAGTGTTGCATTTGGGCGGCTCCGTCTTGCCCTTTGTATTGGTGTAAGGGCGCAACAACCTTTGTTACGTCACATTTTCCCTGAAAGGATTTAGTTGGGTTTGCCAGGGGTAAGGGGGGCAAAGTCATTCATACATCTATCCCACAGCCAAAATCGAAACCAGCGATGTTGACTCCGCCGAACTGAACAGCAGCAAGAGCGTGACCCACGCCCAGCGCCCAGACAGTATATGCAAGTAATTGGGAATGCATGGTAATTATCCACAAGAGGTTGTATGAGAATATGTCAAAGGGAGATACCTACAAGGTATCCAATTGAACAAAGGTGACGACGACTGACGAACACGACAAGCAACGGCCAAAAGAGTGTAGACCCAAACTATCCTTCAAGAGTAGGAGAGAAGGTAGTTCGGTAAGGACCGGAGAAGACAAGGTCATATGTACAAGCAGAGACATTGAGACAGACGGAGATTAGAGGATAACGATAGGATAGCTTCTAGCGGCTTACTGCAAAGGAAGAGGTAGAGGATTGAGTGTTTCGGTGAGCCGCTTCCCGCGGTGGAGATCATAGCGATGAAACACCGCGAGCGGATGACGTTGAAGAAGGTTTGCCTGGAGAAGAAGAAAAGAAGTATCGTATGAGGCAATCATAATTGTAGATGTCACATGTAGGAGGATCGCTGTGCTTGGAATAGAAGCACGGTATGTCCGTTAAACATCTGGATGTAGATCGGAACGGAACATCTGCCTCGAAGTGAGTTCACCGTCAGAACGCAAGGGGAGGAGAGACGGAACAAGCGGTACTAGAGGCCATGTGCCTGAGTACGGTGTAGGTAGGAGTAGACGTTTCAAATGGTGGACCAGCCGCAACGCTTCTATTCGCGCCTATCAGCAGTGACTTTGTACGCGGCTGGCGACCACCTTTCGGAGTATTTACTTCCAACCTCAGACAACTAAACTCTAAGCACCCCACGGCGTATATGCGTATTCGGTCTAGAGTAGATCCCCGGGAGATTGGAGTGGGGTTTGGAGCTGTTTTGTCCATATAATTTCCATCCCGTCCCTCCGCCTATCTTGCTTCAGACGTAGGAACGGAATTGATTGCAGGTTGCATTGCAGTCCCGGTGCATCATACGTAATGATGGTCGGCCGTAGGTAACACAAGCACTAGAATTCGCTGATCTTTCGGTCGAAACTTCTCAAGTTATAGCTGATACCTATGAATAGCATTTGAGCTTCCTTCACATCGCCGATCAAAGACTACACGTTCTGATTATGAGTTGATCGGTAAAGGAAGGAACGGCTGCTAGTCAACAATATCATGCTTAGTATAATTGAGATGTCAAACTGAGGAAACTCTTTCCAAGGCAAGAGCTATCGGATCAAAGTGCTTTTCTACCCCGTACACTGGAACGTCACGATAGCTGATTCCATGTTGTACGTCTATCTGCGCGCCAATACCTCCAGTCGTTTATGGGTTTCGTTCCGTCAGCCAGGAGTTTCAGCGATCTCGTGAATACTGGCATGATCCATGCGAGTTTCCGAAGAAACTTTCTTGGCATTCAAAGTTCCGTATTACACAGAGGTACAGAAGCTATCGTAGTAGCGGCGGCTTTCCTGCAGGCAATATGCTGATATCAAGGCCTCTAGCCCTCACCGCCGTCTGTAGCAGGAGCTGTCTCACACTGACGTATGAAGACCGAGCTTGACGGAGACATCCAAGGAGCCTAGGCATTAGCTGACGTTTCTTATCGTTTTTAATCTGTAAGCAGAATGAACTGTATTCGGCATGCAGCTCCAGGTCATTCAGTGACTTCATGTGCCGTGATTCTCTTTCCTTTCGTAATAGCGATCAAAGTGCCTTTCAGTCAGTGCAACAATAAGGTTTTACGGGAAGTTTAGTCATCTATCGTACTTTATCGAGTTCCACTACCTATCAATGGAACAATATTACATCGACCAACCTACCTTCTGTGAGACCTCTGAATGAAGACCGTCCAGCCTGCCAATGCTCGTATACAGTATCAGCTTGCCCCGCCCTGAGATTATAAAAGCTGGCTTGTCGAAACTTGACATTCCCATCCATCTATGATCATAATGCGCGTGGGAACATCTGTAATCCTCCGAGCATTCTGTTGCAGACTAGGATGGTGGAGGTGGAGGCGGCTGGTCGCTTGGAGGCTATCTCCCTTTTAGCTGAATACTTGACATCAAGGGTGCTTGTTTACTTACAGGAGGTGGAGGGGCATCTCCAGGGGGAGGAGGAGGGGGAGCCCCAGCTCCGTTTGCCGGGCTACCGCTGTACTGCTGGAAGATTGCGCTCAATCCTGGAGGAGCGCCCAAGCCGCTAGACGCACCACCAAGTCCAGGAGGAGCCCCCATACCCGACTGACCATAGCCGCCATTGGCATCGCCATACCCACCTGGATATCCACCATATCCATAATTCTGCTGTCMGCTAGGAGGCGGAGGTGCATCTTGCTGTCGTTGCCATGGTGCAGCACCGCCAGGAGGTCCACCGTAACCACCGCTTCGCTGGCCATAACCACCGTAATCATCTCCTCCACCACGACCAGCAGCCCAGGGAGGTGCTGCGCCTGCACCTTGGCCGTAGTCATCACGTCCTCCACGGTTATCGCTCTGCCATGGGGCTGATTGGCCAGTAGGTCCGCGTTGCCATGGCTTGAGATCACGGTCTCCATCCCCGTATCCATTGGCGCCACCGTTTTCGTAGCCGCCTGGACCAGCTTCGATTCGCTGGGGTGCTTCTCCGTTGCCAGCTGGGGCGCCACCGGAGAGTTCTTGCATGAGTTGCTGCGAAGACTGTTAGATGTAAAAATTGAAAAGGTTCTGATGGATCTCACCTCGTATTCACGATCAACTGCATCACCTCCTCCAATTCTGCCAGCTGGGCGGCCTGGTGGTCCCCCTGGTGCATCGTTGCGCCAATTAGCTCCACGTTGTCTGTCAGGACAATCTCTAGCCATGTGGCCGGCGTTACCGCAAACACGGCAGATGATATTGGCAGTGAAGTTACGCTGCTCAGGGCAATCATATTTGCGATGACCAATTTGGCCGCCTGTTTAAACTTTAGTATTATTACTTGCATTGAGAGGATCGAATGACTTACAGTTCTGACATGCCTGATTTTCATCGTCACGAAGAGTTCCGTTGAGTGCAGCAAGCTCGCGAAGCTGGTTACGCTTTAACTCATTTTGACCCTCAGGGATCGAAGCAGCCTTAGTAAAAATTAGCAAACGGAAGACAGGGGACTTGGAGGTGAAACACATACCGTCTCGATAACGTTGTGAATCAACTTTTTGGCTTTGTTGACTTTCTCTTCGGTGTCGGCCATGATCAAGCAATGCAGATCCTCTTCCTGGTTGCTGGTGTGAGCGGCGTCAGAGCGACCTTTGCCTTCCTTGACGGATCCTTTGCCGCGAATGGCAATCTTGGCAAGCGATTCTGTCTCCATCTTCTTCAGTGTGTTGCCACGGGGGCCGATGAGTAGTCCAACTTTAGTACGAGAACGCAAGCTATGTGTTAGTGTATGCAAGTTAAGAGAAAGCAGAAATACGCAGGGTTAGAACGTTAGTAAGCAAGGATACAGAGTCCGCCACTGGATGTTATCTGCTTTGAGAAAGGGAAACGAGCAAAGGAGAAAAGGTTAGGAGTTAGAGGGTTAGTTATCATACTGAAGTTAATTTCTGGGTAATCATTAACCGGCACATAGACCTTCTCCTGTGTCTTGGTGGGACGTCTGTAGTCAGACGGCGGATGGTAGTTAGGGATAATCTTCATCGCTTTCTCGATCTGCTTATGGCGTTCATCTTCAAGACGCTTGCGGTAGCGGTACTCGCGAGTATTGACACGACGTCCGAAATTGTCATACTGGGGAGGTGGTGAAGGAGACCTGCATAGTCAATCAATGATGGATGACTATAGGGGAAGCTAGAGAACACATACCTATCGCCATCTGCAGGGACAACATCGTTGATACGAAGCTTTTCACTGATCTCTTGAATGCGTAAATGGAGAGTATAAGCTTCAAGCTGTTCATTGGTCATGTTTGCTTTAATCATGGTAGGCAAGCCCATCAAGCCAGCGGCCTTGTTTTCAGCGGCATCACCCCAGCGGTTTCGCTTCTTGCGTCGTTTCTCGCCAGCTTCTACGGGCTCAACTGACAGAAAGTGAGCATAGGATTTGAACGGTAAGATTTGACTCCACTTACGTCTCTCTGGGCTACGGCCACGTTTGAAGCCTCCGTCTGCATGATTTGCAGAAGACTGGCTTGGTTGATAGCCTCCATCATCAGGAGGAGGAGCAGAGGCAGAATCGGCCCCTCCAAACCGACGACGAGCGCCCAGTGGAATATTATTCGAACCAGTGATGCCTTGATTGCGCCACGCCATTCTTATTTCTGTGACGAAGAAAATCCGGGAGGATATGGTAAGTGATGCAGGAAAATATGGAGACTGAATTTAAGTTGCTTTGGAGTACACCTAATACCGAGGGCTTGGCAAACGAGCATGGGTAGCATTACATAAGGCAGACAGCGTCCACAGAATATTTGCTCAAGCTCACTTGTCAGACCAATAAGGGCAATCAGTATTCATTTGACACATATCAGTACCACGATTTTCTTTATGACCTCCTATGACCTCAAATAATATGGGTTATGCCCTTAGACGCTACAAATCTGCATGGCAATGCTATCACTCCATTGGAAGTAACAGCATTCTATACCCTTGCGAATGTTCTGTCCAAGCAATTGCGCAACATTCGAGCCATCCGCTTGGCCTGTAGATGGTTCCAAAGTGAACCGGTATCTTTAGAGATTCTCGGCAATATCTGAGCCAAGCATGATTCTTCCCGCGTAGACCATATCGAAGACCAAGTTGCGCCCTCCCCTGACTCCATGAGACCATTCGACGCCGTAGGTCGAGCATATGCCCATCATTTCAGAATTGAAGAGCAACAATTCAAAACCATCACCGATATTCCATCATCTCCCCTTCCCACCGCCAAATGAGCGATCGACACCAATAACAGCCTTTGTATCCTCATCTTTATTCAAAAGGCCCAAACTCCTAATCGTACCAGCCTTGGGTGCGTTCTCGCGCGGATGTGAAGCTTCAGCTCGCCGGTATGCCCTCTGTAGCTCTTCGATTCTCACTTTCTAAACAGACTCCAAGAATCAGCACTCGTCATATCTCGAAAGCCAATTGAATTTGTAGAAAATCTGGGGATGCAGCTACCTCTTTCCTATGGTGTAGACACTCATAGTAATCTTCCAATGCCGGAACGCACTTCTTCGCGCCTGTAATATCATCGGTGTTGGTATTGACGACGTAACATGCCAGCAGTTCTTGCCAGAAAGGAAAGCAGCGGGATGGGCCTGTGCTGCCGTAAGTTATTGAACGGCAAATGTACGTTTGTAAGATCAATTGATGAGCATTACCTCCATTCAGCCCAAACCCCGAAGCCATCTCTATGATGCTACAGTCTGTGCGAAATAGATTGTTCAAACCTGTGGATGTAGATCAAAAGACAGTCACGATATCGTTGATTGTTAGATGCTCTTCGCCAAGCCTTCTCATCGCAGCTAAATACTTAGCGTACAAAATAGATGATAGGCTCGACAGGGGGTTTCCGGACTTTATCTCAATTTGTACGTCTGGCAATTCAAAGAAAACATGCTTCAATGCTACAGACAACGAGAAGACGAGCTTTATGAATTCTTGCTTGACATTCACTTCCACTACGGTGTATAGCAACGACCGTCCCATGGAAAGAAACCATGCCTCCTCTTGAGGGTCCTACCCTGCCATTGAGTTAACGCCTGTTGGAGATTGATTTCCTTCATCTTCGTACTTCTTATCTAAACGAATCATGACCGAGACGCCTGTTCGCTAGTTTAAGGAAGTCGCTTGCCCTAGCGTATCCACTGCATACAGCCTATATTTTCCTCCCACATAGCTTCTCAGACACAAGTCCCAAATCCCCAAACAACCATTCAGATTCTGTGTCAGATGCTGCCCTTTGGATCAGGGCAGCAACATCTTCTCGATAAATGAAATGAATTTGGGGTTCAACCTTCGTCAAGCGCGGTCGGTCGTTGCTCAAGGCCATACAATTTGATTCCTCGTCAACGCAGTAGTCAAATGGGTCCACTACATATTCTCGGCCTCCACATCCAGTGCCGATTCCAATCTTGCCACGCGGTCGTAGGAGCATCGATATGCTTTTCAGCACGAAGAGGCCGATATCACTCTCGGGAATACCAGTAAAGACTAATTCTGATAGAGCGTTTGTCGAGGAATCATCATGCATCCGCTCCACAACCATGTTGTCTATGGACTCAACCAGTAACGACATGCTATCATGATCCTCGTTCCAGGTATCTTGGTACCCAATCTTAGTGCCACAGAAGTCGATCCGCAATGTTTTCAAGTTCTTGAAATGCCGTAGCCAATACATTGGAATAGCTGCTGCCTTGTGTGTAAACGCGCTGTCGGTGCTGCAGAGGGGTCGTAGAATTAGGTGCTGGATACGTGAAAGATATTTGCTTGCTCCACCAAGCCAATAATTAGGGAACTTTTGGCAAGTAAAAGAGAATTGATTATTGTTATACAATAATTTGACACCTTCATGATAGAAAGCCTTACAAGTGAATATGATCGCAGGATTGATTCTCCTTTGTCCACGAGTTTCGTCCTCGACTAGAGCGGAGCAATCCTTCTTTGCTATACCGGCATTCAAGATAGGAAGAGAGGAGACTAGACAATGCCAGAGCACTCGGAGCTGAAGTTCTGTCGGAAGCTTTGTCAACGGAAATGAGGAGGATTCGACAGGGCTGTCTTTGTCAACTTGCGATAGCTTGGTCTCGGAGGTTGCATCATCGGTAGCTTGGAGAAAAAAAGGGCTCTCTACCAAGACGGTCACGGACGGAGTAACAGCGGGAAGATTGTTGAAATGGCCATGGGATATCTGCGGGAGACCAAGGTATGGTTTTCTTAAAACAAACGTATCCCGTCCCATTGGGTATTGAATCTTCATGGATTGGGTGTATGCTCGGTGCTCCACATAGAGCTATAGCCGCCGAAATGTCGGGAAAAGGTCAATCATCAATTGTAACAGTCCACAGAGGTAGAACTCAATTAGATCCAGGATAATCTTGTTCAGTCAGGTGGGTTTGGGTGGCCAGTATTCCTAGGGCAGTTAAGTGATTTGAATGGTCGTAGATGATCCTCCCTTATGAGAGCGTTTGAATACTTTCTGTGCGACTGAATCCAAGACGAGGTTTTTCATAGAGTTTTAATCATCGCTTGTGGGATCGAGATCGAGGTGTTCTTCGATGCTAGATGCTTCGAGAGGCTTGTGCGCGCGCGTTTGACCTTCAACCGGTTTCTGCTGTGCAACTCCAGGCCCTCCAACGTTCAACACGAGGTGTACATGGGAGACACAATCCAATTTGTAAGCTGTGAATGGCGGATGGACGTAGGTGGGTATTCTCAGGCCTCGACAGAAGCAGGCTCCGTTTTCAAGATGGTCATCGATCAAAGGAGGGTAGTAGTATTGGCGAGCTTTAAGAATAGACCCGGGTGTTCAGCCTGTATTTAGATTTATCAGGCTATGTCAAATACAGAGCCAAGGTCCTGATTCGAAGGCGCGGCATGGCAGTAAAACTCAATCGTTGGCCCAATTCTGAGGGACCTGCAGCTTGGGTTTTAGCACGTGAGCCACGAGACTGCGGGGTATGCCTAGAGGCCCAAGGTCCATTTTGGCGGGATGATATGTGAGTGTGTATTCCGTATGGCGCCCGTCCTCCGTCAAAAGGTTATGTGATGGTTGCGAATCAAGCGAGTTTGCATATGCAAGTAGTCAGGTAGTCAAGCCCGCCAAGAACGCCAAGCCAAATAAGAAAACTTTAGCCTGAGATCATTTCGGACGACAAGTCTCGAGATCGTACACACTATCAACCTCCCACTCATCTTCTCCACCCTTGTTGCACCTAGACAGAGGCGGAAAGACTGTCATACTGACATAATAAGCAAGAGATTCAGCAATTATCATCCGTAGGCTCAAGGAAACCGAGCTGTCGGAATTCCACCTCAAGGGAAATCGTAGGTCTTGTTCGCTGTAAGGTCTTCTAAGACCGGCATCAGGGCAGAAGAGCATGGCTATTATAAACCTAACAACCTCCGCAATAGTTCCTATCTGTCCCCGTTTGCCTCCGTTCAATCTGTCAGGTACTGCTTCAAGATTTGATATTAGTCGCTTCTATGCTCTCTTGACCGAATGATTCCCATTCAAATGTGTCGTTTGGTTTCTTCCCTTTGAGAGCAACTATTTCTTGTTTGGTTTTATCCTTGCCTGTCAAATGGTGGGAGGAGAGTAGACACGTGGGGACGGAAGGAGATTGGTGGCTTGGGGAGCGGACGAAGAGGGGTTCAGAGGGTTCGGCGAAGGGATATGCGTCAACTGGGAGGATGTTCATGGAGGAAGTAGATAGGGGCGTGATCACGATATCGAAGCCGTGCAGCGTCGACGTTGCGATTTACCTACCGACGAGGAAGGGTAGGAGAAATGGGCAACATGGAAGTCACGGGAGTTGATAGCGAGGGATGGGAAGGAGGAAATGTGAGAGCTCGCACCGAAGGGGAGCAAGAATAATAATAATAATAACGACCATAATAAAGAATGGAGAACAAGAGCATTTTTGAG
Source organism: Opeltia flavorubescens (assembly GCA_000442125.1). NCBI lineage: Eukaryota > Fungi > Ascomycota > Lecanoromycetes > Teloschistales > Teloschistaceae > Opeltia > Opeltia flavorubescens. Next base: position 292,718 of record KE546974.1, read on the forward strand.
GGTCGATCACCTAGTAAATTAATTAATCATCACCGATGAATGCACTCATACCCTGCCCTGAACAATGCCAAAGAAAACCCAAGCTCTTAGATCAAGAAACCCTTACTCCCCTCTACAAGTCCATCCGAATTCTTCGACGCCGCCACCCAAGTCGGCGCATACTTCCACACCTCATCCAGCGCAGGTATAGTACCGGATTCATTCGCATCGCTCCACAGACACACAACCCTACCATTCAGCCCCTGACTCCTCGGCTGCTGCTGTTTCCGGAGTCCGCCTGTCACTGGAGTCTTCGCAACAACGCCCTCTTTCCCACCATTCCACCTAACCTTCACCCGCCACGGTTTCTCCCACGTCCGACTCCAGAGCCGAATCTCCTTACTCCCTGCCTTGGGTACTTTCGGGAACCGCGAATCCTCCGGCGCCGCGCCCGCGACTGAAAAGTCCGAGATCGGGGTATCGAAGAGTAATTTGCAAGCTCGTGTGTTCTTACCGGAGACGGTGATGTGCGCTTCATTGCGCGTGACGTTTCCATGGGTGATGTTATAGGAGAGCCAGTTGGCGTAGCGGAATTGTGGCGGTATATCGGAACGCATTGGAGCGATACTGCTGGGTACGACTTCTGGTGGTAGGCCTTGCCAGCTACACTCCTGGAGTCCCTTTCTGCTTTTGCTGTCGACGCAATTGATTACTTGGCCGGCCGTACTTGGAAGTGACGCTGCGATATCGTGTAGGTATGAACCGTCTTTGATGCCGGTCAGGGTGACGGTGTTGATGCCAGTGTCGAGGTCGACGTGCTGACCGAAGTAGACCTTGAGTCGATTATTTGGGGAGAAAGGGAAAGCTAATAGGTTGTAGATGAGTGTGCCAGCAAAGACAAGAAACAGGAAAGTCGGGACGTGATAGGTATAGCGATGAATGAAAGGGGAGACTGGTATTAGCAATAGGATAGTGAAGAGTGCGATGGCTATGTATGGTAGAAATACTGAGCTGCCGTCCGCAAGAGTCTGGGAGATTGCGCTGGTCAAGAAAAGAGCGACCTCGCCAGTCAGGATTATCGGGATGACGCTTAGAAGTAAGAATTCAAGGATCCATAACCAACCGGGAAGCGACCAGCTCCAAGCTTGTTCACCAAGGTAGACCTTACGCTCCTTGGTCTCGTCAAGCGCATGTTCGTCGGTCGGATTTTCGTTTCGATGAGGATAGTGTGCAAATGTAGTATGCCGATCATTGCGGAGAAGCGAGGTTCTTTCCGTGGCCTCCTCATCCTCTTCGACATTCTGACGTTCGCTGTTTTCCGGCCGGTCTTGGTCTTCCGAAGCTTGAGCAAGGCGCTGCCCGCTTGAGATACTTTGAGAACGATGACTCGGTGTTGCAACAATGTTCGGAGGGCTAACCTCTTCGGCATATTGTGACTTTCGAGGAAGAGCGAAGAGCTCTAAGAAAGCGAGTGAACTAGCTATGAATACAGCAAAGAAGTAAAACACGATGAAGTATCCTCCTGCGAGTCCTCGCCGCTTTTCCACGACAGCATTTGCAACAAGGATAATCCAGCCAATCACAAAAAGCCACAGTAAAGAATACAAACGAGCAAGAGCAGAGGGTCTTAGGAAGTCGATAGTGCAAGACAGGAACCATGCGACGAAGAACCAAGCTGAAAGCATCATACTCCATACAGCATATGGGCTGCTATATACAATGAAAGGATTCACCTTTCTCATTAGGAATGCCAGGCCAATGACAGCGGCGGAAGCTGGTATTAAGAGGATGAGATATTGAAAGAACCCTTTCCAGCCATGAAGTGAAATCGAATCGACATCATCCCCATTTTGAACCTGCTTCTTCCGACTGAAGATATAAAGCTTGTCCACTTTCGACAGTATGATGCTTATTGCAATGAGTACGACGGGACCCACAACAAGCAGAGCGATTGACACTGCGAAAAGAGTATGGAGTTCAAAGACTGCAAGGATTCGGCCAAAAAGATCAAACCAAACAGCATCTGAACCCTGCTTGTTAGTGTCTGTGCCACTTGTATCAGACGATAGAGCCTCCAGTGTTGGTATCGATGCGGAAAGCATGTGCCAAAGAGAGTCGACACTCGTGTGTCTAACGTCGTCTCGATCTGTATGGTACCTTGCCCTTGGCTCGTAGAAAGCTACATCGAGGCCTTTAAGGCCCAAGTTTTCAGTGAAGACAAGATAGTCCGTTTGACTTCTGATGATCCCCCTCTTAAATGCATCTCCACTCAACACAGAAGCGAAAGGATATTTGGCATTTTTGTAAGCCTTCGTGACTTCGGTGTCTGTACTTCGAAACATGACTGCTCGGCCTCCGGCGCCAGCGCCTTCGAGATTGAGGAATGTGCGAGGAAATTTCGACAATGGATGCTGGCTGAAAACTCGAGCCCCATTTAGATAGTCCTCTTCGCCATTGTTCAGTAAGGCGACGATACCTCTCTTGGGTTTGTTGCCTTCGGTGGTGAAGTACTTGATGATCTGTAGTATCGAGACCACGCCAACGCCATCGTCAGTCGCACCATAACCCGTCGAGACACTATCGTAATGGGCATTGACCAGCACTCCTCCTTTCTCTGGTGGTGGCTGGCCAGTACTCCACCAATCTTGATCGCCATCTTCTGAACCACGTATGTATACAATAATATTGGTGCCCTCGAAATATATGCTAACCCCAGGTTCTCGATCTGATGTACTATTATTTTTCTTCCCCTCAGTCGAGAATGTCACATTCGATATCACATCTGAAATTACCACAGCAGGACTCTGCTTTGAGATAGCGGCTCGAAATTGTGCGTCATGTAGGTACTTCGACCTGTCGAACATCAAACTTCTCGTGTTACTGGCAAGTATCCGCTCGATTCTCCGCAGCAACCAATCTCTAGTCTCGTCATTCCGTCGGCTGTTGTATGGATGAAATCCACCACTTAGATATTGCAAATTTTGCCATGCTTCCGTGAGATTGATTCCTGTGATTGGAACGTCATTGTTGGGCGCAGTGGGGACGATCAGATGCGTTGTCAAAAGAGCGGCGAATAGGGAGACGTAGACAAGGGAGCCAATGATCGTAACTGGTACAGGAGTAAATCCTATAGGGTTAGAGAGGCGGTTCCCCATCGCATCAGAAGGTTGTCCCTCTGGCGCTCCTTCAGTTCATTGACAGATAGAGCTTCGTCCGCTCAAGTGGGGCAGTGGGGTTTCTTGTTGGAGACGCAGCTTTTCTCCGCATGCATTATGCGAAACCCACGACTACAGGACTCAAGCAAACGTATCTGTGGAACCCAGCTGGGCTCTATTGGTACCCTCAATGACGATACCGCGATCTTGCTTAGTCTACGCATTTCAGATATCGTTCACGTCGTCATCGGGAGAATTCTGCCGAAAGCGGTGGACCCAGAATCGGATTGTTTCCTTATCTACATGACTTCCATCCTACCAGTCCTCTCTCGCACTCCAACGTCCCTTGCTCATGCTGACAGTAGTCTCTCATCGACCCTCATTGGAATAGTTGCAGCACTTCTCCCTCATATTCCCGCCTTGACCATATCCATCGGCTGCGGCCATGGCGTCCTCGAAGCTTACCTCGAAAATTCATCTGCTCCATTGGATCTTCTAGGGATTGATGTAGTCCACCATGTACCACAATACATTGCCGAAACAAAGCTATGTATTCTTCCTGGTACATTCGCAACGTCAGCAAAGGCTCTGGTGGCAGAAGCATGGCTGTTCGTCTATCCTAAGGACCTGGAGTTGCCAGGAAGGTATGTGAGTAAGTATGGAAGCGGCAAAGTGAGGATAATTGTATGGATTGGTCCAAAAATGGACTGGGAGGATGTTAAGAAGGGGATACCGAGTGGAGGGTGGGCAATGGAGGCGCAGGGTGAGAATGGGTTGAAGGAGTACGAGGCACTGGTCGTGTGGAGAAAGATATGATTGGTGGTTGTATGATTACTAGGTCAATTGACCTACCAGTTTTGTTGTCGAAATTATATACAGCATGTAGTAGCTCAAAGCACTACGTCCTATAAAGGTTCTCCAGCTCCGACTGGGTTGCTGAATGATCAACGCGCGAATACTGTTGGCATCACTTCGGATGCCCAAATCAGCCGCATTCATTTGCATCGGATGCGACGGACATCTTGTGGATGCTCCTTTCCTTCATCCTGATGACCTTCAAGATCATATGCATATCTATATCGGCAGGGCACACGCTCTGACTTGGATCGACATAGCTTCATAGCGGTTCGATTAAACCACGATATTCTTCAGCTCCGTCGTAGTCTGTGTCTACACTGCTATCGTCCGAGTAACACTCATAGCATCCTCCATCTGCGACATCATAGGAATAAAGACTGATCTGGTCTTCATCGTAGTCATCGAGGGATTGGTCCGACCCAAGGCAGATCCCTGTATTCATCAAAGTCGCTTGCCCATCATAGAAGGCAAAATCCACGATCAGTGTCTGGAACGTAGGGAAATGTTGAAAGCGCTTGTAAGGTTCGACCGTCAAGCTTGGATACATTGACCGGAGGCCTCGGACGAGGTTCCCAAACATGGAACTTTCATCAATGTAGATTTGATGTAGGTTGATGAAGTGGAGAGTGTCTCTATGGCAGTCCAGAAAATTGAGCAAGTCTTCTGTCTTAAAAGAGATCCACTTAAGCTCCAATGCTCTTAATCTAGGCCAACTTGCGTCTCTGGGAAACCGTATAGCAGGTGATCGAAGTCGCGGTGCGTATCCTTCCTTTATTGGAGAGCACATGGGCCCGACTAGCCGGAGAAGCTCCAGCTGAGGAAAATGAGGGAACTTTTGCTCCAGCTGACTGATGTCGTTGGTATCACTGACGGTAATGTCCAGCTTTCTTAACGACTCGAAGGCAGGTCTGGGTCCATAAGACTGATCTGACAAAGCCATGAGCAGGATATCTGGCACACCACCTTCGTCACGACTCCATCTCCCATCACCAATCCGTAAGTCGTCGATCTGCGCCTTGGAATCTGATTGCGACAGGGCGCCCAGTAGCAACGCCAATCCCAAATACTTGCGACGCAAGGACAGATCTGTGTAGAGGGCGAAGAACAGCGGGGAAACGAAGCAGCTTTCTATTTTGGACTTTATTCTCCAGTCGGGGTTGCCCAGTCTATGTGCAGGCCCTAGTTCTTCAATACGATCCCAATGGAAAAACGGGAGAGCTGAAAAATCTGCATAGATGAGCCGGCGGAGTTGAGGGAAGTTTTGAATAGCACGTCGTATGGTAGGAGCCAGCTCTTGAGCCATTATTTCTTCCTGCTTGTCAAAGGCTTCAATGTACTTAGCACGTCCTTCTGAGCTCACCAGTCGACAAGCTTCGTCAGACGATCCCTCCGGATTACGGTATTGTTCAGCCAGATCAGAGTTGAATGAGGAGCAATCGTAGATGATTTCAACCACATGTCTTGAAATATTGACATCCTTAGACAATGCTGCAAAAGCATCGAACACACAACGCCGGGCAGCAATGACGGCTGTGGTAAATAAAAGTGGCGTTGTGATATCTCGAAATTGTGAACAGACCAAGCGAAGCTCCTTGAGTTCTGCTCTTGTGCAATAGTTCGATATTTCGATGCACAGCTCGTTTGGCAGTTGGAAGAAACCTCCTCTTGACTGCTCAGCCACGTCTTGTTGTGACATTATGCACGAGAACCGATTCCAGTTTAAGGATTCTTCTAAGCAAATTTCAAAACAATGTCTGTTTTCGAACAATCGCAAACTGGGTAATGGGGATAATATCGGATTTTAATGGAATGGAGAAGTTTCTGATACTATTCAGAAGTGATGATGTGTCGAGACATTTAATTAAGACATAGTGGACGAAATTGAGGCAGGTATTTACAGACAGGGTCGTACGAGAGTACATACCCCTGAGGGGGAAAAGACGAAAAGAAGACGTGAGATGGTTGTATTCATGTTTGCCTACTGATGCAGTTTCGGCCCACCGTACTAGAGCTATTTCATAGGCAGCAAAGTCTACTGAGACATACCGAATGCTCGTTTAATTAAGTGAATGAACAAAACGTGACAACCTTCGGCGGCCAAAGAGTCATTTAGCGGATGTGTGAGTCAATTCGGCCTAGTGTGCCCCGCTAAGATTCTGACGCACAAAACCTCGAAAATCCCTTCGCTCTTCCTCTTTTCCTCTCTTCGTCCTCACACCGTTTCTCAAGCAGAACATCTGAGTAGTACGCGACCTCAGTCCCTGATAAAGAACTTCAGTACTTACTATTCTCTACAGTTCCCTAAATTCCACAACAACCGAACCACAAATTTTCACACTTATTCGACCTGAACAACATCCATCATGGGGTAAGCCTTGCCGTGGCCTCAAGCCATTTTCATTAAACCTCCCTCACCACAAACGACTCGAGCCGATACTAACATTATTGCCTACTATAGTAAAGAGAAGCTTCATATCAACGTCGTCGTTATCGGCCACGTCGACTCCGGCAAGTCCACCACTACTGGTACGTCGCAACTCTCCTCTGGCTTCTCGAAACACCCATTCACATTTCACAGGGCACTTGATCTACAAATGCGGTGGTATCGACAAGCGTACAATCGAGAAGTTTGAGAAGGTGAGCAACGATCTCTGCGTGGCGAAATTCCTCTCCTCGACAATTGGTTTTTTTGGTGGGGCATAATCACAGCCCCGCTATGCCATCGCACAATGACTCTTATCGCTAGATGCCATCCCTGCTATCGCAACCCTTGCTCATCAGCCAAGACACATCTGCTTACACCGTTTATAGGAAGCTGCAGAGTTGGGCAAAGGCTCCTTCAAGTACGCATGGGTTCTCGACAAGCTAAAGGCTGAGCGCGAGCGTGGTATCACCATTGACATTGCGCTATGGAAATTTGAGACCCCCAAATACTATGTCACCGTCATTGGTAAGCGCAGCACCATAGACATCGCGACATGTTGTTCTGACGCAGTGTCCAGATGCCCCTGGTCACCGTGATTTCATCAAGAACATGATCACTGGTACTTCCCAGGCTGATTGCGCTATTCTCATTATTGCCGCTGGTACTGGTGAATTCGAAGCTGGTATTTCCAAGGATGGCCAGACACGCGAGCACGCTTTGCTTGCCTACACGCTGGGTGTGAAGCAGCTTATCGTCGCTATCAACAAGATGGACACAACCAAATGGTCCGAGGACCGCTACAATGAAATCATCAAGGAAACTTCCAACTTCATCAAGAAGGTCGGCTACAACCCCAAGCATGTCCCGTTCGTTCCTATCTCCGGCTTCAATGGCGACAACATGCTCGAACTCTCCTCCAACTGTCCTTGGTACAAGGGCTGGGAGAAGGAGACTAAGACCAAGACCAGCGGCAAGACTCTACTTGAAGCTATTGATAACATCGATCCCCCCACCCGTCCAACAGACAAGGCTCTCCGTCTTCCTCTCCAGGATGTTTACAAGATTGGCGGTATTGGCACGGTGCCTGTGGGTCGTGTTGAGACGGGTGTCATCAAAGCCGGCAGTAAGTACCGTCAAGTCTGTGTCTAGCTTTCTCAATGTTGACTCTTGTGATAGTGGTCGTTACCTTTGCCCCTGCTGGTGTGACTACCGAAGTTAAGTCGGTTGAGATGCATCACGAACAGCTCGTCGAAGGTCTGCCTGGTGACAATGTTGGTTTCAACGTCAAGAACGTCTCTGTCAAAGAGATTCGACGAGGCAATGTCGCTGGTGACTCCAAGAATGATCCACCAAAGGGCGCCGAATCCTTCAATGCTCAAGTCATTGTTCTCAACCACCCTGGTCAAGTCGGTGCCGGTTACGCACCTGTCCTTGATTGCCACACTGCCCACATCGCTTGCAAGTTTTCCGAGCTCTTGGAGAAGATCGATCGTCGTACCGGCAAGTCCATTGAGAACAATCCCAAGTTCATCAAGTCTGGTGACGCAGCAATCGTAAAGTAAGTCATTTTTCGAAAAGATTCCTGTTGGGACAGAAACACTGATTTTGATTGCTTCCAGAATGATTCCTTCCAAGCCAATGTGCGTTGAGGCTTTCACCGATTACCCACCGCTGGGACGTTTCGCTGTCCGTGACATGCGACAGACTGTTGCTGTCGGTGTCATCAAATCCGTCGTCAAGGTCGAGAAGGCCGGAAAGGTCACCAAGGCCGCCGTCAAGGCCCAAGGCAAGAAATAGAGGGCAGATGGAAAATATTTCTTTGCGAGCTGTGTTTTGTGGGCGATGGGGACCTTTGACTGGTATTTCGTTTTTCTATGTTTTACCAGGCATTTGGCATCCGTGGTTCATTCTGGCGCTGTCTTCTCGAGAAAGCTTTCCTGCCATACCCTCTATTTTCTTCACGGTGTTACTTCTGCGGTGCATGATTGATGCGGACGGATAAAGGCTTGTCTATGAGACACGATGATGCGATAGGTCGGGGTCTCTTTTGGCGTGGTTCAGATTAGATTTCTTGTCTTCTAACATTATTAATCCTCTTAGAAGCAATGATATCTTTCTTACCTACTCGCATGCTCGATGTGACGACAGGTTTCATCTTAGTAGCTCGAAATACTATACTATGTTTACTTTCCACGCTCCCCTTTCCGTCTCTTATACCACGGTAATTAATTCAACTATGTCTCAATCCGGAAGTATTTCTTGGACCGTCTATTAATGTCATTTCTTGCTGTCTGATTACCCTGACGCAATTGCTCGGTATCATATACTATCAAGATAACAATCCTCCGAAGCTTCCCTACTTACACGGATTGCATTGACATCATGCGCATCTTTTTGAGCAACGAGATGGATCAAATTGGATTTAGATACGCATTTTTGTGGCAGTTAAACATTGAATGATGTGCGATGCTGGGATGGATATCGTTGATGAGAGGTTGACATTCGGGATGCACTTTCTGGTAGGATACAAGCATCGAATAACGACCGTGATGAATACACCAGGATCATGCCTCTGTAAGAAACACTGGCAGATACAAAATAGAGATATTCGATGGCTAATGTTGGAGAAAAGCCTTTTCTGACCAATGAGACGAGTTTAGATTCAAGGAGATACTGGTAACGATATATGGATCTAGATACGCGGTCTTCACGCATATTCTTTATATTCAACTTCTCTGTACATCGTCATAATGGTCATTGCCCTTTCTCCCCCTCCAATGGCTTCCGTCCATACGCAGCATACCTGCATCACTATCAGCGTCCCCAAACACCCCACCTGATGATCGCAGAATACTCACAAAGGCCAGTAAGAATGCACACCACTCCTCCGAAACTCATCCTTAACCTTCACCAACTCATCCTCCACATCCTCCGCCTTCCAGCTCAAAAACCTCGTCCACAGCGCCATCGTCAACCCTCCTATCCCCTCCAACATCGCTACAAGCTGGAAAGTGCCCGCTTCCCTCATCTTCTCATCCTGGGGCCATTTCCCAATCGGGATCTTGAATTCCCTAACCTCAACGTCCACGAAGCCAGCGTCCAGGAGTTGACTTTTCAGTTTCTCCCCTGTGATCCTCAAGCTCATGCCCCCAGCCTTCTGCATCGCTTCCTCCTGATTTCGGCACCATTGATGGATGACGCTGTCCTCGGCGAGAGAACCGTCGTCGGTGCGGGCATCGACGTCGAGTTCTTGGCATTCGATGTATCCGCCTGGACGTAGGCATTTCAGGCTTTGGGCGAAGAAGGCGGGCCAGTTGCGGATGGAGCCGAGCATGATGCGGGTGTGGACGAGGTCGAGGTGGTTTGGGGGAAAGGTCCAGGGTTGTTCGAGGTCGTCGACTTGGTATTTGACGTTTGGGGGAGACCAGCGGGGTTGGATGGGGGAGAGGTCGATGCCGTAGACCTTTGGAGGGTTGTTGTTAGATTAGGTTTTTTGTGACTACTAGCGAAGGGAGTATGTGGTACCTCTGTGTCGGGGTATTTGTCGGCTGGGTTTAGAGGTATGAGCTGCATTCGTTTCCCCTCCGAGTATTGGGCGCCTTCTACTGACCTACGTCCTCGACCCAGATACCTAACATACATGACCTGCATCAATTCAATCTTTTCCGTAGGTGTCATTGTGAATGCCAACCTGTCCCTGTCCCCGCATCGAGCACCCTTTTCAGATTGCCTTCTTCCACAGGTGCAAAGAACAATTTGTCCCCGAATGCCAATCTCATGGCATGGTATTGCAGATTCATGCGATCCTGTTCCGCCTCGTCATTTGGCAGGACGTATAGCCCTTCTTTGTAGGCATGGTACCGTCGGCCGTGCTCGTATTTGTAGTCTGTGATGCTTGAAGCAATTGACGTAGTGTAGGAAGCTTCATCAAAGTTGTCGTCGCGATAGTTTTGTGTTCCATCGGAGGGCTGCGCGGCGATGGGTTGCGCCATATCGCAATCTGGGTGTCGAGGACAGGAAGGCTGTGGGTACGAAGGCTGTCAAGCCGTCTTCAGATGCCATGGCCTGTACTAGTGAAGGCCAATGCGACTGTGAGTGCAAGCGATGGGCTAGTGTTGCTGTCAAGATCTGGCCTGCATTAGCCCTGTGATAATATGAGGTGACTAGATACGCCCTGCTTGCCAAGAACGGCGCTGATTCCGTCTGGTGGATGATATTACATGCTGGTGATTAATAGGGGCTGGAGTAGCTCCTACAGTCTTGTCACTAATCAATTTCGTAAGAATTAGGTATCAACATATCCGGGTAGTTTTTACAGATGCGTTGTAGTATGTTTTCTATTCCAAACGTCGATTGGTACACAACAGTATCGATAATCGCTTGCTCTATGTCTGGTTGATTTACCATATCGCGATGAGTATATCGGGACGAATTCGCCCCCTACCATCAACCCTCTGCACTGCAGACAACGAGGTGCGAGACGTACAAAGTCACACTACCGGTATCCCATTCGTGACAGGTGTTTGAAGCTGCTTAGGAACTTGTGCTCTCACAAGCCTGTCCATGGGACTCCCTGTCTGCCATACCGTCACCGCAATCCCCAGACTCGACCAACCTTCTGCATCCCAACCCGCTTGTTCATTTGAATCGTTTCCCTCTACACAATGATTCACCACAACCTTCGCGCCTTCCGTCAGCTCGCCTAGGGTTGCGGTCTCACTGACAGGAAAAGGGCCGGTCCGCTCCCCTGGTGGCAAATCCCATGGCTTATAAGAAGAGAGCATTGTTATTGCTATGGTGCATGTCCCTGCGCTGTATATACGAGGGGTCCAAAGTGGGAGAAACCGTGTCTTCTGAGGGGTGCCCGTTTGAAGGAATTCGAAACGCTGATCAGCACGTTTGTTACCTTCAGTGCGGTACATGACTCCGAGTGCGTCACGGCAATCCCTAGGATTGAAGGTATCACCACGAGGGATCCAGCGGCGAGAATCCGTACACGTGACCATACGGTTTGAGGCGGTGAGGCTGTGAATAGTCGGGGTTGTGGAGGATACGAGAGGAATGCCATGGATGAAGCTGAAAAAAGAGATCAGAGAAAGAACATAGGTGAACATGTGAGGTCGTAGCATTTTCAGGCCTCCAACAGTTGAATTTGCCGACATTCAAGAAAGCCGTGGGGGCTGACTTTATCAATTGAAAGCGCTTGACGAGTATCATGCCGGGTCGCATCGTTTGCCCTTGCGCGTGTACAAGGCAGACATCTCCTATATGCGCTGCCCAATCTTTTGCCATCTAGGACCATTCCGAACATGTTAGCAAATGGTCTCTCAATCTCTGCCTTCAAATTGAACCTTCTTAGCAAAGACCATTCAGCCGCAACTTGATATCGTGAACCACCTGGCATTCTCCCTATCAATGCTCGTCCATTTCTTCGTCTTCCTTCACTTCAAAGCTCGAGTTCTTAGGCGCCTGTTCAGGTTTATGGGTCAAGTTCGTAGCCGTATTTTCCAAATGTAGATTAGAAACATCACTGGTAACTTCATCGACACCGATTCCTGCCAAGCTTCCCGAGGCTGATGCTACCCCTGCCTCTGAGCTGCTCTGTGTCTTTCTGGCCTCTCTTTTCTGGCGTTTTCGCTCTCTGTATGCACCACTGTCACGCGTCCCAGTGATCGGGGCTATGTACCACCAGTCGTCTAGTCGCTTTGCATCCTGTGATTGCCCTTTGGATTCGGCAATAGCCTTGCGCTCCGTTCTGTCAACTGTCTTCGCTGTCTCTTCCTTCTATTTCGCTGTGCTTGATTGCTCTACCAGAGGATCATTTGTGCGTAGTCACCGTTTTGTCTAGATCGATATGACGATTTGATTCCCAGGAGCTTCTGTGTATCAGGGGTGTCAAGCCCATACTGTATGTAACTCGTAGTAGGAGGAACGGGAATCAATGAGGGAGGCAACAGTTCGATTACTTATTGTCGGAATCTAATGAACAGATGTAATTCACGCAGGAGCACTGGAACGGTACATGAAAACTTCAGAGCCTAGTCTTATTATGCAATTGGAAGGTACCTAGGCTGTGATGTTGATTGCAGGCATAGAAGACACTTGGCGAAGGAATAAAGTGACTAAATGCAAGTACCAAAAAGTAAAAGATGTTGCGGTTCGAACCCGGGCAAGATGCTTGGCCCCATCACCAGGATTCAAATTGGTAATGAAAACAGTCTTTCAGGGAATGGATAACCTGGCCCTCTAATTTCGATTTGATTAGGCTATGAGGCGATAATAATAAATGCATCATGCAAGGTGATGATACTCAATACATACTCGATGATGAATGTTTATTAGAGCGTAGTATTGCATAAGGGTGTTATTTTTGTTTGATTAAATCCGATTACAAGTTTGCTATAACGTGATATCAGATAAATTCTAAAGGAAGCAGGAGGATAACAAATGGATAGATTTCTCTGATACTTATCGCAGACAGGATCTCTCCTGCGTACTTAGTAGAACTGTGGCTCACCAATCACGTAGAGGCCAAGTCTTGATGCCGACTTGTCTGGAAACATCCTTGACAGTCGCACAGAGTTCAGGTTGAGATGATAGCAATTTCTCATGATCTACAGCATGGCACGCCTGGAAGCGCGGTAGCGCTTAATGTCTTGGCAATTTCTTTGCCCAACTCTTGCTTCATCATGGGTTCGTAAAAGAGCCAATACTTGCATTCAATGGCACCCATAAGTATCGATTTGGTTGATGGTGAGGTTCATACCGTACACTCCCCCTTGAACCATCTTGCTGATTGAATTAGACCAGATCAAGGATGTCATTCAGTACCTGTTTCAGATACAAACAGCTGTGCACGGCTATGCAGGCACTCAGACACGCAACGAACTTGTCCGACTAATGTAATATTCTCATGTACTCGCATTTTATACTCTACTGACATCTCAATTTTGATCCCAGAACAGACCTCTCCAGCTCCCTTAGTACGCTTTCGCGCGATGCATCTACTCTTTCGACGCAAATACCGCCGGAGGTCATTGGCTATATTGACGAAGGACGAAATCCCGACATCTACACTAGAGAGTTTGTCGAGCTCGTACAAAAGAACAATCAATTCTTGAAGGCGAAAAGTGAGGCCTTTTCGGGATTCAGAGATGCGTTAGCCGATGAAATGAAGAAGGCTTGGCCGGAAATGACAAAAGACATCGAAGAGGTTCTTCAAGAAGAAGGTACAACAGCGGAAACCGCTGTCCAAACGAATGGAACGAGCGCGTGATTGGATGATGCTACTTTCCAACGTGAAGGCGCAATATGAGTTGGAACGGCGTTGAGCATGGATATACCCCGGGATGGTCAATTTGGATCAATTGCATGGAAGTTGAGAGTCAGTGACAAGTAGCCGCAAAAATAGACCTACTGGTTTGTCAAAAGCCAGCGTGATGTGAGAGGGCTGGGAGGAGTCTCTCTTCCTGTTTGCCTGTCAAAAATTCCTCGAGACTTCTGGTATCTTATGTCTTTGCGTTCTTGTTGCAAGATAATCTGAAGAAGTCGATACCTCGACTATTCTAATTGTCTTATCCACGCTGAATCATCAAAATAAGCGAAACCTACTTTTGCTCAGAAGATAGTCGTCCGCCAAAAATCGAGCACAACATGCCCGTATATCGCAATATCACGATCAATCTGGTATCCCAATTTGATATCCTCAATATACCAGAGTATGCGCCACCTGCAGCACTCGACGATCCCTTCTCGGCAACTCCAGCTCTAGTCGACAACTCGCTCGTATCTTGCTATATTCCAATCTATCCATTGTCTCAGTTCTGGCTCTCGTACAACATCTCCGCACCACACCCGCCAAAGGCGTTATACTACTTCAAGTTCTTCATCAATGATGCCTGTGTCGTGAGCTGGGGCTGCGGTGAAGAAAATGGGTTCAAAGGGAAGACAATGTACGGTCTCTATGACTCTGGCGAACGGTGGATGGGGGAGCCAGGCGTGGATGCCAGAGTTTTCAGCTTCGCGAACGAATCGACCACTCATCGTCGAATGAACAGTAATCTGGGCCAAGTCATGGAAGTCCGGGTCTATAGGGCGCGTGGCAGAAAACGAACCAAACCGAAGCTGGAAGATTTCGAGACTGTCATTACTCGATCCAGAAATGCGAGCCAGAGTTCACAGCCCAAAGGCAGCAAAAATCAGCCGCGCAATATAAAAGGGGATATCAAGTAAGCCATCTTTTGACATTTGTTTGTGAAAACCTCGGTCAGCACGGAGCTGGGAGCTGATGCCTCTTAAACAGCATGCTTGAAGCCGGTATGCTTCCAGACGACCATCCTAAGCGCTACTACACGTTCTCCTTGCTTGATCCTCTGGATTTGCCATTCGCTACCTTTCGCTGGTACTATCGCACCTGGGGTATGTCTTAAACGTTTGTGTCTACACAGCGCTGACTCTTCTTGCAGCTCAGCTAGAAGCACTTGGTGTGACGAAGCCGCTAGCCGCCCGATCAAGCAGTGAATCAGACGAGCAAATTTCCCCAAAGAAGAAACAAGAACCGAAGTCACCTTTCAATCCCGCACACATGCCTGAGCTCGGGACCCGCGACCTTGATTCGCCAAGCTCAATTTCTGAAATCTCGCCCTTGACCATCCGTGGTCTGTCGATTCCAGCAATACCTCTCATCGACCTCCCTCTTCCTTCGAGCTCGCTAGGCTCCCCCCTCAAGCGTTCCATATCTCCTATGTTCACGTCGAGCCCGGCCACAGCTTCATCGCAAAGTCGCTTCGCCCAACTAATTCGCAGATCAAGTCGTTCGCCTAGCCCTCCTAAGCATGTCGAGATTCCACGGCCTCCGAGTCCTATGCGGGTTCGACGAACACCAAGTATGGGCGCATTGATGGGGGCGGTTCAGAGCGCCATGAGGCGTTCTGGAAAGGGATCGCAGGAATTACGAAAGGGCCAGGATGATTCAGTGGGCCAGAGCGAAGCGGAATAATGGGGCAATGGAGAGGTCTCATTTTATTGGACGACGAACATGGAGACTTTAGTCAGATGAGTTTTAGCAGTGGAGGGACATATGCTCAAGTCATCACTATCTCTCAGCTGAGAAAGAGATGAAATATTCAAAGAAATTTTAGAGGCATCTCTCTAAACGATAAATCTTTCCTGGGATCTTTTCGAATGCCCCTGTCCATATCATACTTGTCTATCCGATTAAAGTAGTAACGATGTCTTAAATTTATGTGAGGTTTGCACAATGCTATGATTTTTTTTTGATGAGCTATATTTTTAGTAGTATCATGATTATATACCCTTCAAAGCGAGTAGTCCGTCGGGACAGGGTGAATGGGCAGCTCATCTTCACAAGAACATCAAAAGTGTTTGGATGAAGTCTCTATTTGTATAAGTGGAGGTGGGCAATCACTATCGACCAACATCCACGCGAAAAGGCAGCCTTATCTGCATGAAACATTACATCCAAGAGTAAAAGGGGCACAGTTCAAGGGTACCATTCGCATTCGCTTACTCAAGAAACATTGAAGACCAAAATATAAAACTATAGCGCCTTCAACCTTCATCGAGGCTTGCTTGGTCTAGTCGGTTATGGCGCCGGTCTCATATTGTCTGTCACATATGATTTCAACCCAGTTGAAGCTATCCGGAGGTCGGCAGTTCGATCCTGCCAGCGAGCATTTTCTCTTTTGCCAATTACTACCATCTATTGTATATGACTCATCTATTTGAGCAGAAAGAAAAAGAAGTGATTATGTAGCTTTGACCCCACCGATACTACCCCGCCTCCTTTTTCGCAGATGAAAAGGTCTTGGCGTTTGATATCTCAAGTTTTGGACAATTTTTCGATTAGGGCGATGCCTTCCAGGTGATGGGTGCTACTGAGGATGCGATAGCAAAGACGGTGCTTACGACTTATGGATCTTTACCGGCTAAGTACAAGCCGGTCAAAGGCAATGAGGAATTCTTTCAATGGGTTCCGCTTGGTGGGATTGTAGCTACAAAAGGTATTCACGTATACGAAATGATACGGACATTTTCAATGGATGAAGCTGATATTCTGGAGAGCAGATGATGGCTCAAAACCGACCTGTCTTGCTCTAGGGTAATCTGTCATTTTCCAACAACGTTCGATCAAGGTAAAGAACTAAATTATAGCAGCTCGGGAATGAAATGTCTCCCAGTTGACTCAGTCGCTGAAGCAAACGGATCCGTCCTTCACGACTGGCATGCAGAAGTCGTAGCTATAAGAGCTTTCAACCACTTGATCCTTCACGAATGCCTCGAGCTGGCTACATCTCCTTCCAAGATATCCTCACTCGTCCGCCGAAGGGCGGCTGATGAGATCTCTGAGCATGGGGGCTCCCAGCCCTTCTCAATCTATCATGATCTCCAGCTGCATATGTACTCGTCAGAGGCTCCCTGTGGCGATGCTAGCATGGAGCTAGTCATGGAAGCACAAGCTGATCCCACCCCTTGGCCAATTAGTGCAACTGATTCTGGAACGAAGGACCTCCCAGCATTGCTGCGTGGCCGAGAGTCTTTCGCAGAGCTCGGCATTGTGCGCAGAAAGCCAGGTACGATTCTTGCTTTATGGCTCAAGAAGATCTTCGAGACTGATATAGTCACAGCGCGAGCCGATAGCCCTCAATCGCTCTCCAAGTCATGTTCAGACAAGCTGGCAATGAAGCAATGCACTTCTCTTCTCTCTTCTTGCACATCAATGCTCGTCCATCCCGCAAATGCATATCTCACGTCTTTGATATTACCGGAATCACAGTATGTTGAGCGAGCATGCCATCGAAGTTTTGGTGCGAACGGTCGAATGAAGCCTGTCAAAAACCAAGAATGGCCGGGCGGATATGCTTTTCGACCCTTCCATGTTCGGACAACGGAGCATGAGTTTGAGTACTCTCGGCGTAGCAAACCAACAATCTCGAAAGAGCTCAGGACGTCGCCCGTATCTGCAGCGTATAACCCTCGTTTGGAAGAAGCGCTGGTTGGAGGCCGCCTTCAAGGCCGACGAAAAGCTGATCCTAAAGCAGCAAGTGCAATATGCAGCAAGAAAATGTGGACTGTAGCTTTGCAAGTTCTTGCTGCACTGGGAACGCCGAAATTGCTGCAGCAGGTGTCCGGATCGTCCAATATCCGGAGATGGAAGGACTCTGCTATCTTCACTGACAGACAAAGGGTTAAATCCACGGTTAGAAATAGGGCTTTGTGCAATTGGATTCCAAACGATGGCGATGATTTTGAAATAGTGTATTCCTAGGCCAGCGAACTCATCCCTGCTTTGCCCTCTTCCGAAAGTGCCAGTGTACGGGAAAGTCGAACCGAGCGTGGTCTTTGGCCCATGTAGGATTCTCCAGATTTCAAAAGGAATTCCGGGTTTTTGGAGTTCTCGTAGGTATCGTGCTAATTCAGCACCCAAGATCTCCAGTACTGTAATGAGTTCAACCATGCCAAATGTAAGGCTTGAGCTCCGTGGCGTCCATCGGTAGCTGGGAAAGATTCGTGTTTCTATCTGGAGGCTCCTTCTCCCCTCGCTTTGGAAATCCTAGTCGTATAATGTCCGAACTCATCCAACGATCCATGCGCTCAACCTCCCTCCTTCCTTCCCCTAAGCTTCTCCCAAACCCTCCTCTCCCTCTCCCTCTGCATTCTCAAATTCTCCATTTTCTCCTCCACATCTTTCTCCTGCCTCTCCCGATCCTCCATCACCTCCTTGACCTTCTCCGAGACCTCTATGTACCGCTTCTCGATCTGCTCCGCGGACATGGTGTTCAGGATCTCGTTTTTGCGGGCATCAAAGGCGGATTGTTGGGAGGGTGTGCGGGGATTCCCACTTATATGGCCGTGGGGAGATGTGGAGGATAGTATTGGAGGCAGGTTACGTTTCGGATGTAAGCGGAGTGGAGAGTCTAGTGGAATGGGGGAGGGAGGGTTGTTGGAGGGAGGCGATTGGGAGCGAGAGCGTGGAGAAGGCGGACCTGGAGAGCGGGGCGTTTCCATTGAAGCCAGTGTCGGCATTTGGGCTCGTCAAGAGAGAGAAAGCGTAAATTGGTTGTGAACATTGTTGGACCTAAGGGAAAATCGTGATTACATAAGCAACGGTAACTTCGACTTCGAATCCTCTGATTTTAGACACATTTCCCCTCCCAATACTCGAGTCTCCAAGAATATAATTGGATTTCAATTAATCATGGTATGCATTTCGTTTCTCTCTGCAGCTTCTGCCTGCTAAGCTAATTGCAATCTCTCCCTTTAGGCCGACAAACTTCGTACCCAGCAGCAGCTCGAGCAGCTCCAAGCCCGCTACGTTGGCACTGGCCACGCTGATACTACCAAATTCGAATGGGCCTCCAATATCCACCGAGATAGTCTGGCTAGCTATATCGGCCATCCACCGCTGCTTTCATACATGGCTTTAGGAATGGGCGAGCCAAAGGAGAAAGTCAGGGCAATGTTTTTGGAGGTTAGTACCTGTGGTTTTTTGGTTCTGAGACTCAAGCTGCGATGACTTCAATCAGCCATGCGAGGGACTTAAGTACTGGTGCTGACTAGATTCTGGAATAGAAAATGATACAACCGGTGGGAAAACCGCCTGCTGTGGAAGACTGATATTTGGAAGTGGTATTTGGAAGCTTTGCAGTGCGAGACATGAGATACCCAATGAATCTTCAATAAATGCGTTAGTTGAATTGGCTCTTTTCAACATTTCTGTTTGCAGTGAGATACACCATTTCATATGTGTATTCTGTGTTCAGGGGAGGAACCGATCGAGACATTTCGTAAAAGCGTTTACAAATCACGTTATTCATGGCATTTCTGCGTCTCATTCCGTGGAGCCCAATTAATTGCCAGGTCCACAAAGCGAAACTTGAAGAAAGCCTCGGTGGCTTTTCGGTAGGTAGCCTTAGGAGACAGTCACGATCCATCTGCCATTGCTCAAAGTATCTTTTCTTTTTGGTTGGGGATTAGTTGAGGAAGGTGCTGCCGAAGGGTGCTCGCTCCTACCGATTTATTGCGAGCAGCATAAGCGAGAGGGTTCAAAGGCCAGAAAGCCAAGCTGTCTAGCCAATCACCGAACCACTAATCGCACCTACTATTTGGTGCATATGTTATATTCCCCACAGAAATGATCCTTTATTCCTCTCACATTATACGGCTCATGGAAGCTCTAGATAACCAGCATTGGCAGAAAGAATCTATCAATAATCCAGCACTCGTGGATCGATATGGCGTAACATGCAATCACACTTATTATCCAATAGAACACCTCGGCTAACCAAACGCTTGGATGGCCAACGCTTGCAAGCCAGACACTCTCCCACCAGACGCAACACATGAGGAAGTATGGCTCTCTCTGTAACAGATGCATCGACGCCTTTTGTACTTTCCCTCCAAATCAAGCTTGTCTGATCGCAAATATTGATCTTCCTCCGTCCTCTGTCAGCCTCTTTCGAACCTTGATCTTCACGTATCGAGACCCCAATTTCCGCACATTGAGTGGATTACCACCAGCACTTGACTTGTGCTCTGTGGATTCTAGAAGAGCTGAAGGACAGAACAAAAGCGCTTGTCCGGCTTGGAGATTCACAATCGTTTGGAAGACCTTCGCTATGTTGCCTTTTGAATCTTCTCCGTTCAGGTCGGACACCCCCGCAAGATGAGCTCTTAAGGCTTGCAACCAGTCTGGAGAGGTGAAGCGATGGACGATGGTCATCGAGCACAAATCTAAGAGTTTCGGGGAGATGGTTGGCTCTTGCGTGGCGATGACGACACGAGTCCCATTATGTCGCTGTTTGCGGATGACGGACAGCAAGCTCTCGGTGAATGATGAGGACTGTTCGGTACTGGTCATGAACTATGCTAGGTTAGCCCTGCTATGTCCAACTACCCCAGCTGTGAGGGATGCTTACTGTGTGCGCCTCGTCCAAAGCTACAATTTTCCCGGTCTTGGGTCCAAGTTCTATAAACAGGTGCAAACAGATATCGAACAAAGCACACGACGCACCCTCATTGTACCAAGGGTCACTGAGATCAATGATGGTCAGCGACCCAGGTTGGAAGGACCAGATATCTATGTGCTTCTGTTCGGGCCGCTTCTTGTACCACTCCTTCAGCCACCATTGTTGGGACTTCTCCATCAATTGCTGCAAACAGTCGAGACGCATTTGAAGTGGTGTACTCTGTCCCTTAGCGAAGTCTCGCTTTCGCACTTCAAGAAGGAAAGCATCATAATCAATACCAGTGGTCCCACCATTCCTGATTGACATCTCGCGCAGTATATTGACAACAACCTGGCCGAGAATTAGCATTCTTCTGGAGATTTGACGTGGTTTACCTGAGCTTCAAGCTCGGTACGATGGATGACAAACCTCCATGTAGAGAGACGATCCTCCGCTTTCCGGGTCGACTTTCATCAGTGTCAACATTGTCGATATATCAAGGTGCTTCTCTCGCAATAGTAGCGGGCAGACCATAGGTCTCGGCCCGTCTGCTGGAAGCCCGGGGAGCGATTTGTATGATTCCTCCACCAGCTCAATACTGGTCATCGGCACGAGCACATTGACCGGAATCCCTGTCGAACACAAATAGGCTGCCTCACAAGGTTCATGGTTTGACCAACGGCTAAACCTGTCAAAGTGAAACACAATGCCTGCCATTGGCTGGGCGAGCTTTCCAAGACGAGAATCCTTCAATGCCGATTCCAGCATACAAGACAGGGTATGGCTTTTACCGCTGCCCTGTGATCCGCATAGAAAAACCGAAAGCGGTACGTTCATGTTCATGAAGATACGATCGTCCTTTGGTTCATTCTGCTTCGCTTTTTCCGCTGGATCTGGCACTTCCCGGTCATCGGTATCTTGAATGCTGTACACTTTCTCTCGCTTTGCCAGGAGTCCGTACTGGGGGAACGGACTTCCTCCCAGTTGTACGGTCAATTCCTTTGCCACTTCGACTGAGAAGAGGGGGGTGTTCTTGCACTCTTCGACATGAGCACTTTTGCCGGCTTCGTTTTGGATAAGGGTATCATGATATTCGCGATTGAGGTCCCATTCGTCCATTGCTGGCGTCCTGGATGCTGACCACGTAGATTGTGGTATGTTTTTCACAATTTCCGCGTGGATGGTTGATGTTTCTCCTTTTCCTTTCCTAAAATTCCTTCTCTGATACCTGCACAAGAGTCACGGGAAGCAGACGCTATATATACAGCTCTCAAATCACGGCAACACAAATTATGACGGCCCTGCAAGAGTATAAAGAAAACTTATGCGGGCAAACAGCGCACGGGATATGTTTTGACACTTTTTCAATAAAGCAACATTAGTCTTTGATCGATCAAAGGGGAAATTCTTCTCATCGTATTTTCAAAGGGAATCTTAAAACTCACCGCTAGAAAACGTGTTTCTGCTCTACGGCAAGCAACATCTATTATTTGTTTGTAGCGGTCGATTATGTTTGCTATCAACAGTGTACGGGACGTCGCAGTTCTTGATACACGTCCATGGACTGGCAGTTTGATTCTTCTTGGGACAAAACTCTTTCAATATAGGTGCTTTCTGCATTTGCACAAATTAGGGGCAAGTCAAAGAAGCAATGAAAACAGTATCGTGTCTTTGCATTATTGAAAAATGAATAATTTACATCTATTGGATTTTTTGCACCTTATGATATATGTATGTATTCCTATTCCAAGAAACATTAAGTTCTTACCAAAACACCATGCAATACAAATTGTTGCGATCTTTGATCAAAGACCGTTCGAAAACAAGAAGTAATGACACCTTGTAAATATCGAAGCCAGAACTTAGTACAGAAAAAGAGACGTGGTTTATTAGCACAAAAGCGAAGATGTCACAGTCCACCCTGATAGGAATAAGTGCCGATCGGGATGAAAGTCTGCTCCTCTCAGGGATCGATGTCACGCAGTTTCCACTTGCGCGGAAGTCGTGATATCGACTTGCGGCGTGGTCGACTGCGGTGCCATCGCTGCCGGCAGGGTCTTGGACTCCTCACTCGGTGGACTGGTAGCGAGCAACTCTGCCTGCCGTTGCTGCAGCTCCACTAACTTGGCCAGCGGATCCCATTGTGACTGGTCTGGCACACCTTCCGCTTGGGGCAGATCACCTGCTGCGTCGCGCTCTTGACCCCAGAAGCTTGGGCGGCGCACAGCTGCTGGAGTTACTGGGAGTGACGGTCGTTCCAGTTCTGTGGGGAAGTCTGTTAGTATCAAGCTGGGTCTTCTTTCCTGTTGATCGGGTGGTGGTGATTGTGCGTTTGGGGACTGCGGACTGCCCGTTGTCGATGACCCAGGACTCTTCTTTCGAAGGGGCAGATGTTGTAAATTACGACGCTGCTGATACTGCGGATGCTTGGCTATGTATCGTGTTATCTCGGGCATCTCGTCCCACGCATTTGTCATCGAGAAGGAAGCCCATGGGTCGGCGGGTGTGACCTGGATGGTTGGAGTAGATGGACTTGCGGTTTGGGCTTGAGTACCAGAATCGGTCGTGATGGAGGGAGTGCTTCCAACAGGAGGACTCCCAACGCGAGGGCTCCCCACGCGAGGACTTCCAGAGCGAGAGGAGGAGCTTGAGCGAGGATCGCCTGGAAATACACGAACGGGTTTCGCTTGGTTGTGCTCCCAAGGGAAGATTGGCTTAGGTCGGCCGTTTGACCGAGGGCTAGAGGGTAATTGATAATGCAGGTCCTTGGGAGGGTCTGGATACGAAGCAGGAGGCTGGAAGAGAGTCCGATCCGAGGTCATGTGGTACATCTCGCTGGGGAAGTTGGGTGCTTCAGGCTTAGCATTAGATGGTGGGGGGAAACTGTAAGGTATCAGTACGGTTACGTGGGCTGGGTAGACCCCATACGAAAATCAATTCACTTACCGTGCTGGGTCCCAGGTCACAGAAAGGCGTCGCTGTTGAGAGGTGGGCAGAGGCGTTATTTCGCCTTGTGCAATCCCCTCTACTCGGTCAATCTTCTCTGTAAGTGGTTTCTCTGTCGTGTTGATCAGGTTTTCGGGCTCCCGATTGTTCTCCGCAGATGAACCTGGGATGGAAGTAAAGCCAAAGAGGTCAACGGTCGATACCTCGCCGTTCACGTATTGTTGCACAGTCCTTGATTCTAGCTGAGGCTGGCCAAATGCGAAAGCCACGGGCTATTGTATTCAAGTTAGTTAGCAGAAAATGGCGATGGGTCTCCTCCACTTACGGGGATACGATAATGCTTGTCGTAAACTGCCCACCATTGACCTATCAGTTCTTCGTAAACACCTGTTGCTCCGGTCCAATTGCGTCCCACCTTCCACGGCTTATCAGTTCCGATGTAGTGGACCATACTGATACTGCTCTGGAAGTGCCTGTATGCAGGCGCATACTGATAATTGCCGCTTGGAGTGCAATTGTATTTGAAACTAAGCCGGTGCCAATCTCGAAAATGCATGTTGAGAAGACCTTGATCGGCACCGTCGAAGCTAATGCCTCGCTGAGCCAACGCCAAAAGACCGTAATAATCACCCATGTTTGGAGACAAGACCAAGAGGCCGCTATTGAAGCAATCTGGCCAGCCGATGTCGGGTACTGCTGCGAAGGCTGACTCTTGATCAAAGAGCTCATCGGGCGCCCGGAGAGCGACCATATCGGCGTCGAGATATACGATCTTTTGGAACCGTATCTGTCGCCAAAGTGCTATCTTGGTGAATGTAGTAGCCAGGTCGGGACGCTGCATAAGATAGAGATTTGCGGGGGACTTGTTGACAATTTGGTCGACCGAGATGATATGATCGTAGACTGTCTACCACCGATCATTAGTCGATATCGGCCCAGAGTCTGGAGGTCATGTATACCTTCAGCTCGTCAATGGAGGAGTGCTTGAGAGCGTTCATAGCGACAAGCACAGCCAGCTGCTTTCTCGTTCCCCTGGCCCGTAGGGAATGCGCGAGCACCATGGCCCCTGATGTATAATGAGCACACTACCATACATGAAGCTTGAGAGTCTCGACAACATACCTGGCAGATAGTCATCGCTCAAGAGAAGCTGTCATAACATAGTCAGTCATCTCCGGTGTAATAGCATAGCATTGACTTTGTACCGTGCAGTACGCTTCCTGCTTCGACCCCGCCATTTTTAGATGTCCAGTATCGAAAGACAATCACGAGAAGGTCTGAATGTAAGAAAAAGTAGAGGAAGAGAGGGAAGAGGAAAGATAATCTTCCCCCGCCGAAGAGAGCTTCATTAGCGTGGCCGCTTGCGCATCACATGCTCTCCACATGCCAATTCTCATGCCTTGACTGGCCATTCACCGCGTGGGAAAGGATCAGAGTATGAGTATCACGAGCTGATTTCCCTGGACGATACAGCCGTGTGCGAAAGAAAATGAGGACATTGGGAGAGTTTTGAGATGATAATCCATGGAAAGCTATTGTCAACCTCGAAATGGAAAGCTTCTTTCTAGCTGCCGGAGCTAAAGTACCCCGCACTGATCAACTTGACGTAATGTGTCTGCTCTGTTTCATCTAAGCTCCTGAGGCTCTTTCTGCACGTGTATGTCATCCAAATTTAGCCAGGCTTGCCAGGCAAATGCGACTGATCTTTGGAGTAAAACAGCTTCGAGCTTTAATAGCAAGATGAGCTTTCTTGTGCAACAGGTTTTATTACCATGACACAACCTCTTCTGCGGCCGCCGACAACGTTGCAACCACGACCGAAAGCCAACCCTACCTTCAGCAGCGCCTCCCTCGACACTCAGACTCCTTTCCGAACACCGCAACAATCAAGGCCATCGTCAGTGAACCGGCAGCCTTCTTCGAGAAGACCATCCCCAGTGGAGGATGTATCTGCAAGAGTCACTAACGCCCTGATACGGCGGGTTCTTTGTCCCCAGCCCACAACTGGCGGCAATGAAGCACGGTCAAATGAGGAGTTATTGCCCCCTCTAACAAGCAGCAACGACATTGACTTGCAGCTATACGCCATCATTGCCATTGTGGTCAAAGAGACGGTCTATAGCTGGTATGGGAAAATCACGTCTGATCAAACCTTTGTCGAGGAAGTTGTAAGGATCATTGCGCATTGCACTACTGGCTTAGAAGGTAGATTGAGAACAGTGGATCTCGAGAGCTTGATATTCGACGAGATACCAAGACTGATCGAAAACCATATTCTGGGTTTGTCATCATCTCCTCTGCTCAACGCCCGCTTAGACTGATCTGTCTATTGCTCAGCCTACCGGATCAGTCATGATGCAATTCAAACACCTGGAATGACCGTCAATCCTCGTGCCGTCTATCACGAGCTCAATCCTCATCCTGCTCTGTCCCCCGTACCTGACCCGTCCTTCGAGACTTCGGCCACACAGCAATCGAAGAATGAAGCCGACTATAGACAGTTGCTAGTACAAGGCGCGCTAGCGATCCTGCTGCCAACTGAAGACTTGGAAAATACCTGTCTCCGGACGCTTGTTGCCGATGTCATTGCAGAGACAATTCTCGGGAGATCCATTGGAGGTAGGGTCTGCGAAGGCTGGTTTGTATGGACCAGTATTACGAAGCTTGTGGTAGCGGTCCAAGCTCAGGTGAATCCAAGGGCGACCGGCGAAGAGATCGAAGTCGATACTAGAAGCCGACTAGAAAAATTCGGTCTGTTGTCAGAGCGGGGAGATGACACGAGACCAGCATCGGAGGGTAGACGGTCCGTTTTCTCTGAAGTATTCTGGCGATTTCTTCAGTATGCTTACCTGACGATAATCACCCTCCGATTCGTTCTCGTTGGATTTGTGGCATCACTGTCCGAGCCCAAGCGATCGTCGTGGTGTGCAAAAGCTACCGCCGATTCTCCAGTGGTAGAAGCTGCGGAAGCGCCGACTGCTACTCGCCGCCCAATACTGGGATTCGGGATGCTCTCGCTCCTCTCGACACTGCTCGATCTATCGTACCGCATGCCCTGGCTCTCTGGATCACTCGCATTATTGCAGCAGCATCTGATCGCAAGCCCGTTGGTATTGTTGCAAGTGGGTACGGTGGACGGACTGCTTGACCAGTAAGTGGGCTCCTCTCGTTTCTGCAATCCTGTTGGTTTAGCCACCCCTGCTCGACCTGCCGTCCCGCATGAGATTTCAGTCAAGTGACTTGGTGGTGTCTGCATGCACTGAGCCCTGTCGAATCGGCGGGGACTTTTCCCAACTCGCTTCCCCGTTATCGTCGTGCATGCTGCCGGCTGTTTGCTGGGTTTCCACATGGGGGCGCCACACAGAAGCGGTTGGCCTAGACTTGTGCCCCGATGATCCAAAGGGTGGCCACCCTGGTGCGAACCGAGACGCACCTTCAATGCTTACTTCCACTCGGGTTTTCTTAGCGTACCGTCCTTTCGTTTATTGTTTTGCTGCCCCAATTTCCTTTTTCCTGCAGTGACTTTAATGGATTTATCGTAGCCGCCCATAGCTACCGGCCTAGTGACCAGCGTCAAGCTCCCATTGATGATCAAGCTGGCCTCATTTCAAGCGCCCGGCTGATCAGTGGGGACGATGACGATCTACAGGATCGGCCCTCTCTCTTCCTTCGTCCCGTCCGCTTTCGGCCTTCACCCTCGTATCCTTTCACCGCTTCTCATTTTCTCAGCCCTTGAACCTTGTATCCATCCCTTCCGCTGGCCTTGGCATTCCCCTCATCAGACAAAGCTTCACAAGGAAAGATAAAATTTGTGGGCAAAGAAAGCGAGAAACCTCCACTTGTCAACCCCCAAGGTTTCTCTCTACCGGCATTGATTCATTGATTGAAATTATTGCATTTTACCCGAGGTCTTGGCAGGCGCTTCAAGCCACCATGGCGCACAGACTCCACTTTGATTTTCCAGCTCGCGACATCTTTCTGTTTTACCATTTTAGCCTTTGGAATTTCGTGCCTCTAACTATTTTGGGTAATTCGAATTATATCTCGATCTGACAATTACGATGTGTGCAACACAGATACCTCCACCACCTCATCAACGCCTACCTCCTCAATCCTTCGCTCTTACCCTCCCTCCTTTCGGTAGTCAGGACGAACCTTTTCCCGGGCAATTCGCTGCCGCCACCGGCTCCGGATCCACCTTCGCCGGAGCAACAGGCTGAGATTAAACGGAAATGCGCAGAGGGGCTTTCGGCGCTACTTCCTGATATCTTCAACCGCGCTGCTGGTCTATCCAGAGAGGACTTAGTCGGGGAAATAGAGTCGGAGTTGGATGTTTGGGGGGACGCGTACTTGAATAGGCATTTGGCGTATCAGATTCTGGATTTGGTTATCGTGAGGGTATTGCCTGAGATGGGGGAGAAGGGGGTTAAGGAGTTGATGGAGGCGAGGGGGATAGGTATATAGCGAATCAAGCAAAAAAAATTTATAACCAATTCTCATGAAGAGATATTTTTGCAATGCAAGTTTTTCCATGTCATTTCTTGTCCTAGATACAGTACTATTTCCTGATACTTGCATTGCTCTGCTGAACCCCATTATCGTTCAGAATATCCTAAGCGTGAGTAGCACTCCCAGTACGTATGCCCCTTTCCAATATAGCAGTCCGAGCATATACAAAAATCCTTACAAATACTCTCTCCTCCCCAACTTGTGGGAGGGTTTTTTTCCGGTTGATCCAAAGCCGCGAGGCTGGGTATGTCTTATGATAAAATAGTTAAGGAAAAAAAGGAAGTGTTGCGATGCGAAAACCCCCCCCCCTGTTCCCCTTCCGGACCCAACCCCTGATTATCCACACCGAAAAAAGGATGAAAGCCGCCCAACCCCCTGATTAGCATGCGTGATCGGTCGTAATAACAAAAAAAGATATGTGCAGAAGAAGAAAGCAGTAGTTCAGAGCATCAAGATAGAGAATGAATACTCCTCTTCCTCCCCATCGGTAGAGTCCCATCACCTCTACTCTCCATCATCGACCGCATACCACCTGGCAACTCATCTCCTCTAAGTTTCAGTTTCTCCATCAACTTGCCCATGGTGATGAAATCTTGAGGATCCATCGCGGAAGAAGGCTGAGATTTGAAGAATTTCATCAGAATGTCTAGTGCCCGTCGAGCTTCATCCTGTGAAGGAGGCGGATTGGGTGATGGATAGCTTGAGAGGGCAGAGTTATGCATGCGGGGCGAAGCAGAGGATGGTTGAGGTGGAGGAGCCATGGAAGCGGGGCTGATGTTATTTGATATTGGAGTGGAGTTTGCGGAGTGCGGGTGATTTTCATAGATTGTAGAGCCAATATTAAGTATAGGCCCTTTGATCTCTCCGAGCGGAGACTCTAAAGAAGGGCTCCTCATGGGCTGCTGAAAAAACGTTGTATTATGGACAGGCTCAGCAGTGGCCGACGTCGGAGGCGTAATATATGGTGGTGCACCGCTGATAGCTGGAAAAGTTTGTCGTCGCGGGCGGGAGTCGGCAGGAGCAAGAACGGGAAGACGCGGCGCCTGTGAGGAAACGCTTGGACTAGGGTCGCAGCTTGTGACTGGAGAAAAGAAAGGTGAGGTAGGACTTCGGAGGTCTGGAGAGAAGACTGAAGGCATGGTGTTCTCGGTGAAGTAGCTTCCAGGCGAGTTCTCACTGTGGGACTGCGTTCTTCGAAAGGTTGGATGAATATCAATATATCCTGGAGGGCCTTCGCTTTTCCGTTGGTCCTGGTCTGGAGAGCTTGGATGTTGTTCCGCGGGCGAGATAGGTGAGATGCCATGTGGTGTTTGGGGGCTGGAGCCTTCAACTGGCTGACCCATGTCAGAGTCTTCCGCTTCTGATTCTGTTGGTCGGGCGCCAAGTAGCCCGTTTCTCTGCTTAAATTTTTCCAGCCAGATGGGGCTGTTGACTTTTGCAACACAATCAGAACTACCCACTGTCGTTGCGAACACTCTGGCTTTGTCTCGGATCATCTCGTTGTTCAACGGCAGCCCTTGACGTTGATGATTCTTCGCCCAGACAGATACAGCTCGTTCGATGTCAGGGAATTTTCCTTTCGCTCGCTTGATCGGCGATCGGCTACCATCGTCAAGATGGAGATATTTATCCTTATGTCGTAGGACTTTTGATACAGTGCTAAAAGTAAATTTAGCAATTGTTAACCACATCATGCAATCAAGTACCAATGTACCTTCTTTCGACACCAAACAAAGCTGGGGCACGGTCAGTGGTAGATACTAAATATGTCTGCAGCCATGTTACTCACAGCCAATTTCCGTCTGCTTGATCGTAGGATTTTCTTCATGATATTGACACATCCGACGTCGGTCTTGGTCAGTCAACGTCCTTCGGCCTGATTGAGGGGTGGGTATCGGCTTCGGTGCGGGCAGAGCAGTCTGGGTCGTGCTTATATGATCAATAGATGTGGTCAACGGCGCAATTGGTCTCGGCGTAAGCGTGGGCGGTGCTGGTGGACTAGAGAGTGGTTGTGATGGAGGTGGATTGATGGACGGGTTGGTCAATTGGCTCGGCCATTGTGGGACAGTCAATGGGTATAAAGCGGGATGCGATGTTACCGGCGGACGAGAGTATATCTGCTCCATTCCCATGTGTGATGGCGGTGACATATAAAAACCGTTGAACTCGTGTAGCGGAGACTGGTGCGGCGACTGATCATCGGCAACATGAACCCATTGACCGAAATCATCGCCATGATGGGCACCGTAGTCGGTCTCCGCCTTCATAGCCGCGGAGTCGGTGGTTGCGTTATGCATCTGGAGGTCGCGAAAGCTCGGGGGTGGGCAACGTTGTCTTTCAATGGCAGCAGACGACCGCAGCGCTGGGGCAGGCGCCCGAGCTTGCAGCCCGAAAGATTCCTCAAGGAATTGGCGCACGTTCCTGGCTTAAGTGTTGGTCCGGCAGGATGCATGCAGCATGTCATGGCAGATTGAGAGAGGAGGCCTAGGAAGTGGTCAATGGTCATGCATGGCGGATATTGGGTAGAAGGCTAGAAGCAGGGCTGGTGCTACTGTATTCCTGCTGCATAGTCGGGGTAACATACTGCTTCTGATCATCAACCTCAAACATCTCACAGGAGCTGCTTGTCTTTTTCCTGCAGATGTTTTATTTCTCGTGCGTGATGCCCCTGCCGATAATGGAAGAGTGGGAGGGGTGATAGCGAGTAGGGATGAACGGATAGATTAATAAGTCTGCATCAGGAAGGATGGGGGTTGCAGCGTAGAGCGTGGGAGGAGGATGGTGCAGCTCAGCGACAGGAACAGCGGTAACGAGTAGTGAAGTGAATTGATACGAGTCCAGTCCGAATTGCGGAGAGTAGCTTGAGTAGGGCGTCAAAGGAAGGCCTTCTTCACGCTATTGACGATATGTAGCAACTAACAAGTGGGCTGTCAGAGGGCATTAATAAGGTACTGCTTCCATCCTAGCCGTTGCGAAACTGGGCGGGAATTGGTTGTCAATCCCTGGTTAGAGGTTTTTGGTCAGGCGATTACTCCGTGCTCGTGCACTGGTAGCTGGTAGCACGAAAGCGGGACGGTTAAGCTAAGGTACTGATCGATGAGCCAGTAAGGGTAATGAAGGGATTTGAAGCTCCGAGTCCGCTGACGAGCTTTCTACTACTTGAAGACTACTCGAAGGAAGCTCGGGAGGAAAGGACTGAACATGCTGACTAGCAAGTGGCAGCGCCGGTTGCACCCACGGAAAACCAGCGAATGCTAATCTAGCAGGCTGTCTAAAGGCTTTAGTAGCCGAAGTCTATTAGAGCTTCAGAAATCTTGAAGATCTGCCCGTCTCTGCTCTAGCCCTCCAACCTACAAGCCAGGAAGCTTGAATGGACAGAAGCTCCCCTGCCATTCCGGCAACTCAACACCAATAGGACTTGATTCCATCCACCAAAAACCACAGCCTAGCGCATTAGTTCTCCCACTGCCCTGCTAAAATCCAGGCAATCTTTTCGTAATTCTTTCTTTTGACACTTATCGCTCCTCAATTTTCTCCGCTCAAAGTGGTAAGCGCCGTGGGAGACATCACCATTGTACCTACCCATGTGTTGCCACCCTTCAAGCGCCCCATATTCAACCCTTTAATCACCAAGGGTCAATATTCAAATACAATGATTCAGTTCCCGAAATGTTTCAAGGACGCCTCTCTGTTTATTGAATCGAATTCCGCCAATAGCCAAAATGTCGCATTGTTGAACCGTGTCGCACATGACAAGCAGGTGACTTGACGTGAGGACGAATTAGAGGTGAAATGATGCACTGATGCCCGCTGACTGGCAGAACGGCGAAACAAATGACATGCCGGCATCTCTCTTGGGTCGGTGATCTACATCCTAACGCCATCAAAAACATTGAGCCCTACGGCCCCTCCGCCCCTCAGCGCAGGTACCAGAGGTACTGCTAATGTCCACTATCACAACTGCCAGCACTGACCATCTCTTTTGAGACACCAATGGAGACCCATCCCATGACAACTACATGTTGATCATACTCAAATAAGACACTCCAACATGCCTTTGTGGTGAATTTGCCCCTGCCCAAAATATGCCATTTTGCTCGTAAACAACCTTTTCGCCCCCGAGCCATCCTTGTCCGGCAGATCTCATGCCAGCCATCCTTTTCGATCGGATCGCTCTTTAATTTCCTCGTGCAATCTAGAGCCCAAAGACCCATAGAGATGCACGCAAAGCCTTTGAGCCACCAGCCGCTGTTCACAGCTTCGTGCCTCGGGAATCCCTCACGGCAACGCGATGACATACTGAAGTTTTATCAATGTATTGAAATGTAGGCGCTCATCTGCCGGTCCTAGACCTCGACCTCGGTCGAGCTACGTCAGTTGTTGAGTGAAAGTTTCATCCCGGTAACTGGAATTGCGGTTCTCGTATTAGGCTGATCAACGGATTGCTGTTGAGGTATCCACACGGTCTTCGAAGAAGCTTTCCCCGTTGCCATGTGTCTATCTTTTGATGATTGTGACTGTTTGATTTTAGAATCTCATTCAATAGTGGCCGTTGACAATGTATTGGTCAAGCTTACTGATGTCTTCATCCGCAAGCTCATGAGCGAGACCCACCCGCTGTGGTTGATGCTTGACGGATTGCCCATACACTATGGCGTGCTTGAACTGCTCTACTATCGTCTTGTGGATGGCATTACACTGTGAGTCCCTCGTCAGTATGAATCCCTCAGTTACCTCGAGCATACTTACAAAGTCTTCGACAGTGCATGCGTGCTTCCTCAACACAACAGGAGTATTGTAATCCGGTGACTTGCCCTTTGGTTTGGTGTATATTCTCCGGAGGCTGAGCTTCTCCCACATCTGTTCCAGCAATTCATCGACGTTCCAGCCATGCTCCGAGCTGATTGGGCATGCATTGGGGATTCGATAGATCAAATCAAGCTCTTCAATCGAGATGGAGTCAATCTTGTTCAAGGCATATATCACGGGAATATAGCTTCTACTCTTAGCCTCCAAGACATCGATCAAGTCATCGATGGTGGCATCGCAGCGGATTGCAATATCGGCCGACGAGATCTTGTATTCGCCCATGACAGCTTTGATCTCCTATGGATCATGAGCGAGCGTTACACATAAACGATTGGGTGAAGCGTACATCATGGTCTATGTGTGTGAGGGGGACGGTGTTCGTGATGCTGATACCGCCCTTGTCCTTTTTCTTGAAGACGATGTTCGGAGGCTCTTTGTTGATCCTGATACCGAAGCCTTCCAATTCCGTTTCAATGACCTTCTTGTCGGTGAGTGGTTTGTTCACATCCAGCACAATAAATATTAGATGACACGTTTTAGCAACAGCGATGACCTGACGACCTCGGCCCTTCCCGTCTTTCGCACCCTGAATGATACCCGGGAGATCAAGCATTTGGATGCTGGCGCCATTATACTGGACCTGGCCGGGTACAGTGGTAAGAGTTGTGAATTCATAAGCAGCCACTGTGGATGATCAATAGTGGTCTACAAGTTGCATGAAAGACGGAAGACCTTCTGAATTTTGCCCAGTCAATCTGCTCATTAGGGTACTTTTTCCGACCGAGGGGAAGCCAATGAAGCCAACACTGGCGACGCCTGTACGGGCGACATCAAAGCCAGCTGAACGGGATTAGATACCTTGGCTTGCTGATTAGGGATGCGAAAACATACAGCCTCCTCCACCACCACTTGATTGCGGTGTTAGGAGCTCTCGTTTCAATTTGGCAAGCTTAGCTTTGAGTTGACCTAGTAATTGATGAGTATCTTTTAGGTTTTGAGTACGAAATAGATAGTCAGACCTAGATGGAAACTCGTATTTTTATTTTTCTTGCAACATAATAATCAATACATCATCTACACCATAAGATTCAGATATCCCATACTTGAGTCTTGGCCATTTCGGCCTCGATATCTTTGATCTAACTTATTCAGCGACCAGATGCTGACTAAATAGAGCGGTTCTTCCTACCTTGTCCGCTGTTGTCGCCATTTTTCTAGATTTGACTACTCAAACTTATCGTAGCGTGCTCTCCGGAGAATTACTCCTGAAAATGAGTGATATTTGAGGTTGGTGATATGGAGATAGAAAGTGCTGCAAGTGTGATCGGGTAGAATTGCCATAAGAAGGCTAAGTGTGGCAGATCGGCTGTCCGACGAATGAGAGCCTTTGAAAGCGATTTTCCTATTTTTAGATGTATTCAAAGCTATGTTTTTCGCAAGTCATAGGATGTTTGTCGCTCACATGATCTTGCATCAATGGGTAGCAGACGCCGCGGTATGTGCGCACCACCATGGATATGGACAGATGTCTGTTTCGAGTCACCCTACCATCAACAAGCATCCAGGGTAAAGAAGGTGCGACCCATGGTCATGACACGTTGATGGCTTTCCCATTGTCCGTCGCTTTCCGCACCTTAGCTTCCATGTAGCAAACTGAACGTAATGCTTTTATTTTCATCATAGCTTGAAGTTAAGCTTCCTTCATCTATGATTCAATATTTAATTCCATGAGGCATAGATCCTTTACCTTCGGCCCCTCTTCCTAAGTCTGTCACCTGAATCACTCTCATAAGTAACTATTTCCTTTCATTCTTTGTCAAGGAATTCCACCTATCCACAATCTGTCCCATCAACTGTCCTCCACAATGCCATCAGCAATTGAAGACTTAAGCCCATCGGCTCCTATTATTCCAAAGTCCACAGTCAACGGCCCTCAGGCCCGTTTCCAGCGACTCATCCAAGATATTCAGTCCGAGCTTGGACCTAACGACGGAATCGTTTCTTCAAATGCAGTTCGCTTGAGGCTCGAGTCATTGCTAAAGGACTACCGTTCAGAGGAGGGAGCATGGCATGATTTTGCGTTTAAAGATACGAATCAGACATTCACTCGCAATCTCGTCAATAGAGGAAATGGAAGTTACAACCTGGTACATATTCTCATGATCTCAAAAATTGAGGACCAGACTGTTGACGTAAACACCATTAGCTAGTAGTGGTTTGGAGTCCTGGACGAGAAAGCGTGATACACGATCATGCCAATTCACATTGCATCATGAAGGTATTTGGTTGATCCAATCACATTCTTTGCGCAAATTGCTACACCACCGCTGCACCTTTTTTTTTACCTCATTTCGTGGCAATTGCCTAACAGCGTCTACAGATTCTCAAAGGTACTCTTACCGAGACCCGCTACGCATGGCCCAACACCACAAAGCCTGCTCCAATGAAAACCACCCAGTGTACCACATTTGGTCAAAATGAAGTCACCTACATGGCAGACACTTTAGGCCTGCATAAGATTTCAAATCCGGACCCAAAGGAGTTTGCAGTATCCTTGCATCGTATGTTTGCTTCGCCCTTATACTCTTCTTCTTCCCACTTCTAGAGCGTATCAAGAAATAGCGACTGATGATCGATAGTGTACACCCCTCCAAACGCAGCGATCGATGGCTGTCAAATCTTCAACGCAGCTACAGGAGAGGCGACACATGTGACGGTGTACAACTACTATTCGATATATGGCCGGCGTTGCATTGCCTGAGCCTGTTTCCTTTCAAGTCATACGCCCTAGAACACTGCCAGCAATGGCGAAATGTACTTTTAGGTGGTCTCCATCAGGGAGCCTTTCTCCTCTCAACGGGAGAGTGATGTACATAATAAACCAATTCATTCATCATCTTTAATCCCTTAATGACTCCACGATTCCCCCCAAAACCCCGTGTCATCATTTCATCTCCCAATCCCAATCCCAAAACAGAACGCAAGCCTCATCGCCGCCGGCACAACCGTCATAACCATCGCAACCCACTCCTCCCCCCTCCAAGTCTTCAGATCAAGTATCCGTTTCCTGCCTATCCCCACACAGCTCCCATACAAATGTAGTACATCACACATGAACATCCCGAACAAGCACCCCTTCCACACCTCCACAGAAGACGTAGAGCGTAGGACAACGCCTTGGATCCAGGAGAATAGCAAAAGATGCCCGCTCAGTTGTGCGTAGATTGGAAAAGTATCACGGGAGTACTTTGCTGTGGGAGATAGACTGGAGAGATAGGTGGAGGGGGAGAAGAAGGTGATGAAGGTGCCGAAGAAGGCGGCGAAGGGCTCGAAGTAGAGGAATAGGATTCGGTAGGCGAGGGGTATGTGGCTGTGGGTGATGGACATGGTTTGGGGTTTGGGTTGTGGATGGGGGGCTATGGAGGTATTAGTGCTGGGCAGGTGGTCAGTGCCTTTCCTACGATTCAGAGAATCAAATTCGAGCTTTTCTTATTCATATTATGACTAGGTGACGTCATCTTGCATTCAAAAAATCTCAATTTGAGAATAGTGCTGATGTGCTAGATCTGAACGCAGCTACTCCGTAGCGACTTGAAGACGCGGTCAGATTTCCATTTCAACGTCAATCCATCCTAATTTACCATTCTCCAGCTTCTATGAGATGATTTTGGAGACACTCGACGTTCTCTATCGTTATGGTAAGATTCAATGTCTTCATAGAGGTTTGATATGGTGCCCAAGTGGCTGTGATACGGCCATGAATTGTTTCTCCAGCATCTGTATAAGAAGCTACCCTATATCCCTATCTTCGTGTGGGTAGATCTCAAGCGTAAAGTCCAGCCAATTTTCCATCTGCGTTTTTATCTACGCTTCTTGTCTTTTGGCCTTTGCAAGTGCGATTCATTAATCTGAAATAAATCCATGACGAGCTTGTCAAGTCCGTGCATTCAGACCATGGGTTTACTGCATGCATTGGACAGACATGGCGCCCAAGTCATAGAGAAACAACGGAAAGAAGCAATTATTAATATAGTATGACTTGGGTGCATGTTTCTAGGTTCACACAACCAGAGCTTAACCCTACTGGTGTTCCTACCTTTTGCTCTTGCAGGTCCTATGTTCGATTATATCGAGATCAAGACAGTCGATAGAGCGTAAAAGAATCTTAAAGTATTGATTGAAATTGGTATATAAAATCGAATGTATTGATTCTATCATGCTATGATCCATTGAAGCTCCAGCCGATGCTTATACCATCGAATATTCCTTGCATTTGCAACCGAACTCCAAAGTAGAGAAACCGATACATCGATGTAGACCGCCGAGTGAAACGCCTACCAAATGGTCCATAGGATCCTTCCCATATCCGTCGGTTCCTTCCATATGCTGTAAGCTATTGATTGCCATACATGATCCATCGTCAAATCCACACCCCCAGATTACATGATCACGCAACCACCACTCCTTGCCCTTCTCCTCCCTCCCCTCGGTCCCCCCTCCTCTTCATCCGCATGCACCATCGCCGCTTCCCTCGCTCTTCTCCTCCGCCTCCTCGCGCCCGCACCCCCAGCTCCCGCCTCCTCGCTCGCAACCATATACTCGGCCCACTTCCTCTCCAACCTCTGCGCACTCTCAATGCGCCCTTGGCGGATACGCTTCATGTGCTCATTCACCGTATCCTGGTACCCGTAGAAGCATTTAAGGGAGATGAGGAGGGAGCGATTGGGTTCGGTGTTGCGGGACATGATTTCGCGGATGCCGGTCCAGGTGACATTCTGGCAATCGTAGACCGTGAGATGGAGGGCCACCTTTGGGCGGCGGGGTGGTGCGCAAGTGGGGAGATCTGAATGAGTGAGAGGAGGAGAAGAAGAAGTGAAAGGCATTGATTGGTCGCGAATGCGGATTTGAGCGGCGGCTTCGGTGAGGACGAGATCTGAGACACGGGTATTGTCCATGTCGACAGAGCGGAGTTGGTGGCAGGCTTTGATGATTGGGAGCATGCCTGTGTCACCAAGGTTTTCGCAGTAGCTGATGTTGAGGTGCTGGAGGATAGGAGCGCAGGGGGATTGAGCAAGGTTCTGGAGGGTGCTGTTGGTGATGTCTTCTATTTCTTCCATGTCGAGGTGGGTCAGGAATGGCGTGTCTTTGAAGAGATTCTTGAACGCATCGTCGGACAGAGTGAGGATATGCGAGAGTTGGAGACCGGCAAGTTTCGGGACATTGTGTGCTAGGCATTTGACTCCCTTGTCGTTTAGATGATGACACCGGCTGAGGTTAAGGTGTCGGAAGTTGCGAGGTGGTACAATGGCTCGGTCTGTGAGAGGATCAATCTCGGGATCCACTCCTTGCAGCAGGACTTCCAGTCCTTCATCGTTGATGTCGCTGTGCGCTATGACAAGTCTTTCAAGAGTGTTGCGCTCGAACAGATCCAGAATAAATGCCTTGTCGTTCCAACCTCGGGTCTCGCTTGCTTTGAGATCCTTCAATTTGGGGCAGGATTTAACAATCCTATGCAGACCCTGCGTGTCTAGATGATTGCACCAGGACACATCAAGGTATTCTAGCTGTGGACATTGGGCAACGATTTTCATGGCGGTGTTATTGATCGCTTGGACTCCACAAAAGTTGATATGTCTTAGACCAGCGTTGCGGGAAAGGAAGTACTGTACCGAATTTCGATCAATGCGGCAACCTTCGAGAGAGAAGTATTGTAGGTTCCGACATGCATCAGAGATCGCTCGGCCATGCGTCGTCCATCTCTCCCAAAGCTGTACACAGCCTCTCAGGTTGAGGTCGCGTACAAAAGGACCAGCAGCGGTCAGGATTTTAACCAATGAGGTACTGGATATATCACGGTAATAGTCCTGAGTTTCGATGCGTGTCCATAGCTGGCCGTCAAAACACATCGTGTGCCACGACTTGGATACTGCTGAGCATCGCACAATTTCCCAAGGCTCAAGATACTGCAAGATGCGGATCCGTATTTCGTATGGCATTTCACCCCAAAAGTCGAGATCCCGCTCCCTACGCTTGGGTGCTGTTCGCAATACCGGCTTCGAGAAGTAATCTTCAGCTGGGCCCGTCGCTTCGGAATTCGCCGCAAGCTGTCTTTCGCGCGGCGCCGAACGTAAATCAGCGGGCAGTGAAACGGTCAATGCCGATTGAACAGCAGGGCTGGGAGCGACAATCCTTATACGCGACTTGAAATCAAAGGACTGGGCATCGGGTCCAGGGGTTGTCACGACAGAGGTTGGAGCAGTTGAAAAGCCCACGGAAGTCTGAGAAGAATACGAGTTGCCATGTGAATGGCCGTATGTTGAAGAGGACGAAGCCAGCGAAACGCAAGACATTGATGCCTTTCCTCCAGTGCGGTAGCTCGACGAAGGAACGCGGCCCATGCGCGCAAGTGATGGAGACGAGGACATTCTCTGTAAACTTTGGAGGAATCGCTTTCGACCCTTGAGCTTCACGGGCTCTTCGAATCGCAAGGCCTCTCCACGAGCTCCGTCCGAGGTGGGTAGATCCATTGTCCCATTAGGGTCATCTGTCATGTCGTGAGACATGTCGAAATACTTGCTGCACCCTCTCCCAAGGGCGAGCGCGTGATGATTTCAAAGAGAAAGGGGACTTGGAACTCGACGTTCGGACGGGAGTCAGCAACGCCCTGTCTGGGTGCAGTCGTCAACAAAACATCTGGTAGCTTCGAGGAGAATTCAACAAAGGTCTTTCTCGATCTCCCGGTCGTGCAGATGGAATGCACAGTTGCTGCTGTTATTGTTGTCGTTGTCGCCGTAGTAATAAGGGAAGTTCGTCTCCTTTGGAGGGGGAAGGATGTCAGCCGGGCTTAGGCACATGGGAGAAGTCACATTCACCCTACCAAAGAGAAAAGTAAACAGTGCCCAGAGAGCTGCAGCGATTAATCAGGCGCAAGTGCTCATTCAATGCTTAGAGAAGACAATGTCGTTGCGCAACTCGTCGAGCTGTCCAGTATCGCTGCCGTCAGAGCTCCCCGTCCCTGAAGCTTACCCCTCCGCCAGCAATCGATAGGCGATAAGCTGATTGTTGATCATGTGCCAAGCCTTGCGATGATCTGAACAACAGCGGCAGCGGCCAAAGGCACAAAACGACAGGAGTGCTTAGGTAGGAATGATTGAAGCGCAAAGTGAAAACAGTGGAATGGTTACCAGGATACTGAAGAATAGCAGCGGAGAAGGTAGGAAGGAATGGAAGAGTAGAGTACAGCTCCACAGCTGGAGACTAGAGCATTTGGGGATAGTCGACCACATCAACCCCTCATCCATTGGATCATTGGATCTCCCTTTTGGCCCTTGCAGGTCCAGATCGCATATCACTCGACTGTCCGCTTGCATGATAGCATGTGAAAGAGATATCGATATCTATAGACGCAAA
Source organism: Opeltia flavorubescens (assembly GCA_000442125.1). Classification (NCBI taxonomy): domain Eukaryota; kingdom Fungi; phylum Ascomycota; class Lecanoromycetes; order Teloschistales; family Teloschistaceae; genus Opeltia; species Opeltia flavorubescens. The sequence goes on from KE546974.1 coordinate 332,776, forward strand.
GACTTGCTCGGGAAATCGACCTCATTGCCCTGTCTCAGGCAGCGCATGTCCAAATCTTCGACTCTAACTTCAAGCACAAAGGCAATCAGGCTTGCCTAGACACTGTAAGGCTGCAAAAGATCTGTCTGGTAAGGTACTCATGCAGACTAAATGCACAGCAAAGCGGGTGGTAGTGCGCGCTGTCAACGCTGGCTCCAGTAATAGTCCCGTCCCCGGTTGCTCCCGAAATCCCTGAATGTGTGAGAAATATGTGTTTCTGCTTAAGCTGCGATTAGATGATGAGAATCAATTCACTAGCCGATGGGACCTAGCATTTGGCCGGCAGGAAGGATGTTGTAGATTTTTCGTCAAGGTGTTCTTCCCTTAGTGTAACAGCGCAGGAATGGGGTATATGTATAACATACAAATGTTCGACATTCGGAACGAAGAATGCATCGAAGAATAGTGCGCTCAATATCCATCTCCCAATAATCATGTCCAAGAAATGCATCTCAACGCCATTTTTGTATTATCTCTTTCATCCAATACCGAAACCAATGGATTCTCGGTTGTCGTCCACGACCCGGCCATACCTAGCATCACCAGTAAGCAAAGAGGTGTATCAAGAAATTTGATCAGACTTACTCGAGTAGCAGTCGAAAGAACCAGGCTTCGAAATCTTCATTGCGAAGAACTTGGCCTGCCCATTCCCTGCTTTGAGCCGCAATGCGCCGAGCCTGGGACTTGCCGATTTCTTCTTCGTTGAAATATCGAACACTTTCCAAGTACTCGTCCCCTTTGAGCGAGAGTGGTACGTAATGGATCCATGGACGCAACCATGCTTCGTGCCACTCCCTAAAAATCGCCATCTTGTAGATCATGCTTGTGCTTTTAAGAAATGCATAGAATCGTCCACTGAATGCATTGCCGTCCATATCCAGCAAATACTTATATGCCCACGCATCCTGTTGCTTCGACGGTTTGACGACCTCAAAGTATTCCTTCTGCGCATTGCAATCATCAGGGTCGCATTGGCCAATATGGGAGAACTTGATGTCGAACATGCGCTTGTAATCCTGACGTTGCACGTCCCGTAGTTTGAAAGTATTCATATCCGGGCTGCTCTGATTATCGAATACTTTTGCGGTGTCTAGTGCGTTCATCTTTTCCACGACCAATTGCCGATGTTGATGTCTCCAACCACCGTCTCTCGAAAAGCCACCAGTCGTAGAACCCCGCCAGAATAGCTGATCTTTCTTGTTTTCCCAGGGATAGTCAAGCCTCTCGTCGTATGCAACCTTCTCAGCCCAGTACCACGGCGACGGGTAGAGTATGTCCTGGAAGCTACTGATTTTGCTTTGGGAGAAGATGGGAAAGAGATCGTGGACAATCTTGAAGGCGTTTGGTCGGCCGAAGAAACCAAACCTTTCCTGCAAAGACGGTGACAAGCAGATATCAGAGAACGCTGTATGGTTGGATATAAGACCAAGTTCTGAGAAGGTGAAGGATTTCGAATTATCCCTGATAACCTCGTCCAGCGCTCTAACGGGAGTCTCCGGCGGGCAAGACATTCTTGAATTGGTCCATGTTGCCTGGTGAGCAAACCAATTAAATCTGGTCGTCTTGACATCGCTGAAGCGTTTTCCGTCGTCCAAATCAGTCGGTCTGGGTGACCAAGAGTTCCTAGGCGAAGGGTTTGTGAAGGAAACGGGCATTGCTTTATCTTTTGCTGCGGCCACCAGCCTGCTCAAATCGTCGTCAGGGATAACCACTCGAGGCTCGTCATGCAGGTTGAATGGCAGGTCCATATCCGGCAAATGTTTGACAAAACTATCCATCATGCCCACTGTTGATTTCTGCTGCCATTCAGGCCCGCCAGCAGCGGTTGCTACAGCTCCATCCCTGATTAAAACCCCCAGTAAGCCATTGTCGAACCCAAGTGCTTCCCTTGCTCTTTTACGTATCAGTGCCGGCTCAAGAGCCCAGAATGGTAGCAACGCATGATGTATTTCGTCATACTCGTCAATGAACCGAACGTTCCTTTCTTTGGCAAACTGGTACCATTTGTCAAAATTGGGTGGGGGAGGGACTTTGTATCTTCTTCTGTACTCGTTGACTGCATCAGCCAGTGTCTGGGATTGCCTCGACCTTGTATTATCGAATTCATGTTCCGCTTCAGTGATGAGCTGGTGTATTGGGTGAGAGGTATCGTCAGAGGGGGGTATAGGCGTCGAGTCTGGAGGGTTGGAGATATCGACGATTGGAGTATAAGGTTGTCTCCGCAGTATGGATGTTGTGATGAGGACTAGGAAGCATATTGCAAGTAGCGATACGAGTTGGGTACGTCTCATTCTTGATGCCCAGAAAGTCGGAGGTGATTGCTAAAATGTGAAAGCCATCGGTTCCATTGTAGGGCAGCCAATCGATCTAGCTGTGCACTTTTGTAAGATCACATCAATATGATTGCAAATTTGACCGAGAGTAAGCATGGGGATTCTTCTTGCCCATACCTGTCTTTCGATGACAGGGGCCGAGGAGAACAGACGATACCTCAGGGTTCTCGCAAGAAAATAATGCCAAGACTTTCGTAAAATTAAGCCTGAGGCCACCATCTAAGACGTCGTTACTACGACTTCACTATCATCATTCAACGTGTAGTGTCAATGCTTATCACATTGTTCAAAAGTCGAAAAATGTAATCGCTGCTGACAGTCCAAGCTAATGCCGACAGATCTGGGTGGATGTTATGTTCCATCGTCATCCTGGGCGGATAGAACATCACATGGAGTGCCTTCGCATACCAGTGATGAAGATAGGTAGGTGGACGACTCTGTAGCAATGGTAGAGAAATCAGGTCTATGCTCGATAGTAAGGAGACATGAGAGGCAAATGCTATCATTGAAAGAAGCCCTTCTGCCTCTTCGTATCATATCAAGTTTTTGGCCATCCTTGCTCTTTATTTTCTACGTCTCAGTTCATTCTCCCCGCTCTCGCTGCAGTGTTCTCTTCTAGCTATTTCTCGTCGAAATCTCATCTCCCAGTAGCATGATTGAGCTTCTTCCTCATGTTCTCTTGGCCCTTCCCTTCCATTCAGCCTGCTTGTTGGCCATCTAATACCTCCTAAGAGGAACTTTGCTAGTCTGCAGCCAATTTGACTACCAAAGGATGAATACCTTTTGAATGATCCTTGACTGCAAGGAAGACTCGTGGAATAAGGACAATAACGTACAGGACTTCGAGGTCTTTGCCCGTTGAATCCCTGACACATGCATCACAGCCTTGAGGACTTGAGATGAAGGGCTTAAATCCACGGAAAAGTGTATTGAATCTCTACTCTTGGGTCTTATGAAGCCAAAAAACGAATACCGTGTTGGAATGAAGTAATTATCTTGTGCCGTTCACTGCTCTCTCTGTCCAGCTTAGCGTGGTCACAACGAATATAAAAAGTCACTCGGTCTCCCACTTTCTTCTTCCCTCGTCATGAATCCTACGAAAGCAATCATCTCCTTTAGAAAGCCCTAAACTTTGAAGTTAAGCCATTACAGCAGCCATACATCATACTCATTAGAGAGACCTCGTTGCTTATGCATATCTATGTCGAGGCAACATTCAAATCCAGGAAACCTTGAGACTAACATGTCGGTACCAAATGAACCTTCAGCCTCGACCGTTGGCTTGAATACGGAAACGGTAAATCTCAAACCTATCATTCTAGGCTTTACTGATATTCTACTTACAGTTTCTTTTGCCGGATGAAATCTCTGCTACGCTATTCAAGTTAGAAGAGGAAGAGAAGTGCATGAAATTCCGGTTGAATGAGATACGGGAACAGAAGCGGAAGATCCTAGATTCTTTGCCAGGTGCAAGAAGTGCCAGAGAGACAAACGCACCCCACAGATTGTCATCTTCCGAGCCATCAATACGCAATAATACACGCAAGCAAGAGGCCGGATACAAGGAAGGGAGAGCATTGACGGCGAAAGAGATAATGTATGTCATGATGACCTTCCTCTCTGACTTTGAATGACACTGGCGTCTGCCATAGGTACTGCACTAGCCATTACAAACTATTCGATCCTACCCGCCACAGTCCAGCCATTCTCGCGATGATCGCACCGCGCCAGCAGCTGACGCCAATACTGGATTACTCGATATTTGATCAATACTTACTCTACTCTAACCCTTATTTGACTCAGGATACAGTCAATGAGATCCCTCGATCTGGCGTCCGTCTTGACGATATGGCTGTCGGGCATGTCCTCGCTAGTCCAGTTTGGCGTAAAGACTTGAACACGCTATGGCCTGCGGAATTCGACGTACCAGGCTTTCCTCGTGCTACGCGAGCTCCCCTAGGGCACGCATACAAGATCAAAGTAGAGGAAGGCGACACCGATGTCTCGGGATACGTAGCGACAGCCGTAGATGTCGGCTTCTATATTGGGTGGTGGCGGGGGCTTCAGCCCCTTATGGGCAAGGAAGGACTTGACGCAGGTACCTACATCGTTCGCCCACCTCGCGAGAAGTTCGCATGCGAAGGATTCGGTTGGAAGAAGGATTGGAAATGCAAAGTCCAGCAACCAGCCGGCTCCGCGCACGATCCGACTCCGGGCTTACTCCTCCGAGGCAATCAAAACTCTGCCCAATTCGTACCTACTACGTTGGATACAGCGATGGAGTAGACAACAAGGAAGAAAGGCCCGTGAGCAGGAAAAGGAGGAAACACAGGAAGGAAGCCTAGCCGACTTACATAGTATACTTTAGACTTTGACAGCCTAATCAATGTATGGTACACTGCTTTCAATTGAGTGACCAAGTCAAACGCGGCTATTTGGCGCCACTCAATAGCAACTTTACTCAATGTTCCTTAAATTTTTTGACACTGCTGGGAATCATGTAGATCGGATGGATGCATTCCGGTTCCTCGTTACGGGATGGAGACTGCCATACGGTGGTCGTCGAGCTCCACGGTCAATGAGCAGCGTTTCCTTCTCGTCGATGTTTCAGGTCGTAGCTTCAGACATTGTGTAGTCGAGAAATACGATGGCAAAGGTCTTACGTATCAAACACTTTCTGTTCACCGCAATGTTCCCGCTTTCCGAGCGTTTGATTGGTCTCCCCACAATGAGTCCGTTCTGGCTGTTGGGGAATGGTCAGGATCTGCGACTGTACTCACACTTCAGGATGAACAATCGACACCTTTTTCCTTGCCTGTCAAATCGCAACGTCCTGTCAATGCTGTAGCTTTCGCGAAGTCTGGTTTACTAGCTGTCGGCCTTGAGCGCGTTAGAAACGACTTTTCACTTAACATTTGGGATGTCGAACATCGTCTGCTTTCAGATGCTTCTCCAATCGCTGGCCCTGGAAGATCAATACCCGAACCTGTCCGCAAATTGGCAAGCTCCGAAGGCATCACGAGTATTAAGTTTTTCCATGGTCAGCCAGATACTTTAGTGGCAGGCGTGAAAGGTGCTTGCATCAGACTATACGATTTGCGCGAGCAAGCAGGAACTCCCGTTGTTCAGTTCTTGACAGCCTCTGTCCACAACATTGGCATCGATCCCCTGGACGAGAATTACTTCGCATCCGCAGGGGCTCAAAAGGATGTGACCATTCAAATCTGGGATCGCCGCTTTGGCCTTCTGTCCTCCGTCGCCTCTTTAGGTTCAGGTTCGAGCCATAGTGCTCATTATGGGCCTGTGCTTGAATATAAGAAAGCTTTCGAGGCTTCATCATCTACAGCACAGCCTCAGATATGGAGCTTGCGGTATTGCAGAGGTCAACGTGGCTATTTGGGTGCTCTCGCCAGTAATGGAGCTTTCAAAATCTTTGAGACCAAGCAGACGTATGCACCTGAAGCGAACGGAACCCAGGACCAACCGGGCTGGGTCTCTCACGGACAACCTTATGTGCAGCCTCAACTCCGTACAGAACGTATCCATGGAGTTGAACCTTCTTCGGCAAATTCCAAAACAAGGCTTCAGGAGAGTTCACGCATTGTGGCTTTTGACTTTACAAACCTTGCTGGTCCGAAGGGCAGGCCTTCTGCCATTACAATTCGAGCTGATAAAAACATCAGTGTCTACGAGCTCAAGGGTCTTCGGCCAGTATTCGCTTTGTCTTCTACGGGGCAATTAGTAGGTAGCAGCCTCGGTCACCAGTCCAAACAAGGGAGCCCAACGCAACAAGACAGTTTCTCTCATATAGGTCTCTACCACACAAGAGCTCCTACGGATCAAATTCCGATGGACTTAATGGCGAATTCAGGAAATGCCGGAAGTCCCGCTAAGCCATCCAGAGATCTCCTTCCCAGACGCAATCGTATTGACAAAGGGACGGCATCACTGTCTAGTCGTGAGGATCATGAGCGATGGTTCGAGAAAACCTATTCCTGCCAGGAAAAGTCTATCGAACCTGCTCTGGCAATTTTGGATTTGAATCGCCGCCGCTGTACGCGAGGTTATCTTTTCGACTGCCGGAAGAATATGGAAATAGTAGCAGATGACCCGTGGTTGGAAGATATGTGGGAATGGGTTGGGAGTAGGTCCATTACCAACTTCTTCCTAATCCGCTTACGGAAAGGTTTTCAGGAGCAAAGCGTCTCTCAATGGACGAGAGTTTCGTCGTTCGCGGTATCGATCTGAGCTATCTCGGTGTCTATAATATATGGAACATCGACTTGGGTAAAGCCGGTGGATCTTCATTTGGAGCTTGGAGCTGACAGGTCAACCAGGTTCTGAAAAGGCAGTCCGGATATCTGGAAGGTCTGAGAACACGGACATCCTCTACGCCATCGAAGCCATCTGTCGAAGCCTAGAGCTGCCAGAGCTCAAGTCTATCGACTCGTCCTTACCAGCACACCGCCGTGTCTGCCTTCATATCTGCGGCTTCGGGCTTCCGAGTGAGGAGCTAGATAACACCATTAAAGCTCTCATCGACCAAGAGCGGAATACTAAAGCCGCGGCTTTGGCACTGGCTCACAATGAATCGAAGCGTGCGCTGGCTGCCCTTAGATCTAGTCCTACCCCAGCACATCGCGAGCTTTCCCTTGCGCTTGCGGGATTCATCAAAGGCGTGACGGACGAGACCTGGAATGAGACTATTACGGACATAGCAGTTTCCCTGACCGACCCCTATGCCCGTGCTATTCTAGCTCTGGTCCGCAACGGTTCCTGGCGCGATGTCTTGTCTGAAACCTCTCTTCCCCTCCAATACCGCGTCGGTATTGCAGTCATGTATCTCCCAGATCCAGAACTCACAAAATACATCTCAGCACTTACAAATGAATGCATCCGGCACGGAGACATTGAGGGACTTCCCCTCACCGGTCTTTCCGAACAAGCAGTCCCTCTCCTACAAAATTACATCCTGAAGTACCACGACCTTCAGACCGCCATCCTCGTCATCTCTCACACCTCACCACGCTACTTCTCCTCTCCTCTCGTCGACATCTGGCGCACAGAGTACCGCTCCCTCCTCAATACCTACCGCCTCTTTATCCACCGCATCCGTTTCGACACCGGCGCTACAAAACTCTCCGCCCCTCCCAATAGCAGCAAACCCACTCTCACACCCCCCGCTAAGCAAGTCTCTCTCAAATGCAACAACTGCGACCAGTCTCTCGACCGCAATCCCGCTCACGCTTCTGCGGCCGCTCCTCCCTTGCCTCCATCCTCAACCTCGGGTTCCGTATTCGCAGACCACAAATCCGGGACCGTGTGCCCCAAATGCGGGAAGCATATGCCCAGATGCGTGGTCTGTATGCTCTGGCTCGGTATGCCGGATCCGCATACCAAAGGCGGCGCACACACGAATGCACAGGCGATGGAACGGAGCAGGGAGTCAGCGCGGAGCGGAGAGAAGGGCAAGGGGGAGACAGGGAGGGACTTGATGAAGGAATTCATTACCGTTTGCAGAGGGTGCTGGCATATGGCGCACGCAGGACACGCGGAGGAATGGTTCAGGGGGAATAAGGAGTGTCCGGTGCCGGGTTGTGAGTGTCGATGCATGGAGATTGATGTTGGCGCCGGGGGATGAAGAGATCTTATCTACTGCATCGGCAATAGCAATTTCTACAAAGACTAAGGTCATTTTCACTCGGTCGTTGTTCTCAAATAGACACTCAGTTGCCATTTTACCCCGCAAAAATCAACGCTGACCGCCATAAAGATGAGTCATATCAAAGCCAGATACCAAAAAAAAATCCGTAGACCTTCTTCAGCGAATGGCAATTCCGCGCGGCGCGGAATTGCCATATGCGTAAACTACTGTCGACAAGACAAAAAAGTAAAAAAAGGGGGTAATAAAACAGAATTCGGGAAAAAAAGGGGCCTAACTGGGATTTGAACCCAGGACCTCTTACATTTCAGATTCCGTTAACCCAAAGCAAGAATTCTGCCACTAGTTTTGATCATTAGCATGTGAAAACGTGTGTAGGAATCAATGTGAGGCACCTGAACTATCAGGCCTGCATTGAAAACGTAATTCCTAGTTTCGAAAATGAAGTCGTTTTCTTGATACTGCGTCTTGGCATAATCCGAAATCGAGGTGTCGACTTCTCGACTTCTCGAGGTGTTCTACAACTCCGGCCAGATAGTTCAGGTTTGTCACTCTGGTTCTTACACTCTGTAGTGACTGATAACAAAAAAGCTTTTTTGATGTTGGGTATGGTCACTGAAGTACAATCATACCGTAGATTTCTATGTGTTATAACATACCAGCTGGCTTATACAAAGAATCGGTGTATCGATATCAAACTCCTTTAAGCTGGTCTTGGTGTACACCAACACTCATGCTACGGTGGCATACGGTCTATCGGACAGGACTACTATCTTGAAGCCTCGTATAGTCTCAATTCACGCATGTATCGACACTTGAACAAAATGTCAAAGGAATTGTACTAATCATCTTCGTATGAAGTCTCCATAATACACGCGAATCAAAGCCGGCCGAGGTCTCCAATGCATCATCTCCCAACGACATTCTCTACCGTCCATCGCATGCCCATTTATTTCCTTTCTTGACCCCCGCCTTCTTCGGTACTCGCCTCACCATCGACTTCTATGTTGGCCCTTTTTTTGCCACGTGGTGTCTGAGGAACCGGTGATTATTGGAGCCGCATTACTAGAGGACTTCCCTTCCTAGCCAGACCTTCATTGGGGTCGTCGTATATGCCCGCTAAAAACCTGGATTGGACATTTGCAGCTCATTTTCCATCCAAATCCGTCGCATAGGAAGTCTTCGTGCGAGGGCCGGATGGTGTACATTCCGGCGTCCATACCTTCCTTCCCCATCAACGGCTGAAGACCTCTCCACCAACCCACATAGAAGCCCTTGTCCTCAGCTGTAGCGATATTCCCGTAGGCGTCTCTATCACCTGCTTCTACACGTATCTTATACGCGAAGCCGAGGGGCGCACGAGTAGCCCGGGGAAAACCAGCAACGTCAAATTCCGCGGGCCAATATTTTACGAGATCGCCACGTTTGAAACGGCCACTGGCAAGAACGCAGCCGACGGCAAGATCGTCAAGGCGGACTCCCTGCCTTGGGATGTCCCCAACCTTGTCTTCTGTCATGTAAAGGTTCGAGAACAGAAGGTATTGATTGAATACAGAGAAGTCCAAGCTTCGAGTGATCTTCTGCGGCACGATCGAGCTCAGAAAGTCTGCCCCATAGGTGAGGGGATGGTACATTATGTATGCCGCTGTGTTGAATCTAGAACAGTCAATTCAATCACTGGAAAACCACGGACAACCGCTGTATACCTAGCAAGATTCTGCGGGATAGGCCGAGCTGCCTTGTACCCCGGCTCATGTTTGCTCGCCTTGCCTTTTCGTCCAGCTTCTTGAGTCACCGACTTTCGTTTAGAGCTGGCCTTCAATGGAGTCAATTTAGCTCATGAATAAGGATTGGGATCATACACTCTCTGCGTCGGAGTCACTCAAGACAGCTTCGTCATCCTCTGATGCCTCTACTTAAGCGTCAGCTTGATGAGGTCCATCTGTAGCGAAAGATTGACCGAATATACCATCAGAGGCTGCGAATACTCGTTCAAGCGATGTATCTGCACCGGCTTCGTCACACATGTCGGTAACTTGATGAAGGACGAGTTAAGTTGTAGAGAGCGGTCAGGATGATCTCGACCCAAGAGTACGTTGGATATTTCCTCCAGAAAGAGCTGAGTAAATATATTCTTGAAAGAAGAAAACAATTTCAGTTTCAAAGTTTTTATTCTTGGGAAATGGGCCAACCGGGGTTTTGGGACTTGATCTTGTGGGTCTGGAGGTGAAGGTAGAATGAATGTAAAAGTGAAGCAGTATACTTATTTGAATTCCTATTCGCTATATCCTGGATGTGACACTGGAATATGCTCGATTTACATCACTGTTTCTTTGCCTGATTACATTTGGTTCACCCCGTAAATGAAGAAACAAGAACCGCTCAACGCTGGAGATCGATTCCCACTTTAACCTCGAAGCTCCCAAATGGAGCTACTCTTCGGTGCTGAGAAAAGCCTGCGGAGTCTAGGTCCATCGATTGCTGGCAGCACGAAGCATTGATTGCCAAAATTGCGAACGGATCGAAAAAAAAATAAAACAAATCATGAAATCCAGATCTCATCTCGCCAGTGGCTATGCGTAGGGTTTTCGTGTAGTTGCTTGATCGTCCCTTTATACATCCATTCGTCCAAATATGCCCTCTTCATCATCCTCGTGGCGAGTCTGTTGTACAGATGACTGTTCAATATCCTCTACATCGTTGCGATATGCGGTGCGACTCTCTCGTTTACTGGAGTCTCGTTCGTTTGATATACGTTGGGTTGCAGTTGGTAATGGCGCGAAATCATACAAGGTAGGCGTCATAGCGTTCGCAGACAGCCTATTACTGTTTTGTCCCACATACTGCGCCGGTAACGGAGGTACGGGAGGAACACCTGGAGGAAGGTGAACGGGACCACTACGTGGCGTACCAAAGCTGCATAGCGATTGAACAGCAGCCGCTAGACCGGCCTCATCTTCATCCACAGTTGTGTGTCCTGCCAATGCTGGTCCCGATGTGGATGGTCGCCTTTGATTGGGATCATATTGTGCATAAGAGCTCAAAGGAATGCTACCAGTTCGAAAAGAAGAAGAAGGTGCAGATTGATAAGACCGCGAGAATACAGAGCTTGAGCTACTATTGCGTTTTCCTCTTGTCATGCCGAACCTGTCATGGATATCAGCTGGATCGTTGACAGGCGGCGGCGTTGTCTCTGCAGAACTAATGTCATCGTCTTGGAGTTCTGAAGCAGATATGTCAGGAGAAGCTGATGAATGGTCGCTTTCTATAGTCTTGGCAGAATCCAGAGGTTGGGTATTCTCCTGATTCATACCTACAAGCACCGATGCGGCCTCAAGCAGCTGCACCTGTTGATGCTTTGAAATAAGCAGCTTCGATGTGTAGGACCATTCCGGTGTGTGCTCCCATCTGTACGCAAGGATTAGTAGGAGTCGATGGAGTATAGTCACAGTTTTTGAAGTTATTGGACCTCAAACAAAGGCAACGGCAGCGGTGATTGACTGGAGCAGGGAAGAGAATGAAACACAGGGTACTGACAGATGTTTTGTCAAGCAGCTACTGTGTTTGTAACCCTTCCCGCATTTCTCGCATCGAAGTTCTCCGCTGGCGCGCTTTCCTTCATTTTTCGATAAATAAGCGCCTTCGCTTGCACGCCTCGCTCGTGCTTTGGAAACACCATTGTCCGCACGGCCACGCGGTGCTGGTCTCGGCACCATGTCGTCGTCCTGCATCAAGTCGTCATCATCCAAAACATTGTCCAAATCGTAGGTGTTTGAAAGGTATTGGCTATGTCTCTGTCCAGGTCCTGGGCCGAAATCGGAGACTCTCCCATCGCTGTTACCTTTCAAGGTTTCGTTCTGCCGGCTGAAATGATTCGCCGGCTGTCCGCTTCCACTCAATGCTGCAGCTATGGCGGCGGTATTTGCACCCGTTGAGGTCATGCTCTTCCGTCGAGTTACACGATGTGCGGCATTAAGTGTCCCCAGGGAGACTGAATGGGAATGATGCCTCGAAGACTGATGTCGGATTGGGAGGTTTGACGAAATGTTGGAAGAGGAAGATAGCCTGTGCTGACTGTGTGGCCGAACGGTCTGGTGCTCCTACGACAGAGGTCAGCTGAGGTAGGAAGGCATCAGCGGTATGACGGCTCACTTTGGTGCTCGACATGTTGACAACCAAGGATCCTTGTCTTTGGTCGTTTCAATCGCCGCTCGTGAATTGCTAATGCAAAAATTTCTAGGTAATCTGCAACAATCGGAACGACTGATATCTAGGTAGTCGGTCCTCGACAAAAGCTGAAGGGAACTGTCAAGAGAAGTGGTTTCTAAATAAAAGTGGACTTGACACAGGACGGTCCCTCCTGGCCCGATGTGATATGAGGCTTGAAAATTAGTGGTGATGGAAATGCAAGCCAAAGGTGAGATAGTTGTCTGCCTCTCTGCCCACTATAGCTAGCTGAATGGCTGAGGCGCAGCCTAACAAGTCCACACTCGACGAGTATGTCCGAGTGAATGACAGCTCAATTGGATGGAAAGGTGATGCGGCATTGTTTTGGAAAGAAAGACTGAATGCTGGTGGAGAGTAATAAGGGGACGGAGAAGGGAAAAAAAGGTGCAGCTCATGGGAGAAGGCGTGGGCGAATTGGGGGAAACAACAGGAAAGCGATAGAGTGCCATTGCATTTGCGGGGGGCCATGACCGGGGCATGAATTTGGCTAGACCACAATCGGCCTTTGGGAGATCATCAGACCCGCTCCTGCTCCGTCGCTCAATTGACCTGCTGATTGCGAATCTCGGAGCTATCCAGACAGATGATGGGCATGATGATCAAACCTCTGGCTTTTTCGTCGAAATGATCGGGTCATTGAATGCCTTCGTTGACTCATGGCCCTCCTTCACAAAGATCAGTAAACAAGAATTTTGGCAGAGCACTTGCCACCTTCGACCAGCTTGCCGTCCGCACGTTTTCTTGCAGGTCCCACCCGTTCCCACCTTGTTCCTGAATTTAATCGCACCGAGTCCTTCTTGGATCCCTGGTCTGGCATTGCTGAGATGCAGTAACCCCGCGCTTTGACCCGCAAATCCACCATTGATTGGGTCGGAGCTCTGGTTCGTTTATGTCGCCAGCCGCCCCGCCGCTTGTCAATTAAGGCCCGACGATCCAACCTAGGTACAGAGACAGTAGGCCGCTGTCCAGGCTTGAACCAGCGTTGATGTAAGCTGTTGTCAATTGCACCTAATTAGATGATTGTGGGTGTACAGACCCAGTCGGTGTTGGCATACTGCATCTCAAAGCATCAAAGCCTGGTCCACATCACAAATCTTCCCTCATCTGGTCTTCGGATTTGTTACACAATTGGTGCTTGCTTCATGCACGCCATTCAAGCCACAGAACACGGGCCCGGCTTGGCGCATATGGCAATCATTTCGAGCGAGCGGAGGTGGCCCTCATCGACTATTGGGCATGTCTGATTTAGGATGGGAAATTTGTTGTAAAGAAGAATAGTTTGTTCAGAATATAGATACAATTGAAGAAAGAAAGAGCGTCAAGTCATCTGATTAAAAGGTCAATCCCACATGTCCAATCCATTAGCTATTCATCATCGCTAAATTGTCAATTCATTATTGCATTCATTAATTCCTTTCTCCCGAGTAAGTAAGTCAAGAGCAAAGAGTCATCTTATCCTCAGCCACTACTCAAGGAGCCTGGTGTTTGAATAGGTAATTGTGGTGAAAGCGGCCTCCATACCAAGCATCTTTCATTCCGACTTATTACCGAGGACGGCCACTGAATCCACTCTCTCCACGGTTCCGTAAGCTCATTGTGGATGTTTTCCATCACTTGGGCAGACCATCCAGTCAGCCACCAGTAGTTGTCCAAATGATGTAGCACAACGCAGTAGTGCGCTAAAATGACGAGTGCTTCCGGTCTTCTTGCTTGGAGAAGTTGAATGAATTTGTCTGGCACTTCAACGGGCCAAGTGAACGCTGTGCCAATTTCGCATTCAACCGATGATCTCGTAAATATCTTGGCAAAACACTTTCGGAGCGCTTTGACAGCCTCTCCGTAGGCTTCGGCTGCTTCGTCGCCACCCGCCGCGTTCTCACACAGCTCGGCAAGCTGCCTCAATTGATGATCAGCCGGTTTAGGTAATCTTGTCTCCGATGTGTCAAAGACGCCAGGTTGCAGAAGCCCTCGTAGCGGACCATTCTCTACCCACGGCCATGATGGCAATAGGATAGAATTGACACCACGGATCATCGCCAGCCAATTCGTCGAATCCCGGCTTTCGTAAGTGAAGGCAAGAGTACCTGGTGTTCGAGGGGATGCAAATTCATAGACGACAATCAAAGAAGAAAGGGCGAAGAAGGCGTGACAGTTGGTTTCAGTCATGGTGTTCATAGCCTCTTGGAAGCGACCTAAAGCTCGGTCTTGGTGGCTGTGAGCTATGTGCTGGTAATGAGCGGCTTGGTCGGGTCTGAGATGGCTCAAATGTAATGCTGCGACGGCAAGGATACCTCGCATTAGGAAGTCATGATTGAATCCCTCTTTAGGTACTGCGACTCGCCACAGGTCGTGCGAATTTTGTCTATTCGAGGTAGTATAACATGTCTCTGTAACGAATTGGTGTAGGAGCTCAAGGTCTCCCATCTGAAGTTCGCCCGGTTGAAGACCATTGGAAATCACCGGCTTTGGCCTCTTGTCCACTCGAGTAGAGTGCGGACTTCTTGAGCCGGAATCTTGCTTGATGAGCTTTGGGGGATGAAGGGGCGACGATGCGTCTGAGTTGCCTGTTTGGAAATCGCAAGTGATAGAATGTTTGATGCAATTCGAGCAGGCTGGACGCACTTCGTCGCACTAATCGAAATCATTAGACCCATGCTGGACAGTGCGGGGGGAGAGTCGATACGAAGAGGGATTGCTCAGGCAGAGTACAAAAAAATAAGAATGCGAATACGCAGTGGATCCTACCTTGATTCTACGTTTCTTGCACTGCGCGCACCCCGTCCGAGATCTGCATTATAGTCAGCATACATTGCTCCAAAAGTAGCGATAGAAAATTCTCTGACTTTTGATGGCTTCTCCTAGATACCATTTTGTGCTTATGATGTGAGGAAAGCAAAGGCAGACCGCTCAAAACCTGCTCACTGTTTACTGTATCGGAGTTTGCCAGCAGTGTATCGAGGTCATGACGAAGATGGCTCCTTCATGCATATCATTTTCCGAGTCGATGAGTCTCTTCATCATTGATTGAAGTTTATTCGATATGAAAAGGTTCGTTCACTCATGAAGAGTTCAAATTCTCGGTAGGGCAAGCGGATCCTCTTCCGTAAACTTGAAACTCGATAAGCATTGCACAATACGGATCTGGACCCCTACTAATCATAGCACAACATTCAACAATGGCGTCAGAAACCTATCAGAAATTCGGTCGCGGGGGAGCTGGGAATTACTACAGCAAGCAGGATATTCAACAGATTGAAAAGCGGGCTGCGACTGTAAGCCCATCAAAACGCATTGGAGGTCGAGTATTGCTAACGCAACGCAGGACGTAGAGGCTCAATCGAACGTCGCACATGAACCTTATGTTGCAGAGACACATCAGCCAGAATATGTCCATTCCGGCCGCGGAGGAGCTGGTAATTATACCAATGCTTCTAACACAGCCGAACGCCGACGCTCGATTGATATGACTCCCACAGCAAGAGAGCGCACGGTTCCCGAAGGAGGCTTCTATGGGAGGGGTGGTGCTGGGAATCTGCGAGACACCGATGCAAAGTCCCAGGAGGAAGCTGGACGGAAATCAAATCAGGCACAACAGGAACAATACGAGATGGCTGTGCGGGACGTTGAGCAAGGCTTGAGAGCACCGGAAAAGGCACACCTGGCAAACCAGTCGTTGTAGGAAGATACCCATTTTGACACGAGAGTTGCTCTCAATTCATGAGCTATTCATAAAGTTTCATATTTCCTTTGCCCCCAACGCCATGCTTGGGAATCGAATAAGCACTGCAGGAACCGTTCCATCAATCCACATCCATCTCATTCTCAATGCCTCCACCAACCAGCAGCCGCTGCTTGACCTTCTGTTTCCTCGCGATTTTCTGAGGCTGCACTTCTTGCACTATGTCTTCCACTAGAGGCTGCTGCTCCAACTCCTCCGCCATTCGCTCAGAAGCCCGGACTCGTGGCAGTAGATGCTCGTTCTCAGCAACCAATTTCCTGTTGAATGCTTTCTCCTTCTCCTTATTGCCAGCCATGCGGTTCTTATAGAAGACCCTCTCCCTCTTTGCACGGATTTCTGAGACTCGTTGCATCGCTTTGAGAGTCGTTGCGACATGTTCACGTTTGTAGCGCACAGGGACATTGCGGCGGGCGGCGAACTGTAAAGTACTGTCGACGACCATTTCCTTGCCAGCGGCTTTTCGAAAAGCTTTGGTCCATTTGAGCTGATGCAAATTGTTAGCGAAAATGACCCTGCCTCAGGTTCGTCGTGAAGAGAAGACCGACCTTGCGAGGGTTCCTCTTCATCTTGAACTACAGACAATAAGCAAACGAAAGCCAGATCACACTATCTGACTGAAGATACGTTTTTATGGCATTTTGATCGGCAGAATTGAAATTTCTTAGCATCGTTACGAACAAACGTAATGCCTAAACTTCGGTCAGATGTCATCTTGCTCAAGATGGGCTTCACGAACCTTTGGACGGGTAACAGGGCTGTGAACAGAAATAGCAAGTCTCGATTCTCATATTGAGAGAGTGTTCTTGCAAGTTAGAGCTGTGTACTGTAACGGATGAAATTTCGGGATCAAGTCACTGAATGTGCGTGAATGGTTAACTTGGTGCACGGACCAGGCGGGCAAAATTCCGCTTGCCAGATTGATCCTTCAACCACATCAGTCTTTCTCCAGATAGTCAGTCTGCAAGAGATGTACCCGGGCACTGCTTTCGTCCTTGCATCATCAAATAAGTCTATTTCTCCAAATCCCATGGCGACTATAATTGCAGTAGGCATCGGTGTGGCCGCTGCGGCGTTCGTTGTAAGACCGGCACATCGATATCATGCGCTACTCCGCTGACAGTATCCGTTGAGGGTCGTGCAAGCCTTGTTGCATTTCGGAAGTCTCGAGGACAAGTAGGAGCTTTGGGACGGGCATTCTACAAGGGCGGTTTTGAGCCAAGGATGAACCGCAGAGAAGCTGCGTTGATATTACAGCTTAAGTACTGGAACGCCGCCTCCTCCTGAGCAATCTTCAACTGACCAAAATCATAGCGAACGAATGTTGACAAAGGAAAAGATAAGGAAGAACCACCGCCAGCTTATGCTTCTCAACCATCCTGATCGAGGAGGAAGCCCTTACCTGGCAACAAAAGTCAACGAAGCAAAAGAATTCCTGGAAAAGCATTGAACATTGCGGAATCCTATTTTTGTGCTCGATTCAGCGCGGCGTTGGGTGTATATGAAACGAGTGGGTCTTGAGATGCGGTTCGATAACTATTCCTCTTCACTTCGACCGAGTGCAAAATTTCTACTCAAGCCATATAATAGCGCCAAAGACTCCTCATCTATCGACCAAAAAAATATAAGTCTATAAGACAGCTCTCGAAGCTTGGTGCAATTCTTCATTCTGTCTAGTTATCGCAACTCTTCCGTCTTCTCCACCATGCTTTCTAGTACTTTGATGTATTTTTCCCGCTCCTCTATATGGAGAACATGTCCTCTTCCGTCAAAAATGATCTTAGTCACGCCTTCTGTTTCTCCAAGTTCATTTGCTAGTGTCTCTGCATGTGGTAGAGTTATCATCTTATCCAATGTTCCATGTAGAACTTGTATTCTCTCTCTTCCGACCTTGTCTGCAAGCTCCTTAAGCTGTTGTGGGCTCTTGTAGTGCCACCCTGCGGCGATTGCCTGGCATATGAAGCCTTTTCGTGTAAAGCCTTCAACATCTTGACGTTTCTTGAGCTCCATGGCAGCAAATCTATCACCATTAGTAGGAAATTCGCCATAGTCGTCGGGAGCATCGAGCCATGTGTGGCTAAACATGCGGTCTTTCATGTCATCCAACTGGTTGTCAGGCGCTTTGGGGAGGCTAAGGCCTGTTGAGCAGGTCCCAACGGTTCCTGGATGATCTTCATACGTACAACTGCCGGCGCACCCTGGTCAGTAAACATTTCGTCACCCGAAAATATCCCAGAATCCCCAGGTTTTACAATAGCAGCGACACCGCGAGGAAGCCAGGTCAAGAAAAACGCTTACCATGTTTATGCGGTTACGAAGATTTTCCCAGTAACCCTATATCTCTCAGTTTTGGACGCCTAACTGGGTATTTCCCAATCTGACACTTACTATCGTGTTCACTAAGCGTGCTGCCGTAGATGCAAGAGTCAAGGAAGCTATCCTGTCAGGAATCATGAGCCCCTGGAACGCGCGTAAGCATCCACCGTCTCCACCGCAGCAAGGTAGAGGATGTTTTAAATGACCCACAAGCTCTTGAGCGATCATACCACCCATGCTGACACCAACTATATGCAACTGTCGAGGTGACATCCATTCGAGATGGTCTATGACTTCTAAGGCATCTTTGGCCAATTCTGAAGTTGAGTAGCGACCCAACGGTTTATCACTTTCTCCCATTCCGCGGTTATCATAGATCAGACATGTATATTCTTCACCGTGGTCATGCCCGAAGTATTGAATTTGGTTTTGCCATGCAGTCTTGAAGGTGCCCAGGCCCATGATAAACTAGGATAGCATTTCAGCTATCATACAGACAGGCGCTGGGTAATACGTCATTAGGAAGGTAGATTACTAGGCAATGCATCCAAGACATGAAGAAAAGCTAAACACGAAGATTGAAATTCCTGCTTCTGACGCCTATTGAAAGGGGATCACCAAAGAATGAAGCATTCCAAAACAGAGCTAATAGAGAGTCATACTATCAGGTGTCTAGGACCATTTCCATGAACTTCATAGGCGATATCAAGAGGACCACCACGAGCTTTAGCCACGCTCAATTTTCCTTTCAAACGTGGATTAAGTTGGAAGGTGGTATGACCGAACAAGGGATGCCTCAGAACCTCGTCTGCTTTCATAGGAGCCCTCGAAAACTCAATATCTTCGATTCTATGTAATCCAGGTGTTTGACCGGAAACTTACATGGCTCTCTCAGCAGCTCATATGTGTAGCAAACCAGTTGGTGGTTTTTGGTGGTCATACAAGAAGGACTGAGCACGAGTAACGCAATTGGAGACCGATAAGGACAAAGATCTGGATCGTGAATATCCAGATCCGATTCAGAGTAAGACTTTCCGAAGATGCATGCAGGAACTGACCTGACCTGACCTGGCCAATAATAGAGCTTTGGCGCTCAGAGCGCCACCCGTTTCATCGGCCATGACCAAGCGGCGGGCCAATGGCAAGTCCCAATCGAATGCGGCTCATCTCCGTAAACAGAAGCCTCTAGCTTCTCTAGCCGCCCCCTAAACTTTTAGGCCTTTTCTCCTCTCTGTGAGAGAGCCACCTCGTCGCATAGTATCCTTCCCCTTGCTCTTTGAAACGCACCCCCATCGTTGACCAAGTCGGTCGCCTCTTTCTCTCCTCGTCACTCATTACTCTGACCTTTAACGTCGATTCACTCCTTCGGCCGCACGATCATCACAGTCTCTACTCATCTTCTGTTTACCACCTTATTGACAAGATTTTCCAGTCAATACTTGCCCTCTCCCAAATCTCAAGCCAGCGAAAAGCCTTTCACCACTAGTTCTCCATCAAATCTACCCGATACTCTTCATCAACCACAGCATCCTTATCAATCGTTCATGGCTTGATCACGTTGGTAGCTCGGACAACTTCAAGAGCAGAGATCCGCATTCCATATCACTTCACTCCCTCCCCGAAATACTACTCCAGGGACTCGTTCCCAATTACATTCGTTCCAATCAACACCACGGCCATTGCGTTTTATCGGTGCCGGATCACCAGATCAGCTAGTCATTTGTTTGGAGGAATACATACTACTGTACAGTAGAATCCACCAAGCTTACAGACTACCCACACCCTTCATCATACCAACACAATCCTCAGCATGAATAGGTCACCTATCATCAATATGCAGGCACTGGTCCTGGGGACCTTGACCACCCTAGCTCTTGGCGAGCAAGAATCAGGAAGCCAGTCTTCTTCATACAAACACGACAACCAAGAGTCATCCACTCAGGAAGCCGAAGCCGCTGCCGCCGTCGATAATGCCCGATTTGCTAGATACATCCTTACCACTCTCAGTGCCGTCGTGTTCGCCTTACTCGTTTATCGCATAGTCATCCAGTCCATCCGTTACATCCGGACTTTGACCTGTCTCAACAACGATACACAAAAATATTTCAGGATGCCAAACCTGGCGTTTGGTGCCGTTAAGCAGCATCTGCTCTACGCACCTTTACTTCGTCGACGACATAATCGAGAGATCCATGTTGCATGGTTCCATCTTGGATATGTCCCAACGCGGTTTCAGAGTCTCTTTTTGGCTGGTGTCATCTTCATGAATGTCACATTGAGTGTTTGGGGCATTGAGTGGCATGGAACCAGAGATGCTGCATTGAACCATCTAAGGAATCGCACAGGCACGTTGTCCGTAGTCAATATGGTACCATTGGTTATCCTGGCTGGAAGAAACAATCCTCTTATCAGCCTCTTGAACATCTCTTTCGACAACTTCAACCTTGTACATCGCTGGTTCGGCCGTATCGTGGTTCTACAGGCTGTCGCTCACAGCGTCGCCGAGATCGTCAAAAGAAGCGATAAAGGTATTTTATTGTAATTTCGACAGGATGATCTGTTACTAATCTTGCCTAGCTGGATGGAAAGCTATACAAGCTGCATTTCAGCATAGCCAGATGCTCATGACGGGTCTTGTTGTAAGCTTTAAGAATATCATGCTGTGTTTCAATCTACTGACTTGCTCTAGGCTACCATTGCCTCTGTTGCCGTTGTTTTACTGGCCAGTGCCGCGCTACGACATGCCTTTTACGAAACGTTCCTTCATTTGCACATCGGCCTCGTCATCCTCATGCTTGCTTTCCTCTGGAAGCATCTTGAGAATACCTACCCTCAGAACTACCTACTCGCCATGATCCTTCTATGGGCCATCGAGCGATTTGCTCGATTTGCAGTCCTCATCTACCGCAACGTAGGTCGCGGTGGAACTAAAGCTGAGCTAGAGCTTCTTCCTGGCGATGCGTGCCGCGTCACTCTCAAAATAGCACGCCCATGGACCTTTCAGCCAGGTCAATATGCGTTCATTACCGTTCCATCCGTCGGTCTATGGACCTCTCATCCATTCTCCCTTGCGTGGTCCAGCGACGGCGTCGATGATCGGCCCGATAGCGAAAAGGGCTACAAGATCTCGGCGGATGACATCCTCGCTGATACAAGCGACGCGGCCAGCATGTCACTTATCATCCGTCGCCGTTCTGGCTTCACTGATAAATTATTCGAAAAAGCAGAAAGATCTACATCGGGTATCACGACTGTCTCCGCATATGTCGAAGGTCCTTATGGAGGACATTCCGTGCTTCACTCCTATGGCACAGTCATGATCTTCGCCGGCGGTGTTGGTATCACACACCAAGTCCCTTTCGTACGTGATCTCGTTGCTGGGTATGCGTCTGGCACAGTTGCCGCCCGCAAGGTCATCCTCGTCTGGGTAATCCAATCACCAGAACATCTTGAATGGATCCGACCATGGATGACCACCATCCTTGCTATGGATAAGAGAAGAGATATCTTGAAGATCCAACTATTCGTCACTCAGCCAAGGAGTACGAAAGAGATACACAGCCCCAGCGCGACGGTTCAAATGTTTCCTGGGAAGCCAAACGTGGACACCTTGATCGAGATGGAGTCAGAAAACCAGATAGGAGCGATGGGGGTCAGCGTCTGCGGGACTGGCGGTCTGAGTGATGACGTGAGGGCGGCCGTGAGAAAGCGACAAGGATGGAGGAACATTGACTTCTTGGAGCAAGGGTTCAGCTGGTGATTTGGAAAAGAAACGAAAACTGATCGAGCTACTTGGATGACGAACGTTCAGCGGAAGAAAATTCATTGCATACAAGCCGTAGGAGCATAGGGAGGGAGATTGGACCCAAATGGATCATTTGGACAATTAAGATTCKATTGTATATAGCTTCATTGGTTCAATTTAATCTGCGAAGGAAAAACAAAAGATTTGCTACTTCTACATATCTTTCCTCCAGTCACTTACTCGACTGTGAATTCGTAGGTCCATTCCAGGGGATTCTTTTCCCTCAATCTGTTATCCCTTTTCTTCTTTCACCTATGTTTTGTTGCCCGATTCCTCCTGCTCGTGTACATTTGATTTCAACTCTGCGCCTTTTCATTTTCACGTCTAACAGCCAAGTCCGTCTTTCATGTTCCATACAACAGTATACTATGGAAAACATCTTTCGTCTCAAGAATCCCTGGGCATATGTTAATAGTCGATAATTCCATTTCCCTCCTTTCGTTTAGATGAGGGCGAGACGGAGGGGTCAAGGAAAAAGTTCTACAATGATCGATGGAGAATAAGTACAGTAGGAGGGAAGTAGGAAAGAGGAAGTGAAGGTAGAAAATGGACAAGTCATGCACATGAAAAAGGGGGATATTGACAAAAGTCTTTCATGGAGAAAGGTAAAAAAAAATGCACTGGGAATGTTGGAAAACCAAGGTTAACTTCTACTTCCCAACCATATATTGAACTGTTAGGAAATCACTGAATAAGCTCACTCACAGCACAAAAATCGGTGAAAAATTAATATACAAATGTGTCAAGACTCTTGAGTTGAGACTATGAATGTAAGATAGATAAGCCACCACCAACGGGACCGAGCAACGACAATGCCGATTGCATGCTCAAGGTCAAAACCGTCCGTCCATTATGAATAAAGATGGTAAGTAAAACAGTAAAAAGTTTGCTCCGCAGAAGATGAAAAAAAGAACGCCTTGCTCCCAAAAAGTCGAACCCAGACCCAACCACCCCTTCCCTTTGCCATTTCCTCCGTCGATATGCCCAGATTGATTTGTGTTTTGCCGCTGGGCACTTATGTACATTTCCACCCTCCTTTCAGGCGCCGCTGATATCTGGGCTCCCGTACCGTCCGCTGTTGGAAGAAACGCCCGTTGTGCCCCACCCCCCCAAAAAGCGCCCCAAAATAGTATTTACATGGATCCAAGCCTCAACAAGGCTTCAACCGCTTCTCGGTCATTAATATCGATATCGCCTTCAGGGCCAGCTGGAAGGACTTCTAGACGGTCGTGATGATGCTTCGCTCCAGGCTGGGCATTTTGTTGCAAGTGTGTCGTGTAGCTCGTTATAGGTACTGATCTGGCCAATACGGATCTAGAATAGCCTGCCCCTCTTCCTCTTGACTTTGGCTCAGGTCGTGGAGGGTAGAGGTTGTTGTTGAATATGCGACTTCCCCCTGTCAGAGGGAACGATGCTTGGCGAAGCGCTGCTGCCCCTATGCTCGCCCAATCTTCCTCATCCGTGGCCTCTTCGAGCTCGTCTGGTGGTGCAGGAATACCGTTTGGAGAAGCCGATGATGAGCCAGCTCCATCTATTGACATCTTATCTGCTTCGTGTTCAAGCATGTCGACATCTGGGTTGTCGTACTCCATTTCGGAATCATGGGAGAACCCTACAGAAGCTGGGCCCATGCGATTACTCGGCGCCTTGCCATAATCCTGTCGGCTGTTGCTTCCAGGTATCCGTAACCCATTGCCCTCATGCTCTCCTCGGCGATCTCGAGAGAGCTGGCCTTTGACTCTGGCGTCCCACCTTCCCCAACCAACCTTCTCGAATATAACCTCTCTTGGCAGGGCTGCTAATGAGCCATCTTCACCTCTACTCTCCAAAGCTCCAACGACCAGTCTTCGTGCCTTGGCCGGTGGAATCCCCGCAAAGCCGGGAACGGAAGTGGTGAGGAAGCCCATGATATGACGAATAGCAAGCGGACCATTCTCGAGAAGGATACCTGGCAGGTGATGCTTTGCAAGCATCCCTGGGGTGATGGCGCCTGCCGCATCAAGGTCTGCTAAATTGGTCTGCCCATAAGACAAAGAGATTGCGCCCTGAGGTTTATCTTGCGCGTTGGCGTGGTCAACGGCATCCTGGAGATCCAGATCCGAGTCGAAGATATTCACAGCAGGCGGAGTCAGAGGACCGGCGGTAGCATGGCCTTTGTAGCCGTGCGGAGGAAGGGAGGGAGAGATAGAGTTGGGTGGAGTAGGCAGACCACCGTTGTGCTTGCCAACAGGTTTGGATTTCGTAGCAAGGGTGGCAAAGACTTCTTTGCCGATCCAGAGGGTCGATTCGCGTGGCTTTGGGATGTCAACTGAGTCGGTTCTGCCAGCCAGAGCCAAAGCGATGCTAGAGGGGTTGTTGACGGAGGAGTTGCCGGGGGCCATGTCGTAGGATGGGATGATCTCTGCTTTCTGATGGTACCGTGATTAGCTGCGTATTAGGAGAGAAGAAGAAGAGCGATCGGTCGCCGAATAATCGCTGATATTGATATATCGTGTAATGAAATGTGAGGGACTTACGAGAGAGAGAGTGGGACAAAGAATTGGCTAGGTGCGACGTGACACCCGGTGTTTGACGGTGGTGGATGAATAAGGTAGCAGCTCGGTGAAGCTGCTTGACGAGCGAGTTGCGATAGAAGCGTGATTGGACAGAGAGCTGAAGCTATTCGACTATGGGTCGATTTGGGTACTGAATCAGAATGGTGAAGGATTAGCAAACAGGTCTTCTCATCCAAGTTATTCGGAGGGGAGTGCGTGGTACGTACCGATGGATTAGGCGAGATTCTGATGATTGTTAATGGACGTGGATGCTGTTTGGAAGGTCGCCTCTTGCCTTTGTGCTGCAAAACATGCGGCCTGTCAGCTCCAACATGCGCTAGTGAGCGTCGTCCGCCGCTAGGACAAAGACGGTGATGATCGTCGCTCCTCTGCTTTCGGCCCTTCGACCCCCTATCCTCCTATCGTAATCGCTCAATCTCGCATGCACAAATCCAGTGGATGATTCCCATCACGGCACTCGGTCATTTCGTAAAAGTAGATAGTATTAGGGAATTTGGAATCATGAGCCTTTCAGGTCACAGAGATGCCAGTTCCTAGTCTTGCCAAACCAAGACTTTCCGACGGCAATCTTAACCGTCCAATCGGCCATTTGCGAGTACCACACTGTCGGCTTACCAGTGCTACTTCTTTTTATCATCGGACCAAGATGGGAGAACTCAACAGTAGCTGATCAGAGAATCATGATTCCTAAACGGATCCTTTTCTTGCTTTGATGCTTATCTACATCCTTCCTGGAAATGATTGGCGTTGTTCAGCCTGGTATAGTTAATCCCTCTGCAAGCGAAAACAAGCGTGGGATGCAAGACACTCCTGACCTTCCCGCTATCTTGCCCAAATGCCATTCGCTGTTCTCTGTCGCACGTGGCACCCTCGCCGATCAGGCTTGGCTCGCATTGTTCACTCATAGACAAAGTCTAGAGCAAGAGGAAATGCAAGCAGCGAACCATTTTTGATCCTGTCCCCGCAGATAACCGTGAATCGCTGCTGGAGCTATCAGCGTCGTAGGAACCCGCACGGGTACAGCGCCTAGATTTCCTGTAAAGCAGGATTTCTACGTGGTTGAAAGGACAACTGTCATTCTGGCAGCCAAGACAGAATTCATGGTCCATTCCAGCCACGGTGATAAATGCTCCATCGTCAAAAGACTGTTGTACTTATGCCTGGTTTCAGTATTGTCATTTCTTGTTGCTTTCACGGGTATTTCGAGATAAGTAAGATCGATGCTGTGGTGTTCTCATCCACCTCCCTCGCCAAAGACGTATTTTCGACAAGCCTATGATAGAACAATTAGCTACATCCAAAGTTATAGTGAATTGACATACAGCTTTGAGTAGCTCAACTTGTTGCTGTGTCCTGACGAAGGCATCTCGATATTGCTCCAGTGTTTCCTGTACAAAGTCATTCCGGCTCTTTGTCCCCGCACAAATCTCTTTCATCTTGAGTTCCATCTCCTTCCGCAGGAACGGTTTCCCCAAACTTGTGTCAAGTCCAATGCTATCGTAACCTTCGATCAAGGCTACTCCTAATGTCGTTGGGATGAAATGTTGAACACCGCCGCCACCCCCAGTACTGCCACCACGACCTCCTCTCCGTCCACCACGGCCTCCACGCCCACCTCTACCGACAACTTCACCTCGACCACCACCTGCGCTGCTTTGCGTCATGACATACTCACGTTCCTTGATCTTGGCAATGTGCTCGGCCATGGTCGCATCGGTGCCGATACCGTTAGCATCCATCAGACTGATGAGTTCTGGTTCGGTCAAGTAGCCCGGTGGGCTTGTTTCACCCTCAGTGATGTTTGCCTCTGTTGGTTCAAAAGTCTCATCCACCGTGAAATGCGGCAGTTGCTGGCTACTTTCCCATTTGTCATATGGGTACACGAGCAAGTAGTTCTTCTGAAGCACTAAGAGGCCGCTCGCAAAGAATGTTTCACCTCCGTACTCGATCTCGACTGTAGTCGACTCGCCTTTGGCATCTTCCGAACAGCAAGCCAGGAATCTTCGCACTACAAACTCGTAGACCTTTCGGTCGTCGTCGCTGAGTGATCCAGGTGCAACATAATTGACTGGATGGATTGGAGGATGTGCTTGATCGTTATGATGTCCTCCACGCGGCTGGCGAAAGGCTCCATTCAGCAGTCTATTTTTTGTTAGTGGAGTTGGCAAAGGCGTAGAAATCGAAGATGGGCATTACCCCCGCGCATGAGGACCCCAAGCATTGTCCTGGGTCTGCTTTTCCACGAGCCCCTTCAGGTCCATGCCTCGGTCAAATTGGTCGGTTTCCGTTCTTGGATAGCTGATCCACCCTTTGTTGTATAAACCCTCAGCAATCTTTCATGTCAGCATGTGTTTTCAGACTTAAATAGGCATCTTACCTTCATGACTCGCTGGCTGTCCATCCCAAGAAATCTACTCCCAAGCTTCTGTAGCTCCACTGTGGTCAAAGGCAAGGGCTTCCACTTGCTTGTAGGCCTCTTTTGCAATTTAGTGACTTTTGCAAGGCGGGCGGCGAGACATCTCTCGAAGAGTATGACCACCGTCGTCCGATCAAACAGCCGATGGCGTCGCCATAAGAACGTGACATCATGGTCTTCGCGGTGGTGCATAATTTTGATGCTCCAGAATTGCTCCGGTACAAAGTTCTTGACTCGAAAGTATCGGTCTACGACAAAGCCAAGGGTCGGGAACTGGCACGAACCTATGGATAATGAGAAGGATGATCCCGTACACTACTTGAGACCCGCACCGTAACTAATGATTCGGTCATTTGCCAAATCTCCGCCGAGTGTCAGAAGGGTCAAGGTCTGGAAGCGAGTGAAAACAACTCCAAGGCGGAGATCAAGCTCGATCCTAGCTGCGACAGCACTGACTTGCCGGTCGTCAAGCGGTACAGGGCGTTGAGCGGCTTGTAAAACATGCCTTTTCCACCGATAAG
Organism: Opeltia flavorubescens; assembly: GCA_000442125.1. Lineage (NCBI taxonomy): Eukaryota > Fungi > Ascomycota > Lecanoromycetes > Teloschistales > Teloschistaceae > Opeltia > Opeltia flavorubescens. The sequence goes on from KE546974.1 coordinate 360,386, forward strand.
CACCGAAATGAATCTATGTACCGCATAGTATTGAGTTACTTACCCTCGTTCGGTATTGCTGAATATTGCTCTCTTGACCTCGATTCTCTGATTGCCCTCGAAAGCAGCTTGACGTACCTCTGAACCGATATGCTCTCCTTCTCGATCACAATCGGTCCAGATGAATAAAGCCTTCGAATAGCGAGCTTGCTGAGCAATGTTCCGCGCAATTGGTGCCTTGTCCTAGTATATCATGAGAGTCATATCTCAGGCAAGGCGGTGGAAGCAGACCTCATCCACTGAAGTAATGATAGGAGCATCGAACAGCTGTTGGCACGTAGAAATTTGCCATTTTTTGTACTCAGCAGGGAAGTCAGTGCCGGTTAGATGGCCAAGGACACTGGTCATGGTGACTGAACAATTCCCCCATGGTGGAGCAAAAGTATATTCAAACTCATAGTTCTTGACATACTGATTGCCGGTAACATTACGCTGAATCCTATTACTGATGTACTCTGGAACCTTGATTGACCGTTGAGACTTACAGTGTTAATACGGCCGCCAGAGAGGTGTTGGGCAACCGACTTGGCTATGGAAGGCTTCTCTGCAACACAGAGGATTTTATGAACCATGACATGGTACTAGTCGCGTCTGCACTATTCCAGATCTCATATTTAGAGCTGGTCTGATATACAGGACCTATGAATACTTCATGACCTTGAACGAAGAGTCCTGTACGCATGGTTGTTTACATCTGTAAACTTGCCTCAGTTCTTAGACCCTGCTCAGMCGAGAAATTTACTTCGGCGCTAACAGATCCTTAGGCTAAAAGAGGTAAAGCCGCGGATACTATTTTTTTAGTTTTTAAGCTAGATCCTTTTTAAGTTAGATTTAGGGTTAATATAAAAAAATTTCGTTATTTATAAGTCTAAATTTAATTCTATAAATTTCGGTTAAATTAATATTAGGATTAATAAAAGTATATTATATTTTATAGATAGAAGTTATTTTAAAAATCTTATTATAGATCTAGACCTCTATTCGCTATTAAATTTTTAATAAATCTAATAATATAATATTTATATAAGATAAAAAATATAAAAAATTCCGAGTATCTAATATAAAAGAAGATAATTATTTAATATTATCTTTAAATTTTTTACTATATATATATTATTAAAACCTATTAAATTATTATATAACTATTTTTAATATAAAATTTAATTATTAATAAAATTTAACGAAGATAAAAAAAAAATAAAAATATCTAAAAAGTATAATATAATTTTAAATTAAATAAAATAAAAATTTTAAAGAAATAAATAGTAATAAAGTAAAAATCTAACTAAAGTTATTAAAAACCAATATTAGGTATATAATAAATAGTTAATTAGCGGTTTAAACTAAAAACCAAGTTAAAATTATATTTTTAAATATATTTTAGTATATAAATTCGATTATTTATAGGTAGATATTAATAATAAATAGACGGAAGGATACTAATATAGTACCCGGCTAGAAAATAGATATAATAATTAGTAAAATTTAGCGGTATTTTAATTTTAAGCTGAAAAAATTATAGTTATAAACTTTAAAATAAATTTTATAAAATAATTTAATTATTATTATAAAAATAGGTTTTAAAAAAAGTCTATTATATTAAATACTACTATTTTTTATATTAAAAAAAAAGTTAATACTTATAATTATATTATTATTAGTATTAAAAAAAAAGTAATATTTAAAACTAGTATTAATATTTAAAAGTAGTCTATTAATATTTTATAGAAAGAATAACTTTAATTATATTTTAAAAAAAATATAAAACGATATCTATATATATAATAAATAACTATAATAAATTTATATCTTTAAAGGTTTAATTTATAATATAATTTTTACTAGTTTAAAAATTATTATTTTTAAAAAATTTAATAATATAATACTTAATTATACGAGCTTTATAGATAATTTAAACTTATTTACTATTAATAAATTTTATTTTATATTAAAATAATAAGGATTTTATTTAAAATATTTTAATTTTAATATATTAAAAATACGGCTTCTAGATAAATTACTATTTCTAATTATTTTAGTAATTCTAGATTTAATAACGCTTATAAAGGTAAAAAAGGCGTATAAATTCTATAATAAAATATAAATTTTAAAAAGCGAATTAAATCGATTTAAAATTTATATATAAATAAATAAATTTAAATATATTTAAACTAGTATAAAAAATCTATAATATATTTTATCTATTAAAATAAACGAGCCGGGGGATATATTAAAAACAATTATTTATATTAATTTTAATTAAATTATTAAAAAGGCGTATAATTAATTTCGGGCCTAGATAAAATAGCTAGGCTATTTAATATAGACTTTAAAGCTAGTTAAACTATTTTTTACTAATATAATTAAAAGTAATAAAAAAAAGATAAAAATTAATTTTTATTAAAAATTAATAGAATATAAAAGTCTAAAAATATTAATTATAATAAATATATATAAGCTAGGGATTAATAACCCTAATATTATACGCGTATATAAATAATTATTATTAAAAAATATACCGGACCTTTATTAATATATAAAAAAAATAATAAAATTAAAAAAAAAAACAGCGAATTTTATTTTTTTATACCCTCTTTAGTATAAAAGTTTTAAAAATAATCGAAATTTATAATTAACCGAATAGGGCGAGAGTAAAATATAGGAAAATATAAAGATTATAAATAAATAAAAGATTAAGATTAATAGTAATATTAAAATAAATAATTAAGCGATTATTATAATAACCGCTAGTTTATTAAATTATAAAAAACGGGATATAAATTAAAAACGGAATATACTATAAAAGGTATACTTAATAATAAACTTTAAAAATATCTATATACGGAAATTAAAATTAAGATTTTTTAATAATAAAATATATTAAATAAAAGATTAATTATAGTTAACTTTTTATTATAATATTTATTATCTAGAAAATATAATATTTATAAAGAAATATAAAAACCTAAAATAGGCGTTTAGGCGGCGAAATCTATCTAAAGTCTATTAATTTACTTAATAGCTAGAGAAATAGAAATAGAAAAAGGCCTAGAAGCTTTTTAAAAATCTAGTATTTTAGAATATACTATTATTAATAATACCGGATAAAACTTTAAAAATAATAGCGATATAAAAAGATAATTTAAAGAATAAAGAGGCGATTAAATAATAAATTAAAAATATATAATTAGATTTAAATAAATATTAAAAGAATATTTTAAAAATTTTATAATAAAAGTAAAATATAAATACTATAAATAAAAAAATAATTAATACCTCGCTAGTAAATAAATTTAAGATATTTAAAGGGAAGAATAATTAAATATTATAAATTTAAAGTAAAAAAAAAAAATTTATAGAAAAACGGATATTATAAATAATTAAAAAGAATTATTAGCCGTTAAAGCCTATAAGTAGAAAAAGAAAAACCAATAAAAAAAAAATTATTAAAAATTAGAAAGTTAAAGTTCTATAAAATGAAAACTAATCCTAGATAATAATAAACGTACTATTAGTATAAGATAAAAAGCTTTTTTTAAGTAGTAATAATAGTAAAAAGGTAAATTTAAATTAATAAAAATTAAATTGATTAAAAAATAGGTCGCGGAAAAATAAAATAAAGATAATTAATATAATTCCGGAGGGTTATTAATTAATAAATAATCAGGAATTATTATATAGTAATCGAAACTAGGATAATAAATTAAAAAGTTATAAGTAAAAAATATTAAAATTATAGGTAAATAATATTATAAATATATATAAGTCTTTTCCGCGGTATTATAAAAAAAGTAAAATCTAGAAATTAAATACGGTAGTTTATATATTAATAGCTATTTTTATATTTTTTAAATTCTAAATATTAATAAAACCTATTTCGTCTAAATTTAAAGGAACTTTATTAGGAAAATTAGTATTATTAATATAATATTATTTATATTTAGCTATTAACTTATTAAACTTTTTATAGCTTTTATAAAAAATATTTATCGTAGGATTTATAAAAAACCGGTTTTTTATTATAGATTAGAAGGACTTTTAAACTAGATATTAAGTTATAAATTAAATATCCTCTATTATAAATTTTTTAAAATAGTATTTAAAATTAAAACAATTAAAAATACTTTTAATAATATTTTTAAATTATATAAAATAGGAATTATTTAATAATTAGTTTTAAAATAATTTATTATTATTAACCGAGTATTATAATTATTTCCGCTAAAAAATTTTAAAATTTAATTTATATAACTTTAGTAGACGATTTATTTTATAGTTTATATTATTTTTATCCCTTATATTAATAAAATAATTCGCTAGTATAATATTTTAAAAATTAAATATTACTATAGGAGAGTTAACTATATAAAGTATTCGAAGTAATATATAAGCGTAATAAAATATATTTATAGGCTTAATTTAAAAAATAATTATAATTTATTAGAAAATATAATAAAAAAAATTAATATTATTATATTTAATTATATAATAAAAGGTTAAATATAATTTAATAATAAAATAAAAGTTTAAATAGTTTTTAAATTTTTAATTTTTAACTAGCTCCTAAATTTTATAGATATATTTTAATATTAAAGGATATAATTTATTATTAATTTATTTTAAATATAAATTCTAACTTTTAAATAGATCTAAACTTTAATATATAATTTTTTTACTCGCGTTATTAATAGTATTATTATTTAAAAATATAATATTATTTAATTAAATATTAATTATATAAGCGCGGTAGTTTTAAATAATAAGGTTTTTAAACTTTTAAAATTTATTCAACTAAATTAATTAAATTCTAGCTTAATAATTTATCGCGTATTAAAATATTAATAGATTTTTAGGTTAAATTAAACCCTAATAAAATTTATAAATAAATTAAAATATATTAAATCGGAAATATTAAAATTTAATTTTAAAAAATAGCTATTATAAACTATTAAAAGGGCGGTATAAAATATTACTTTTTAAATATTAATAGCTTTTTATATAGTTTTATATTTTAAAATCGTTAATAATAAGTTAATAATATATAATAAAATTTCTATTATCTATATTAACTTTAATTTAATTTATAAAAATATTATATAAAATCTTTAAATTATTATTTATAGTATTTTCGTTAATTATAATAGGCGTAAAAATAAAGAACTCTATATAAATTAATAAAAAAATATCTAATTCGGATATAAATACTAATTATAAATAGTTTATTTCCTTAAATTCGAATCTAATAAAAAAAGATTTAAAAGTGTATTTAATATAGAAAAATTAAATTTAAAAAAAAATTAATAAAATATAAAAATAATAAAATAAATAAAATAACGAATTTTAATATCGATTAGCTACTTTTATATTATTTACCCGATTTTAATAGCGGATAATAGATATTTTTAAAATATTTATATATTTTATTATAACAATAATATATTTTTTCTTTTATTAATAAAACTAATAGAGGTAATAATACTACGGTATTTAATTATATTATTTATTCGTTTATCCTAGCGATCTTTTTTAAAATTATAATTATTATAGGAAAAAATAATAGTAAAATTAAATTTAAATGTCTAGATTGTTCTTTTATTAATAATTATTAAAATATATATTTTATACTATAAAGTTTAATAAGATTTAATAAAACCGAAGTTTATAAAAATATTAATAACGCGTTACTAAATACTATTATAGTATAAATATAAATTAATAATAATCTAGAAATTATTAGATTTAATAGGATATATATAATTATAAAATATTTTTAATAGTATTAAAAATCGGGTAAATAGAATTTATTCGCGTATTAAAATATTAATTATTTTATATAACTATTTCAAATAAAACGGCGTTTTATTAACTATATATTTTTATAATTTTTAAAATTATAAAAGAGAATTTAAATTTTTTAAATTTAATAGAATTTAAAAGGTATTAAAACTAATTAATATAAAAATTTAAAGCTTTTTTTAATAAATTTAAATATAAAATTTCTAGACCTTTTTATTAAATTAATTTTTTTATTTATTATTAATAATAGCTTTAAAAGAATCCCGATTTATTAAATTATAATAAATATAATTAAAGAAATTAGCCTATATTTAATAAAAATATAACTCGAAACGGTATTAAATTAAATAATTAAAAAAAATTAAAAAAATTTATTAAAAGTCGCGTAGTATATTTAATAAAATTTATAATTTTTTAATATTATTTAAACGTTTTTAGTAGTAAAAATAATAATACTAGCGCGGTATAAATATATTCTAGGGTAGAAAGTATTAGCTAAAGTTAAAGAAAATCTAATAATATAAAAAAAATAACGACGGAAAAAAGCTTTAATAAGAGTTAAAGGGTCGGCTATTATATTTCTAGCTTTTATCTAGATTACGAGGAAGATCGTAAAAAAAAGATAAAGATATAATATAGCTTATATTTTATATTAAAATATTACTGAATTCGAATATAAATTAAAAAGGAGCTAGTAGCTATAAAGATAATAGAAAAAATAATTAATAATAAATCCAGGAGGAAAAACCCCTATAAATAAAAAATAAAAAAAAGATTTTTAAATAAATTTTAATAAATAATTAAGGCGATTTTAAATAATTAATATCCGATAAATTATTAAAAGAAATAGGAATTAAAAATAATAAATATATTTTAAAACTATATAAAATTATTTAAAAAAAATCGGAATTTTTAATATTTATTTTATAAAAATAAAAAGGAAATTTAAAATTAATTCAGCCCTTTTTATAATACTATAAAATTAATAAAGCTAATTAAAAGGATAAAATAATAAATAAAATAATAATTTTAATAAGTTAAATTAATAAAATATATATTATAGCTAAATTAAAAATTTAATTTAAAAGATTTATTTATAAAATTTAGCTTTATATTTAAAAAAAGCTATAATTTTTAAAAATAATTTTTTCTATTTAATATATATCTTTAAACCGCGTTTTATATAATTTTAATATTACTATTCTCTAGATTTTAATTACTACTTTAGCCCGATTCCGGTTACTATTTATTAATATATTAATTTATATTTTTACTACCGGGTTTTATTAAAATTAATAATAAATAAAAGTATTATTAATAGTTAATTCTAATCGGAGTATAGTAGTTATAGGAAACTTATATAAAATAAAGCCGAATTTATTATTATAGCCGGATAGAGTAAATAAAAACGCGGTAAAATTAAAATAATATATAACTAGTTACTTTTAAATATTCGACTTTTAATTATTTAAAGTATTATAATTATTTTTAATACTAATAAATTAAAATAAAATTATATAATATTATTTAATAATTACAGCCTTTATTAAATTATAAAATAGCTTTAGCTGAAAAATATAAACTTCTTCCTATTTATATAATATAAGCGTATAATTTTTAAAACTTTCTATATTTTCTAGTAAATACCGTTTTTTAATATTTAGGATATAATTATTAACGGATTTTTTTTTTATAACTACTCTTATCTACTATTTTTTAAAATAGTTATAAAAGTTATAGACGATTTTTATATACTTATTAATACTTTCGTTATTTAAAAATAACGAACCCTAAATAATATTCTTTCTTTTATACCCGTTATCGCTTAGATATTTATTAATATTTATATTTAAATAATAAAAAAAAGATATTATTACTATTAACTACGAATTTTATATAGTATAAATAAAAAACTAATCAAGGATTATTATTAAACCGAGTATAGATATATAAAAATTAATAAAATAGATTTTATTAAATTAATTATTAAATAAGTCTATAAATTATTATTTATAGCTAGCTTTTATTAAATATTTTATTCCGCTTCTATTAATAATAAAAATATATTTTAAATTTTAAATTAATTAAATTACTAATCTCTAATTTAAAGACTTTATTAATTATTATTTTATTAAAAAACTATCTAAATATATCTTTAAAATTAACGGTACTATTTTTAATTTATATATTCTAGCTTTTTAATCCACTAATTTTATTAAAAATTAAAAACTAATAAATACTATTTAACGGAACTAAAAGGCTAGTAATAAAGGGATAATATAAATAAATAATTAGAACGTTAATATCTATTTATAACTAAGCCGATTTTTTAAATTAAAAATATATCTATTTCTATATTTTAAATAAACGTAAATTATTTTATATATTATAATATATTTCAATACGTTTTTAAAGTTTTTTATATATAATTTGATTAATTATAAGTTTAATATATTTTTTTAAAATATATAAATATTTATAATATAAATAAAATAAACGGCTATTTTAAAATAAATCTTTAATAATTTATAAATAGTTTTTATCGCTTATTATATAAACTTTATTATTAAAATAATATAGTCGCTTATATATTATAATATTAATATATTTATATATATATATTCTATTTTTTTTATATTTTTTTTTAAAGAACTACGCGATTTTATTTATAGACGATTTATTATTTATATTTTTACTAATTAATAACGATTCTCCCCCGATTTTATTAAAACCCTATTTTATATTATTTAACCCGATAGGATTAAATTTAAATAATTTAATTTAAATACGTTTTAAAACCGCCGGATATTAATATCTACGCCGCTTTAACTAGCTTTTTTTAATAAACTTAATAGTTTATAATTAATTATTATTTAAAAATTAATTAAAAAGCTTTAAAAATATAAATTTTATATTAAAACCGGTAAATAAACTTATTAATTATTTATATCGATTTATTATTTAATTTAATTTATTTAATTTAATATCGTTAGTAAAAATTAAATTTCTAGCTATAATTTTTTTAATAGCTTTAATATTAATAGAATTTTCTTTAAAATATTTTAATACTATATTTAATAAAATTTTATCCGTTTTTTTAATAGATATTTTTATTAAAAAAATAATAATAACTTTAAATATTCTTTTACTATATCTATTTAATTTAATATTCTTAATTTTTAAAATCTAATTCTTTTATAAAGAATAAATAAATTTTATTTTTTAATTCCGGGTTTTTATTAAGTACTTTTATAGGTATTTTAGATTTTTTATATCTAGATATCTTACTATATTTTCCTATAATTAGTATTTAATATTTTATAATTTATTTTATTTTAAAATTATATAGATTTCCCTAAATATAATAACTACTCCTTTTATTAGCTAATCGCCGGTATATAATAGATTTTTTATTATAGTATATTATATAATACGCGTTAGATATATTTTAATTTATTAGTTAGTTTTTTAAATTATATATATATTATTATAAAAATCGTTTATTAAATAGAATAATATTAATAATATTATATTACCCGTTATTTTATTTATACTTTTTATATAGCGGTTAATTAAAATATAGATATTATTAAAATAATAAACGAATTTAATCTATTTTTTTAAATTTAAAGTAAAATTATATATAAAAAAAATAAAATTAAAAAAAAAAATATTTAAAAAAAAAAATTTTTTTAATTTATAATAAAAGTAAAAAATTCTATTTAATAAAATATATATTTTATTATTTTTTTTATTTATTTATATTCTTTTATTTAATTTTTCTTTAATATTTACTAATTTTATAGTACTACGGAATTATATTTTTTATTCTATAGAATATATTTATTTCTATTATCTAATCTAGTTATTAATATTAATAAATTTTTTTTATTATTTATAAAGACTTTTTTATAAAAATTTATTTAATAAACCGCGTATATTTTATTATTTAAATTTTATATCGACTCTTTTATTAATTTAGAATATTATTTAATTCCTAATATTATTTTTTATAATTTAAATTTAATTTTAAATTAATTTTTTTAAATATTTTTTATTAATTCTTTATATATTATATAAATTTAAGTAATCCGCGTTTATAAAAAATAATAGCGACGGCTTTAAATTAAAATCTTCCTAGATCTAATTAACTAATAATAAAAATTTTTATATAATTTCCTGTTTTATTATCTCTAGTATTTTTAATAATTTAAATCTTATAATAACTTTTAATTTTTTTAATTCTCTTATACTCTTTTATTAGAGCGTATAATAATAATTTTTAAAAATATATTTTAATATACCTCCTATATAATCTATTATTTAGAATAATTTTAATATAATAAATAAAGAAACTATTTATAAATATATCCGCTAATTATTTTAGAAATTTTTAGTATAAATTTTATATTTTTTATTTAATATTATACTAATTTTATTAATAAAGTATTTAGTAGTTATAATTATTAAAAAAATTTAAGMTTTTATTTTAAAAAATAAAAGCGCTAAAACGCCTAAATTTAAAACTTTTAAAATTTTTAAAATATTTAAAAAACCGAAGCTTTTTAAACTATTAAAATACCCTAACTTTTATTTATATAAATATATTAAAGCTAATTTTTTTAAAAATAATTCTATTTAATAACCTATTAAAACTAATATTAAAAAAATTATTAATATTATTAAAAAAATTATTATAGTAAAACGGAAGTCTAGTATTAAAATATATATATTTATTTATTCTAGCTTTATATTTAAATATCCGTTTATATATTATTAACTATTTTTTTAAATATAATATATATTACTATAAAGTATAGATTTTAAATATAAATATAAACGCTATTTAAATTATATTTCTTTTTTTTAATATATTTAAATTTTATATTAATTATCTTTTATTTATAAACCCGGATTTTAATTAAACCGCTATATTAGATATTTTTTATTATAATATTTATATAAATAATTTTATAATTAATTTAATTTTTATTTATAAAAATTTTATTAATAAAAAATTTAATAGATTCTAACCGGCTAAATTTAATACGAATAATATAATTCGCGTTATTTATATATTATTAGATAATTCGTTTAAAGTAAAATAAAAGTAAAAAAAAAAAAATTTTTATAAAAATAAATTCAATAAAAATATTTAGTATTATAATAATTAATAGAAAATCTATATTTTATATAAAAATAAGGGTCTAATAATAGACTATTACTTTATATAACTATCTTTTAAGTATTTTAAAGCTGTAGAAATAGTATTTAAAAAAAAAAACGCCGTTATTATCTAGTATTTAATTTATTATAAAGTATACTGTATTTTTAAAACTATACTAGGCGTTAAAAAATTAAAACCTATATTAGTTTAAACTCCTAAATCTATTTATAAAAAATCCGATAATAATAAACCGAATAATACCCCTATTACTATTACTTTTTAGAAATCTATTAAAAAAAAGGTTAATAAAGTTAACCTATCTAATTTTAAATTAAAAAGTAAATTAATTAAAACTATTTTTAAAGATTTTATTATAGAATTAAAAATAATTAATAAAAAAGTCTTTTTTATTAAATAAAAGGCGTATATTATAAATAAAAAGCTAATTAAATTTAAATATCGATTTTTTAATTATTATCGCCGCTTTAATTTAAAGGACGATATTTATAAAAATTATTAAATATTTTAATATCCTTTTTAAAAAATAGCTTTATTAAAAGATAAATTCTATAAACTTTAAATAGATTTTAAAAAAATTAAATATATAATAATATAATTAAATTAGTTATAGTCTTTAATTATATTTTAATATTTTTATTTTACTTTATATAATTTTTTTTATTTTTTTTAATTTATACTCTCGCTTATTTTTAAGCCTACTTATCTATAATTATAAGAAATTTAATATTTTTTAAATATTAACCTACCTATATTCTATAAAGTTAAATTTAGATTTTCTACTAGCGTAGTTTTAATAAGTAGAGACTAGCCTAGAATAATTAGCCCCCGCTACTAGCGGAAGCTAAAACTCTAGTAGATAAACTAAAACTTTTAAAGACTAGCCTTTAAGCCGGCGCGGCGCTAAGGCTCACGCTGGTTCAGAGTCTAAGAACTGAGGCAACTGTAAACGGCAAGCTTCGGCTGTTCCCGAGATCGTCGAGTCAGGGACCGACCAGCATCCGATGCGATCGTCATCGATTGTTTGAGCTCGTAAGCAACAACTTTTCGCTAACAAGTCCATCGTACTTCGTACTGCACGAAAAATGTCTGTACCAATACTCAAATCCGCCGTCGCCTGCGCAGACTACACTAAATCAGTACAACCATACGTATCTCAACTCAACGATCTGCCGCAACAGATCTTTCAATCAGCCACCAACCCGCAGGCGCTCAAAGAGCTATACCTGAACACCAATCCCTTGGTTTCCGCCTTCGCTCTTTCCTTATTCCTTGCTCCCATCTTCCTCGTCATTTCGGAAATAAACAGGAACTATTCTCAAGTTGACCGGGCCTGGAGTCTGTTACCGACGGTTTACAACTTACATTATGCCATCTATGGCTATGCTACAGGACTACCGATCCAACGTCTCAACTCGTTGGCAATCATCAGTGCTGTTTGGAGCGTAAGAAGTCGAATATACGTCAGCGCTCGTTCTCATGCTGATAAGGCCAGGCACGATTGACCTTCAATTATTGGCGCAAGGGTGGCTACTCAATCGGTTCCGAGGATTATCGATGGGAAATCCTACGAAAACACATCAATCCACCTCTGTTTTTCATCTTTAACGTCACATTCATCTCTCTCGCACAGAGCGTACGAAAATCTTAAAACTGATCGAGTCTTTGCTCTAGCTAAGTTGCCCCTAGGTCCTCCTATTCACCATCACAGCCCCAACATACCTCCTTCTCCTCGCCTCCCGGGTGGTCAAGCCCGATCTGACTGACATGATATTCGGCCAATTCATGCTGATGGCCGTCTTCCTCGCCTTTACTGCCGACCAGCAGCAATGGGGTACTTTGTCCTTGATCCCCTGCCAGTTCCTACAAGCACTGACCTGATTCCGCAGACTTCCAATCCGCCAAAAAAACCTACCAATCCACCGCCAAAGTCCCCTCAGGAAGTCAATTCTCTGCCCGGGACCTGGACCGCGGTTTCCTAACCAAAGGTCTATGGTCTCTCTCACGACACCCCAACTTCCTAGCTGAACAATCTATCTGGATCATTCTGTATCTGTGGTCCTGCTGGACGACGCAGACTTATTACAACTGGTCTGGCATCGGTGTGGTCGCGTATCTGATACTGTTTCAGGGTTCGACGTGGTTCACGGAATTGGTGACGGCGAAGAAGTATCCGGATTATAAGATCTATCAGCAGAGAGTAGGGATGTTTGTTCCGAGCTTGTTGGGTGGTGGGATTGGGGATCTTAATGATGATGTGGCGAAGAAGGAGAAGTGAATTGCTGGAAAGGGCTAGAGGGAGGAATGATGTGACTGGTGAGCCATCTGGCCTCGTTTGTGGGGCTCAAGAGACGTGAATGGATCTACGCTCTAAGATCTTTGGGGCGAAGGATAAAAAAACAAAGAACAGCTGCGGGCTGACTGGACAAGCATGACTCGAACCATATCTCAGAATCATATAACATCAGCCCAGTTTTCGAGAAATTTGTATTTAATGAATGAGCGGTTCTTTCCTGTTACCTGAACATGTGTCCACATGATACGAGGAAGATCCATTGCTCGCGATGGCGTTCACGAAGCATCAGTCATAAAACACGATTCGCGACCAGATCGGATTGCATGGAATCTCGCCACATCGAGATTTCTCTCCATCATTATTTCTTGAGAATCGCTGAACTACATTAGGTCTGAAAAAGAAGGTCTATGGATGGGTACTAAACGTGACTTTAATGCAGAAAGCGTTTATCTTACTAGATGTCTCCCAATTTATGAACGGAAATAGGAGGCATGTGATGTGATTCGTCAATGCAAGAACGAGATCAAGGGAGGCGAACCATGGGACAGCATGAATGTAAATTATGATTTTCTCAACCTCTGTTCATTTGATGAATCCACTAATAATATGTACACGCAAGTGAGCCCTTGATGCAACGTCCCTGTTTTTCTTTCGAAAAGAATAATTACATGCATCCGTTCCATGTTCGAGCGAGCTAGAGAAACGAAAATTCAACCCTGAAAATCTACACCCAAATTCGGCGCTCACAGAGCCAACCCGCATGATTTCGCAAGTTCTATGCCAGCCGTATGTGAAAAGACATTTCTTTTGTGTTCCTCCTGGGGGTATATCGCAGCAGAGCTTTGAAAACTGAAGTATTGACTGAAAAGCTGCTCTCATCATGATATGAATACATCATCGTAGATGGATTGTTGACTTATGCGAGGAAGATGGCGGCGATGGCTGCGAGGCCGAGGGCAACGAAAGAGCTGCCGACGGTGCTGGCGGCACCAGTGAAGGGGGTGATTGGCGAGCCAGTTGGGCTTGGTGGGGTGACACTTTAAATGATTGTTAGCTTGTGAGACCAACCAGGTGATTGTGAATCATTGACTTACCCTCCAGTTGAGGCAGTTCCTACGGGAGCGGTTCCGCTGGGTGCTGGGACTCCTCCAGTAGGGACACCGTATGGCGCAGAGGTGGCTCCGATGGGAGAGTTACCTGGAGCACCTGGAGCAGGGGCACCAGCACCTGGGGCGGGCGAAGATCCAACTGGGGAGCTGCCCGGGGCACCAGGAGCAGGGACTGGGACACCAGCACCTGGAGCTGGTGAGGAACCGATGGGAGAGCTTCCTGGGGCGCCCGGAGCAGGAGCACCTGGGGCAGGAGAACCAGCGCCTGGAGCAGGGGCACCTGGGGCAGGAACAGCTGAGCTACCTGGAGCACCTGGAGCGGCACCGCTTGGTACACCAGATGGGGCAACGGTGACAGTCATGTAGACGGTGGTAGCAGATGGGCAGACAGGGCAGCTGGATGCGCCGACAGGTGAGTTACCAAGGGTTGAGCTGGCGAGCGGGATCTCGGGGCTGGGGGTGGTGAGAGACGCAGGTGGTGGGACAACGGCAGAAGATCCACCGATTGGAGAGTTGCCCAAAGTGCTAGACACAGGTACCGAGGTCTCAGGAATTGGCGCTGGCGACGAGGGAACTACTGCCGGGGTTGTGGTTGTCGGAACAGGTGCAGGTACAGCTGATGAGCTAGGAATGACGGGCACAACGCTGGTGGTCACGTATGGAGAGGTAGTGGCCGGGCAGTTGGTAACAGTGGGATGGCAGCTGGTGATGGTGACAACCTGAGTCTCGTAGATAGTCGAGTCCTCTGGAGTTTGAGGAGACTCAACACTCGTGGAGACCGGAGGAAGAGTAGCAGCTGGGGCATTTGGGCCCGGAGCCTGAACCTGACCATCGGGGATTTGAGAGACCTGTCCTCCTGCTTCGAGAGCGGCAGATGCAGCGCCAACAAGGACGGCGGTAGCGACAATGGAGTAACGCATCTTGAGTGATTTGATGATTATTGAAGAATTAGTGGTATTGGTTAAAGGTTGAGGAAAGTGAGAATTAAGAGAGCGTAAGTATCTGTACTATTCTGATTCTGAATAAAGAGTGGAATGACCGAAGTCGAGTAAGGAACAGCTGGCAAGTGGCCTGAAATAGCAAAGAACAGAATGGGTGTAAGAAGCAAGAGGGACGGTAGCTACAAACAGCGGCTGTTGGAGTCTTATAGGAGCGCACCGAGATTAAGGGGATGCGGTGTGGGACTAGTCCTGGAAAAGGAAAGCAACAGAAATTAAGACTCCACTTCAAAATCAACGGGACACCCAATTTCCCTCACAAACAAATTTGGCCGATCACTGTCGAATTAGCAACAGGTAATTTCCCCCGGACGCCTCGTCCTTCCTAGCTGAGGGACCCAGCTTCCATGGCGTGACGAGACTCAAGCCTAGATATACCTTTGTGGAAGACATCTGCTTCATTTCGACACGAAGTTCTAGAACTACAAATGGTCTTTTGATTGATGAGAGCCTTCCCTTACACAAACCTACTTGCGGGTGGGAAAGACGTCGGATGAGAAGAATCCCAGCTATGTTTTAGCTTCAGGGGTAAGTACGCGCTAAGAGCATCCTCAAACCTTAGTTTGTGATCTACGAATACCCGCCCCGCCGCTTACCTCATTTGCCTCACTCCTACAACCTCCGACTTGTCACTTGTCACGTCGGCTCAACTTCTCTTCTCTTATTTGTTTCCTACCCGCTCGTCTAAATCACTAATCACATTTCACAGTCTCTCTCTCCGTTCATTAGAGGTGCATTTGTTTGAACAGAGTCTGTCGGACGTCGGACCATTTTCAATGCATGTGACGCAGGTACCCGCTGCTGAAACCGTGAATTGTGCATATCGAGTCTCGTTCATTAAAGGTTGATAACCTTCCATCTTTCTATTGTGGAGGACATCGGCAATATACGTTGCTGTTATCGCAAATGGAAGTTCCTCGATGGTGACACCTGTCAAATGGAAACAGGGAGCCTGGCGACAGTTGACTTCTGTGGGCATCATCTGGTGTAGGAAAAATGCGTACCATCTGAACGTGATCAAAAGTTGAAAAAAATGAAATTAACCCTTCATACGCACATAATGCCCATGCGGTTTAGTCTTCCCAAAGAGTTTACCTACTGTCTCTTTTCAGCGTAGTATTCTGCATGTCCAGTCGCATCTCTTGACAATCCATTTCTTGGACACTGAGAAAACACGAATAGTGAGCTTTGGGAACCTTGGCTAATCGTGTTCGTAACCTGACAGTCGCTTTAGGTAGGGAATTGTTTATCAATATGACTTTCTGAACAACCTGACGTGTCTTCGTGAGATCTTTTCCACCTTGAACCCTGCTTATCGAAGAAAGTGGTGACCGCCGCTGCCGGCTCTCAACTAGACCTAGCAAGCCAATGCTACAAATACCAGGCAAAGGTGGGAAGATAGATAGTGACACTGATACCCACTTGCGCTGATAGTATACCCTAAAAGAGAAAGGATGGGCTCGTTGCTGGAAATTGAGACCATTGAGCAGTCACTTCCAGGTGGGTACACATGCCTAAGTATACTCCATGTCACACATCTCCTACTTATTTTTTCCATAGCTCTTAGTAATGCTTCAGTATGGCCACCGGAAAAAGCGCTGACCCAAAAAGAACACTAGAATTATCAACAGTAGTAATAACGTTGGATTTACATTGAGACATCTGATCTATTTCGAAGTCTCTTTGGCAAAAGTTCATAAATTCAAGGCAGTATATATACTTCCAGGTAGGCTTTAAAAAAGGGATCAAAATACGTTCGGCCTAGACTTCTTCATATGGAAGTTCGCAACTAAAGGCGATGGGGAGACTTAGACCGAAACTAAGTTAGATTGTCAGGTTGGATGCCGTTCTCCCGGATTCTATTACCATAAACAATACTAGATGCTGATTCTTAGGCGTCCTGTTGGTACTTATTTGGGATCAAAGCAGGCCAGCAGGCCGAGATAAGTTGGCCAGATTACTTTAAAAAGTGCTCGAATTCCTAAATCAGTGGGGCCGGCCAAGCGTGACGGTGATCAATGGAAGGTCATGTTGGTGATGTCGATGGAGCGATTGTGGAAATGGAGGAGGCTTAGTCATGCATTCCTTCCCCACCATTTACTTTAGCATCTTAGCTTCCTTCAGAAACATGTGTCTCGTGTCTCAAGTTATTTAGTACATCCATAACATCGTCACAGCCCCCTAAAATGTATTTACACAGCCTCATCCCAATGATTTCACAGCAATTTCAACGCAGCGCCATCACCAACATCGCTGTCGTTCATCATCAGAGTCAGAAGACGACCATCTCCGCCATGCAAGCATCAGACCACCACTAAACTCATAGCCATGCTCTTCTACAGATCATCGAGATTGGCTCTCTCGTAATGCCTTATCCTTGTCACTGGATTTGCTCTCCCTGAACATTGTATCTTTTCTCGTAATATTTCCTCCTGTAAGACCTAAGTTCTCGTTCTTAGAATTTGCAACATCGGAACATCGCTCAATGTCTTGGTGCCGATGAAACCGTTTAAAGAATTCGCCTATCTCAAAAGTCTTCTTTTAGTAGTTCCTGCAGGTTCAATCGTTGGTCATGCACTTGGGAAACTTTTCTCGGCTTATCCTTCTCCCCATGTCCGGCTTTCACATTCGGTAATATACTTGCATGATCTCCTCGGGCGTCTGCTTCCATCAGTACAAGACTATCTATTGGTGCCGTAAATGCAATGCACTCTTGATGCCAACTCCGCCTCCACCCCCAAACCATCGTATCTCCTTCCGTCCTTCCGTTCAAGTGGATTAGAGTACGGCCCGCGGCGTAGCTTGAGCATTGCTTGGAGTACACCTTGACCGCATATCAGACCCTCTCTCACACCGCCCTCTTTTGGCAATTAGCTGGCGCCAAGTAATACAAGCATAATCAAACAAAGCACCTCGTCATATGCGGACACTGTTTGGCGAGGTCTTGGGATCTCATTGGATCTTCCTCTAGAGAATCCTACAAGCCGCATTGATTCCTTCCCCATCCGATCGAAGGCGTCTAGCACAGCGAATCTGACTATTTCTGGACTCCAAAGACTCAACATATCCTTCATACCCGCACTTCGACGAATGTCACTATACTGACGGTAGCTATCATGGCTGACGCTGGAGGTCTAGTCGACCTCTCATTGTTCGCTACTTCTCCTACCGACGACAGACACCTAGCTGTCGATGATGTACCGCCAACAGACCGTATCTTTCGAGCAAGAACAGGTGGCCTTGCATCGATGCATTATGGATATCCTCTCCCTCGTTGCTACACGATGAAGCCATTACCACCACTTCCCCGGCGGAAGTATTGCCCCAAGAGAAGAAGCGAAAGGGGCGGCCTTGACCTTACGTCCCGATGCATACTCACTCGGATGAAAAGGCATAGGGTGGATGACGATACCTTCGCTCAAGGAGCAACAATACAACAGCGACGAAGCCCAACAGCAACGCCACACCTTACATTGACACTACCACCATCTGCAAGTCAGCCTACTACACGAGCTGCATCGGCGATGATCTGGATGCCAGACGAGCAGATGTGGCTCATTGCCGAAGAGATTACTGGCAGGAACCAGCACACGAACCATGACAGGATCAACAACTTCGACCTCAGCGCTTATGAGGAGAACTCGTTTCATTACTACGAACGTCCAGACTACCCTCGCTCCGAACCATCCCCAGGACCATACAGGTACTACGATATCACACCACCCGAATCCCCTGTCCAATCTCAATTTCGAAACCTGCTCGTCGGACCTCGAGACGAGGAAAGGCTATCGCCACTCTTCCAAGAGGCTGTCCAGACCGTACCAATGACCGATTCGGCAAGCCTCTATGCGCAATCCTTCGAAGAACGTGAGCGGGAGATGGAGCAAGAGCGACAGCAGAGTCGTAGCTCCGAGCGCTCCAAACAGGAGAGCTTCCACAGCGCGATCGAGTTCCTAGCAGGAGGGCCGACGAGACCGTATTACCGAGACCAGAGCAGTCAGGCGAGAAAACTCGCTCGGCCGTCATCTGCGATGGGTTGAGTGAAGAGGGGGACAAATTTGTCATGATTCTGTTGTTTACAAGTGTATACTACGATGATATCCCAAAGCGCTGCGAAGCATGTATATTACATCAACATACATCTCTTCATACCACATGAATATATATCCACACCAACCACCCATCTCACACAGAGAGAGCAAGACTCGACACCATCTCCTGATCGCCCATCACAGCCCATCACCCCCGTTCAACAAAAGGCTCCCTAACCCCCTCCCCACAAACCCTCACTCCCGTTCAACAAAAGGCTCCCTAACCCCCTCCCCACAAACCCTCACCCCCAGTCCCCTCCCAGCAGCACTCCCCATAACCTCCCACCCCCTCCACCCTTCCTCCTCAAACACCTCCCCCACCCACCCCATATCCACCCCCCAAAACCGTCCCCTCCCCTCCCTAATCCAACCCGCTTCTTCCTCACCGCCAAGCCAGGGGAACCACATCAACCCATCTTTACACTCGATGTCGAAAGCGACGGGTTGGATCTTCCCGCCGAAGACCTGGGATTCCCAACTGGCGCCGAGTTCGTTAATGGGGTCGTGGGGGGAGTGGAAGGGTTCTTCTTGGCCATTTGTGGAAGGGGAGAGGGTATGTGCGATTTCGTGTACTAGATTAAGGGCTGTGAGGAGGTTGAAACGGAKGGTTTGAAGATGCTGTTGCTGCTGCTTTCTCTCGTCAGAAGAGTCAGGGGATGGGGAATGGGAGAGAAGGAGGCCAGAGATGTAAGTTTCAAACCTACTATCCAAATAAACAATCCACTTCCTCCTCATTTTCTCCCTTGGATTACAAAGATTGGGGATAACAGAATGCGTACTAGCAAACCCCAAACTCTCATCTCGAAACCTGAATTCCACATCCCCTGCATGTTCTCGAAGGTGCATGTATGCTTGAATCCTCCTTTCTACCTCATCGTCACCATTCTCATCCTCATTAACGTCAGCTAGAACGGTCGCCCCGGGTATCCAGGGGTGGGGTATAACTCTTGAAGTTATGAGTTTCACCCACCAGGAAAATAGAAGAGGGGAAGTTAGGAATCGAGATGCGAGCTTTAAAGCTGGGGAGAGGAGAGAGTACTGCGTTTTCGAGAGGGTGGGGAAGTTTGCGGGGGAGAAGATTGGGTGGATGGGGTTTTGGAGGGGGGTTGTTGTTGTTGTTGGAGCCTTGAGGGTTTGAGGGGAGGGGAGGTGGGTTGCAAGGTGGATTGTATGGGGGGAGAAGAACCTTGCTGAGGAGGTGGGGATTACGGGAGGGATAGCGGTGCTTGTGAAAGGAGTTTTTTGAAGAGCAAGGGTAGAGGGCGTGAGATACGGCAGTATTTTGACGGTATTCTTCGAGAGTTTCCCCCGGGTAGACGTTCGTCGGCGCTTCTGGACTCGCAGAGCGCTGCTACTGCAGGATTTCTTCGTTGTTCCGCCGGGCATTGTGTGCTAGATCGTAGTATCTCTTCTTTGGAAGGACCTGCTCCGATACAACGATTTCCTAACGAATGCTGATTAGTCGATGCGGTATGGTATGTAAGGTGCCTGCCTTTGGTGGAGATTCCGTTCGTTTCCCTGACTTGGAAAGTCCCCTTCCCCAGCTTTTGTTGGATGCTGGCTGTAACCAATGCATTGTGTAGCCCATAAAGCGAGTCGGGACATTTCTTTGTTCGAGGCACTGAAGTATTGTGGAAGTGACAAAGCCGGTAACAAGGCGAAAGAAGACATGGCTTTGTCTCGTATGACGAACGAGGATAGGTTGAGTCTTCCACTATCTGGGATTGCACAAGACCAGGAATTAATTCAATTATTATGGAAGTTGTAAAGTGTTGCAAAAGACTCGCAATGAAATTGTATACAGCTGCAGAAGAAGAAGGTACTTGAAAAATTTCGCGAGAGAAATGTCGAGAGGAAAATAATTCTACTCGGTAACGGGAATTTTGGGCTCTAGGCCTGGAACAGGTTTTGAAACCATGAAGAAACCATTACCTAGAGAATCATTAATTGGAAATACTCTCCAAAGAACGCCAGATCATCTCGCTTTCCCAGTCGGCTTAAATTGCAATAAATTCATCACTGCAACGGCTGATCGCTTGCAATATATCTCATTGAATATTCCAAGACGCCTTTTAGAGAGTTTCCCCGGTTCCTTTGCATCAACAACCATACGCGTTAAAATGAATCGCTTTATTCATCTTTGTCAAAATCATCCTCAAATCCAGGAAACCCGACTGTTATCTCTCGTAGATCATGTAGGGTTTTGGAACGAGGTGTGACCCACTATAAAATTGGCACCATAGAGTATCGAATATCATCATTAGGGGTATCCAGCCGCTTCATGAGAAAGAAACCAAAAAGGAGTAGATGAAGAGATTGGCTCAGTCTTTCCAGTCCCAAACCTGCTTTAGGAAATGTTCCATATTGACCTTCTTACTCTTCATGTCAACCATCCATGGATGTTCAAGCATGCGCCACGGTGTCGCGCGTCTTGAGGGCTCTTTTTCGAGGCTATCACAAACATCAGTATTATTCAAAGAATACTCTCCGCAATACAAGAGGAGCGGGAATACTAACCAACACTCGATGAAATACTTGAAAGTTTCACTCCATTTGATCCCTGAGTCTGGCTCATCTTTGAGTTTGGGAATTGACTGTCGTACAATGTATGTCAGGAGATMTATCAGACCTGCTTTAGGGTTCATCTCTGTTCCATCGGCAGGGAACGGGAATCGATGCTGGGCAACTTCCAGCAGAGTGACGCCGAGTGACCATACGTCCGAGGTGATGGTGTATGATTGCCCGGTGATTCGTTCTGGTGCCATATAGTAAGACGTGCCTATGAAAGTATTCGCATCGCCTTTGGTGCCAAACTCTCCACTGACGCCGAAATCGCAAAGCTTAACCTGACCGTTCCGGCTAAGAAGTATATTCGACGGTTTGATATCTAGATATCCCGTTAGCTCTACGAGTTGTGTACCCAGTCCCGTTCAGCTTACCTCTGTGGATGATTCTGCGCCCGTGTAGATAAGTCAAGCCATTTAAGACTCCTTCTGCTACTTTACCCAGCACCTTCTCGCCTGTTCTGCCACCGAGTTTTTTGACTTCTCTGTAGACACCATCGAGGCTGCCGCCTTCGCAATACTCCATAGCAATCGATATGGTGCCGCTAGAATCATCGAAAGCCCCGTAGTATTTGCAGATGTGTTCCGAGGCGCACTCCTTGTTGAAGGCCAATTCGCGTTTGATCTGTTTCTTGACGTCTGGATTGGGGTCGGTAGTAATAATCTGGAAGTTCAATCAGCAAACACGTTCTCATGATGCCTGCCCAATACTTTACCTTCAACGCAAATTCCGTCTTCCCTCCGTCGAGCCTGCACCGCGTGACCGCACCACCAGCACCTTCACCCAAGCTGCCAATCTCGATGATCTTCTTTGTTTCACTCGCAGCCCTCCAGCCGTCATCATCCAAATCTTCGACATCCAGAGGCCTCCCCTTCTCAAGGCTCAATTTGGCTAAATCGGTCAACAGGTGACCAGTGCCATCGGCTTCCGTGGCAGGAGCACCCGATTCCGAGTATATCGAGCTTATTGCTGAAGCTGGATCGGGTGTGCCTGACGGATGTCTGTGGCTGCCTGTAGGATATGAGACACCAGAGAAAGAGGAGGATGAGGCAGATGTAGGTCCGCTTGTTCGGCCATCGACCATGGTAAAGCTGTCGGACCTCGAATGCCCACTTCCATCACTATTGCCGCTAGTTGAAGTGCCGATATGTGGCTGTGGAGCAGGGCGGTTGTTGCTCAGGCCTTGACTTTCTTGCGGAGTTGAGTTGCTTCCCTTGGGTGTCGCCAGCCGTAACTGTGGTGGTGCGGGACGAGATGAGGGACGTGAAACAGGTTGCAAAGGAGCCAAGTCAGGAACAGACATGTTGCTGGAGACGGGCTTTTGGCTGGGTGATGGAGGAATGGCAAGACCTAGGCGTGGTGTTCTCGCACCTGTATTGTTGCGCATTCCACCAGGGACGGGCGGGCGAAGGAGGGGTATTGGTGAAGCCATGTTGCGTTGAGTGTCGGGATTGTCGAGATGAACACTATCTTTAACTTTGTCCTGATCCCCACTCATCTCTGGTGGAGAGAGCGAGGTATGGAGGATAAAGAGGTAGAGTGATAAGGCGTAGCTGGATGCTGCGATCGATTGTTGGGCCCCAATGTGAGTGCTGGAAACAAAGAGATCCTTTGTTCTCTGGTAAGGTCCGATGTCAATTCAACAATGAGGCGGCCCGTGTATTGTGCTAAGGGATCGAGGGATTGACTATGGCGCGGTTGGACGGAAGCAATAGGGACGGGATGATTAGGTGATGAGGAGGGTCACAATTCTAGTCATGCTTGGTTAAAAATGTCAAGAAATGGTAAAGGTTCAGTCTTCAATGAATGTTGAGAACGTTCCTTGAGTTATTGACTCGTATGCTCTTCATAGTGTAAGCGCTGAGATGACGCTGATCCCATGGCCTGTCAAAACAGACGATCCGTTTCAGAAGCCGCTTCCACTTTCTTGATCGCTCATCATGACTCCCATCTCCACCAATCAATGCGCCCAAATAAAGTGAGACCTTCTTAGGATCCAAAGATTACGTACCACGTCCTAAAATGGTCACTCCTATGTATAACCAAAATATCTTACAGCATTACTTTATGAATGTACTACATACATACTTTCCCAGTCCTATGCACAGACTCCTTGTGATGGCGCGTTGCTTCATGATTCATCCGAAAATTTATAGAGTAGTCTCAGCGATGACCTAGGCTAGCCCCCCTCATTGACTTCGCTGCCTAAGTACCTACTACCCCTTGTGCTTCTGGGAGACGAACGACCAGCTTAGATGTAAATGAAGCAACCATTGTACATAGCGTTCTTCCCGTGTAACGTTCCCGTGAAACATGATCAGTCAGAGCGGGCTGTTGCTCAAAATAAGATCGAGGATGAAAAGGGTGCGGTAGAGTCGTAATCTCTGGTGTATACTGCTCCCATGGTTGATGAGAATTGAATGAAGGCTGCGATCCCGTCTGTGCAAGGGATCCTCGGAGGCTGTTCATGATTTCTCTCTGCTCTGCGCTCTATACTCCCAGCTGTTGGAGTTCAGTGGCATGACCAGTAGGCAATAAGGAGCACAGAAATGAGCATTTATAGTCGGTAAAATTGTATGCGTTGGTCTTTTGAAATGCGAAAGGCATATATATATCTTGTAATGAATGACACCGGCTCATCGAGTACAGTGTAAGTAGGGAAGATATTATACATACAACCAAGCAAGAAAATGAATGGGGCAGAGACGGTAGTTATATATCAAGAACGACATTCGTTCTGAGAAGCCGATACAGGAATCCAAGAAGGCATGATTGCACCTGGAGTGGCTATTTACTTCCCAAGGCCACTGTTGGCTTTCAAAATCTATTATCGATAAATACGGTGGTTCCCAAAGCTACAAAGGATGTTCTGGTGTGCCTCATTCAACAAGACTATTTATCCAGTCCCAGTAAAGTTGTCAGAGGGAGGTATGTAATTGCTATCCCTATCGAAGGCTGGATAACCCATGTTATTCAGGTCAGCCCAATCCCATTCGAGAGTTTGAGGAATTTGCCACAAATCCTGTGGCACAAAGGGTTGTTGGAAAGAGCCCATGTCGAATGAAGTGCCACCTTCGCTCGACATCTGTTGGAGGTCTTTTTCGGACATTGTCGGCTGCGGCTGCGTCGTAGATGTTGGGTTCGGTAACCCTTCCATGCTGACTGGGGTGAACAGATTGCTGCTGTTGAAGGGAGAAAATCCGTTGAAGTTCGCATTGAACTCTTGATTGCTTGTATCGCTAGTAAGACTCGGCGAAAAAATATTTGGTGATTGGCGTTGGGTCTGTGAAACTGGTGTGAGCGGAGCAATAGAGCTTGGAGTGGTCTCGGTGAAATTTAAGACATTCTCCTCCGGTTCTTTATTGGTGCTCTTGCGCTTTCGCTTGGAATTTGATTCCTTGTCAGCTTTACTGAGGACAACCTTGGCGATTCGCTCAAATTCTACGCAGACCCCCAGCATACGTTTGATTCCACCTTGCTCCTCCGTGACTGCTAGAAGCGACAAAAAGTTGACGACTTGGTTCATAAGTCGGACGTCCGATCGGGCGCGAGGATCTTGAGGATTTTGCAAGATATTGGCGAAGAGCGTAACTAGAGAGGAGACAGGAAAGTACAGGATTAACCTGATAGAATATGAGTTTGGCTCCTGGACTTGAAGAGATGATTTACTTACCAGACGCAAGAATAATCACCCTGTGGAATGTATCTGATCAAATGGATGGATGCTCTTGATGCCTGGACACACAGTGCAGCGGACGAGAAGACCCTTGGATTGAGTGGCCGAGCATTGAGTCCTTGTATTGCATAATTGGAAAGGCGGCTAGTCCAGTACCCATGATGTATAGACATTCGGTGTATCGTGGTAAGAACGTTATAGTAGGCAAAGTGGAGAACGACGATGTGCAGAAGGAGGGGAGGATGATCGCACTTGATCTCATGCTCAGGTCGTATATCTATAGGAATCGCGTCTTTCCATTCCTCGAGTTCCTTGTCCAGCTCGCCAATGGTGTTAAGTAAGGCGCCGTCGGATTGTTTGGAAGCTTTAGTCGAGTATAACTGCTTATAGACTTTGCTTTCAATTACAGCAAAGGTGCACATCAATCGGAAAAGATTGATCTTTCCTCTTCCGTCAGTCACTGGAACGTTGCCGATGTTATCCACTGGATCTTCGCTGGGTAGATCGACATTCATGTCGTCGTCATCCTGTGCTGGAGGGCGACCAGATCTCAGGCAGATACTGTCAAAAGTCAGCAAATTACGTTGAATAGAGAGTCGCAAATTTACTCCTTATCCAAAAGGTAACCTATCCAAAAGACTCTTTTCCGTTGCTCGATTTCCACGGGATTGAGATTAAATCCCGATCCTCGTTTATGGAGACCTATGCTATTCGACAATCGAATAGCAGCTGCGACAAGGAAGAAAGACGGCTGCGGATTTGGGGTACCCAACAGAAACATTGCCTGCGATTGCGTTAACCGCGCTCAGCAAAGGGGTATTCAGGAAAGCGGACCATTCCAAGGAGAGCTTGCACGCTCAAAAGATCCAAATTGCGCATTGTCAATTCGGTCAAAACACCCATGGAATTCTTGAGGTACATCCAGGCCTTGTTATCCTCCTCCGGAGACACAAGATTACTCATGACGCGTATCCGATAGGCGATGGCAAGTGTGACATTAAAGCTAGCCCACCATCCTGAACCTTCGTAAGGCTCTCTTGAATACTGCCGATGGACCAAATGCATGAAAGTGGGCTCGTGGAAAAGAGGAAAGATGAGGTTGAAGTTGTCAAAGTAGTCCTTGCAAAGAGATAAAGCCTCATGCTTGGGCGGAAGCGGCATGAAAGTACGACGAGCGAACATATCGCTGAAGATCTCGGGTCTCCAATAAACCCACTTGGTATCATCTGACACCGCTTTCGATATCATATCCTGGAAAGAATTGTCTCCCATCTTCTCGCTTATCCATTGGATGCCTTTAGGCGAAAATATCGAAAACCCAGATGACGATCCTTAGACCATTAGCGATACCTACAATTAATCTCACAAACGAAAACGTACCAATATAGCGAGTTTCTCCATAATTATTGGTCACCAATGAGCACATCATATCTGACAACGCTTCAACCTCCTCTTCTGGCTTATCTCTCTCTGTTGGCTTTGGTGATGCTGTGGAGCTCTTAGGAGATGGGATTTTGTTTGCTTGAGGAGTGTTGGCAGGTGGGCTCAGAGTCGTAGGGACTTGGCCAGCGGAAAGCTCTCTTCTCGGTGTGTTTGCTGGTGTAGCCTCAGGGCTTTTTGAACGGGTTTTGTCTGCCAATTTCTTTTCCAGAGTTCCAAGATCTGTTCGATCAACATCCTCGTCGCTTAAGAGTCCGGAAAGCTTGAGCAGAGCTTCCATGCGGCCCAACCGATTTTCTAGACCTTCAATATACTTGGCACTTGGTGGAGGTTAGCTCAAATGGGACACGAAGTCTCAGGCTGACCTCACCCTTTCGGAGGAGCACGCTTCTTTTCGACGTGTGTGAAGTTGCATTCGGTTTTGTAATTGATGCAATGTGAGCAGGCAGGCATCTTCCCGTCACACTTGATCTTCTTCTTCCGGCACATATCGCAAGCCTGAACCATGCTTGGTCAGCAGCGTGTCAAAAGCACATGCCGATGCTCCTGTACTCTTGCAATCCTCCTCCGCTTCGCATCTTCCCTATCTTCCAATTCCAGACCTCCTTGTGTATCGTCACCATATTGATCAAACGAGAAGTTGATTGCTGTGGGCGAAGTGTCTTGCTCATCTCCACCAAATATCTGTAGAGGTTGATTCATGATTTGGGAGCCGTTGGGTACTCCGGTTTCGAGGGCCTGCTGGAAAGAGCCCATGGAGTGACATAAAGTATGAAAGTAATTTTTATATATTCAATGAGTAGCTAGCGTTTTCCTCCATATCTCAAATTTTAGTGACCATTCATGGTGTGGAATGGATATCCAAAAGCCCACCGGATCTCACCGCGCTGCTTTATGCACTGGTTTCATGAGTTGTGAAGATGCTCGTTCAGGCTGTAATCTTACGGCGTTGCGATCCTTCGATTCTATGAGCCTATCATACGTAGCTGACGTCGGAGAAAACACTCACCGACAAACCGGTGCTACGGAACGGATACTTGAATCCGCGCTAGTTCCACCTGGCACGCCTGATCGCCAAATCGCCTTGTCGAATTGTCCGCGGCAGCCGGATCTGGAATCATTCAAGGTTAAACACAATGCATAAAAAATGTTTTGAATATGTGAAAGTGTTCATGTAATTATGGACCTAATTATAACTCGCTGCATAGACGCGGATTTATTCAGATATCCAGACATTAATTCTCCAACTACACAAAACTCAACTCGTCCTCGCTGCTCAAACTGATCTCCTGATCCGGTGACCCAATTTCGATACGGTAGATCGAATTTGCATCGAAACTCTTACATCTACTTCGGTCTTGCCTAGATAGCCTGGACCTTTGCCCCTTTCCCGGATCTTGTTGATTTGTACGGGACGTAACATTGTCGATCTGCCTAAGTTGTTTCGCCTTCTGCGCCTGCGCTTCCTGCGACGACTCAGACAATGATAACTCATCACATTCATCTTCAATGTAGATGTGCGAAAAGAACTTGCTTCTGCCATGTGGGTTTCCTATCGCAGCCGGCTTGCACGCTTCCGAGAACTTTGTCCTTTGAGGAACATGGTGCTTTTGGAGCAAGATCTTCATGTTAACTACCTTACTACGTCCACGAGTTGAATGCGGAGACGAGTCATGGCTGACGGCTAAAGCCTTCTTCTGCGATGGATGTTCATCATGATCGATTCTCGGTTCGGATGGCTCTTGCTGCTCTCGGACCCGAGGCCGAGGGAAGGCAATGGCTGGTGTTTTAGCAACCCATTCACAGATTCCAGCTTCCCATCTGTACCCGCTGCACGACTGTACCTGGCCACGTAAGGGCGTTTTGGCCGGCGTCCGTCGCGCCGGGTCAAGATGGGCGCCCGTAACTGCTTGTTCCACGTCCAGAGCCCAATCAAGATGTTTGGGATTTTTCGTACTATCAGCATATTCGAGCGCAGCGGCTGCACCAATTCGGCTGCAAATTTTGTGGCTCCTTGACACGGGCTTAACGGAGTCTGCGATATGTTGGATGTGCTGCACGATCTTTTGCATATGATCGAAGGCATCCCCTGCTGTGCCTTTTGCGCAGCAATCTGCCACTGCACAGAGGAATGAGCCACCTTCTTCCGCCGCAAATCCGTGGTGGTTGAGGCCCATCAGCTTCTCGAAGAAGGCTGGCACCGATTTGATGAACGCTTGCCTGCTCCGACATCGGGTTGCCTGGACCAAAGCAGCTGCGAGCAATGGCACAGCAACGTGGTCTTTTCTTAGTGAGAATATACGAGCGGAGTCAAGCTCCAACATTTGCTGCGCATCAATGGCAACGTCTTGCAATGCCGTCAGATGAGGCGGTTGGAAGCCGCACGAATCAGCCAAACTTGCAGCCGATCTTAACAGGCCAATCGAGCAAAGCACAGTCATCAAGCTTGAAATGGTCATTGCTGCCTTCTCCTCATGAACTGTTCGCTCGCCATCTACCATAGAATTACATGAGCTTTTTGGCCGATTCGTTTCATACCCCTGGTTCTCAAGAAAAGCATTTGCCTGCCTGTAAAGTCTTGATCTTTGAAGCCGGATTGCATGAGTGAGTCCTACTAAATGGTCACCAGGAAGACCATAATGCATGGTCGCTACAAGCCGAAGTAGCTTCGAAGCTGATTCTAAATGATCATCTTGTTGAGTGACCGAGTGAACGACCTTGTTCCAGACTTCAATCATATCATGCCGTGCGATCCAATCCAAGGGAAGTCTGCTAGAGGCAAGTAAATGGGCCATCATTTTGTACCGAAAACTATGTCGGCCAGTTGCTCCAACAAAGTCATCCAAGGTTTTGAGAATCGAGCGAATTTTCTCCGTGGCGATGGGCTGTTTATGCCAATGTTTGATCTGATCACAGAGACATCCCAATAATTGTTCTGCTTCAGGATATGCTTTTTGACGAATACAGAGAGCGATGAGGGTCCGAGTGATGTTGATACCGATTGTTTCCTCTCTCACGGCGTCTCCAACGATTTTAATGCCATGAGCACGCACAATTTGCCGTAAAGGGGCCCATCCAGAGGACTGCGATATGCTCAGAGACTCCAAGTCGCTGTAAATGATTGCAGACACATCGGTGTCACTTTCGGGGTCTTCCATCTTGTACCATAGCTCCTCCTGGGCAATATAGTCTGGAACGTTGCGCAGACAGGTGGAGAACAAGTTTCGTGCACCGCGTGAGCTCGCATCTTGTCTCTCGGTAGCTTTTAGTAATGCTTCAACGCCTTTGCAGATGCCGTCTGTAAGCTTCCATTGGAATGGCACCTTGACTTTGTAATTGCATCTGGGCGAATCTTGCCATAATCGTCCGCCATTTTCAGCACTGCTCTTGATACGAGATTTGGACCCGTTCCCCATAACCTCCTTTTCGATTTCCATGTGCTCATGATCAGCTTTGACGTTAGGCTGCCGCTGCGTTGGGAGGAAGTCGCTGGGCATTGTAATCTCGACTTGGGTTTGACTTGATTGCTCTGAGTCAGCAAACTGGCTTGATCTGTCATGGGAATGCGAATTGACGATCCTCGTTGAATATGTGCGCTTGATTTTCTTTTGCGGTCGAGGATTTGGCGCCCATTCTTCGTCGGCAGGCTTGACCTTTTGTGACAACCGACGGCGACATTGTGGATCATGTATCACGTCGTAACGTTCTGTATTGGGTATGACGCTATGCGCTTGCTGAAGCTCTTTCGTGTCGATGGCATATTGCTTTTCTCTTCGTAGAAGAGCAATTTTGGAGGACAATGGCCGTAAAAGCCTTTGACACCGTGCTGCTGTCCATGGCGCTTCGGTACCATGTAAAGCAGAACCGACTTTCGAGTTTTGTACGAAACTCCGGTCAAGGTCAACTGGGCATGGTTCCATGATTCGGATTCAAATTCTGGTTAACAGGCTTCCTGAAAATGCAAAAGGAAAACTGCAAATAGAGCAATGCAGTGGGCAATTATACTCTTCATAGCAAAATGTACAGCAAAACGGATACAGCGCAAAGGGCAAATTGTATTCTTAAAAGGAATGCACAGCAATGACTAGGTACAAGTATGTATCGTGATTGAATGTAAACAGACTTCGGCTATTACTCGGTAGCGATTTAAGAAAGATAGCCTGCGCTAAGCCACTTTCGAGCGTTTTATTTCATTGGAACTCCAAGAAGTAGATCATCTAGCGATCGTGGATCAGTGGAATCAGAGTAGTAATATTTCAAATGGCAACATTATTCTATCGAAGAGATATGGCAGACTACAACACACACGACATGAATGAATTCGCAGTACACGAAGCCTTCCATGTTCAGGGATTTCATCCCAGGTATAACTATGTACAGTAAAAGCTATCATACAGCCGCTGTCGGAATATCCCGTATGTTCAATAGCAAAAGTGGAGTAGAGAAGCTTGGAGCTGAGTAAGTTGGAATGGTAGCTAGAGAGATATCGAATCCAAGCACAATCGCTATGCCAAAGAATATGGAACAGAAAGCAGGTATCAATCAATCTTAAACATACAAAATTTTCATGTTCGTCGACTTCGCGGGTTCTTTCTCTTCTTCGTAGGTGTCTTTTTAGTTGCATCTCCATTGCTCTCAATATATCT
This sequence comes from Opeltia flavorubescens, assembly GCA_000442125.1. Lineage (NCBI taxonomy): Eukaryota > Fungi > Ascomycota > Lecanoromycetes > Teloschistales > Teloschistaceae > Opeltia > Opeltia flavorubescens. Next base: position 392,227 of record KE546974.1, read on the forward strand.
TATGAGCTCGTCGATACTCCGGTTGTCAAGACCTCCGCTGGCGTGTGAGGTCTGTCCGCCCATACCCTCAGTAGAAGACCGGCCCACGGGCGCTTGAGGCTGCGTTCGAAGGGTTACGCGAGGAGTGAAGAGTGCTCGTCTGATTTTCTGGGCTTGAATATCTTTGGCATGCTTGGCAATGGAAACGGCGTTGATCGTAAGTTGGTTAAGCCAGCTGTCAGCTTCCTTGGTATTTCGATCCTCGGCCCCAAGCTTGTGGTGGAATATGCTGTATGCCTCCCGCATACGATTGACAGCTCCTTTATGATCTTGATCTAGAGCTAGAGATTGTGCTAATTGAAATGCGAGGGTAGCAGTATTGACGGAATCCTTTCCAGACATCTGCTCGCTAATCGCATGAGACTTTTCGAACCACACACGAGATTGATGGAAGAAATTCATATGCTGTAGCATAACAGCCGCATTATTAAATGTAGTGATGCAGTCAGGATGGTTGGGCCCGTATATGATCTTCCAAAGTTCCAAGGCGTGTCTCATGCAGGCCATTGCGACTGCCGTATTATGGTTCGCGTGTTCGAAGAGACTCAGATTGAGGTAGCTGTGGATGGTCTCATCAGAGTCGATCCCAATGGTTCGTTCTGATATAACCACCGCTTTGTGGGCCAATTCCACTGCTGCATCTTTCTCATCCACGTTGTAATAGAGCATAGCTAATTGATGGTAAACTCGGGCAACTTCAGGATGTAGAATTCCGTATATTTGTTCATGTAATGAGAGAGATTCCAGCAGAAGTTCCTGGCCCAGTTCTCTCTGGTTTTGATACATTGCCATTCGACCGGCCTCTAATGCCTCTTCCGCGAGTACACTCCTTGGATTAGAGTCCTTAACAACGGGTACAATATTGACTATATCGTCAGCAGCAAACGTAGATGGTGCGTCTAGGGTAGTCGATGCGGTAACGGACGATGGAGAGGTCTCGCCACCGTTGCGTCGTTTCTTCTTCTTGCTGCTGATCCCGTTCGCCAAATGGCCGTTCACGGATGGCTGTGTAGTGGTTCCATTTGTGAGCCGGTCATTATCTTCTGATCGAACCTCGGAGGCCGGACCATATTGATAATCCTTAGCAACCAGCTGCAGACCGAGCTTGAGGGCAATCTCCCTCTGTAGTTGAACCTGTCTGATGTTTGACGACCATGAATTTTCGAGGGTATAACGATATCGCATCTGTGTTTGAGTTTCCACCTCATCCTGTAAGCTCTGTGGGGTGACTTTTACAAAGGAATAATCTGCGTCTTGGTAGAGGTATTGAAGATCTTCGTCTATTTGAGTCTTTGGGGACCTGTTGAGCTCTCTTCCTAGTAGACAGTTGAGTAGATGAGCCAGACAACAAGTCGCCATGGCGGGTGGAAGATGTTTCAGGTAGCGGTTCGCCAAGTGCTTAAAAGCTCGCGCAATCATTTCTTGTTCAGCGAGAGCTTTGAGCGCTTGCATCCTCGGACTTTCCGAGCCAGAAAGAGAAGCCAATTTGCCCAGATACCGTATATTGATGCCGCGTTTGTGCATTAAGCTACTGAGTGACTGCCCATCCATGGGAAATCCAACTTCGCCTTCTTTTAAGTCATGCATCTTTCAAAATTGTCAACTATGAAAGCCATACGGGAAAATCTCAGGACTTACTAGCTCAGGAATGATTTTTTCATGGAGATGATCTGCGACCGCTCTCACTTCGCGCTCATCATTTGCCCATTCCTCCTTTTCTTCAACCGTTTGGGGACTTTGACCACAGAAGACGTCAGGGTTGAGTGTGTAAGAGAAGGCGGAGATATCGATGCGGCCGCGCTCCCTTGCGATCTCGTCGTCTTTTTCACCTGGGGCTGAAGTACCATTTGTGTGTGTGGCATCACCATTGCCTGAAGTAGACCCATTCGAAACTTCGGAATTCCTATTACTGTCTTCCAGAAGACCGTTTTGGTCGTTGTTCTTCTTCTCAAGCTCGGTCTTGACATAATCGCTCATTTTGACTCTCCAATAAATATCCACGAGTTCAGGTCTGAGGACAGACATCCTATGGGGGTAATTTTGGTCCTCTGGTTTATGACCATGGCACACGGTGTCTGTCCAGTATGGATCAAGCCATGATATATCCAAAGGGGTGAGACGATAAAGATCGAGTATGTATTTTCGCCCGTCGGTGCCGAGAAGGCCTTTCGTCTCCACACTGCCTTCAAGGACGTGCTTCTTCCCTTCCTTGTCCCAAACGGAGTGCTTTTTCACTCTAAGTGCTTTTGATACCTGGGAGAATGTGGGCACAAATGCAACATTATCCGCAACTACATCTTTACCCTCGACTCCACCATAGTCAACTTGGGGCTCATCAGGCTCTCGCTGCTTGAAGATACCAGGCACAATGCTTTGAGCCACCAGACGTCTCCCAAGGTAGTCCACAATAATAGTGCCAGGCGTCGCTAAGCCTGGGATGTCAAGTTGATTTACAGATTTCACACCGGCCACATCTTTCCCCACAGCTACACGTGCAGCTTCGTCACCTCCTTCAGAAGTGAACGTTCCCACGCCGTCAGCCCCGAACGAGTAAAAAATATTATTGTATACAAAGATGTGAGCATCCTTGCTCTCAGTAGGGTTCAGTGGAGCAATTTCTCCACGTGCGACAAGAACAGCCCCTCTCGCGGCTGCATCATTGAATTCAGCATATATCTTGGCTATCAGGCGTTCGCGGAAGACGCGATCCTGTACTGTCTCGCGTGGAAGCTCTCTGGTGGATTGGATTTCCTCATTCCAGTCTCGTAAAGTTTCGGTGTTGTCCACACCTGATAGGAGATATGTCTCTTGTGTTCGTGTAAGGTCAGGCTGATGGGCTGTAGCAGAAGAAGAAATTGGTGAAACAAGCCACGGATTAGAAGGTAGTGCACTCGTCAGTTGAAAAGAGGCAAGAGGATCCTTTTTGTTGTTTGCTTCCAGCAACTTGTTGAAGGATTCGCCAAAAGATTGCGACAAGGACTGAATAAGCGTGAGAAGAGAATGAGCCATGAGGACTTTGGGGGTTGCTTTAGGCAATGGGTCAAATTTGCTATTCGAAGATTTATTAACGAAGAAACCTGATACATGAGACGTAATTTGGAACTGTTCTCCCTCGAGCGTAGTCAACTGAAGGTATAGCAAGTGTCCTCGTTGGCGATAAGGTGGCGGCGGCGGGTTCCATGGAGCGACGGAAAGTGTCTTTACCGTCTTAGGGGATGACTCCTGATTCGGAGGCAGGAGGGTACGGATTAAAGCTGGCCCGTTGATGTCGAAATCAGCCAATGGATTGGCTTCCGCTGTCAGCTTGGAATTTGCAGCTTTCTGCTTAGCAGCCGAGGCAGCATCGGGTCCAGTCCAAGGCGATACGGTCTCATGCAAAGAGAGACTGGCATCAACGCCGTTGATCGCATCTGTCCGATCCCCGGCTGCTCCAATTATTTCACGGATTCTCACAACATGCATCCGAGCTTCTCTTTCGGTATAAGGATCCTCAATAAGTTTGATCTCGGAGTCTGCAGATAAACCTTTCACCTCGGAGAGCTCGGTAAAGTCATTGATCCGCTGGCCATTGTGCTCCAAATGGAAACAGGTGTACTGGAAGGTACCCGGCTGTTCGACTATGGAAGACCTAAGATCCTGCACCTGGCCTTGTGTTGATACCTGAGCATGTTAAAGAGCATTCACTTGGATGCTTCGGAGGCAGTATATACCGGGACTTGAATCTTGTATGGTTGATGAGGCAGAAGGATGGTGACATGGAAGACGTCTACGAGCGAATTAACGGACAGTCCAGCAGTGTCTTTTCATACGCACTTTCAATAATCTGCTCTTCTTTGGCTTCAGCATCTTTTGTACTTTCGCCATCATGTCCGCTCTTTTTGGCAACCAATTGGGTTTCGGGTCCTGAATTGTCCGTTTCCTGGTGTCCTGTATGAGAAATACCATACTCAGTATATATGAATCGAATAAGTGGTGGCAGAGAAAAGGCGTGGAAGCTCACCGTTTACCGTCTTTACGTCACCAGCTTCACTTCCCATTATTTGCTCGTAATTTGAAAGAAGAATGCTCTATTGCAAGGATTTCAAAGAATGGCTCAGATTAAAGACCAGAAGATGCTGCAGAACAACGAGAAGAACAGTAGATACCGAAAATTACTGTACAAACGGAAAGAAACAATGCTGTACACAAGAGGAAACAATAACGAAGAAATAATCTCTCAGTAGCCGGAGCTAGACCCGACTCTCTACCGAAACCACCCGATCCACGAGACACCCCTGTCACTGATCTTCGCGGTAGGCACGGATCTTTACCGGCCCGCTCGTTCCTTGCGAGCTAATCCAATGTGGACACTTTGCACTTTCACCTCTCATTCCAAGTTATTAAGTACGCTTCTTCATGCTTGTGTCATTAATCTGACCAGCATTTCCATTCCTTGACTCTATATATCGTACACTTCATTTTGTTCAGCTCCATGGCATCGCAGTTCTGTTGATTTTGAGCATTTTTCTAAGCCGGAGCTGGCAATGGCCAGACGAAAGCAAACCACGCCGCTACAAAGGCAACCATCAGATTTCAGCAAGGGACCTCCCGAGTCTCCAGACCAGGGATGGGAGAGATTAGCCCAAAATGGACATCTCTCTAATTCAAAAAGCAATGGTGTTCTTGAGAAGACCGAGAAAGCATTAAGTAGTCCTCGACCAGATAACCCATCACCCCTTCATGTCACAGAGCAAGCTGGCCTTATACAACTTGTCGTCTGCGTAGCTGGAATCTACGCATCATTGTAAGGAATCCAAAATTGGCTCTGTATCGTCCACTTACCATCATCCAGTCTCTCCTGGGCCATCCTCCAGGAACGCATCTTCACCACCTCTTACGGAGCTCAAAGCTCCTCCGCATCCAAATTCGAATACTCTGTCTTCCTCAACACCATCCAATCCAGCTTCGCCGCCCTCTCTGGCTACTTATACCTCCTTACCTCCAACCGCTCCTCCAAGCATACGCCCGCCATCTTCCCCTCCTCCCGCATCCTCTTGCCCCTCCTACTCGTCGCCATCACATCCTCCCTCGCTTCTCCCTTCGGCTACGCTTCCCTCGCCCATATAGACTACATAACCTACATCCTCGCCAAATCCTGCAAGCTCCTCCCAGTAATGTTCCTCCACCTGACTATATTCCGCAAACGCTACCCCCTCTACAAATACCTTGTCGTTTTCCTCGTGACAGCCGGCGTCGCCGTCTTCACCCTCCATCACCCTTCAACGAAGAAGAAATCATCTTCCTCTTCTTCAAGTTCAGTAAACGGCAATTCTTTATGGGGTCTTTCTCTGCTTGGCATCAACCTCCTCTTCGACGGTCTCACGAACAGCACCCAAGATCACATCTTCAGCTCTTTCCGCCCCTACTCGGGTCCCCAAATGATGGTCGCGCAGAATCTTCTCTCCACATTGCTCACAGCCACATATCTCCTCTTCTCCCCCGTTCTCGCAACCCGAACACCTCTGTTCTCCCTCCTCAACCTTCCTTCTTCGACCAACAGCGAACTCTCCTCCGCCCTCACCTTCATCCGCGCTCATCCTGCGGTGGGCAAAGATATCTTCTTCTTCGCCATCTGTGGCGCCGTCGGCCAGATCTTCATCTACTACACTCTTGCGCATTTCTCAAGCTTGTTGCTGGTAACGGTGACGGTGACGCGGAAGATGCTGACGATGATGCTGAGTGTGGTATGGTTCGGACATACGTTGAGCGGGATGCAGTGGGTAGGCGTGGGATTGGTGTTTGGGGGCGTTGGGGCTGAGGGTTGGATACAGAGGAGGGAGAAGGCGGCCAAGGGGAGGGCGAAGAAGGGGGAGATGGGAAAGAAGAAATCATGAATGGAATGTGTAATATGTGTATATTAGATATTCGAAGATTTAGACACTAGATGGTAGATGAGGGATCTCGCACGGAATACCTAACGATATACCGATGACTCGAACAAAAGTCTCCATAATGCCAATAATGCATCCATTCCTCCTTTCACGGACTCCGTCAATGCACAAGTACAGCCGCTCAACCAAACAAAAGAATTCCCTTTTTAATCCTTTTGCGTTCCCCCTTCTCCGTCTTCTTCTTCCCCTCCTCAACCCCCTTCTCGATATCTTTCAACACCACCGCCTCCCCGACCGGTATTCCTTCCACACCCTTAACCCTCTTCCCCTCCTGGAAAACCATCAACCCACCCAAGCCCGCCACAATGCACGCCAGCGCAACAAATAGTCCTGTACTCCAGCTCGGCCGATCGTACCGATTCATCCCCCACATGAACCCCGACAGCACCGCCTGCAAGAACGTATTCAAGACATACGCCCAGATAACATAGTCCAATTTCCAAAGCGAAGTAGGCGTCGCCCTGATCCCCGTCAAAGGCTGCTCAGGCATCTTCTTCGCCGGAATAGGAACCGCCCAATGCGCCGGATCCGAATTCTCAGCCTCGGAAATACTATTACCCGTAGCCCCAATAGGAATCTCATGACTCCCCGGCAACCTGAACCAACTCCTATGAATCCCCGCCAACTTCCTCAACCCATCGTACTTCTTCCCCACTCGCCACTTAAGCAAGTAATACAGATCTCGAAACCGCCAGGGCACGAGCCCGAAGCCCGTGACGCAGAAGAGCGCGTTTAGGATCTGGCTGTCGATTTCGATCCATATGCGGCGCGGGCTGTTGATGTTGTTGCAGTCTTTTACGCCGTGGGAGCCGGGCGGGTAGCACATGTACTCTTTTCCGCCGCCGATGAGGAGTAGGAAGAGCATCCCGCCCCAGGCGACGACGTTGAGGCCGTAGAGCACGATGAGGAAGCCGAGGGGGGTGAGGGTGAATTTCCAGAAGCCTTTGAGGCCGATTAGGGTAGCTTCGCCCCAGGTGTGTTTTGGAGGAAACTTGTAGCCATTAGGGTAGATGCCGTTTTCGTCGGGACCAGTGGAGACAAGAGCAGGGGGTTGAGATGATGAGGAAGAGGATTGGCGGTTTTGGGCGGTGAGGGAGGCTTTGCTCGAAGACTTTTCGTTTACAGGGTCGATGAATTTGTTAGGGAGGCCTTTCTTGTGAAAACGGGGTTTCTTCTCTTCAAGACTATCGAGGTCATCGTCTGAGGTATCCTTAGGTATCAGGCGTTTGGGTTTAGGGACGTAGGACTGATCGGACATTTCGCCTCGACCGAAGAAATTGGAGAAATCGTCATCTGATTCTTTTCCTCGGGCGTCATCTTGAGCTTCCTCGTGCGACTCATGATGCGTGTCCAATTGGGCTGTAGGGGTTTTGGTGAGACTTCCTGCTGTCGGCCCTGAACTCTGGCGTGACATTCGGTCGGAGTTTTGCCTTGATACCCTCCGGGCGCTTTCTTCGCTGATATTGCTGTATTGCCGTTGTAATTCTCCATCCCATCCGTTATGCGAGTAGCTCCCCCTTCTGATTTCATTTGGCAATGGCGCTTTTGCGAGGGCGTCACCCGTGGCATGCCACATGCCCGACGGAGGATTGGATTCAAGGAACTTCAATGAAGCGCTCCGCAATCGACCGGAGGAGCCTCCCGGCGAGCTCTCAGGAGGATCAGCCATAGTTGTGATATTGATAGATGAGAACAGTAACGAATGATAGTTGATACAGATTCTATCAATGCCTTTGGTCTCAGAAGGAAAGTCCTACTGGCGACGGCGGCGGCGGATCGAAGAGTATTACTTAGAATGGATAGCGGAGGTTTTCGCACCGATTCACCGGTGGCTGGTCTAGCAAATAAGCTTTTCTGCTCGGCATCTAGAAAAGCAGTTGTATCCGAAGGATTATCGAATATTTTCTCTAAATTTAAGAGAGCATTCGTAGAGGAGACGATATGCAATGACAGTATCACAATTTCAACTCGGCAGAGATGTATAGATCATTCACTGTGAATCTCATAAGAGTGTGACCTGATAAGCTAGAGCTAGAGTTCGCGATGTGGAACATTGGAAGGTAGGTACAACCGTACATCGGACCTGGTATAACTGCACTGAGCCGATCACCGAAATTTCCTTCCAGGCGAAATTGTCTGGCCTCAATGTGTATCTTTCTTGGACCACTTTGTCAAAAGCGCATCAGAAAGTTTAATGAGACAAGTAGATATCCTTGAAGAAAATCTACAGCAATTGCCAAGTCCCCTCACAATACCGGAACCTAGGTAGCTCGGCTCAAGAATCATCTGGTCTCTTACTTCTGACAATGGATTTGATAATCCTCAGCTGCACTATTTACAATTATGTCATATCGGTGCTCAACCATTACCAGCAAAGTACAATTGTCCCTTAACTTTTGGTATATACTCAGACCCCTGTCATTTATCGGGAATGCCACTTTTCCCTCTCCAATATTATCCATTCATGTCTCGTTACGTTGTAGTCAACTTTTGCAGATACTGGACGAGCTGTATCCAGCGTCGATTCACGCTACTCCATTCGTTTGGGGATGGTTCGGCATCGTCGTCACATCACCGTTTGTTTGTGCTTCAACCAGATCATTGATCTCCTTCATCTCTGGTTGGTCGCTGAGCTCTCTTTCTTTCTTTTCAAGAGCTTCCTGCTCGGCTTGGGTGAGATCTGTAAGTAAGGGTTTCTCCTGCTCGCTGTTGAGATTGTGGTAGAATTGATTGATTATGATGTCAGTGTCTTCAAGCGCGAGTTTGCGAACGTCCGCCATAGCCTTGATTTTGGCCGTACACTGCTTGATTTGGGCATCGGTCATATTGAGGCCCAATTGGTCACCTGTACTTTGTCAGATGCCGAATTTACGCCCCAGAAGCGTTACCCACAGCGAGATTTGATGGCGTTCCAGCCTGTCAGTCTGCTGGCAAAATGAACGTAGCGTTGCATGCCGAAGTCGGCAGGGTTTATGATCTCATATGTTGCCGGGTTGGCAAGGATTGCCTTGGCTATTGTTATATTAGTCAGGCTCTTCATGAGACATTGCCGGGTAATGACATGCTTACCGTGAATGCCAGCTTTATGGGTGAATGCGCAGAATCCAGTGATGGGGTTGTTCTAATTTGTGTAAGCGCACTACTACCTTGAGCTCAACGTAACCTACAAATGGAACGTTCTGCCTCCAAGTCAGCATGATAAAAGGACTACAAGATAGATAACTTACCACTTCCACCGCATCAGCAACGAGATCTTCGACGGCCTTGAGCTTAGTCAAATCATCTACAAATATGGCGTTAGCTATCTGACAGCAAGGAATGGATTTTCTGCCGTGAGCCATATCCAGTCCAAATCGTTGAAAACGTAGGATGTGTTCCTCTTCAGGAGGACTTCTGTTGACTCACATTTGCTCTTGACATAATCGCGATCTTGGACAAGCATGCGAGCCTGTCTCTGATGAGCATGATGAATATAACAAAAACATATTTACATACCACGAAACCTCCTAAAGAGGGGATGCCGTTCCTTTCGCCGATCCCAAGGACGGACTGTGCAGCGAATTAGTTATGAAAGAATCCGACAGGGGAGGAGTTACCGTGTCAACGTGGGTTGCGCCAGCTTCCAGTGCACAAAAAGCATTGGCAATCGCACAACCGGTATCGTTATGGAAATGGCATTCGATATCACATCTCACGACACCGCGAAGAGTTCGACTGCTGATCTCAGCTGATAGTATGTGGTAGTCCTTGAAGTTGATAGCACTTACACAAGTTCGTAAACTTCACGCGGTGTTGCAACGCCGACAGTGTCTGCTATTCCAACCTATATGACATGTTCAGGGCACAGTAATAATGCAAGCGGTGATAGATAACTTACCCTTGTGACGCCAACCTTGTCGACCTCCGAGTATATTCTTAAGAGGTCCACAAGGTCACTTCGAAAGCTGTCTTCGGAGCTGAATCTGATCTCCTTCTTTTGGCTCTTGACATATCTGGCAAAGAGTTTAGTATTTGCATCGAGCCTTCAAGCCCGTACGTACTCAATGACTTCAATAGCTGTTTTGATGATATATGGTATATCCTTTCCATGGGAATGTTCTCTAAGATATGAGGAAGTTCCAATCTTTCCGTGAAGGGAGAGAATCAGCGTTGGCAATCCCCCTTAGAGGTTGTATTGACGCACCACCACATCGACCCCGTCAACGCCTGTCTCTACAGCCAGGCGGGCATCCTCGAGATTGCACCGAACGTGTGTAAGTATTTTAGCTTTCAATCCAAGCTTGGCGATCGTTTCACAGTCTTTGCGTGATTGCTCTGAACTTGCTGGGCTGGTGAGCTCTATGTATTCTACACCGAACTCGTCCAGCGCGCGGCTGCGACGAATCAGTCTGATTGTTACAATTTTTGGATCCTCAGAGCATCATACGCAATTTTGACTTTGGTCTCTGTGTCAAAAAACGCATTGGCAAATTGCTCGCCTTCTCGCAAAGTAGATTCAATGATCTTAAAGTCGGAAACTCTAGAAAGAAGGTCGCCCACGGCTCTGAAAGGTTTCGTCTGGTGAGCATGAGGGGCGTGATCAATGTCATGACCCATAGAATTGCCATTCGTCAATTGTGCCATGTTGAACTTGTGCAATTGGGAATTTCAATTGAACAAGAAGTTCAGGGCCTGATATTTAAACAAAAGTTTGTGCCGATCGATCGGAGGTGCGGTGAGTCAGAACGCCTATGGTCGCCCAGGTGTGCCAGATTGCCATAACTATTTACTTTTTCACTTTTGACGTTTGACTCCAGAATTTAGGCCAAATTTCACCTACTTACCCAGCTATAGCGCCACCAATACTGGTCAGATTCCCATAAAAAGTGCATGCACGGAAAGCGCTCGTAATATGCTTTCAAACGAGCTGCTTTATACTAGAATCTGATAAGGTAGCGATGTGTTATTCAACTGCGAAGTTTTATTAAAAGTTAAGAGGGGGCTTTTACTTATAAGAGGGCTTAGCCCTAGTTCTATCCAGTTGGGCTTAGATCGTTTCACCCTTATTATAAAAGGCCTAAACGCCAAGCTTTTAGCTCCCTACTAGTAACTGTAAGCCCGTTAAGCCCGAAACGTCTACTAAGCCACCTTACACTATAAACTTTACAGCTTAATAAAGCATTATATTCTTATCATATTCTAATATAAAGTGGCTCGTTTTGAAGCGCATTACGAGCGCTTTCCGTGCATGCAATTTTTATGGGAATCTGACCAGTATTGGTGGCGCTGTGGCTAGGTAAATAGGTGAAATCTGGCCTGAACTGTTCAAAAGTCAAAAGTGAAAAGTGAAAATGAAAAAGTGAAAAAGTTATGGCAATCTGGCACACCTGGGCGACCATAGAACGCCGCCCTTTTCGGCGGGGTGAATCTGGGGAAGAACACCATCTCAATTATTGTGTGACTCTTTCACATGATTCCGTGGAACAAGGTCTCAGCAGATTTTCAAGATGGAGAAGCCTCGGTTATCTGCTCTCTCGTCTTTTATTGAAGCTTCCAAGCCTGCTGAAGTACCGTTTGCCGAGCTACAGCAACACGCATTAGCAGCACAAGTCCTCCATAACCTCCAGTACCAGCACGATTGGCTTTCGCTTCAGATCCACACCCATTCTCCAATTGACAATCGCCCGTTACTAAAACCTCTGGTCTCTGGTCTCCCACCCCATCGTATCTACGTGCATCCTGATGAACAGATTGAGATGCTCAAGCAAAATATCCAGGAAAAAGACATCCCCGTTGAAAGAGAATGGGTTCTCCCAACACATCTTCGAGAAAAATGGAGTTTGAGGAAGTTTGCTGAAGTCTTTGATGCTATTACTGAGGCTCCGCCTGATGTCAAAGAGGACAGCCTGGGAGAGCAGGAACACGCTGCTGAAACAAAGGAGAGCAAGAGGAAAGGAGGAAAGCGTTTACTACTTGCAACAACGGGCGATGATAGTACAATCGTGTACTATGTCGTCCATGATGGTATCGTGAAGCCCAGACAAAATTAGACAGGAAGCGCTGCCCGAGCGTCGAATAAGACGTGAACTTGCCCGTCCACAAGAATTTGATCATCGAAGCAGCGGGAGTGGACAAGCAAGGAGAATCTCATCAAAAGCTACTCGGCATTGAAACTACTGCACGGTATATCTCAAAGTCAATAATCGCCCGACGCCGTGGCTGGAAGTATGAAATCAAGCCGCAAAATCACCTCTCGCAACAATCAATTGAAGACACCTTCAACGTCTCCAACCCACCAGAAGACTCCACCAACCAGCACGGCCGCAGCCGCCCACATCCCAGCCCATATCGCGGCACCAGCCAGCTCTACCCCTTCAATTGTGAAATATGTACGGAGACCCGTCTGCATGGCGGTTGCAATGGCCAATACTGCAGTCCGCTTTATCAAGGTTCTGGTTCGCTTTGAATATCCCCAAATGTTGTACCAAATCGTCTGGCCTAGAGTTGCTGTCTCCGGATCGAATTCGGCCATTTTCAAATCGTGCGCATCAGGTTTCGCGCCCAGCGCAGGCAGGAAAAGGAAGCTTTGCGCCGCATAGCCGTTCAAGAAGAATCCAGCGGTGATGAAATGCAAATCAGCCTTATATGCGCCCGAGATGTCTCTTAGCCCATCGAAATGCACCACCAAATATACTGGAAGCCAGCCTCGGAAGCTTCCAAAGACGACCAAGCCATATAGCGCTGCGGCTAGGGTCGAGGTAGAGATCTGGACCGAAATGTCTTTGAGTATCGATCTATTGGCGACAAGGCTTTTTGGTGCATCAGGCTGATGGATTGGCGAGCTGTCCCGAAGAAGCGTGAAGGGGAGATAAGTGGATAGAACATCGATTGCGATCCCGGCCCACATAGTGGTTGGGCGGACGGTGTAGAAGGTGGTTAAGAGGTAAAGATATGGCATGTGTGAGAGGAAGGTCAGACATGCGAGATCCCATCCTAGTCGCCCGTCAGCGATTGCACGGAGTCAATCAAATGGCAAGATGTTTACCATCATACTCTCCCCACCACCCAATCCCGAGTTCTGCAGCCTTCCAAGCCAGCAGACCAGCAATTTGCCACCACTCATCACGCCGCTGCATGACAGTCGCCAAGTCGCCGGTTCCGTACTGCGAAGCCACGGAATAAAGTACCGATGACACAACCATGCTGGTGATGACAAGAGTCGGAAAGCGCAAGATATTGGGAATCTTCGACGGCTCTTGCAATGGATGCACAGGTATGGCTTGCGCTGAAGCGTCTGCCATCTCTTCTCTTTTGACCATCTTCTTTCGATTGCAGTATTGGTGAGTTCTCTGAAAGCGGGTCCTTGGTATCTCGAGTGCGGACGAGTTCTTTGTGAAGAGCGCGGACCTTTCGTGTTAGGCAGGAAATAAAACGCCAAGCATTCACGTCATTAGCTTAGTCATCACTGATATGCATTCCTCGTCACAATTCATCACAACTTCAATGTCGTTCATAGAACTTTCAGACCTAGAATGAGGTTCTAAAATGATCTTCACGTCCTTAATAGAATGTACCAAAGCAGCTACACAAAGTGCTCACTTCCATTCAAGACCATAGACCGGCCTTTTGAGATTTAGATAAGATCCCACAGTCCAACAAACATAGCTCTTTGAAATCCACGCTATACCCCATTAATCAAGCGCGTTGGCCCGGTGATTGCAATATATTTGTCTGGAAATTAATCCTTGGCAACGGAACGGTAAGCTAGGACGACGGCAGGAGGGAGTGATACCTGTGGCGATCGATTGTAATGAGTCGGGATTGTATCCATGTAACTATCATACTCACCTTTTGGAGCCTCAGGTGCTGGTAGAGATGTAAGATTCGTCAATAGACCGTACAATAGTCTCTTATCTCCTCGAAGCATGCCGTTGCAATCTTAGTGATGATTTACGCCTTCGTTTCTCTGCTACCTTTTTCTAAAGATTTCATTTCCATATCATGGTGGCATTACGCCTCGGTTTCCGTACGGGTAGAATTTTCAAATCGTCGAGGCTCTCAAACTTTGAGCTCGCAAGGATCAAGCAAGCATCAATAAGTTTTAGACCCGGTATCTACTTCTCGCCGCAACAGAAACGCTGTGCCAATGGGTACGGGGGCGGTCCACCGACTCCTGGTCAAGTTAGTCCTCAGCCAGGCCAACCTGAAGAGTCTGGTGATGAAAACGCCGTGCAGCGCCCGAAGAAGCAGGCATCTGAATGGAGGCCTACTTTCATCAAGATGGTTGAAAGTGCAGCAACAACCATGGTATCCCTTTTCGTTTTAGGGTGAAGCCTCAAATTCTGCGTTGTAAAACATAGTAGTGCTTACACCCCTCAGACTCGCCGGATACGGATATCATCGATACTACAAATATCTCGTCCTCCAGAAAGTGGAAAATGCTTTCAAGCCCGGCGACCCTGTTCTCGAGCTTGCGGCTTTTGAGCGAGCACCTTCTACGGCACCTGTTGATAATGACGATGAGCATTGGATACGCCTGAAGGAACAGCAGAAGATCGATGCAATAGTCGATGGCTCTGATCGAGGTCACTATCATTTACTGATCGGCGAGAAAGGTACAGGTAAATCATCCATGTTGCTCGACGCGATGCAGAAGGTGAGCGGGGAAGGAGTTTCGATGTTTGAAGCCCATGCAGACCCAGAGATCTTTCGAATACGGCTGGGKAAGGCATTGGACTATGAATTCCATGAAGACTACATTGGGAGCCTGTTCAGCATAAGAGGACCTCGTGATACTACTGCGCTACTAGACATCGAGCGAGCGTTCAACAAGCTCGAGAAAATTGCGTTACAAAGACGGAAAGCAGTCGGCAAGCCACTGGTCCTTATTATCAACAGCACTCATCTACTCAGGGATGATGAGGATGGCCGTGATCTTCTCGAACTAATCCAGCAGAGAGCTGAGCAATGGGCCGCAAGTAATCTTGTTACGATTGTCATGAATTCGGATGATTATTGGGTGTATGAGCGACTAAAGCAATATGCCACGCGCATGCAAGTGCTACCTGTCCTTGATCTCCCGAGGGGCCAAGCAATCTCTGCTCTGATCAGGTATCGGGCGAGATACTATGAGGAAGAGCCCAGTACTGCGATCCTTGAACAAGTGTACGAGAAGATCGGTGGTAGGCTATCATTTCTGAATCAGGTAGCGCGGTCGAAAGATATGCTACACACTTGTGACAAGATATGCCAGGCGGAGAAAACGTGGTTCTTGAATAACTGCTGGATTTTGGGCGAGGAGATGGATGACGATGTAATGGATCAGCAGAAATACGCATCGGCGGCCATGGTTCTGGCTAAAGCCCTCGTCGATCAGGAAAAGGAACGAGGATCCATTTATGATCCAGAAACCGGACGTATCCTACCCCAGATTCCTCTTCACAAGGCTCGAGAGGTCATGACTCGAGCGGACTTCATCAAAGACTATGACCATATCAATATCTTCACCATTGACGCTCAAGCTATGGTCCGCGCTGATTCAGTGCCTATGCTTAACGCTTTCCGCGAGATATGCAGTGAGGAAGGCTTCGAAGAGCATCTGCAAGCAACGCTCGATCGAATCTCTGCCATTGAAAGTTTGGGCAGAACCAGGGAGATAGTCGCGAAGGACCTCATCGAAAACATCTATCAGATCCAAGGCAGATCAGACAAAGGTGATGGTCTTCGTATATCCATCATTGGAAAATCCGATGACGAGAAGGGCTGAGGATTGCTTTCTGTATGGTCTAAGCGACATTCGCTACCTCGTCTAAACATGCATTCGGCGAAGATCTGTGCCAGAGCGGTAATGGAGTGGAACGGCAATTTGATGGACCATCTGCCTCAGGCTGGTCAGGCCTACTCTACATCAATCTCCCAAAAATGATGGCACTGAATCGCCTTCTCTGCTCCTATGCCTCGACAACGGCTACCAATATGCAGCTGTTCCAATTCCGATACCTCGACTGGTCCGATGTCAAAGTGGTTGAATCCCACCAACCAGGCCGGGTATTATTTCTTACTGGACGTTTAGGCATTTTAGCAAAGCAACCAACTTGTTCAGCTACGGAAGCTTACAGAGGTATCTCGTGACGGAGATCCGGTATACCCACACAACCTACACACCACAGTATCTTGGCCCTTTCGCAGCCGGGGACGACTTCAATGACTTTTTGGTATGCTTGTATCGTTTCGCGCAAACATCATCGAGATTCGCCAGTAGTACCAGCGTCTGCTGGGACACCCCTTGCTCCATCTCGGTTGGCCCGCCAGACACCGCCCTCATCCCCACCAAACTCTTCGAGCTTCCAAACCTCGACCTTTTCCTTGCACAGCTCCAAGGCTTCTTCCCCTCCCTTCCAAGCTGCCTGTCGATGAGGAGCTGATACCGCGATCAAGATACTTTCCTCTCCAATTGGCACGACACCAAGCCGGTGAATCAGAGTGATGGCAGTCAAAGCGTGCTTCTGCTTCACAAGTTGGGCTACATGAAGCATAGTCTTCAAAGCGAGGGGCGCATAAGCGGAATACTCGAGGTGGGCGACAGCTTTGCCATCGAAGTTGTCTCTGGTCGTTCCTAAAGCAAGAGTAAGAGAGGGTAATTAAAGCCATATTGCCAGATTAATACCAGCAAACAAAACTACTGCCCCAGCTTTGGGGCTTTTAACGCTAGACACAGTGGAGGCCACGTCTAGCTCTGAGTTAGTCAAGGAAACTAAGGCGTCGCCATCTCGAAGCTCTTGAGAGCCAGAGGTGTCTGACATGTCTGAGCAGATATATCAATTAACGGGAGCATTTCAAGCAACTGTACCGATGTAGATTGACGTCAGAGTAGCGATAAGATAGCAGACCAAAATAACTTCCACTTGTAAACTTAGGCTCTTACTACAGGCACCAACAGGTGTACAGCCTTGATTCTTTGCTGGAATCCATCATGTGGAAGCGCCTGAAAGGCCTGCCTTCGAGCAGGTACGCCAAATATTCGTCACTTCATTCACCCTTCTCGCCCAACAACGGCTGAGTAGCCTCGAGAATGTCTCAACCACAGAGCAACAACAGCCCAATTACTCTCTCGCCGGAGAAATACACAGGAACCAAGACACCATCTTCTTCGCATAGAGGACCCACATCGGATCTCCCAGTCGTTGCCAACTTTGACAGCGCCCACCTGACTATCGGCGCTGGCGTCGCCATTTTCCACACTGCAACTGCCCGCGTAGTGGTTTGCTACCACAGCATAGATGGCTACTGGTTCCTTCCCAAGGGTCGTCGTGATGCTGGTGAAGACAGCGGGACAGGCGCCGAGAGGGAAGGGTTTGAAGAGGTATGAACCGCAATGCGACTCTCCATTACCCCTCCCTATCCTGTCATACAAAAACTGATCGTTCAGCAGTCGGGATACCGCAATCGCCTCCTTCCAATCCCTCTCCATCACCGCCAACCTCGAGCCCATCACCCCAGTATCCCTCCGTCCCCATTCGTTACGGAGCCAATATGGACGCAAATGATGCCTATCTCGCGGTCGTCGCAGTATATCCTCTTCTGGTATGTTGCCGAGACACTGCCTCCGGATCTAGAAAGTCTACTCTCCCAGCAATCGGAGAAGGAAGATGGCGCCTATCAGATTCCGGATCGATTCCCAAGGCATACGACCTTGAAAGAAAGGTTGGCGTTGGAGGGGGAGGGGTATGAGCCTGTGAGACATAAGAATACGGGTGTTGATGAGGAGGAGAGGCTTTATGAGAGCTATTTACTTCCTATTGAGGAGGCGGTGGAGAAGTTGAGGGGGACGGTCATGGCGGATGTGGTAAGGAGGGGATGGCAGGGGATATGTGAGAGGAGGGAGATGGAGGAGGAAAGGGAGGTTGCTGAGGTTTCGTAAGAGTAGGAGACTTGTGTTCTTGGACTTTCTTTCAAGCGAATACTTTCGGTGGGATCGTTATTTGGATCATATGTCTGATCATGACTAGCTGCACGGCGCTTTTGAGAGATTCCCTTCTCTCGTAAGAGCCCTTATAACTTTATATGGTGTTCTGTAGAGCAGCTCTCTCTCGAGCTTCGGTACATAACTCCCAGGCAATCATCTTTCAACACCGTTGCCGATATACAGACTTCCGTGCCTGGCTCAGCATATAGTCTTACCTAGAATTATGGATTGGAAAGTCTGTAAGCTGGCGGAAGGGGTTAGTAATTTAATCATTCGTATTCGAGCCATATCACTTGAGATTCATCGTTCACACATACACAGATTTCAGAGTTTCTAAGTCTGGATTTTGATCTTGAATATCTTTGTAAACCTGTCAAAATCCCCTGAAACGAAGACTAATCTACCAAAAAACCTTTTCCACCACCTGATCCGCTGAATGCTCTTCACCGCTTCCTCGATGTTGTAGCTGGTGTTGAAGACTGTCAAATAGCATTACGCAATTGTAAGATGGACAAAGACTCGCTGAACTTTGCTGAACTTGCTGATGTCTAAATGGATGGTGCTGAAAGTGGAGTTGTGAAAAACGTTAAGAATGGAGAATGAGTTGTGCGAGCTTGCTAGATAGAAAGTGGTGAAGTTAGAACTTGTAGTTGCTTCCTCCACCGAGCTAATCCACATCCACCGGTGAAAACTCTCCAAAGTATTCAATAGATCATTCGGTGATATGTTTTCGAACCGGAATCGTCGTGGTCAAGAAAGAGAGATGAGTATGCATCTCTCACGGCCTAAGCTGATGATGGGAATATTTTTCTGATAATGAGTTTGTGTGATCAGAATGTAATCGAACACAATCTTGATCGTTGGTGTCGACATCGTTCGGTTTTGAGTTAAGTTACGAATGCGTCCGATGAGTGGAGTAAAGAGCAAATAGGAAGACTGTGCACATGTGCGGAAAGCTCATGATGATGATGGTGAGGTATGAAAGGGATGGAGGGTAACTCGTATATTGGTTTCCCGTCGCTCCCAGACGTTGGTTAGTAGAGGTAGATAGATGGTGATGTGCAGTCGTTGTCAAGGTTCAAGTGATTCTGTCAGGTGTGTTTTGGATCGCTAATGAAGGGGATAGAGGTGGCTTGTTGTAAGAAAAGCTGCCGGTCGTTCCCAGACGTTAGCATCAAGATATATCGAATGGTTTTTTGTATGAGTTGAGTATTCTGAGCACACAGTGTTGCGAGTATATGGTACATTATTCCAGCTTCTTTTCGATCAACGAAATAAGTTTTTTCGAGTTGATGAAAGCAGTAAAGTTGAATTGTGGAACAGTGCACCATGATCATCTGCGTCGAACGCTCACTCAAGCCTCTAGTTCCTTCTCTTCTGCGGCCTTTTTCGCCGCCGCCGCCTCCTCCTCCTCTACCTCTTTGCGGATTCTGAGCAGGGATACTGGGACGTGTCCTCCGCTATAGATGCCACCTGGTCCTGGTACTGGTCCGCGCTCGCTCCCACGACCTCGTTGACCACCACGACCTGACCCGCGCCCGCCACGACCGCGATCCGAAGATGGTGGCGTGGGTTGTGTGAAGCGGGGTGGTTGGATTGGAGTCAAACGTGGTTTCAATTTTGGTTGGACGAATGGAGGTGACGAGGGACGAGGCGGTGTTCCATCAGAACCAGGGCCTGTATGCGAGACAGGTGCGCCGTCTGGTTCGGAAGTGGTATTATCTGATTTTGACTCTGCATCTGGCTTGCTAGCAGGTGCTGTATCTGGTTTTGGGGCAGGCTCTGATGCGGGAATTGCTTTTGGCTTTGGAGTATCTGACTTCGGAGTAGCATCTGACATCCGACCAACATCAGTCTTTGAAGCAGCAACATCTGGTTGTGAAGTTGCATCTGACTTGGTGACAGGCGCTGTATCTAGTTTTGAAGCTGTGTCTGATGTGGGAGTTGCGTTTGGCTTCGGAGTCTCTGATTTCGGGATTGGATCTGACTTGGGAACTGCATCATTTGGTTTAGAGACTGCATTTTCCACTTTTGGAGTAGCATCCGACTTGGGTGCGGCATCTGGTTTGGGCTCAGGATTTTGCTTGGGAACTGTCTCTGGCTTTGTAGCTGCGTCATCTGAGTTCGCAGCAGCATCGGCCTTGGGAGAAGCAGCATCAGTCTTAGGGGCAGAATCTCCCTTTGGAGCAGTATCGGCCTTGAGTGTAGCATCTGATGTTGACGATGGTGAGGAAGCGGGCGGAGGAGTACCATGGACGGTCGTGCCGTGTTCAGCGATATATGCAGCCTCCTCCTTCCTAAGGCGCAATTTCTGTGCATTGTATTCAGCCCGACCCTTACGCACCTTCTTGCGGCGCGTGACGGGTGTTGGAGTTTCCTCCGAAGTAGTAGAGGTGTTGCCAGTAGAAGCGTCGCCAGTAGACGATGTTTGTGGTGAACTGACGTTCCCATCAATAATTTGAGGCGATTCAACGTGCTCCGAGTCATCTGTGCTTGGAGTTTTGTTACCACACAGTTCGACAATATCCGAATCAACACTGTTCGAGGTCTTGTTATCGCAAAGTTTGAGAAGATCCGAATCATCAGAGTCGGGGAGTGATAATTCGTGAGCTTCTGTGACTGATGCAACGTAAAGGTCCTGGTAAGAGTCAATCTGCTGCCGCTTGGCTTCTACTTCGATCTCGAGATGTTGGATCCGCTGTTGGGCAAATTGAACCCGTTCCTCGTGAGCCTTTTCAACGATTGCGGTTTCCTTGGCAAGCCTATCGAGATCTTTGACATGTTCGTTGGCCTGAGCGATGGCGCCTGATTGGGAAATCTCAAGTGCGGATTCTAGCTGTGAGATTTTCTTGTTGACCGCATCGATCACAGCCAAGTTGTCGTCCCGCTTGTCTTTTAAGTAGTTGAGATCGACTACAGCGGTGTTTAGGTCAGATTTGACGTGGTCAATTTGGACCAGGGCGGCGTCTCGTTGAGCAGTAACATCTTGGACGGCGGCCAGAGCAGCATCTCGTTGGGCGTTTGAGTTGCTGACTTCAATGGTCAAGCAGTTGAGCAGGTGCGCAGTCTTGGTCTTCCCAACGATGTAAGAGATATGTGACACTATACTGCAGGTTAGCTTGCTGATACTAGTCAAGTCTGCCCAGAGGTAGGAAGACATGTGGACAGCGAACGGAAGAAAGGAGTCTAGAACTTACGTAGATCTTCGAAATGGGGATCCTGAGCCAAGCCTTGGCTCTGAAGTATCTCGATCAGCTCTTTCAGGCGTGCTTCGGATTCTGCGTCCTCGGAACTGGTGATTGAGAAGAGACGCCAGAGGATGTGTTCAAAGAATTCGACGCTTGCCAGTTGATTTTGAAGCCAGAAGTTTTCCGAGATAAGAAAGCCGAACGCAATTATGAGGGCGGTAAGGACTGCAATCGACCACATCCAGAATATGAAAGGTACAGTGTCTATTGAGAAACCTCCTTGATCATGCAGAGTGGGATACAACATATGCGGGCTTAAAGTGTAGTTCGGGAGCGGGGGATACATTGGTGCAGCCATTGTCGAATTCGTCAGATGTGTTGCCTTGTCCACGATGTATGGGCCACCGCAAGACGTGACCCCAGAGAAGATCTTCGGAATGATAATGTCTGCTTGTAAGGAGATGAAAAGATCCGCGAAGTCATGAATACTCTTCTTCATGAAGGGGTTTTTCCACATTGCTGTGGAGAAAACACCCTCCTGACCAGAGCCCAAGGTGTTGAGAAGAATCCCAGGATGGAAGTATGCAAGAAGTGAGGTCACCAAGATGGTAACCCCGGCCAAGAGAGGTCCATACATGATCGAAAGAATCAAGGCTTATATGGCCAACCAACCAAAGATCAGGATGAGATAGTTAAACGATGAGGTGACTCGACAAGAGCTTATGATGGTCTAGTCAACGAGAGAAGAAAAGCAGGTGTTCAAAAGATAGCTTAGCTGTCAATATGAGGTTTGATAAAGATGTAAACCACGAGAGCTTAGGATGAGGTGCTCCACGACAGATGAGGGTGAGGTACTCAGATGAACGAGGACTATGGGCGTAAAGAGAAGATAGAAGTCTGCTGTATGGTACAGATCAAAAGAATACTCGTTCAAGCCTAAAAGCTGGGGATAGAAGTCGGTCGAAGATGGAGGTTGCGTGATGGAAGAAAGTTTCGGTCTGTGTCTTGAAAATTCTTCAATTTATAGAATTTGTGGGAGCTAGTACAGGGACTAAGGAAGTGATGAAGATGGGGGAAATGACAAGTTGTAGAGGGGGCTGGGGTTGATTGGATGGTTTGATAGAAAGTGATGAAGTTGGGGAAGCAGACAGATAACAGACCAAAACAAAAGGGAGGCACTTTGTAATCTCAACAGTAATATTGTTGAATACCTACTCGAGCATCACATATCCTGTGACATATCTAGGACCTTAGGGCTGTTGGTGTGCCACGTAGATTACCAATTCAAGGCTTTACTTTGTGCATATGCCCCTATGCTGGCGGTCCCTGCAAAAAGTCCCATTGTCCTGTCGATTCGGCGTAAAGGTAGACCATGTTATGCTTGCTGGTAATGCTCTACGAGCAAGTAAAGGTTTAGCTGGCCAGCGGCCAGTCTACAAGATCCGTTCAAATTTGCAGCTTGTAGCTGCTTGGTCCGGAAACAAAAACGCCAAACAAAGAACGAGTACACGCAATAAGTATGACAAATAATCTATGAGATTGTTCTTCGCTGATATTACCTTCATAATTTGCTTCTTCGGGTCTCCACGACCGGCGTGAGTAGACAGCCCTTTTCTAACACACTCCGTATATTTTCGATGACCAAGAGTTCCATCTTGCGCTGAATTCGGTCAGCATGAAGAGGCTGACTGGACTTTTCCACGCATAACGTCCTTACCATAGTCTCAAGAGTTGCGGTTCCTATATGCGGCATGAGCACCACGTTGTCGTTCTTGATCAAGCCGGGATGGATCTCAGGTTCTTTTTCATACACGTCTAGCCCTGCTGCGAAAACCTTACCCTGTTCGAGGGCTTCCACGAGGGCTCCTTCATCAATGATTTTCCCCCGTGCAGTGTTGACGATGACGACGTCGTTTTTCATCATAGCAAATTGCTCTCGTCCAATCATTCCCTTGGTGGTATCATTTAATGGAAGATGGATGCTGATGACGTCGCTTGTGCGCAGGAGCTCTTCAAAACCGACATACTTCGCATTTATTGGATTTTTCGATGGATGGGCGACCGGATTACGATTGTGATACTGTATGTTGAAGTCGAAAGGTGCGGCTCGTAGCGCAAAAGCTGATCCAATGCCACCCATTCCAAGGATACCCAATGTCTTTCCCTCGGGATCGTGGCCTAGGCACATGGAACCACGCCATTTCCCTGCTCGTAACGCTGTGGCCGGAACGTGTATTCGACGAAGAGCGCCCAACAGGAGATAGATTGCGGTATTGGCGGTGGAGGCGTCTACGGCACCGGGGGTATTGGAGACGAATATACCTGCGCCAATCGTCAGCGATAGCACCGAAACAACCTCGGTCCATGCTTGGGGACGCACCACGATTGGCGCACGTTTCTGCATCGATCTGATCATAGCCGGCGCCGTTATGCGAGATGAACTTTAAACTTTGCGGGAGCAGGTCGATCAGTTCTCGATCGAAGCGACCAGTAAGCTGTCAAAAGGCGTTATCGATGTCAGTGGCTTCGCTAGGCATGCGACTCCAGTTGCATGCAGCGATGTCGGCATTCGTACCTCGACCGAATCGTATGTGCGGGAGATTGCCAGAATTCCATCGTGGAAACCGGATTTGCAGTCATTCAGGAATTGTTCCCTATCACCCGCTTTGATTTGCTGCGCAACGCTGTCAGTCTCTGGTCATCCTTCGGCGAGGGAAGTACTGTTTCGCATGTCTCAATTCGTCGGGACCTGTAGCATCTTTCAGGTGGAGCTTACTCGGAGCTCAGCCAATGCTGACAACTCTTTCCATTCCTTCTGAGCATGATGAACTTCGCCAAGCAGAAGAACGATTGGCTTGGGGGAAGCCGTCATGCTCGGAGCGCCAAGCGGATGAGGGTAAAGTCAACGCAAGGTGTAGGAGGAGGAGTGGGAGAAAGTTGAGTAGAGGGTCGACTTGCAGCCCGCGTGCAGTCTTTTGTTCGCCATAGCTCATCTATCATGTTCCCGCTAGGAAATGCGTTTTGGGCAATGTACCAGGGCGTCATGGCTGTTGATCTGTACTGCTTTGGTTCATGCTATCCTGTACGGCGGCGGGCCGTGAGATAGCGCGGTGTCACTGGGAAGCATGAGTAAAAGTAGGATGGCCCGTAATCCTTGATAACGTTAATGCTTGTAGATCCTGGAAGATCCTGGCAATGGCATTGTGTCTTCGGTGATTGGTAGAGATCGAGGTATCGACAGCATGGGATGAGCGCACGGCATGCATATCAGGTCACAGGATGAGAAGACCTATGGCTGATCAAGCGAATTCTCTACGTTCTGCATCCATTTCCTTGTCTTTGCTGTGTCTCATTCATGCGGATAGACTGGACTGAATATCCTGTCTCCCTGGCTGCGTGAGACTTGGAGTGGGAACAATCTCGGAATCACGGCTTAGACTTGCCCTTGTTCGAGCGCGTCACACTATGGCTTATCGAAGCTCTATCTTTGAGGAGCACCACAGTACMCGGAAAACAGTATCTTGAGAAACACTTGTGACATCCCAAATCTTCCGAGCAGTAACCTCTCTAATTTATTTGAGGACCTTTTGTCAAATTTTGCTAAGATTGATTTGCAGGATCTACAAGGGCTGATCAGCGATGTCAACCTCTGTGCCTCCTACATCCATGGCGCAGGCCTTGCCCAGTCACTCACCAAGAACTGATCATCGTGATGTTTCCACTAGATCCTCGCACCGTCAAACAGGGTTGATCAATAAGCCTCTCACTGGTAGTAGGAACCAAGATCGAAGGCAATGTTGACCGGGAATCATGTCGGCAGTAATAAACTGCACTGCCTTGGAGTATTGGTCATCATTTCTACTAGATAGAGGAGCCTGGAAGTTAAATGTTTGAATTCATGCATATATCCTTGGCGTAAAGGGTTGCGAAAATCAACCGGCGTGACAAAATACACAAGATTCGATATCGATCGATGATCACCAATATACGTTGGCCCATGGCAGTAAAGATTGTGTGGTCATTCTCTAATTCCCGAACCCTGATTAAGCTTTCCAGAACCACAATTGCGGGACTCTATCCTGCAGGGCTGGGAATGGGGCTATTCCAGTGTAACCTTCCTGAGAGGCATGAAGACCACAAATTTCTAGGGTGCGGTTAACACAAACAATCTGCTATGCAAGATCTATGGTCGATGATAACATAATTGTACACCTGCACATAGAAAGTCAAGATAAGCGTAAACGGGTAATGAAGCGCAGGATACTCGTAATCTGCATCCGTTGTATTGCATCGTACTTGAATTTAATAATGCGCCCTCTCTGCTCCCGTACCAGAGCACCAGACAAATGCCATGCATGGCCATGGACCAGATAGATGATTCACGAGGTATAGGACCTATCCTCTTCCACACGTGAATCATGATGCTTTCCCCTATGTAAAAGAGATATTTGAGACACTTCTCTGTTATGTTCGAGAAGTTGCTCAAAGAGGTGGGAGGAGAGTTTATGGTTTGGATAAAGATGTGGCGCCGGTGTGGCTATCATGCGAGTCAAAATCAAGGTGACAGCGAAGGAACTTACTATATCGACAAACCGAGCCTTCGGGTTCTTTCATGCATTGAATCTCGTCCCAGCCAGCTAAGAGTTCTTTGTCTACTTGACCTTTACATCTTCTCCAGTGACATGCTGCTTGCCAGCAGAAAGGAATGATTGGCTTTTGCAACATCGGATTTCGCTGTACCAGATCGGGAAGGGATGCTTCATAGTTTAATATAAAGATATCCATCTAATGTGTTGTCAATAAATTATTCCTTTGGCATGACAATGGTGTGGTAATGTCCCAATTCTCTTCGCAGTGCTTGGTTTGTAAAATGCTTTGCTGTTATTTCAAGACAACCATTTCGAGTTCGCCAATCCTAAGGAGAAGAATATTCCTGTAAATAGAGAGGTCTTAGATGCATATATTGATAGCCTTGTTCGTAATGAAGCGTCAGTATCGAGCCTACTTTGCGAATGTCTGGGCCTCCAAGGCGAGAACTAAAGCTTCCGGACTTTGCCCCTGATTTCCGCAGATTACTTCTACCATTGGCGATGGATTGAATCACAGCGAGTTGAGAGGGTAAGATGACGGCCACATTGTAAACCAGATTTTTCGCCTTTGACCCACATGATGGCAATTCCTCATGGTGGTGAAAAACCATGGTATGACGATGTGGAGCCTAACCGCTAAGACTGGCCCCGAAAATCGTTATGCCGCTGCCAACGATCCGATGCATGATTGGGTCGGTAAGAGATCGTCAATATGCTATGCTATATGAAGCCTAGATTCACAAACTTTATTCCCCCGCAATCGGCCAAAAAAGTCCTAAGAATCGCCTCAGAAGTTCGACTCATAACTAACAAATCGACGCATTGCTCTGACTCTCATTCACCATTGAAGATGATCAGGCATAAATCGGCTCGTGCCTTCTGTGGGACCAGACGGTCCTTCTCGACCACCGGCACTGCGTCTTTCATCTCGCCATACAGGACCAATCCACCAATCGCACAGCCAAAGGCCGATGTCGCCAAAAGGGATCAGTCTACCGTTACGCAGGCTGCACCGTGAGTCTACCTCGACAAAACTTTGATTGAGTCCCTGATTGACCTCTCGAAAGGCAGCAGAGGCCTGTTCCCAGCCCGGCTTTCCAACAAGAGTCTCGAAACAATGTTCAGCCGCTGCAGAATGCGGCGAAGCCAGATATGGACGACTCCTTCGTGGGGTTGAGCGGCGGGGAAATCCTCCATCAGATGCTCATAAGACAAGGCGTAAAGCATGTTTTTGGTTATCCGGGTAAGAGTCTTTGCTCCGTGCTTAGCATGACTCAATCATCTCAGACATCTGACGCTGTACAGGAGGGGCTATTCTGCCAGTTTTCGACGCCATATACAACTCCAAGCACTTCGACTTTATCTTACCACGTCATGAGCAGGGTATGTTATTCCGCACCTGTCCATTTCACTCAAGCGGATATCTCGAAATGGGAGAAGCAAGCGCCACTCAGTTTGGTCGGCGTATCCATTGGCTGCGACCCACCTATGGATATCCTTATTCACTAGAAGTGAAGCTGATTGAAGTATTAGGTGCTGGACATATGGCAGAAGGATATGCACGAGCATCCGGGAAACCAGGAGTTGTCATTGTCACCTCCGGCCCAGGGGCTACAAATGTCATCACACCAATACAAGACGCCTTGTCCGATGGGACTCCACTAGTCGTCTTCTGTGGCCAGGTGGTCACTTCAGCTATCGGATCGGATGCATTTCAAGAGGCGGATATCCTTGGAATATCAAGAGGTTGGACTTTTCTTCCAGGCCTCTTTTGTTCTTCATGAATACTAACTCTTCTTAAAAGCTTGTACAAAGTGGAACACAATGGTGAAGAACGTGGCCGAACTACCCAGGAAGATCCAGGAGGCCTTCGAAATAGGTATACACCGAATGTTTTCACTGCCCTGAATTGTTCTTACTCTCCTTAGCTACAAGCGGACGCTGCGGCCCCGTACTGGTTGACTTACCGTACGTCTCAAAATTGCAAAGTGCTGTACCTCATCGCTAAAGCATGACTTAGTAAGGATGTGCAAGCCGCTATCCTAAGAAGGCCAATACCGATGTCTAGCACCCTTCCTTCGCGTCCTAGCGCAGCAAGCTTGGCTGCCAAAGAAATGGGTCAGAGGAAGCTTGAGGCCGCGGTACAGCGTGTTGCTCGTCTGATCAACATTGCGAAGAAGCCAATCATATATGCCGGACAAGGTGTTCTTTTCTCTCCAGAAGGTCCGGAAATCCTTCGTGAATTCGCAGATAAAGCATGTATTCCCGTCACGACTACTGTTCAGGGCCTTGGAGCGTTTGACGAGCATGATKACAAGTCGCTGCATATGCTAGGCATGCATGGATCGCCCTATGCTAATCTTGCAATGCAAGAAGCTGATCTCATTATTGCCCTTGGCGCTCGCTTCGACGATCGTGTCACCGGAAGTATCGCTAAGTAAGTGCCATATTTGAGAGCTCAGATCAATATCTGCCTTAGCACACCCCAGCGTGCATGTAGGTGCTTACCTATCATGATGCTAATCTATTCAATCAGATTCGCTCCACAAGCAAAACGCGCAGCGGCGGAAGGTGTGGGCGGGATAGTCCATTTTGAAATCATGCCTAAAAACATCAATAAAGTCGTCCAAGCTACTGAGGCTGTCGAAGGCGATGTGGCCACTAATCTAGCGCTTCTTCTCCCTCACGTCAAAAAGACATCCTCCCGGCCCGAATGGTTCAGCCAGATCAATGACTGGAAGAAGCGTCTGCCCTTCGCCTATGAAAAGGAGACACCAGATGGTCTTATCAAACCGCAATCCGTCATCGAGAAGCTGTCCGATTTGACTGCAGATATCAAACACAAAACAATCATTACCACAGGTGTTGGCCAACATCAGATGTGGACAGCCCAGGTAAATCAAGAAAATAATGCATCTATAGCGAGTGTAATGGCTAATTTGCCCTCGGCTTCAGCATTTCCGGTGGCGGCATCCTAGAACAATGTATGATCTATGGATTTACTCTCCCCTTTGAATGCTAACGGGCGATCAGGATCACTTCCGGCGGTCTAGGAACTATGGGCTACGGCCTACCGGCAGCGATTGGCGCCAAAGTCGCTCGTCCAGACGCACTCGTCATTGATATTGACGGCGATGCATCCTTCAGTATGACCCTTACTGAGCTTAGCACGATGGCTCAATTCAACATCGGTGCTAAGGTCATCATTCTCAATAATGTAAGTTGTCTTCTGGGCCCTCTTCACTGGGCCACTCAATCTGGACAATCATTCCATGAGAGCAAGGCTGATTTCGAGTTCTATCAATAGGAAGAGCAAGGTAAGCGATACCGTCCGTTAAGGTTTTTTTCTGGCCATGTAGGACGGATGGGGACCAGCGCGCACAGTGCACGCCATCCTACCTTCGACATCCCCTACTGCAAGCTAAATGATCCTTTGACTAATTCGTTGATAATAAGGGATGGTGACACAATGGCAGCAGTTGTTCTATGAGGATCGATTTGTAAGTCAACATCTGAGTCCCGTTATCGCCATTCGATTGCCCTATTCAAGGCAGCTCCAAAAAAACACTGCTGATTTTCTCTTCTACAGGCCCATACCCACCAAACGGTAAATATATATTCCTGTCATTTTCGTTTGGGCGTACTGCGTCCCAAAGTATTCCCTTGCAAAGATCCCGACAGATGAGCCACCAGACTAAAAACCTAAGATCGAAGCATGCAATCAGTCCACTCTAGTACTGACTCTGCAAACCAGAATCCGGATTTTGTCAAACTGAGCGAAGCTATGAACATCCAAGCACAACGCTGTGTTGCCCCAGATGATGTCGAAGCGAAGTTACGGTGGTTGATTGAGAGTGAAGGACCGGCTTTGCTAGAAGTATGGGTAGATCAAAAGGTAGGCAGATAGAAATCAGTCATAAGTTAGACGCTACTGACTTAGGTTCCCTCAGGTACCTGTGCTACCTATGGTGGCCGCGGGCAAGGCCCTACATGAGATGCAGATATACGATAAAGGTACGTTACCACTTTGATATATCCATTGAAGCCAAGAATTGGATGCTTACAATTGCATAGACAAGGAAAAGATTAGGAAGGACAAGCTAAAGATTAAGATGCAAGAATTGAAGCGGGCCACCTGATGGTATGATGCATTCTGTTTTATCTGGTTTCAATCTTCATGTTATCCCGATACCCGATCTCGGCGTTCGAATATAGTTTGGAGCGGCATAAAGGCGGCTTGAAATGTTGGGTTTGGGCAATGTAAATAGGACGCAAAAGCGAGATGATCGCAGGTTACGATCTCAATTATGTATCTTCTTTGAGGTGTTGTGGTTTAGTGGTGCCAAGACTTTGTAGAGGAGCCTGTCATATCCCATGTAAACGGTAACGAGTAGTCGAAGTTTGCTGCAGCCTACCGAAGGATTACTATGCTTGATAACACTGTGTCAAAAGGACCCTATACTATGCTAAGCAATTGCTTGGTCTTGGAGAGAAATACCGTCGTCATCGTCGTTTGTTAGTTCATCCGGACGGTCGTTCCGATAAGGCCGTCAAGCTTTCTGCTAGCGTCAATTTCGGGTTTCCTCCCGGGCCCAAGCTTCCTAGCCTCGCTTTTTTGAAGCCCTACGATGGCCTCCCAGCCATTGACCAGCCTCTCAGTAATCATGCATTTCCAGACGTACTTAGCATTCTTCGGAGCCAGCTTTGGCGTCATGCAAGCTTCTCATCCACACCGGCTACACATTCCACGACGTTACGAGCGCAATGAATTTGGGTGACGCCAATCTGCGCACCGTTAATAGTAAGTTGATCCTGCTTTCCAAACTGAATTACTCCAGCCAAACTAATCATCGCTCTGAAAACAGCTAGTCGACCTGCCCTCGTCCACAGTGCTTCGAAGCAATCTGTTACCGCCTCAGACGATTTCTACTCACTGTCGTCCGGAGAGTCCAGTCAGGAGGAAAAGAGCACCGTCCGCCGATATCCAACCCCACCGCTACATACCATACCAGAGCCGTATAGGAGAAAGGACGTTGCGACTTCTGAAAGACCCACAATTCGAACAATCGTTCGGACACCTCCCACTGCACAAGACACAGCTAGACCAGATGAAATCAATCAGGATTTCAAAATCAAACGAAAGCCCGTATCGACCGAGAGCAGCCCTACCTATTCGAGTAATGAAGTCATCAGCCCCATCACTCCCGATGTGGACGACACACCATACATCCGGATTGCCATAGAATCGTTGACTCGAGATGAAGGGATGCACCAGGAATCGACACGTCGGAGCCATGGTGTTCCTAGTCATCATTCTTATCTCGCCGACACGATCCTTCCTAATGAGCCACTGGCATCGCATCAAGCAATCCGTTCCGAAGGTCGTAAGGAACGCTCGTTGGAATCCTTGAGAAAACCTTCCGATTCATCAAGTGAGTGCCTCAAACCTATTTCGAGCCGAAAACTGCTAAACCGTATGCCAGCCAACGCTATACCTGCTACACCAACCCAGGACTCTTTCCGATTCCCAACACTAAGCTATCTACCAAAACCTCTCCGGCTACTGCCATTAGCAATCCTCATCCTCTGTTGCGTCCTGATGATGACTGCTATCGTCTTCTCCACCGTATGGTCTTCGCGTCATCACGGTTTGTGGCAGTACGATGATGCCGGCACAGCTCGTTATTTCGTTTTTCAATACTTGCCACAATTACTTGCTGTCATCATCGTTATCTGGCTCTTTGTCATTGTTAATACTTTGTATCGCATTCTCCCTTTCAGCATGATGCATTCTGAGCGACGAGCATTTACATCGGATATTTTGCACACCGCGGCGTTATTCCCGTCTAATTACATGATACCCCATTCTTGGTGTTTTCGGCATGGAGAGATTCTGGTTGGGTCTTGTCTTAACATCTTTTGGCTATGTCTCTTCACGGTGCCGCTTCAAAGTTGTTTGTTCCAAACTCGATATTTCACAGTAGGAGATGAAAGGGTCTGGCGGTGGACTGTTGTCCAGCCGATCGGATGGATTTTGTTCGTTCTCTACCTTTTGATGACACTCGCTCTTGCATTACTCGTATTCAGATTGCGGCGAAACCCTTCTGGACTTCGATGGGACCCAAGGTCTCTAGCGGATATTCTGGTGCTTTTCCAAAGGTCTAATGTGCTTTCTGATCTCTACGGATCGGAGGTTAGGCCTGGCAGATCGCACACGATCTTGCCCAAGAGATACACACTTCGGTATTGGATCGCAGGCAAGAGGTCTAGTGAAATCTTTCATGGCGTCGAGGAATCGCAAGCGCCTCTCCGTGGCTTCCGCCATCACCGAGGGTCGAACGAGAAGCAGCCGAGCGCTAGTGACCACCAGAAGACTCTTTTCGACCTCGAGAAACAGCAACCTCTAAAGGCTTCGACACTGGACTCACTTCAGAAGGACGTCCACAATTCCCGGATCCGCTTCCGGTGGCTGCCATGGTTTCTTAAAGATACATTCGTTGTCGCCTGGATCGTCGTTGCCGTCGTATTGATGCTGGCTTTCGTTATCGTTAGCTTCGTCAAGGATGCTGTCCGTCGTGGCTTCGTGCCTTTGCTGCCATCGCCGACGAACTCTCAAGGATTCTCACCGTCTGATTTTCTGTACAGTTTTGTCCCGTGCTTTATTGGGATGATTATGTTCCTTCTCTGGCAGCCTATCGACATGTACTTTCGAGCTCTGGAGCCGTTCGCCAACCTTGGGGGTAGCACCCGAGGTAGTCCTGCCGAGCAGAGTCTCCTCCTCGATTACACCGCATGCCTACCGGTTGAAGTTACGATAAAAGCTGTTCTAGCCGGACATTACAAGGTTGCATGGATTTCGTTTATCAGCTTACTCTCGGCTACGTTGCCCGTCCTTGGCGGAGGAGTCTTCACGGCACAGTACTTCATTCCAAGGCAAGAGGTTCGCATAGCGGCGAACATGTCTGGCTACTACGCACTGGTGGTTTTTGTTGTGATATACAGCCTGTCGTTCTTGACTATCTGGCCGACGCAAAAACGCCGACTTCCGCACGACATCCGTACATTGGGACAAATTCTGAGTTTTGTTTATGAAAGCCATCTGTTGAATGACAGCGCCTTCTGGCAGCCGAGGAGCAAGGTTGACCTGGTCACGCGATTATTGGGCAGACTGACTGGAGACAAAGGCAGTTCAAGATATGCCTTTGGCGTGTACTTTGGGCGAGATGGAAGGGAGCACTTGGGTATCGACCGACTCCACCGGCCTGAGTCTGGGGAGATGTTCATCACTACCGGCACGATGGATTGATTCATGAGAGAATTGTGTCGTATAATGTACAAAAAGATTGTTCGAGCGCGGAGTTCGATTCTGGATGGAACACGACATTATGATTCAAGATACAACATAGATTGATGAGTATGAAATGTATAATACATAATCCTTTATATTTAGATCTCTTGGATAACTCAAGGACGGATTCCAAAAGAATACAAAGATTCGTCTTGCTCTCTACGTCACCTACCTGAAATTGCTGGGTATTCTTGGTATCAATTCCGTGGTCGATCAATTCAACAAGGCTCCAAATCCTGGATCGAATAACACCCTCACGAGAAACCATGTTCTCTGTTGAGAGTGGTCGAGCACACGGCCCACAGCATTTACCTCTCGTATTCTGGTTGTTCCGGAAATTTGACAGTGGGACGAAGGAGCTGAGTCATCTTTTAGCTGCCGCTGGGATGATTAATGGAAATCGTTACCGCGTAGCGACAGCAATCGATAGGAGAGCGAGGAAGGCGGTGCATGAGGAGAAAGGCTGAACTAGTACCATTTGGCGTACTTTGGCCGACAAAGGTTCCGCTTGTTTAATGTTTTGACGAGGAGATCTGTATGCATTCCGATTGCATGAAGTGGAAATAAAAAACCTCAAATGAACATCAATCCTTTGCTCCTTAATACTCAGCCTTCTCACCTCTTTTCTGCAAGATCACTATTTGTCCCTCTCAGCCGTGATGAGTTCGCGTTTCCGAATGACGCAGGTCGCCCGCGCCCATATGCCGATTGCAATTTCCCACGGGTTCCAACTCCAAAACACAGGGGTTTTAGGTCGCATGAAGCGAGATTGAACATTTGACATGGACCATCCCAAATATAGAGATCGACACATCTTAACAAAATTCGAGCGGTCAGATGTAGCCTTACCTCATGAACCGTCCCACAGAGACGTGGTAGTCTCGCGGTGTTGGAGATCCAATCGCTAGAATGACCAAATCGGGTTCGTTGGAGATGGAAGCGAGTCTTCCTCCATCAAATTTCGCTGTTTTTCCACTTTTCTCCAGGGCAGCGGAAGGATGGTGGGCGCAAACCCGTCGCTCGCAAGCGGCTGTTTACTGTTGGACTAGCACCCATGCACCCCAGTCTCTTCGTATTTTGCCGGTCGAACCGGCCAACGGCAGGGATTCGTTGCTTAGCAGATGGAGCCGCCCGACTCAGGGGTTGCTAAGATGCACGGCGTTGACACACACGTTCCCCAGAGCGTTACATGGGTCCTTTTTTATGTACTCCCCCTCGTCCGCCTGACCTGAGGCTTTTTCCCTTTCCATCCGAGTTCACTCTGTTGTCTTGGTGACCCCGACTTTCTTGTATACCTTCCTCTTCCCCCGCATTGGGACTTTCTACCGTCACTCTTTTCGGTATTCACTTACCTGAGTCGTAACATTCTTTCCTTGCAACGCCTGAGATTCGCTATCAGGTCGTTTTTCCGCACATTCAGCAAAATACACCAAATTTATAATTTCGACAAACATAATTTCAGCAAACGGCATATTCTTGAGTAAACATAAGCGGCTGTGACGAAAAGTGCATTACTTGTTGAAGTGTGTGGTGAGTTGGAGACTATTGATGCATGCCCCATGAATGCTGCTTCCTCGATCAAAGAAGTTTTCCTATCTCGTTCATTCGTCGCACCTCCCTTGAGTGAACCCAGCTCTAAGCCTCAGCGAACCTGGGAACGACTGTAAACTTTTCACAGGGAAGGAGCGCTGAGCTAAATACAATATATTTCGTCTATTTACTTCAAATTGTTTCATCTTCCTGCCTACCACATTCTTTTAAATCAGCAACCCACGTTCATTACTATTGTTCTAATATCGCTTGCATAGTCTACCCGTCATGAAAACCTCAGTGCTTGCCCTGGGCTTTGCCCTCGGTCAGGTTTACGCCAATATTCCTTTTCCGAAACCCTACATGAAATGTACTGGAGGGGCCTCTTGCTTCCGGGGGATGCTCTGCCAGAACGAAGTGTAAGTGGATTCTGCAATTCCAATAGCTCAACAGTCCGATGCTGACTTTTCGTCTCATTTAGATGCATTTGGGGCAAACGTTCAGTCGGTGATCTTTACCCAAATTCTTTCCGCCGCAGCGACATCGCCATTCCGCAGGAGCTCCAGCCACGCGCGACCTACTCTACAGATGGTTCTTGTGGTGCCGCCAATGGCGGAACTATCTGTGATCCTAACAGCAAAGTCTATACCGGCACTTGCTGCTCGAGCTATGGATGGTGTGGGAACACCGCCGCACACTGTGGAACCGGCTGCCAGTCTGGTTGCTCAACCCCACCTGCTCCGACGAACCCCACCGCCCCTCGATCCGATGGCCGTTGCGGCTCTTCTTTTGGTGGTGCTACCTGTGATCCTGCAGGCGCCTACGGAGGGTGCTGCTCATCATATGGATACTGTGGCAAGTCTACGGATCATTGCGGTGCAGGATGTCAGAGCGGTTGCAGCAACCCATCTGGCTCTCCAAACCCCTCTCAAACCAAGACCG
Source organism: Opeltia flavorubescens (assembly GCA_000442125.1). Classification (NCBI taxonomy): domain Eukaryota; kingdom Fungi; phylum Ascomycota; class Lecanoromycetes; order Teloschistales; family Teloschistaceae; genus Opeltia; species Opeltia flavorubescens. Next base: position 427,737 of record KE546974.1, read on the forward strand.
TCGCAGCCACATCCTCCTCTTCTCAGGAGCCTGTTCTGGGTGTTCCAACCACTGGCCCCAATAATGGCCCGGTGACTACTGACGGAACCTGTGGTGCTGCCAATGGCGGTACTACTTGCGGCAACTGGCCCCAAGGGAGCTGTTGCTCAGCTTATGGTGTATGTACAATGTCATTTCCGTGTACCGACATCTTCTAACAGTAATTAGTTCTGCGGTAAAACCACTGCTCATTGTGGAACTGGTTGCCAGAGTGGACCCTGCGTTGGCGCTCCGGTTGTTCCAGCTCCTGGACCCTCCCCTGCACCTGCAAATCCTAATCCGGGTACTCTTAAAATCCTTCCCGCTGGCTCGCCTAACGTCCAAGCTGGTGTTCCCGCAATGCACGCAGGGTTACTCCCCAATGGCCGGGTTGTCTTCCTAGATAAGGTTGAGAAATTCACTCAGGTCAAGCTTGCCAACGGTCAATGGGCCTACTCTGCTGAATACGATCCTGCAACCAACAAGGTGGTTGGGCTACCCTACGAGGTTCGTAGTTGGGTCTGAGCACTTTACGTTTGACTCTGACTGACTATGATCCAGACCAACGCCTTCTGTTCTGGCGGTGCTTTCTTGGCTGACGGTCGCTTCGTCTCCATTGGTGGCAATGCCCCTCTCACTGATCTTGACCCTACTGTTGGCGATGGATTCAAGTCTGTTCGATACCTCAGCCGATCCGCGTCGGATGCAAGCCTTAATGGCCAGGCGTGGTCGGAGCCGGGTAACAAGATATCAACTGCTCGTTGGTATGCCTCAGTCCAAACCATGCCTGATGGAACCCTTTTTGTGGCTTCTGGTAGTTTGAACGGACTGGACCCCACGGTCAAGACGAACAACAATCCTACATACGAGATTCTCAACGCTCAAGGTATTTCAAGCGGCAACAGCATCCCATTGGAAATTCTCAACAAGAMCCAGCCATATTACATGTATCCGTTCATCCACCTCTTGAACAACGGCCAATTGTTCATTGCTGTCTCTAAGTCAGCTGAGGTCTTCAATGTCGCCACCAACGCTGTCGTCAAAGCCCTTCCGGATCTGCCAGGTGACTACCGTACTTATCCTAACACCGGAGGTAGCGTACTTCTTCCACTCTCAAGCGCGAATGGATACGCCCCAGATATCATTATTTGCGGTGGTGGTGCGTACCAAGATATCACCAGCCCTACTGATCCTAGTTGCGGAAGGATTCAACCGCTTGCAGCAACCCCTAAGTGGGAAATGGACTCGATGCCCGAAGGACGTGGTATGGTTGAAGGAACTCTACTTCCAGATGGGACCGTTATTTGGGTTAATGGTTGCAATCTCGGAGCACAAGGCTTCGGTGTTGCTAAGGCGCCTACTCTTGAAGTCCTCATTTACGATCCCGCGAAGCCTCTTGGTCAGCGCTGGACTCACGGTCCTTCTTCAACTATTGCCCGCCTCTATCATTCTGTTGCGGTGCTCCTTTTGGACGGAACCTTGATGATTGCCGGTTCCAACCCTGTCGAGCAGCCAATCCTTACTCCAGTCCCTAACCAGACTCCATCCGAGGATTTCGTTACTGAATTCCGAGTTGAGACCTACACTCCTCCTTACCTCTCTGGAGCCAACGCGAGCAAGCGCCCCACCGGATTGACTCTATCTTCTAAGAGCCTCAAGTCCGATGGGAGCACATTCACCGTCAAATTTACTGCTCCTGCGGGCAATAAGGCTGCTAAGGTTGCCCTCTACCATGGCGGCTTCGTCACCCACAGCTTGCACATGAACCACCGTATGATCTTTTTGGACACCACTGGTTACCAGGCTGGCGCCACTTCGCAGACTTTGACCGTCAAGATGCCACCCAACCGCAACGTTGCCCAGCCAGGTCCATATGTGGTGTATGTCACCGTCGACGGCGTTCCCGCCATGGGTCAATTTGTTTCCGTCGCATAGATTGTCTGAACGAAAAGAATGCATGGGTTGGTTGTTTGCGGATGTAGAATAGCTTCGCATGGGGCCGGTGATGAACTCTCATGTATTACCATATGCTTCTTGGCGGTTCCATTGCCGAGCCGATCACGGTTCATGGGGGGAGCCCGGAAACTTTGGATGACGGTTGCATGGCTTGAGCCTTCAAGGCGTGGTACGCTGCAGTGTACCTGCAAATGGGTAATTGTACCTCTGGGCTCTGGGATGGAAATACAGGGCTAGGTAGCTTAATGTTAATAGAAAGCCTATTCTTACCTATCTTAACTCTCTGTTTTCCATGGCTTCGAGCCTTTGTAAATCTGTGGAGTTGTTATTTGTATGAGTTGATTATGCCGAAACATGACTGGGTTTCGCAGCTCTCGTACTACGATCATGGATTCACGACGGAGGCCTTTGGTGACATCTTCAATAGCTTTTATATCGAAGACTTTCACCGTGCGCCCAAATTACTTATTGTTGAAGAATTTCAAGCTCAGATACAGGGCGATATTGTATACACCATTCTCTATGATACAGTCTACGCTAAACAACTATGGTGAAAATGATTTGAGATGATCGGTGGAGATTTTTCCCTTTTTCCCGATGAATACTCCTCGCTTCAAAGTTACGCCCTTTTTTTCCCAACTTGAAATCTTTTTCCGACTTGCGCCTTTGGTACTGAACTTTTTTTCTTTCTCATCTTGGGAGATTATCGTGGCCCTTTCTTTCTTCCCTAGATACTCGAAATTTTCGATTTTCTGGCCTTTCGCTTCCCTTCCCCCCTTTCCCTTCTTCTTCTGCTTTGAACGTCCAGCTTGAAAGAGAGATTGATCGGGGGTGACTGATTTTCGTGGTAATGGGGGAAGAGGAGGAGGAGGAGCATAGGGAAGGCGAGAAGGAAGGAAGAATGGGATGAAAAGTTATCAGTGGACTTTAACCCCATTCCTCCAATCGGACATGTGTTCTTTGATGATCTTCGCCGCGCTCTCGGGCGTATGTTGCCGGCCGAGACATTCGACGAAGTCGCCATCGGGATCTATTGAATTCCCACGGCAATCAGCAAACCAGTTTTCTTCTTCTTCCTTTCTTTTGCGCAACTCATATGACATATCTAGGCTCTCTAGACCCCATCTTCCCATCACGTTCTCTCGGTTGAAGAAGGAGAATAGGATGAAAAAAGTTTTCAAGTAGATGACTTACCCATCAAATAAAAATATATCGAATGATCCACCAGATAATCCTGTCCCGGCTTCACTCCCTCGGGCGTACTGAAATATACCCGGTACGCCCTGCACACATCTTTCACCTGCTGCCATGTTCCCGTCAACCCCACCAACGAAGGGTGGAATTCCCTCAGGTAGGAAGAAAGCACGGCGGGGGTGTCGCGCGCGGGGTCGCAGGTTATGAATATTGGAACCAAAGGGGGCCGAGCGGGTTGTGGGGTTGAAGGGCTGGATGTTGAGACGGTGGTGTCGGAGGGGGTGGTTTGGGATGTGGAGGCGGGGGAGGGGGGGGGAGGGATGGGGGTTGTGGAGGCGGTGGGGAGACCGTTGATGAGGTCGATCATGCGGCCCATTTTATCGAGTTCGTCGGGGCAGATGTCGGGGCAGTGGGAGAAACCGAAGTAGACCTATGAGAAGAAGGAGGGGGAGTCAGTAATTGGTATTGGGGGACGGAGTGCAAAGAAGTCGTCCTTCTCGTTCTTCCAACTTGTATTTGAAATCCGGGTTCATTGTAGCCAACGGTATCCTGACCTCAGGGAATTAGAAAAAGTCCCAACTCACCAACGTAAACCCTCCCTTCAAATTCCCCTCCGTCCACCTCCGACCACTCTGATCAATCAATTCGAATTTCCCGCCTACTTTCGGCTTCCCCACCCCTTTCGCCGCATCCGCAACCTTCTTCCTTTCCAACCTATCCTTCTCGAAGCGGAAGTATACAATCATTATTGCGCCAACTGTGAGGAAGAGAATCGCGGAACGGGCGGAAAAGGGACCAGAGTGGCTCTTTGACCGGGCTTCTTCGATGGTTTTGTAGGAACGAGGAGGGGAGGAGGTGAATGTGCGACGGGCTGCGAAGGTGGTTTGTTGACGTATCGTTTTGGGGATGAGGAGAGGTCGGGGGTGGCGGGTTGATGGGCTGGCATGGTGGAGGCAGCGGATCAGTGGGCGAGCTGGCTCTTTGAGTTGCTTGATGAAGGATGCTGAGGGCGCTGATGCGCGAGAACAGAGAAAGGATGCCATATGAAGCTGGTATTGAGAAGAAACGAAGGTTCAGGACCGGGAACCGGACTAATCCGCAATGTGATATTCCTTTTGCGGTTAGCGGTAAACTGGGGATTGGTCTGACCGCATATTTGACGACCAGATGATATTATGTAGCAGGCAATACCTGTGATATCAAGAAGTACTATCATCACACTGTATTGAATAGCATACACGAGAGATCACTACACAAGGCTCAACTTTTGACGCAAGACATTCGCTCGAACGCTAGATCACTTAACAGCGACTCCGTCCCTCTGAGATGCCAACATATACTCGCCTCGATGCAATGGATGCATGCAATAAGAGCACAGTTCCTTCGACATTGACATCCAGACTCCCATTCCCATGCCCTTCCATTTTACCCCAGCGCCCTGCTATAGACAAGATTTTCACCGCTGACTAGCCCTGCTCGGGCTCGTCCGGTTAGTCCTTTCATCTTCTTCGAGAACGTCACTCAGCCTTGTCGGATGATGATGTCTCGGAACTGCTTCCCAACCAGGCGCTGCTCCATATCCACTTCCACTGTAATCCGCTGGTTGTGGAGCTCCGGTCGTTGTCGTTGATCCCGATCCATATTCAACTCCACTAATCCCAGACCCGTAGCGCTGCCCGTACATGCGTTCTCTTTCAAGCTGATCCTGAACATCGTATTCGTCCGTATCGTCAGACCCTAGATCGCCTCTGTAAGGAATCGGTCGGCCTTCGTCGTCTCGCTGAACTTCGCCATTTGAGTTCATCTCGTATTCCTCCTGACTGTTAGTATCCGGTACAGAAGCCACATATGACCGCTCGTCCGCTTCTGTCGTGCGTGCTTGCTCAGAAAGCAAGGCTGAGCCTTCGTGCTGATAGAATGACGAGCTGGGTTGGCCAGTTGCAGCTGGTCCATAGCGGAGGTATGTGCCCGCTTGTGAAGATGGAGCAGAACCTTGACTGGTCCCAGGAGCCGTACGATATGCAGCCGACTGAGCTGCTTGAAGTGCAGCAGCTGATGCGTTCGAAGTCTGTTGAGGCTGAGGTATAGTATTGGGTAGATGCACGGCAGTCTGTCCTGTCCTCACGCGCCCACCTTCTGTGAAAGGATCTGTGTCTGTATCGGAACGAGCTGGGTCATATGTAGTGTAACCGGGATCACCGTGGATAGGACTCTCCACCGATTCTGGGCCTTGGCGAGTTTGCAAAGGACCTTCCCTCGTAGATGGGCGATTGGTGCTTGCCTGCCCACTGGCTGCTCCTTGTATCATTGGAACAACCTGAACACCACCCACAAGTGTGGGCTGTCCGCTCCGTAGGGATAGAGTTCGATCACGTTCTTCTTGTTCCCTCCGACCCAGTTCCTCCCATGCTCTCCGGGCTTCTTCCTTTGAGATCTGGAGTTCGCGTCTCATCTCCTTCACCATTTGTTCGGCTGTGCTCCGGTTCTGATACGCCGAGTTTTTGTCTGTTTCAACTCTGGTGAGAGCAGCTACAGCGTCGGCTTTGGCAGACCTCTCTTGACGAAGGGCTTCCTCGAGACCGGCTACCTTTTCCAGTGAATGCTCCCGATCGTCTTTGACTTCAAAGTACCATCGCTGAAACTTTCGCTCGGACGATGCCCGAAGGCGTTGTAACTCTACGACTGCGTGGAAGAGGTTGGCACCCGCAGCAGAAAGGTCATTTACTTGGCGCGCCAGCTGCGAGTTGAGTGGATTCTTGTCAATTTCCTCCTTGTTTTGTTCCAGACGACGTATCCAAAAGGACGTCAAACCTTCCCAATGAGAAGATAGCTGCTCCCATCTCTCAAAAGCATGAGGAAAAGAGGAAACGCCCGTTCTTCGTTGTTCGGAGCTGGACCCTGTTCCTTGTGTGCCTGTAGTCCGCTGTTGCTGCGTAGGCGCTGGCCCTTGTGGGGGCTTTGGGCGATTTCCGGAGGTGCCTGTGGGAGGATCTGTTCGTGTCTGCTGATTTGTTGTACCACCCGAGGTTTGCTGCGTTCGAGGAAGAGGCTGGGAAGTTACCCTAGGTGCTGGGGCTTGCACAGGCGCGGCTTGTCCTTGAGACTGTGACCGACGTTTCGTACCTGTAGGGAGAGCGCTGCTAGGGTCTGGGCCTTGGGCTCTTGATGTCTCAGAAGACTGAACACCCTGCGTAGTCCCAGACGACGGATTTGCTTGTATTTTTGATGATGGAGGTGGATTTCTGGCAGAGGGAACACTGCCGCCAAACAATGGACCTTGAGGTTTTGATTGTGGGGGTAGATTCCTTGTGGATGGAACACTACCGCGAGAGACCCGATCCCTTTGCTGTCTAGCACCGTCGTTCGGCGGTGCATTCTCGCCGCCTGAAGTCTGGTTGCCCTGATTAATCTGAGTTGTCTGACTTGTTTCTTCTCGAGCTCCAGCGTTGCTTGGTGCATCGCCAGCAGCGGCAGATGCCGCGCGTCGTTGTGCTGCAATTTCTTGTTCCCTTTCCCTGTCACTTTCCGCCTTTCTCCGCGCCTCCCGATCTCGTCGCTCTTGCATTATCTGCGTTGGTGTTCGGACACGCTCGCTTGGTTTCTGAGGTACAGGTATGGGTCCAGCCGCTGTACGAGCGCTGCCATTTTGAGCCCGTCCATTGCTCACAGGGAGCCCCCCACCCAGGTCAGCCATTGACGAGTTTTCCTCTGCTACAACTGGCGTAAAAGGATACGGCGTCCGGATAGCTTCTTCTAAAGCGAATAAGATCGCCGATGCTGTGCGCCTCGAAATGCGATTTGTTCTTCGTGGCCAAAATGCGGGCTCCTCTTGTAAAAAGCTTCCAGTAGCGCGAGGAGTTGTTGAGCCGTCGCCTTCTTCACCGAACTCGTTGGCAGGTTGTGATGGTGGTGTGGTCGAGTCTGGAGCGCCTTTTTCTCCGAGCCCAGGGCGAGTGTCCGGGTTGTCTCTGCGATCGAATTTTGGGGTTCTCCGTAATGTGCGCGTGCTTCCAGACGAGCTCGATGGTGGTGGGCGAGGGTACTTAGGTGTTGATAATTGTTGCTGCTGCCGCTGCTGGCGTTGCGATAATGATGCTAGATAAATTTCGTGGGATTCGTCAATGGTCCTTGTACCACCGTAAGACAGGACTTCTGCTCGAGTGGTACGGGAGGAAGGGCGTGGATACAATTCGGAAGTCTTGAGGGGATTGTGTGGACTGGGGTGGTGTCACCAGTATGGAGAGTGAGGAAGGGCTTGCCGGTATGGCTGGATTGCGGGCCGCCGGTGGGCTTCAATAGATGTAATGCAAGATCTGCAAAGCGTAAGCATTGCGATTGAGGTATGGCAATGATGGGAGAGAGGTTGGTAGTAGTTGTGGTGGCTGGATGCCGATTGTTGAATAATAGATGGCTGGTTGGACGCACCCTTACAGGTTCATACGTAGCGATTCCCGGTACTGGCCAAAAAAGATTAGAAGCTGCAGATTCCCTTGATGTCTCACGTCAACAATCGGCACTCTCATTGTACTGCTCTATTTAATGTTTTCACCTACCTGACATCCCCATCACACACCGCTCATCACCAGCACACACCCGCCTTTGCCAGTGTCGGGCAGCCAGTTTGCAGCTCAAAATCTATACAAGCACTTCACTCGGCTCTTGTACTCGTAAACTGCTTTTTGGCTTTTGTTGGATTATGATGGGGCCGCAATGCAATGGGCGACAGGCGATGCACTTTTTCTCTCAGGGCCCATTATTGATCCCGAGAATCGGTGAAGCGCAATTGCATGTCAATTTTCGCTAGGACTGAGAGAAATGTGATGAATGTAACAAGGTGTAATTGTTACAGAGTCATCAGCCTGCGATACCTCCTCGATCAACTCCGTCGCCGTTGGGGTCGAGGACTGGCGAGTGCAGGTGGAAAAAACGTGGCTGGGAATCGAATGCGCTGGCACCGACCCCTGCGTGGCAAGGATCGGCCGTCTCCTGCTGGAGCCCATCGCGCCGTCGTCGTCTACTCTTTTCCATTGTATTTTCTAAGGAATAGAGGCAGCATGTTTGGTATGATAGCATGGCAAACAATACTATGTCAGGAAAGACATCTGTCATATGTCATTGATGCTCCAGAAGCCGTCCCCCTAACGGTCACCTGAAGCCCTTGCGCTCCACGGGATTGGTCGAGGCAACAGACCCATGAGATCCATCCATCGGACTCTCCTCCCTTATTGGTCGCGCCATCGGGCAATGCCCTCTCGAGCTTTATGGCGTCCAAAATTCAATCGCTCTTGACCAAGTACGACAGGAGATGACTCCTTGAAGAGGCCGTCTGCACCGTCTGCCATCCGGATCAAGGGGAGACATCCGTTTTAGGCTTTGAGATACTAGCATGACTGGTTGCTGTACCAGCTGAGGACCAAATCGCACCATCTACTTTCAAGGCGACTCTACTGCTTTTTCCATCTCATATCTTACCAAGAAGTCTCCTTTGTCAGGTCTTACTTTGCGAACTTATACTCTAGACTCTGTCTCCTTACTGGAATGTGATACCGTGCCCACCCATCCAGCCCTCAGGATCCCGGTAACATGCGAGGTATTTGGGACTCCCCTACAGGAGGAGCGAAGAATGTTTTCCATGAATCTGGGGTAAGTGTGCTATTTAATACACTCTCACCCGCAAGAATTATAGCACTAGGGTCTGGATTTTTGTCCCCAGTTGTTTCCGAGGCATAGCATCCTGACATACTAATCACATCCCATCTCATCTTGTATCTTTGTTTGCCCTGAATTCCATAGAAATGCTTCTTCCATCCTCGATTCCCAAATCCAGAGGCAGCTCTGTAATACTTCCAACACCCCCTTCTACCGAAACATCTTCCCCACAATGTAATCCATCAAGAGTTCCACCTCAGTCGAGGGATATGATGTACGTAACACAGTGCTTGTCGCCGAGATCACAGCATCACACACGACGCTTTTCCTTTGAGAATCCAAAGTGGTCGGACGAGGAAGACCATCTGCTAGGCGTATCTTCCCAGCGGTTCTCTTGGGAAGACGACGAGGCAACGATTGTCAATCCTTCAACTCGAGCTCAGTCGAGATGCAGTCAGAACACCCTATGCGGATCTATGAGCTTGAGCCAAGAATATTGTTCAACTTCGAGGAGGGACGGGGTAGATTTTAGCTCCTTTGAACAGTCCCCAAATATCTACTACAAAGACCTTCCTCCAACACCCTCCAGCGACCAACTTGGGTCGTCTCCTTCTCCCAAGGTTTGCCTTCCATCATCAGGGAAATACAGCATCCCAGAGTCGCACAGACTTTATTCGGACAAGAAGCAAGAAACTTCTACTACAGGGAAGGTTTTGCCATTTGCTCCGTCCTCTATTCGAAGTGATCGCCTTCATTCCTGGCCAACGTTTGTAGCCCAGCGGAAAGCGCCCTCTCCTCCGCTGGAAGAGAAGTCTGCCTGGAGCGACAGCGGAAGCGACGACGAAGAGGAAGACAAAGACCAAATCGCAAGATTCAAGCGCAGAATTTCGAGCCCCTTACGCTCCTTTCTATGTAAAGGCAAAGAACCAAGGCGCAAGTCTGCGTGAATACAAAAATCTTTTCCTCTTGTTTTAGCATTTCGGTGGTGGCAGCTTTGTTTCGAAAGACGATTTATGACTGATGAGCTGGATACCCTGATGAAAGGGGATGTTTTCGGTTGGTTTAGCGAGACAGCAAAATTCTGCATATGCATCAGGATTTCAAGCACGTAACACGAAAGCGCCGCATCCGCAGCTCCTACGCTTCCTTGCTTACTGCTTTTCCGTTCTCAGTATAAGACTTGCAGGCTCTCTTCTAGTTTCATCTAGCCGAGCTTCACCTTACAATCCCCACAAAACCCTCCTCCGCATTTTCTATCCCCGCCTTTCGTGCCTCGTCCCTTACTCTTCTCAACCACTTCTGGACAACAGGATGTTGGTCTGCAACCTCCCAGAATGTGACATCCTCTTCTTTCCCTTCGACTTTGTATGCCCACATCCCGTCCTGACCCCAGTATTCCTTGCTGAACAAGTTCTCAATCTTCAGTTCTTGCCTCGCTTGGACCGAGAGTTTCGATATTCTCTCCCCTTCATTTTGACCTACGTTTATTTCCTGTTCTGCAACTCCATCAAATTTGTCTACTGCGAGCATCCGACTTCCATAAGCACTACGTAAACCTTTCAAGATGCCCACTATATATCCCACGCGCAGACCGAGTATAGCTCCCAGCGGATACGCTTCATCGAAGCCGGGTTGCAACGCCCGGTCTTTGGAAGAGGCAATACCTTCACGATAGCCGTTCGTTACATGGGTACTGCGTAGGCGAGGGATATCGGATGGTTCGGCGGAGTAAGGGGTGGAGGTTGAGGGAGATCCGGGAGGAGAGTCAGAGAAGATGTCTGAAAGAGAGTTGTTGGGTTGTGGAGACGCTGGCTTAGGGGTCGGAGGGGACTGGGGAGACATTGAAGCAGTCTTGGAAATGGCGACGGTCTCCCGTTATCAGGTTTCGAGGTGTAGAAGACGGCCGTGTAGTTTGTTGTGGCCTTGATGTTTCCTCAACAAGTTGCATCATCGTAGTTGAGATGTCTAGCAGCATGAATAACTGGATTTGATTCATTGGAATCTGTGCTAGAAGTCGACATAATGTATATGCTCGTCTTCGTCGATTTATGACATAGTGCCCAGGTGCGATGCGGCTGCCGGCACGAAGCGAAAATGTGGGGGACAGCGCAGATCATCTGCGTCAATAGGACGTCAAACAATCAAGAGATCTTCAACGAAGGCTTCAACGCTCCGCTCCTGACTATTTACTCGCCTTCAAAGCTCTGTGATGGCCCAAGAACCTCACTTTACGGTCTTTATTCGATGTCCATTCCCCCGCGGCGACTTTGTCGATCCTCCCCCAGTCAACTGGGACTCTACAAAGGATCAGACTTTATGGGATATTCTATCCCGGACTTCCAAAGGCCGGGAGATTGATTGTATGCTGGATCTGCATCTCATAATACTTCAAAAGTGCTAACGGCTCCTAGGGCACGCATTGTTGGTGAAGCTATTCCTCGTAGCTCTTGACCTCGTGTACTGACGACAGAACTCAGAGCTGATGAATTTCACGTCGATCTCCCCTTCCTCCTCCAACAGGCAGCATGGCTGTATGAACGACAGCTCTCGCAGGTCAAGGCTCAGCTGCGAAAGGTCAGCAAGCCTTCTTTGACGGCGCAGTCTCCAACCCCTAGCGCTGGCTCTGGCAGTGGGATTGCTGGAGGTCATGCCATGGCAAGGACTGGTAGTGGAGGTATACTCCTCATACGTCATGTACTTACAGCGGAAATTGACAGAATTCAGGCTCTCGAGTGCCTTCTTCGCTCGCTATGCGTCTGAAGGATCGTCCGACCTCTCAAGGTGAGAGTAGCGCCGCCAGATTCTCTCCCCCCGCACATGGTGAGTGCTCGGCGATCACCCGTGTCTTCTGGCTTTCTCTGACAACTCAGCAGGGACGCGCATGTCACGGAACTCATCGACGAACACCGTATACCAAGTCCAGAAGGCCTCCCCAAAGCTAAATGAAAAAGCCGCTTCAGAATTATCACCCACCCACAGCCACTTCGCAAAGGCTCGCGAAGCATCTCGTAGATTGTCTGATATCACGCCGAAAGAAAGGCCAGCCAGCCCTCCTGCTAAAACCGACCTCTCAAGCTCCTCTTCCTCCGATTCCGACGCAGCACCCCCATTATCCAGGAGCCGAGCTTACATGCGTCGACCGCGACATCCAGCCTCGAAAGCACCCCTTGGCCCACTATCAGATGCTGACGAAGATGATCCCGATTCCCCACCTTTCCTCCCATTCTCCGATCCTAAAGCCATCCAGCAAGTCCCACCAGCCGATCCAAGCGCTACCCTCCGCATGGCCAAGCGAACTCTGCCTGATAAACCCACCCCAGCACCACCATTGAATTCTTCATCCTCCTCAGCACAATCACAACCGCACAAGCCCCCTCGTTCGAGGCAGCATCCGCATACTAATCCCTTCTCGCCGTCCCGAGGACCTAACGAACCAGCATCTGCGCTGTCGCCACGTCAGCGGAGGGTCGTCAAGGATGGTAGCGATGGCACGCCGAGTATGGGAAGCAGCTTCAGTGATCTGGATGACGCGAGTGTGACGCAGAGTGCGCTGGAGGAGGCGCTGGCTCATGAGATGAATCAGGGGGGTGTGGCGAGCAGGATGAGTACGATTAGTCAGGCGCTGAGGTCTAGGTATCTTTGATCTTTGGACTGTAGCAATAAATACTTTGAATTTGATAATCTTTATGGAGTGCACGTGTAATGGGCAGTGGTCTAGCATAGCTCCCCTCTCCGCTAGTTTGGAGGGATGAATGTACATGCACTCATTGGCTATGCGAACTGGTATAAACACTTCGATAGAAGACCTTGAGGAGAACATCTGGATGGCTTTGAAGTCTATATATCGATTCTTCTATATCGAGACTTCTTAGTCACAGACCTGGTGGTATGAATGCCATTCCAGCCGTGTTTCTGTTGCTGGCAAAAGCTATTGACCCCTTTGAAGCCTTGAAACAGAGTCTGCCTTGCATGCTGTCTATACAATGCCAGCGGTATACATTGCTCATTCACTATGTAACCAGTTCCAATACACAACCCCTATCTCTCCCCAATCCAACGTCCCGAACGAGACATCCCATACAATTTCCAGCCAGCCGTAAACAGTCCTAGTCTCAGCGCTCTGATGTCCATGACGAACGAACGTCGGAAATATAGTTGCTTCTCTACAGCAAGCCTCCATATGGGGCGTTTCCCACAGCATACAAACCCTCCGCTGATCAGATCCATCAAGTAAGCTACCTCTTCCAGCAGACCCGTACAGAACGACCAAGCCATTACCCTGGCTCCCATTCGGTAGATAAACCTGACGTGACGATATTTCATGCCCTTCGAGACCTGGAAGATGGCGTTGGATGTGCAGTCGCTTTCAAACGTCCAGCTGTCCTCTATCGCTTGTCATGTTAAAGTTGATTTGTGGGATGGAGGAACCGAGGTCTTGGTTTGAGGTGGAGGGAGGTTGGAGGGGTTTTGGTCACGGCTGGGGGTCGGTATGCATGGGAGATATGTCTGTAGACGGTCTGTGGTCGTGTCTCTGTTTGTACGCTCGTGAGAGTGAGCGTTTGTCATCATGGAAGGAAGGGAGACCTCTGGTCGAGCGTGAAGGCGTTTAGGAGGGGGTTTGTTCGGCTTGGAGATGCGAAGGGAGCCGTCTAGGGAGGTGGTGTTGTTTGGAAGTGAAGACGAGCCTTGGTAGTGGCTGGTGGTGGTCGGATTGTTTTGTGTCTCGTTACCTGCTGGTATCAGTGTCAGTGGTCGATGAATCTGCTGGTCTTGGAGTGTTTTTGTGATGGTCTTAACACGCATGGCATAGGGTGGGAAGTGAAGCCTTAAGATAGAGTTGACAACGCATGCTTGATTGTTCACTGCCACCCTAGTGTTGGCAGGCCATGTATATATTGTACAGGGGTATCATTCCTAATGAAAATGCCTAGAATGCCGCTGTGACATCGTGTTAGCTGAAATCGATACATCGACTTATCAGACCTTGGACGAGGCTTACCATGCCGAACAACCTCGTTCAACCCATCAGCCCTTGTGACTACCATCTACTCGCCGAGATCCTTGCATTTCTAGTTCCTGCTGTCCACCGTTTGTTGCAACGGCTTGAATTTGTTCCTTGTCTTGTAATGCTTGGTTCTGATTTCGGTATTTTCCATCCTCTTTAGCTGCTGAGTTCTGGCGACTTGCTTGATCTCTGCTGCACGATTCGCACTGTCCATCTTCGTGTGAATAGCTTATATCTCGATCAAAAGACCAGGGTGTGCATGGCTCGCTGACTCGACAAAGTTGATCACAGGGTATTGCTACTTCCTCGCGATGCGTGCAGCTCTTGAAAATTATGACCTTGACACCGCACATGATGCTGATAGAGTTGACCACGTATATCACTAAGGGCTCTGAGTAGTACTGGACGTCTACTGATGGAGCTTGAGATCTTCACTGTGGGCGTTGTTGGTCAAATTCATAGGATGTAGTGCCAAGAATGGTTCTGTTACTGTCAGCTCCATACTGCCTTGACCCTCTTGCCCGTCCTCCCATTCGATTTTTTAGTGAGTCACGAACCTGAAGAAATAGAGCCGGTCCGCAAGATGAATACACAGATGTTGAGGCATCAGACTGGGATTAGTACACCGCTATAGCCTTCCATATCTCCTCCACGTTACTTGGAAGAAGTGCAGAGGGCCTGATACCGCATCTTCGAACATTCCGCTCACTGCAGCCAATGAAGCGCCTCCCTAAGGATGTGCCATGGTGTGTATGTTGCACGATGTATGTTACACCAAACGCTAGCGGAAGCGCTTCCCCCGTGACATTCTGAATAAAATCTCGGAGGTTGGCAGTATGCAAAAACATAACAACAATTCAGGTTTGAATCTATTCTGGGAATGCTCGATTGAAATAAGGTGAAAAGGATATTCTTATACCGGAGCCAACTTACGTCAATGACAGAATTGGTGTTAGTAAGGAGCAAACCAACCTAGGCTCTTCGAAAGGACACGGTAATATTCGTACATAGGACACTTATGCCTCATGCTAGGCCATAACCACAATCATATCATTCTATAGGTCCGTTGCGGATTCGATACCTCGGTGTATTTGGTTGGTAACTTGCACTTTTAAACTCATCGGCACCGTCATGGAGCTGATGACCTGTTCAGGTGCGACTTGTGTGGGCAAGAAGGGTGGCTTCCGTAAGTATTCATATTGGCAGCTCCTGCGTCTCTTCGTTCGTGGCTGGCTTAAGACTCTTGAATCTCGAAGATTTGCATATTATGGTAAGCCAGTAGATCACCACAAGCCATTCAGACGGCTTCAACTCCTGGTCTCCTGTACCTGGCTGACTCTGTTCAAATCTACGACCATGACTTTTCCAATTTTCATCCTGTTTCATCTGTTGGACAAGTATACCTTTATGATATGCGTAGTATTTGGCGCAGGCTGCAGCAAGATGATTGAGATTCAATACCACGAAATACGTCACGAAGGCCACAATCACTGTCGTGATTATCATCGCAGAGTATCCAAGAGTATCGGAAGTACTCCAGATAGACTACTGATCAGTCACGAAAGGCTTTGAATGACACCTAAGATAGAAACATACCACGCAAAAAGTAAGCGGGAGGTAGAAAATGCTAACGTACGTCAGCAACTTGATATTTTCAGCCAATCGACTCGACATCTTGCTCTCTCGCACGGAGCTCGCCGAGAAAAGCTGTTTCCGTTGTCACTAATTATGTTCGCAAAATGCAAATTGACAAACTTACACCGTCTCTGACAGCAACACCTTTCTCTCGCTGACGAGCTAGTTTTCCCTGGATATGCTTGAGATTTTGGATTGTATGTTCGACTTTCAGAAGAATGGTTTGAAGAGAGTTTTTCTCGTTCAAAGGGATCTTCGTCGCAACATCGAGGTAAGGCTCAACGTAGCCAGCCTTGTACTCCTCCCAGGTATGAATAGTCGCCGCAATCATTTCGCCAAATTCATGGACACTGTTGATGAGCCAGAAGTATTTGCGAGAAATAGAAAATCCATCGTCATCAAAGAGCAGCTTGTCGTCTATTGAAGTGACGAAAACACTCGCTGTGGAGTCAAGTACCTCTTCGGTGTAACGGCAAACCTTATCCCACTCGAGAGAAACCCGATGCAGTGCATCAGCAATAAGATCAAGCGCTGCACATTGCATGGTACTAGCTCCAATATCTTGAGAATCGACTTTCGCAGGTTCTTGAATACTCCTTCTGTACCATCCTAGCGGGCTTAGAACCAGGATGGTCCAGTAATGATGGGATCGGAGCACTCTGGATTCCTGGTGCCTGAATTAGTGTACTAGGTTGAAATGTTTCTTCTCTACTTTTGGACATCTGCCAGATCTAACCTCTCCATTTTTCAATTGCGAACGGTAACATGGTCACTTACGTTTTGAGCATAGAGCTGCTGTACCCAAGGTAAGCGACGACACGCAAACATATCAGGCGAAAGCTTACATCGTCTCCTGGTATGGCAAAAACCTTAAAAAGTGAGCTGGGATATTTGGTGAAAAGTTATAAGATTTCGCTCACCGCAAAGGAGTCTTGCATCAGGGTTCGGTCGTATTTATCATTGTACAGAGGTCCAGCTTGCAGACCCCCGTTACGGCGAGTTCGCCAATCGACGAATCTTGGCTCAAAATGTGCTATCTGAAACCACGAAATCAAAAAGGCAAATCCATTTCTCGTCTTGAGCGTTTGTCCTTCGGTCCAATTCGCCCTATTCATCCCGAATTCTCCAAGATATCTCTTGATAACCTGGTCGACAGCATAGTCATGGACGAAGGGGATCAAGGCGCGGGCGTCGAGGATATTCTCTCGTTCATTCCTGGAATACTTTAGCCCCTTGC
The DNA here is from genome assembly GCA_000442125.1 of Opeltia flavorubescens. Lineage (NCBI taxonomy): Eukaryota > Fungi > Ascomycota > Lecanoromycetes > Teloschistales > Teloschistaceae > Opeltia > Opeltia flavorubescens. Next base: position 444,431 of record KE546974.1, read on the forward strand.
CTGCTACGCCTGAACAGTCCATTAAATCCATCATCATCGATAGACCTTGACAGAGGCTGTATCGTTTGCATCAGCCAATGGTCGCGCACACTGGGTGGTTTGTTACAAACATCAACCGTTTCCATGGAGCTTGAGGGACAGGAAGAGCCACACGACGCCAAAGTTCTTCATGATCGAATCTACTCCGTGGCCAGACCGCTGGCGGAACGTCAAAAATTGCTTCACTCTCCTGATGAGGATCGATCCACCGAACGTTGACGCCTTCTTCCCGGTGATGAGCTCGGTGGTCTCGATATATATCGCATTTATCGTGGTCATAGTGATAGTGTTTTACTCGACCGACAATATCAAAGTCTCGTACCCAAAAAGCGCCGCCAATTTCGTCAAGCTTTGCGCAAAAATCCATTGTCCACTGTAAGTATTCCATTCTTGTCGAGCCTGGGCTTAACATTATGCGCCCGTCTTGTGGAACCTGCGACATATTGACACGAAACCTGGCCAATTCACTTCCTTCCACGACTGCTTCCGAAATTTGGCAGGTTGAATCGAACGGAAGTAAAGGATAGGGTGGTGAAGAATGGTAAGGAATCTCTATTCCATTAGCTATTATGAAAGGAAAGAGGTGTCTATTGATGGTTATTAGTGGAAAGTGAGTACATTGACTGAGAAATGGATGAAAGATTGCCGCACTTACTCCCGCTGGTGAGTTTGTTGTAACAATAGCGTTCCCCCTTCAGACGGAGACTCTTTAGTACCGCTAATGGCTTGATGGTCTCCATGCTCCACCTCTTGAGTTCTCAGAGGATTCGAAGCCGCGAGAGAGTCGCAGAGTCTTAAAAGTCCCGAAACAAGCTCTCTCAGCTGCTGTATTAGGGCGTCGTTCTCACTCGTTACCGTTGCTCCAGTCTTGTGTCTAGCCTTCGAGTCTGACATGACGATCTCTATCCTACGCCAAAGATACACACAAAACTAAAAAACTTCAAGGGTATGCCAGGTCTTGTGATGAGGATGACCAGGAGTACTGATGTCAGCATCCATTGCGAGGATAATGGAACCAAATAGGGGTCGACGATGTTTGAGTTACACAGCGAAGACCCCGCACGACTTAATGGTATAGATTCATGATCCATTGGGTAAAGCCACAGGAAAAGAAACAACACAAAGCGCTGTCGCCTTCCAGATAGGTGGACAAACAGAGAATAAGTGCTGCAGCCAACCGTGGAAGCCATACAAAATCCAGCACGTTCTCCACATCGTCAATAAGCTGGGCGCCATATCAACGGACGGAATCCAAGCCATACCTGGCCCTGTGGAGTGACTGTGTTCAATCGTCCAAGCAAACGTCGAAACATACCTGTCAACAAAAACCAACAACGACTTTTTCGAGGCGGCGACGAAGAGGATACAACCAAAAACGATTAAAGAGACAGATGATCCGTCGTTCCGTGGAAAGAACTAGTGATTGTCTGATTGATATTAAGGATTATTATGGGGAGCAAAGCGGAGCTGTATTGGTCAGCAGGCCACGGTGCTTTGCGAGCTGGCGCAATGGCATAGACATATCTACAATCAGAGAATACTCGTGTAGATTATGAGGAATGTTAGTACGACTTGACTTCGAATCTGAGTCCAAGAACACATGTATGCAGGGTTGTGCAATTCATCTCGTCTGGATCAACCAGCTTGTGTAACAAATGAAAGATGGCCAAGACAAGATATGAGTAGGGCTGAAACGGGGAACCGGCGCCGTGAAACGAACAGCTGTCTTCTGTAAACGCATGTCATTTCAATAAGAGACACTATAAGCGTACGTAGTTTAAGCGCTTTTCACCCATGACATGGATGCCTACCCTAATCAGCAAATTGTCACCTCTACGCTCAGTCGATCCTTCTGCTGTGAGGGACACCGGAGAAACTCCAACCCATAGAAATTCCCAAGAAGGTACACACTATGCCGCTCCCAAAATAACCCAGCAGCAAGATCATACAATACCAAGAGAAGAGAGCCCAATCAACAACAACGACGCAACGAAAAATAGGCCTTCTTCATTGCAATCAGATATCGAGCGTACATCGTTGGAAAGCCAATCATTCGAATCATCACCTGAGCCAAACTTTGAGGACATACAGATGGGACGCAAAACGGGGACGCCGCGCCGTCGAGAATCAGACCGCTCCACTTCGAGGGATACAAGCGGTCAGAACGGTCACGCCAGCGGTAGCATGGATCGCCAGATCGAAATGCGGCGGAAGCATCCCTCTCTCGAATCCTCAAGCCCAGCTTCACAAACTGCTCGTCTTATGGGCCGCGATGATTTTTCCTTGGATGAGAAGCCGCCATTGACACCTACGAGTTCTACCACCGACACGAGCTTCTTTGATCTGCCTAGACAAGACAGGAGAAACTTCTTACTACTTGTTCTTCTCTACTTTCTTCAGGGTATTCCAATGGGTCTAGCTGGAGGATCTGTTCCCTTCCTACTCAAATCACATCTTTCTTACGGCCAGATTGGAGTCTTCTCACTTGCTTCATACCCTTACTCGTTGAAACTGCTTTGGAGCCCAATCGTCGACGCTGTTTGGAGCCCAGCACTTGGCAGAAGGAAGAGCTGGATTTTACCAATACAAACATGCTCAGGCTTGGGTATGATATATCTAGGAGGTCGGATAAAGGAGATGATGGTGTCAGCAGGCGCAAGTGACGGTTCGGGTGTATGGGCTTTTACTGGGTGGTGGTTCTTCTTGGTATTTCTTTGTGCTACTCAAGATATTGCAGTGGATGGTTGGTACATCTTTGCACAAGAAATTGCAGAGCCACTGACAAAAGAATGCAGGCTGGGCTCTCACTCTTCTATCTCTACCTAATCTCTCCTACGCATCAACCGCTCAAACAGTCGGGCTTACCGCGGGCCATTTCCTTTCGTACACGGTCTTTCTCGCTTTCAATTCCCCAGACTTTGCCAACAGATGGTTTCGCTCGACTCCCAGTGATGTTGGTGTCATGACACTGGGTGGCTATCTTACCGTCTGGGGTTGGTTCTATCTTATTGTGACCCTAGGTCTAGCAATGCTGAAGCGTGAGGAGAAGACCAAGGATAAAGACAGTATCATGGAGGTGTACCGCAGCATGATCGGAATACTGAAGTTGAAGAACATTCAGAGCATCATCATCGTCCATTTGATAGCAAAGATTGGGTTCCAGGCAAACGACGGGGTGACGAACCTTAAATTACTAGACAAAGGCTTTAGCCAGGAAGACCTAGCTCTGACAGTGCTCATCGACTTTCCCTTCGAGATCAGTCTCGGTTATTACGCTGGCAGATGGTCAACGGCATATCCTGCCATGCACGTCTGGTGCTGGGCATTCATCGGCAGGCTGGTGGCAGCGGTAGCTGCTCAAGGGGTCGTGATGATCTTCCCCAAAGATGGAGTTCAGACTTGGTACCTGCTGACAGTGATTGCGTCTCACATTTTCTCAACTTTCACGAACACAGTCATGTTCGTTGCCATATCGGCGTTCCACGCAAAGATCTCGGACCCACTAATCGGGGGTACTTATATGACATTGCTTGCAACGTATGTGCCCTTTCACTTCAGCAATTTCTGCAAATTATAGTTTCAGATCACCGACTAACGAATCATAGCGTCTCAAACCTTGGTGGTACCTTTCCTCGCTACTTCATCCTCAAGCTGGTTGACTATTTCACTGTTGCCACTTGTCACCCTCCTTCATCTCCTCCTTCGGATCTCAAGGGAGATCCCATCACTTCTACTTTCTCCTGCGCACTGGAAGCTCAGAAACATATATGTCTAGACGGTGGTGGCACTTGCGATATCTCAAGGGACGGCTATTATATTACCAATGTCGTATGCGTGATCATCGGAATCGTAACTTTCTTGGCCTATATTCGGCCTGCAGCAATAAAGTTACAGGCGTTACCCTTGAGGGCATGGAGGCTTGTCGATCCAGACTCAAGGTGAGCTGCTTGACATGTACGGTATGAATATAGAATTCTTTCTTCGCGAGTTCGTTGCATATAGGGAAGGGAAACTTAACATCTTCGAGATCTCGAGGTCTCGAGGTCTCGAGGTCTCGAGGTCTCGAGGTCTCGAGGTCTCGAGGTCTCGAGGTCTCGAAGTCACGTGTTGCAAAATTCTTCTGCATGCCGCACAACTATCAGAAATTGGAACCAGTCGAGGACTAGGGGCATTTTGACAGGGCTTGAAAGTAGTTGAGAATCAAACACCACCAAATGGATGATTCAACAGGTGATTCTACTCAACCTAGGCTCAACTCTGTTCCATCTCTCCTTATCAAATCTAATGAACTGCCTCCCCAAAAATCATTTTTCATGATATTTCTTCCGTACAAATGGCTTCTCTTAAAGAAATAAACCTTTGGTCAAAAGAAAACTCAGCACAATCCTTAACGGCATATACAAATAAAAACATCTGCGAATTCGAGGTATCGAACTCGCCAGAATTGGTACATCGATGCAGGGGCAGCTGAAGTCAATGCCACAAGCTTGGAGTTTTCTAAAGGAAAAGTCTCGGACTTTAGTTCTTCTGCTACGTTCTTTTCATTGTTACCATTCCCCTCTAATTCTTCTTCATATCATTCAATACCCAAAGCTCGTTACTCTCATCGGAGCAGCTACACAATCATAGAATCCAGCTAGGGTACTCTTTTACTCGTACCAACAAACTTGACCGCCAGCTTCGAAGGGCAGCCAAAGGAGGGAAAAGAAAAGCCGAAACAGACAACAAAATTTTCTGCTACAAGACGAAGAGATTTTCACCGAAAGTAGGGAAAGCTTGAAGTATAGGCTACGAATCAAGCAATATGAATAATGACATGGAAAGAATCTTAGAAGTTTGAAAAAAATGTTACTCACGAAGACTGATATTGAAGTTCTGGTCAGAACGTATACCGCAGGCAAAAAAATATAATTAAAGGGGATAAGGAAAGGCAGTGGAGGTGACACTATTTTTAGGGGCTCTGGATCTATATATGTCGAGGGTCGAGAGTGGAATAATGATAAGGAGGAAATAGCGGGAGGAGTGGTGGAGAACGTAGGATATGAAGGGAAAAGGGAAGACGTCCTTCGAATACATGACATGCAGCCCTTTTTTGTAATCGAGTATCTCATCTATCGAATAACCCATTCATGTAACATCCGCTCAGCGCATGCAAACAGCACGTGAAAAAAAGTTGACCTCGCCGGAGAAGGCTCTTAGCCAAAGCTGAAACCACCCGGAAACCCTCCCGCACCTCTCGACCGCCCTCCCCTCGCACCACCCCCAGCACCACCACCACCAAACGGACTCCCACCCCCAGTCGAGAAGGAAAACCCACCTCCACCTCCACCCATCCCCTGCTGCCCCATCATATTAAACAGCATCTCGGGACTAATACCCATACCACCCATCCCCCCTCCCATCGGGAACCCCCCAGCCCCACCGCCCCTCGAAAACATCTCCGCCGGATCAATCAGATCCTCCCCACTATCATACCTCGCCCTCTTGCTCGCATCACTAAGACACTCATACGCCTCTCCAATCTCCTTGAATTTCTCCGCCGCCGCCTCATCCCCCGGGTTCTTATCCGGATGATGCACAATGGCCAATTTCCTATATGCTTTCTTGATATCATTCTCCGACGCATCCTTCTCCACGCCCAGGAGTTTGTAATAATCCTTCCGTTTCGATTTCTTGAGTTCGAGTTCCGCGTTGTGGATATCCCGCTCGATGCCCGGTTCCTGCGGGTTGGACTCGTAGATGGATTTGTATTCGCGCACGGCGTCTTCCCAGGACCCGGATTCGCCGAGGGCGCGGGCCCGGGTTTTGCGTGCTTTGAGGTAGCTGGGATCGAGGGCGAGGGCGCGGTCACAGTCGGAGATGGCGGATTTGTAGTCTTTCAGCTGTGGTGAGGAGGAGAGTTAATAAGTATCCCGTCTTCGCACAGTCCTATTATTTGGATGGGGAGTTGATATATACCTTGATTGATGCCAAAGCTCGATTTTGATGCAGCTTTGAATTCGTCCCCTTGTTGGTGGGGTCGATCTCCAGTGCCTGCCCATATAGCTCGACGGCCTGCCTGTGTTTACCCGCATTGTATGCCTTGTTACCTTCCTCCTTCGTTCTATCCAGCTTCTGCACCAATTTGAGATACTTCACGCCGTCCTTGTAATCCGGATCGCAGTTCAACGCTTCTCGAAAATGTTGGAGTGCCTTCTCGTTCTCTCCCTGTGCGTATAGTGCTCGGCCTCGGAGGACCAACGCTTCTGGATCTTTGCTGTTCTTCCGTAATAATGACATAGCGACTCCTTGGGCGTCGCCTAATGAGTTGACATTGCCCATTTTCAAGTATGCCTCCCCTCGCATGAGTTGCCATTTTCTAGGCTTCTCCACTCCGGCTCCTAGTCCTCGCTCCGCTTGGTCTAGGGCATGTATGACCATTGACCCAGTCGTCCCCCTTTGAATGCCATTTTCTGCTTGCTCGATATGTGCCTGCATTGACGCAGCAGCAGATCTTTCCGAAGCGGTCACTGGCTGGAACGTTGAGATATGGTTCAAGACGTCGACAGCTTCCGATGGCCGACCTAAGCTTACATACACTCGTGATAGTCGATGCAGTGCTTTTGCGTTTCGTGGCTCAATTTCTTTTGCTTTCTTCAAGTCGGCGAGTGCTTCACCGAATCTATTTGCGGACATGAAAGCGGCAGATCGATTTGATAGGTAGGTAACAGATTCTGGTTCGACACTGAGGGCTTGAGAGACATGACAGGATTAGCCAGGTCTCTATTGGTGAAGTAGACCACACATAAATTATCACGAGAGCCCACCTTTTGTGTACTCCGCAATAGCCTTCACGTAGTCCTTGTTACCAAAGTATTTGTTTCCCAACATCTTACAAGCTTCAGGATCCAAGGCGGGTTTCGGTGGGGGCGAAGTAGTCGGTATGAATCTATGTGGAGGTGGTATTGGGCTTGTCGTCCGCTCCACATCTGATCCATCGGAGGCTCCGTTGGCGTCTGAGTAATTGTTTGAAGCAGCAGGTGGAGGAGTGGAGGCATCGCTGGATGTTTCATCGTCGTGGTCTACATCCATAGGCGTTGGAGGGTCACTTAAAGCGGACATGGCAGAGCGCCTCTTTTCCCGCTCGTCGGGAGGGAGATTCAAGGGATGTGTATCAATGTTCAGAGTACTTTTGGAATTGGATCTGGAGGCGCTCTTCCGCTGTTGGTGCCGTAAGTCCGACTCTCTCAGCGACTTGGAAGGAGATTTGGATGGGGAGCGAGTGGAAGGCGAACGTGAAGACGTTTTGCGATCTTTGCTGTTTTTCTTTGATTCTGCTTCTGAATTCTTTCTAGGCTTGAAGATACCGGGGAGAACCATTGGATGCGGTTTGGTGCAACGGCGCTGAATACTAGCACTGAATCGGAGATTTTTGAGTCAGTGGCCTATCCCTGCCCATGACCTCCGATACTGACGCACGTACCCTTCGAAGTATTGAATACTCTTTGGCCGATACTTCCTTAGTTCAAGGCGCTGCCGCGTTAATTCACTAGTCCTTGTTGCAAGTTGCGGCGAAGAGTAATGTTTCAATTTCCAGCTGGGCTGGTAGTCCGTAGTCGGCTTCTAGAAGCTTCGATCTGACAATTTTTTGACGGTGGAGCAAACAAGATGTGCGACAAGCATTGGATCTTCAAAGAACAGGTACCGGGTGACTAAGTTCTTGAAACCTTCCGCACAGAAAGCGCTGTCAACGATTTGCAATTTGACAGACCACTGGAGCCTGACAGCTCAGTATACAACGTTACCCAATCGGGATGTTGACGAAAAAATGCCCAATCATACAGGTCCCTCATTATTTACATGACGTATCTGCCTATGGACCAATTCTCTTTATTTCAATCCAGGCCATGAGAAAGTGAGCCATAAGAGTGAGACTGTATCTATCACTATCCTAATTCTCTTCTACTGGCCGTGAGTATCATGACAGATCCTAAATATCCACCGTTCCCCAGCAGAATTGCAGACCGAAAGCGTCAAATGACGAGGTAAAAAGGGCGCTACCGAGGAAGAAAAATGATAAGGATTGAACATCTACAAGGTTCTAGGTCGTGCTTGTGGAGGTGCTTGTCCCTGCATCATCCTGACCATAGCTTTCCAACTCCCCAGCCTCATCCAGCGAAGTCAGACCTGTCTCCATAGAAGGTGTTTCTTCCCTGGATTCGCATTTGATGCTGCCCCCTTTCGACACTTTGGAAGTACGACCTTGCGCAACTTCTCGACGCCTCTTAGTCGTGTCTTTGACTTTTTGATGCGTATGACACTGTGTTGACGTTAATTAGGCTTCGAATTTCACTCCACAGCGACTGACCTTATAAGCATGCCGAAACCACGTTGTCCCTTTCTTCTTGCTACTGATTAGAGCAATCCATTCCGAACAGCTCCCACACAAGCCCTCCCAGACATCAGGGTTGCCTTTCATCCTCCTTGTCTCTCGCGGTCCTTCAAAGGGAGACCCGGTTGCCGCACTAATGCCATGAGAGAAGCTTTTGTCGTACCAGAAAGCGGAATTCTTGAGCACAAGCCATCGCCCAGGCTTGCAAGTTCCGCACCATCCTTCGCGTTTGTTCCCATGGCCCCGGACGTATCTTGGAGTATACATGTCACCTTCGAAGCGAAGATCCTGAGCCCGAGGCATCATCGATTCTTCACAGTCAAAGTCCTCTGGTGGTGGAGACGACGGTTCCTCGCTTAAAGGGCCAAAGAGATCGGGAGGACTTGTAGAGCCTGCAAAATGATGCTCGCAGAGATGCTTGTTAGGGCTGCTGCTTTGGAGAATGTTGATGAGTTCCGGCGAATGTTGACTTTGTTCCTCAAAGACGGTGGTACTACAACCTGAGAATCCGTCGGACGGACGACCAACATGTGTTTCAGCTAGGTAAGACTGATTGGATTGACAGAATAGTTGAAACTCGTTATCCTCAAAAGTGGCGATGGTGTTGGTCTCGGTCAATGGCGATGAAAGCTGGGACTGCACCTCTGGTGTTTTCTGCACGTTCTGGATATACGTCGAGGCCCGACGCGTTCGCGAAAGGGAAACAGATCCAGTCGAAGCGCTACGGCCTCGACCAAAATTCATCGGATAAGGGGAGGTCCGAAAGGAATGACGAGGGGCAGATTCTGCTCGGCAATGGCTATTGCCATGAGTAGCAGGATAATGAGGTATATTGGGCGTCGACTGCCCGCTATTGAAGAAAGTATCAAGGCCGACTGCTAAGCCATGATCGAAATTTGCCCCGGTGTTTTCCGGAGAAAAATCAGCCATGTCGGCTGTCAGCCCAGCGCTGGCATCAGACAGAGATGACCATGATTGCCCATCTGGTGAACCAGGATCAAATGTCAGAGACTCGGCTTCTGTAGGCATGGACGAGTAGGTGAAATGGTGGGCTTCTCCCATCTTGAACGTATTTGAGGTGGGCTCGGATCCCAAAGCTCCAAGCCCAAGGCCGAAGTCCTCGTCTGACATTTGTTTCTCATTAATATTACCAAAGTTGAAATCTGCGAGGATAAGCTAAAGTTATCGGATTGTTTGCAGCACGACTTACTTGTGCCCCACATTTCAGTTGGATCAGCCGTCTCCGGAGACTGATATGGTTCAAAACAAGACGAAGCCAGGTTGAACGAGTCAGGTGTATAAACGGTAGTCAAGGGAGAGTTGATGTAGACATCCTCTGTGGTGGACATGCAAGGACCAGTCGGATTATATGAAGGCTTATAGGCCATTTTGGAAAAGGAGGCGTCGTAAGAGATTGCCCTCGCCGGTTGTGGTCGTGCCTGCTTGGTGGGCATCTGCATTGGAGCTCGGGACCGGTTGAGGTGGTCGGGGACACGAAATTGTCTATAAGGGTTGAAAGGCATACATATACTGGTTGAAAGTTGGAGGCTTGAGAAGGTCAGTTGAACAGCCCGACTTGCGGCCATACGCTGACTATGACCTACCATCGTGCTGTATGCGGATCCATCTCCGGTGACGAGGAATGTCGTTTAACTGCACGAGCCATCAGTCAGCCATGTGTTCACTAAGCGAGGGCTCGGAAGGGTGGTGAAAGTAAGGGCGGTCGAGACATACTTTCTCAATTGGAATGCGTGAGAGAAAAGACAGTGGTCGGACAAGGCTTGGTCGAAACGAATCGATGTATGGAGAAAAAAATGAATGATCAGATTATCATGCGCACAGCGCGAATAGAGCACAGCTCAGAGAAGCGAAGGTCAAGCGGTAGTGAGCAAAAGAATGTAGAAAGCAAGAAGGCTCAATGCAGAAATAAACGCATGAAGAAACTGCGACGCCATGGAGATATAGGAGCCATGGTCACGATCTGATACACTGATACAGGGTGAGAAGTTGAAGGGCCTGCGGAACCGTGGTGTCAACGAGACCGGAGTTGGACATTGCCCCAAACTTGAACTCGTCTCATGTTACATTCCTTTGACAAATGGAGAATAGAGGGCAGACGCTTGGAGAAAGGGGGAGTCAGTCGATGTCGACGGTGGGAGGGTGCTAGGGCGCGTAGAGTGGTGGAGTCTCGTTGAGTAGGCAGGCCCAGATACGTCTTTGCACCGGGAAATTCTTAGTGGCTGCAGAGACGATCCCGCGGTGGGTTGTCCAAGCCTGTGCATCATCAGCTGCAGGATGCTCCCAAGTCCGGGCGCATGAAAGAGAGGTGGAGAGTTGCCTGGACAATTTGTCGCAGATAGGCAGATAGCGAACATCTGAAACTCAGGCTGGTTCAGTTGACTTCTGGATCCAAGGGCAGAGAGTGGCTCCTTCGCTTGCATCCGCGCAGGGGTAAAGGGCACGACTATGGATCTTCCCGTCATCAGCGTGGAGAAATCCTGCCTCTTGGGTCATCGACGTTCGGAAGAGCCTCTTCTGGTATCCCCCTAAGTTCCTTGCCACATCTGCCGTCACCATCAGGTCACATTGACAATGCTGTATACGTTTGGAATGTGTCTCTCGGACTCGGACTTTTGGTGAGCACGAGTTGTCATCGCAGCTGTTGCCCGATGAAGAAGCGGGGAACAATAATGATAGCAGGTATTCCATAGAGATAGGAGGGCTTCAGTCATTAGCGAAACCCTCAAGATCAAACAGAGCCATGGTCGTTGTGCGTATTCCATAGACGCCCAGGCACGGGACCCCTCGCCTTCAGGGATCGTTGGCGCTGCGAGCCTCCTACCACACCTCTTGGCATGTCTCACCTCTCAAGCCTCGCCCGCGGACCCCAACCAGCCCAAGCTCCATTCATCACTCAACCAGTCTTTTAAGCATGCTTATGGCTTACTCCACAATCTAGGAGCCGCTCAAGGAACCTTGGTTATGCTCCGTACCTGCAGTAGTCTCGACCACGAACCGTTTCTAACTCATCAACCCAAGACTTGGCCCGCTATCGCCAAGCTCACCGGTAATTGTTAAGTCATGAACTCGCCCGTTCTCCTGAAAGACGACTTTCTCCTGAACGAAGACATCATTATACGTTGTCAGATATCTTTATCGGTCCATGGCCGCAGAGACACATGCTTGTCACAGAAGCTGTCAGAAGGCAGTGTGCAGAATACCCCCACTCTCCAATCATTTCCCTTCGACAACCTCCATCCCACCCTCCACAAGCGCTGTGCTCTCCACTCCACAGCATCCGGGCGCTCCCTCGTACCTACGTGCTCGTACCGAATCCTATCCCTTTTTTCCATCTGAAACCCTTCTCCCAAATCGTCTTCGCACTCCATCTTGTTGATTCTATGCTAAAATACTTTTTGACTTTGGTTGGGACAAATTGAAGGTGTCGTGATTCCTACAGTTGGTGTAAGCTTACGAAGGTTTTTGATATCTTCCTTCGAGCGCCGCAGTCGTGTAGATCGTCCTGCATTGATCATGTGAAGGCTCTTTCGTTCGATCCCTCATCCTACCGACCTTCCATGCTTCTCCATCAAAGATTCTTCCTCCTGAATGCAGCTGCTACAGTATTTCTCGTGCCACGTTCGGACATCCGACCAGTTGACGTGCTCCAGGACCAAGCTTTGTTGTTTGCCACTCACTGATCTGTCGTTGCTTTTTATGGATCCGGTAGCATCCTTGAGGAGGTGCATCTCGATTTGCTTGCACTTGGCCACTTCGCCGTAAAGCCATCCTTCCCATTCGGCATCCACCATCTCTCGTTCAATGCTATTGATCACCCGCAGTGCGACGACCAAATCATGCCGTTGAGACCCTAGTCGTTGTTGCGATCTGCGGAGTCGACCGAGCGAGGCCCGATGCGCTGGTTCGGCCGTGGAAGCACTTGGTGAGATTTTGGGAGCATCTGTGTCCGTGTTGCTCAGGTATGCCGAGAATGTGTTGCGACTGTCATGTGTATTAGTGCCATCACGACCAGAAAGGCATCGCTTTGCCTCTGGGTCTTACCATGCGCTCCTGGGCTCATCGAAGATTTGAACCTGCGGAGTCCAAGCATCATCGACATCTTGCAGATATATTGCCTTGCCCATGACTTCTTTAGAGCCTATACCAAGCCTCGCTAGATAATTTTTAGCTTGCCGGTCACTCCACCACTGTGCCGCACCACTCGATGAGTAACTGAGGTTTGCAAGGACGCTGACACTAAGGATAACCAATAAAACCATGTTGGCGTTCACGGTATTCCAAAACCAGCGTATGATTGTCAGTATCAATTGCACAATGGAAGTGGCAATCCTGCGGACAGATGAACCAATGAAGTCGGCCAGTAGTCTAGCCAATGTGCGATGTTGCATTGATCGGACTTGGGTCGGGATCGGTGAGTCGTTGCCAGCAAATTCGAGGGTTTGGGTCTGAACACCCACTTGGCCAAATATCAAGACGGCCTTCTTCGTTCGGCTTTGAGCACCCAGTTTCCTGACTTGGTCTATGACAAGATCGCAAAGATCCATCGCATCCAACTCCAGGTCCCTAAGTGCTTGGCCATTTATCAAACCTTGAAATAATCCTGCTGTCTGGGTCCAGTCCACTTTATTATAGATGGCGAGCCTGCACTTGGATTTCGCATGATGCGTGATAACGATCTTGGTGAGCAGACTGAAATTTTGGCTGTACGGAAGTTGCCATGGTGTTTTCCTTGTCGTTACGACGTAGCATAGGTGATCGTTGGAGACATCTATCATCTGGTAGTCGAGCACTCTCACGTCACATACTCGCCCAAAGACATCGTGATACTGGGTCTGGTATTCAAAATTTCTGCGAAGATGGCGGTGTTCGGATTGTGTCCACGAGCCTTGCTTGATACGCTGGGCATGATGCTCATGATAAAGTAGCTGCCAAACAGCACTCTTGTCACCAAATATCACATGGAATAGCGCTTTGGAGCTAATGTCGAGAACTCTCTCCACGACTGCACGATCCATGCCACTTGGGACATAGAGTACAGGCTGGCGAGGGAGCTTGATCTTGCTTGCATCCTTCGTCATGTTGTATGTGTTGCCAAAGCTTTTACCGTCGAACATGACGGTAGCTCTGAGGTCCCGACTGTAGTCGGGCGATCTGTTCCTTCTTGCTCGTCCTTCGTCAGATGTCGCAGTTCCGGTCATATCATCCTGGTCGTCTTTTCTAGGATTATTCGGGAATTCATTCTGATCTAGCTTGATCAGATGCCTGATGATCGTCTCCACGTCAGGCGGCTGTTCAGACTTGCAGCTATTAATCATAAAGTTGAGTCGCTGCTGAAGGAGATCGAGCGGTTCAAGGAAAGCCTTAATAGTGACGCGAGTTGAAGGCGCGATATCCGAGACTTCTCCTAAATGTATGAAAAGAAGGTCATAATTACGACCTGGGGCAGCAGTCACTTCTGATATTGAAACAAGTGCGATGCCAGACGTCAAAACCAGTCCCAAATGATGACTGTAGAAATAGATATATCGATCCGTGACATAGACACGGCCTGGGAATTCTTGCTGCTCATTGAGACTCCATGTCGCCCGAAAGACCATTACAACCCTCTCTGTTTGAGGCACATTAGGAAATAGGAGTCTAAATTGCGCATCCTGAGTTTTCAATTGCAGGGGATAGCTGTCCGGGTACTCCACAGATCTGAAAGACGGACTAGTGGCATTATTCACACTACTTGGTAAGCTGATAGTTTTTCGATGCGAAGGTGAAGATGTCCTGGGACTGGTTGTTTGTTGAGCTTCATGAGCGCGGTCTGACGGCAAATGGTCTTGCTTAGGCGGAGAGCCTGAGGCTCGACTTCTGTAGCCCGATAGAGTGGCTGTCGATATGGGTTGTGGCACTTTTACTTCGCCCCGTGCTAAGCGATTGAGGTAACCCCAGTTCGAACTTCCCCAAACGTTTGCCATGACCCCACTGGGCATGCCACCTGTTGCGTCCGTCCGACCTAACCCTATACCTCTCTCACCACTGACTAGAACAGCAGTGGCACTGAGATTTGTAGGGGCAGGAGCAGTAACCAGCGTGTTCGGAGCCAACGAGTTCAGGGGTAGATTAATCGGCTTACCAGACCCACCAGCACGAAGTGCTAGAGCATCCGCTGGTGATGGTTGAGGTAGGACGCCTGGTCCAACGGGCATCACACTATGGCTTGCTGCTATGAGGCTGGCAATTCCTCCTCCCGTCAGTGCTGGGCTAGAGGGCGGAGGTGCACTTGAATTAGTGGAAAGTTGAGGCCCCCCTGTCGATTTTCTATGCAAGTCAAGTTTCTGTATGATCCTTGCTGCGTGGTCCCTTCCGCTTTCGACGTCTCGATCGCCAGCTGTCGAGCGCCTATGAGGACTGATGTCGGTGCTGCTCCGGCTTGGGGCCCCGAGGCCGCTCTCTCCACTAGGAATTGGAAGTGTAGAGCCGCGCTCAACGCCGATAGGGAAGGCATCTTCTTTGAACTGATGCATACCAGAATCCGCAGCGCTGGCGGCAAATTCTGGTGCTGGCGGTGAGGATATGGCAAATGCAGGATCTTGGCTCGGGCCTTCAAGTCCAGGCGAATCAGTACTTGCAGGGTCTTCGAGAGCTTTTTGTTTTGCGATTTCGAATGCTTTCATCCATCCCATAAGCTCGCCCTGTGATTCGGCTTGCAAGATGATCGACAAATCTTTCGTTTTGACTTCAAAGGCGAAACGCCGCTCCTCGGACTGGGCAGGTCGTATGTTGCATAACAAGACGCCAATCCTATCGCTCTCCTCGACGCCTCCTGACCGTGATCCTTGGACAAGCCAGCCGAAAATCCCGTTTTTCACAAAGAACCAACGCCGTATCCAGACAGTCTTTGTGGGCTTACCGCTAAGTGTTCTGAGGTACAGCCATCCCTGCTTCTCCGCTCTTGAAGAGGCTTGGTCAACTCCAACTTGCTGATTTGCTGCCGTTGTAGAAACTTGAGATCGATTAATGGAATTCGGAGGGGTTGCGTAGTCTTCAAGGTCCCTTGATGGCCGTAGATCCAACTCTGTACTTTCTTCGATCTGTCTTCTGGCATTGTAGAGGTCTCTGCGGAAGGCTACTTCGCCAGTCTCCATCTCTCTACTCCAGCTCCGCACGCGCTCAATATCATTGCTCCATTTCTGGCTCTTCCTATCCAGTCTGCCCTTTAAATTTCGCATCTCCCGCCACTGATCGGAAAAGACTTTCACCAGAACTCGGTCCAGCATGGTTCGTAGTTGGGGAGCCGTGACGCTGAAATCCATGGAAGCCTTCAGATACGCTTTCCGAGCCTCGTGGAGTTGGAAAGCGTCCTCCCTCAGCGAAGATGGCTCTTTTGTTTTAGTCTGGGCAGAATAACGGTAATGAAGACTATCATAGACTTTCTGGGTCTGTTCGAGCTGACGGCGATTGTCCTATACATAATAAGTAATTGACCCTTCCTAATGTGATAGTCCATCGTACCTTAAACGCCTTCAAATCATGTTGGATGAGATTTCGTACTGGTTCAACCATGTTACTCTCCATTTTCTTCATTCCAAGGATCATAGAGGCCCACAGTTCTCGGCTACCCTCTCCATAGCTGTTCAGGGCAAATAGAGTATAGTCGTGATCAAGGACGGCCTCGGACACGTTCGTTGGTGGAGCCATCTGAGACATGAGTCCATTGACAGCAGCCTCCAAAGCGCTCGCTTCTTGGATAATCTTCATGGTTGGCTTTAACCATGACTCCAGCCATTTTTCGATTAGGTCCACTTGATCGACAAAATGGAACACGCCAGATCTAAACGTTGGAGAATCGAGAGCAGCTTCTTTAAGGCCCACGGGTCTGAGAAATGTTAGGCACGAGACATTCAACAGCAGTCCAAGCTTGAAGGGACCCTACACTAGTGCAATTGGCTTCCATTGCCTGGTTGATGGGGAAATCTCTGACATCCTTGGCTAGGTCCAATGCTTTCAGCGGATGCTGTTTGTACAGTGATACTCACGCGCCAGCCATTCGGACGAACCAAATCTCTGTTCAGTATCAGCTTCGGGGGGTGTCATGACTTGATATCGCAGCCTTCATCAGAATAGTGCCATCTGCTGCATTAACAAGCTACGGCATACTGTATGTAACCGAGAATTATTAAAGTACAGAACACGTCAATACGTATCTAATCTAATCTCTGGTCCTGCCACTAGCTGCTCCCCAAGGGTGGGGTTTTTACGGATCATCTTCGGCTTTAGGTTGCTTGCTTCGTATCATCTTCACGAAATTCATCGAATTACAGCTAAATTTTGAAGGACATGCACCCTATCAAATGATTCAAATCGCAAACCAAGATTGATGATGGCCAATCATTTTGAGTCTGACCGAAGTACTGGGATACCAAGCAGCAAAAGACGCAATCACACAGCGCACAACGCCGAGCCTCCGCGAAAAAGGGCCAAGCAGCTCTTGACAGACGATGTTACAGCGTCGAGCGATGATGATTCTTCAGGAGGGGCACCATTGCACCAGGAGCCACTGAGTAGTGCTTTGACCGTGAATGAAGATTTCGCTCGGCGATTCGAATATAATAAAAGGCGAGAGGAGCTACAGCAGCGTAGGTAAATCCAATTCTATTCATTTTGACCCTAAGGACTAAGCATGCCAAGTCGAGGAAAAATACGGGAAGCGTTCAACAGGCGGCCAGCCTAGGAGTAGCATCAGCAATGATGGAGACATCACAGAAAGTTCATCGGATTCCGAAGAGGAAGATGACGAAGGAGCCCTCGCTTTGGGTAGATTAGATGTACAATTCCAGATGACATTGAAGGCTATCCAAGCGAAGGACCCTCGAGTCTACGACAAATCCGCTACATTCTACACCCAGTCAGATAATGATGATGAACCCGAGTCTACTGTGAAGCGAAGTAGGGAGAAACCTTTGCATCTCAGCGACTATCACCGAAGGAACATCCTCGACGGCGTGACAGGCGCTGGCGAAATTGAAACGCTCCCCACCTACACGCAGGAACAAGAAGATATGAAGACCAGTATCATCCAAGAGATACACGCCAACGTGCATGAAAATGGTACAGGCAGGCAATTTCAGTCCAACGGAGATCGTAGCGAAGAGGAAGAAAACGACGACTTTCTTGTCCCCAAAGTTCGAAGAGACAAAAGAGTGAATGGTAGTTCGGGACCTACTGCCCGAACAACGATGCCTGATGTGGAGAAAGCTGAGGAAAACCCGGAGAAATTTTTGTCTGATTTCATGTCCTCACGAGCATGGGTTCCTCATACGAATTCGAAATTCCAGCCCTTTGAGTCAGACGATGAGGAAGACGAGAAGCGGGCAGATGCTTTTGAAGAGGCTTATAATCTGCGATTTGAAGACCCAGAGGCCTCAAATGAGAAACTTGTTTCGCATGCACGAGATGCCGCAGCACGTTATTCCGTGCGAAGAGATGCTTTGACAGGGCGGAAGAAGGCCAGAGAAAATGAGAGGCTGAAGCGGGAAGCAGAAAGACTAGATCGAGAGGAGGGAAAAGCACGCCTGCGCAAGTTGAAGATCGCCGATGCAGAGGAAAAAATAAAAAAGATCAAAGACGCTGCGGGATTGAAGAATGACTCTCTGGACGTCAACGACTGGTCAAAATTCCTGGAAGAGGGCTGGAGTGACGAGCAATGGGATGAGGAGATGCGCAAAAGATTCGGGGACACGTACTATGCGGAGCATGAGGTTGAGGGAGCGGCCAAGGGCAAGGCAAAGGTCAAGAAACCAAAGTGGAAGGACGATATCGATATCCAAGACTTAATCCCTGAGTTCACAAACAACGATCGTGGGCAACTTGATTTCAGCCTTTCAGATATAGAGCCTTATGAAAAAGAAGTCATGGATCTTCAATCTAATGACGAACACTTGCCGTCCGAGCAGCCTCGGGAAAAAGTCTCAAGCAAGGAAAAAAAATCCGGTGAGCGAGACAATCGCCAAAAGCAGGCCAGGAAAGAACGTCGTGAAATAGAGAAGCTGGTTGATGCAAACTTGAAGACTGGGAACAAGCTAGCAGATATGGGAAAGAAACACGCTGGCATTTTCAGATATCGAGAGACATCGCCTGTGGGATATGGTCTAACTGCACAAGATATTCTTATGGCATCGGATAGTCAACTCAACCAGTATGCTGGCTTGAAAAAGTTGGCCGCATACCGAGAATCAACAAAGAAGGCAAAAGATCGTAAGCAGCTAGGAAAGAAGGCTCGGTTGAGGCAATGGCGAAAGGACACGTTTGGTAATGAGCTTCCAAGCCACCAGAAAACATTGGGAGACATCATAGCTGGTCATGAAGCCAAACATTACGAGCAAGCATCGGTAGAGACGGGCAATGCAATGGATAATTTTGGAAGCAAGAAGCGACCAAAGAATCAACATCATACGAAGTAACCATAATGGAAAGATAATTTGATATGTTGCACATGCTGTATAAAATGTCACGGTTCTATGGCCTCCAATGTGCTGCTCGCTGCCTCCTCTTAAGGTGTCTTGGTAATACCGAATAGAGCTCTGTTCGCTAATGGAGCACGACAAGTAATACAATCTACATAACATTCCGTAAAAGTACTTAAGAATTCCAATATTTGGGAATAAATTTCCACCTACAGTGGAAAAAAAGGGAAAAGGGCGCACAAGAGGAAGGATTGTGATTGCCGGAATCACCCGTACCCGTCGATCGCGCAAGCCCTGGAAGGGGCTAGCGTCCTGGGAAAGAAAGTCTTTTCCTGCGCATCCTCCTGCCAGCATTATTATTACCTTTCATCCAACATCAGGGCATTACTACACTACCTCTCCACTCCATTACTAATTTTCATCCTCTCCTTTTCTTGAGTAGAGACTATCAACCGTCAAGATGCCCGAAGGTGAAGTAGTCCAGGCGAAGAAGTCCTTCATGGGCATGCCAGTAAGCTCCTACACCTTCCGCTGAAAATTCTGATGATATCGCGAACACAACGTTCCTTCATACTGAGAGCTCCAATGCCTTGCTGTCTGTAAGCATAGCTGTCGCCACGGTATCGTGGCTTTCTTAATGAGTGATGGTCGCCATGGAAGAACTCATCTCATCAGCTCTTATTGACAAGTAGCTGGATCAATTGGGCTGACTTGACTCTTCATTCAGGGCTTCGTCGTCGATTTTTTGAGTACGTCATTTCTAGGGTGGTTTACATGATACCGATCGCTCTGGACTCCTCAAGAGCCATCGCTTGTCAATGTCAACAGCTGAGCACAAGCGCTGATGATCCCGAATAGTGGGCGGTGTATCTGCTGCCGTATCGAAAACCGCCGCTGCACCTATTGAGCGTGTGAAGCTCCTTATCCAGAATCAAGTAAGTATCTAGAAATCCTGACTTGGAAAAGAATAAATCCAATCCCACAAAATAAAAAATAAACATCCTCACAACGACTTCCTCCGAAATCTCAATTGGGTTTAGATTTCTACATTAAGCTTTGACTTCAGCGTGCAGAGCACTTTGCTGATCAGACCCAATTTGTAGGATGAGATGCTCAAATCTGGCCGTCTTGACCGAAAATACGACGGCATTGGTGAATGCTTTTCTCGTACCATCAAGAACGAAGGCACGGCGTCTCTATGGCGAGGCAACACTGCGAATGTCATCCGATACTTCCCAACCCAGGCCCTCAACTTCGCTTTCCGAGATACCTACAAGTCAATGTTCGCTTTCAAGAAGGAACGCGATGGCTACGCGAAATGGATGATGGGTAATCTTGCCTCCGGTGGTGTGAGTGGCCCCTTCGACCTCTCTATTCAGCCGACTGACCTTTCTAACAGGCCGCTGGTGCCACATCGCTCCTCTTCGTTTACTCCCTCGACTACGCTCGTACTCGGCTGGCCAACGATGCTAAGAATGCCAAGAAAGGCGGCGATCGACAATTCAATGGACTGGTAGACGTTTACAAGAAGACCCTTGCCAGTGATGGTCTACTTGGCTTGTATCGTGGTTTCGGTCCTTCAGTCCTCGGCATAGTCGTCTATCGCGGTCTCTACTTTGGCATGTACGATTCAATCAAACCTGTCTTGCTTGTTGGCTCGTTGGAAGGTAACTTCCTTGCTTCATTCCTTCTCGGCTGGACTGTCACTACCGGTGCTGGTGTCGCTTCTTACCCGCTTGACACTATTCGACGACGCATGATGATGACTTCCGGAGAGGTAAGTTCCCACCGTGCCTTACCACTAGGCCTTGATTTGTTGACGGAAATCTACAGGCCGTGAAGTACAAGTCGTCCATGGATGCTGCCCGCCAAATTGTTGCCGCCGAAGGTGTTCGATCTCTGTTCAAGGGTGCTGGTGCCAATATCCTCCGTGGTGTCGCTGGTGCTGGTGTGCTCTCGATCTACGATCAAGCTCAGCTTCTCATGTTCGGAAAAGCCTTCAAGGGTGGATCTGGTTAGAGATTCCTACCACATACCAGCACAGAATCTCTACAATTGTCAAGAAACGTTGTGAACGGGAGTGGTTGTTGCTGTAGGAGGCAGATGGATTCATTCATCAGGCATTGCAGCACCAGAACACCGAAGCTGTTGTACTTTAGTGACCTGGTAATTTTCAACTTGTATTTCTTTGGTTCTCGGGCCAAATTGCAATTTTCGGTGTGTAGTGAAAACAGCTAGATAGACGTGGTAGGGGGTATCAAATGCGTGGTAGTTTCATTCCTGTGGTCACATGATGCATGAAGGCTAGATATCTTTTGTCCCTTGCTCTCGCCTTCCATGATAAATTCCTTATAAAGTCGACAGCGTGTTCAGGGCTCAAAAGATTGCTCTTTCGTTTTTTCCACGTTGAGATTGGTTGACTATCATTTTTCGTGCAACATGGCAATCCCTTTGCACTCTCATGATCAAATTTATTCTACACAAAATACGAGCAGTACCTCCATCGAGCCCAAAGATCCAATACTGCTATGCGCACCTGAAAAGACTTCCTCATCAATTTCGAACCACGGATCAGACCTGAAAAGCATTGCCATAGGGGATGTAAATCCCAGTATATCTATTGCTCCCACTGTTCAAGGCTCAAGGTCCATAAGAACGCCAGGCCCAGACGTTTTGTCTCATACTCCAAAGACCAGCAAAGTTGTGAGATCTCCGGAATGTGATGGCTTTGAACAAGCGAGTGTAGCTCCAGCAGTCCAATCACAAAATTGTCAACTCCAGATTCGGTCAGCATCTTTGGACTTGCAATCTAACGATTCGTGTGATGCTTTGGGGCCATCCACTGGCAAGCCCTTTCAGCAACATCAAAACCATCGACGAGCACAGTCACTATCAGAGGGTGTGCGACGAGACGATAATCTGAAACATCCACCAGGGTATATTCAAAACCCATACGCAATGGAAATGACTGCAGAGCAACGACTTGCGACCGCCCAGGAGAATCAAAGTGAACAGTGTCTGCCTATGCCAAACAGTGTTTATATCAAAAGATCAAGTGCCGGTGGTTTATGGAGACGAGCAAGAAGAGACACAGGAGGTCTGGTTGATATCGTTAATGATTGGCTATCAGATAGATTCTAGAAGACATCACAAGTCCTTCCCGGAGTAATTGCTAAATTTGGTAGTCAACGCACTGCATGCAGCTGGAGCACGCATGGGCAACGGGCGTGCATTTGGCGCAGCATCCAACCCACAGGACGACTTATCCAGCGAAATTCTCAAGGATTTTGGGTGATATTGCCAATAGTGGCATTCCATGGCCGATCGATACAACCAAGGATCGGCCCCTAAGACTTCGCGGTGAAAGAGAGCCGTTAGTAATGGTAACATGGAGAAAACGGAGGATATGATGATCAACGGCCAGTGGCCACAACAAAGCCGGCAAGCCCGGACAGCCACTATTGGATCTGATAACAGAGCTAGCATGCAACCATGGCGCTGACAGCCCGCATTCAGCCTGTGACTACGCGGGCTGTTGACAGGGGCCCCCAAAGGCGCAAAATCCCAGACCACCTCACTGGGCTCATGTCGTGCTGCCCTCGTTTCCAAGCGAGCCTCGGCAGCCGTAAGGCGAAGGCGTTTGTTCCGGACGAATTTGCCTTCAGATTCGTTGTTTTGGAGTTGTATCTGGACACCACAGTCGAAGTCCCTTCCCACGGTATAGGAGAAGGTCTTCGTTCCCAAAACCCGTGCATACAGGCTAGCCGTGGGTAGGCTTACTGTAGTCCGGGGGTGATTACCTACCCGTACGTCACGCCTGGGCAACGATGAACGACCTTTTGTCAACACACAAATGGAGCCTGAAAGCCATACTGGTGCCCACTCCCGTCTTTACGAAGCTGCCGAAAGCATGTTGCAGCATGCGCGGATGCCCCGGACCCAGCAGCAAGGTCTCAATGGCTTGCAGCTTTCCAACGGCTATCCTCCCGAGAGCAACTCACCGCAACAATTGAATCGCATGTCTAGCCTACCTGTATCTCAACATCCTGAGTTCCCCATGTCTGTCCAGCCCTCCCGTTCCGAAACAACACATAGCCATAATTCCTTTCTGAACGACAAATTCGGCACACGGCGGGACTCCAAATCTGCGGCTGACCAGCGGGGTCAGCAAGCGTTCCGAGGACAAGTATTGGCACAAAATGCAGTTATATCAGATGCTGAGCTTCGCCAGCGAAGTGGCAGAGAATACCGTGCTCCTGACGACTCTGTCAAGCAGACGGAAGTCCGCAATCATGCCGAGTCAAGTAGCCCCGTCAGTTCTCGAGGGTTTGTTTCGAAAGAATCTGAAGCTGGTAAGCCTTCGATGAGGCCGCTGGGCAAAAAATCAAGCAAAAAAAGCGCTTCTATTAAACAAGAGGACGAAAGACCGCCTCCGTGGAGCGAGCTAAAGACCAAGGCTGGAAAAGATCGTAAGAGGTTACCCCTTGCATGCATCGCCTGTAGGCGGAAAAAGATTCGGTGCTCGGGGGAGAAACCGGCTTGCAAGCACTGCTTTAGGTCAAGAACACCATGCGTCTACAAAGTAACGACGAGAAAAGCAGCTCCGAGGACTGACTACATGGCGATGCTCGATAAGCGTCTTAAAAGAATGGAGGAGCGTGTAACTAAAATAATCCCTGGGGATGAGGCAAGCAATATTTTAGCAACAGGCAGGGCACAGCTTCGACCACCTGGTCCTGGGCAAGGACCAAAAGCACAGAACCCGAAGAAACGGGTCGCAGATGAAGCATTCGGCCCTCAGCAGGAAGATTGGGTACAATCACATCTGAGCAAGACTTCAGCGCCAGGTCGCGAACATGACCAAAACAAGACGCTTCAGGAAGGATCGGAGCAATTGCCTCCCAGAGAAATTCAGGAGCATCTCGCCGAGGTCTACTTTGAATGTTTATATGGGCAGTCGTATCTTCTGCTTCATAGACCAAGCTTTATGAGACGATTGAGGTATGTTGAAAAGACTTTCGCCAAGTTCTAAAGTTGACAATGCCACAGAGCCGGGACCGCTCCGCCAGTCTTGGTCCTTGCTGTATGTGCTATTGCTGCAAGATTTTCCACTCATCCACGGGTGAACTCAGAACCGGCATTCTTACGCGGTGAGGAATGGGCCGCTCCGGCTCGAGAAATCGCTTTGAAATGCTACGATCAGCCCAGTATTACGATCCTGATAGTTCTCCTGATTTTGGGTCTGCACGAATTTGGTACTTGCCGGGGTGGCCGGAGCTGGATGTTTTGCGGCATGGCTATGCGGATGGCTTACGCGTTGCAACTCCATCGAGAACTGGATCATGACCCGCTGGGCCGGAAGGACGATGCAGACCCCAAACTTAGCGCCACTGACCGAGAGATTCGACGACGGACTATGTGGGCATGCTTCATGATGGATCGCTTCAACTCGTCTGGGACCGAGCGTCCGACCTGCGCCAGCGAGGAGCATATCAAGATCCAGCTACCAAACAAAGAATTCAACTTTCATAATGAGATCCCCGGTCCTACTGAGACACTGGATGGTGAGAAACCGTCTCCAGCGTTGATTGATGCTGGGCAAAATGCCGATCCGCGGGACAATATGGGAGTTCCGTCCTATATCGTTCGCATCATAGTCCTTTGGGGGCGTGTAATAAGATATCTCAATCTCGGGGGCAAAGAGATTGACAGGTACGAGATGTGGCACCCCAAATCGCACTTTGGCGAATTGGTTAGGCAAGTGGGAGATTTCAAGGCATCATTGCCAGCAGACTTACAATATAATTCGGACAATCTCGCAACTCAGGCTGCGGAGAAGATTTCGAACCAATTTCTACTACTTCACATCTCTTACTATCAAGTCGTCCTCTTCCTTCACCGCTACGCCATACCGACCAACCCGGGTGTTCTTGCGGCCCCTGAGGTACCGAAAGATTTTTTATCGGCTTCTGCACAGGCTGCCATTGAAGCAGCCGACCAAATATCGGAATTGCTCAGTCATTCTGTGGAGCATAGCCTCTACGCGCCATTCGCCGGATATTGTGCTTTTACCTCGAGTACGGTGCACATCTGGAGTAGGTTCTCAAACCAACCACGGTTACAAGCCCCGGCCGAACAAAAACTCAAGACCAACATTGACTACATCAAGAGAATGGAGAAATCTTGGGGGATGTTCCACTTCATGGCAGACAACCTCAGGGATATGTGGCTCCGACACAAGGATCATGCGTCACGAAAGAGTACCGCTTCAGGAGAAAACGCCGGCAACACAGACAGTAGTCTATTCCAATACGGCGATTGGTTCAAGAAATATCCGCATGGAGTCTCGGACACGGACTATGACGATCCTGCAATTAAGGTGAAAGAGGAGCGTATCAACGAGGCGGCCTTGTCAAGTCGAAAATCCGATTTGCAGAGTGTAGACGAGTTCTTTCACGAAAATTCCTCACCGACGACGAAAGCAGTTCAAGTTCATCGCAAAACGATCAAAAACTCATCCAAACCTAGTAGCATCCAGACGAGACAGACACACCCCCCCTTGGTTCTTCCCCACGACGCTCCACCACCGACACCACCCTCTCCTCAAGCGATGATACCGATGGCAGCGCAAACGCCTATCGCTGCTTCATCGTTCGGCCCGCATCCATCACAGCCGATTTACTCGACTTTGCCACCTCAGACATACGATATTCTCAGTCAGACTCCAGATCTAAGTCTTCTCCCCAACCTCGACCGGAACATTGTGTACAACGCGTACGCTGGGACGTCTGGGCCGGCCATTTCTTCGGCGGATGCATCCATCGAGCCGATGAACATGGATGATGCTACGACGGGGATGTGGGAGCAAGCGATGGTGGACGTCAACGCTCAAACGCAGGCAATGGGTGGGATGGGCTCCTACATGCAGGAGTACCCGCAGTCCAGTGCTTGGTTCATGCCTTTCAACATGCCGCCGCCAACGACCTTTATAGGGGCCGAAGGGGATGACGGGTACGGGGGATTCGCTATGAGCAGCGATAATAGGGATGGGATGGGTGGCGTGGGAGGTGATGGCGGTGCATAGCATACGAGAAAGCACCGCCTATGATCCTTTTCAAGCGTGCCTTTATCTTTTATCACAGGTGTATATATTTGGTTTAGGTATAATGTGGAGGAGACGTAGATAGTCCACCTTATATGGGAAAAGTCCAGCAGGGAGTTCGACACTTCTACTAAAATAAAAGAAGCACACAGGCATCACTGCCGAATTATCATGAGCGCTAGGGATTCTTTTGTTCATTGTATAATTGAAGACTGGCTGCATTCATGATAACATACTTCTTTGGTATCATTGTTGTCCAGGACTAGAGCCACCGTGCCGCCGCAGTGTAAATCCTGCGATATCAAACTCTCGTTCTCTGTCGGATCCCATAACCAAGTTCTCAGCTTGAAGCCTAGCGGCCAATAATTTTCTGCGTATGTATGACAAGAAACTTCGCAGACTGTAAATCTTTCGCTCCAAATGCAGTTCCCTTACTCCTTCACAAGCCCTGATGAAGCCCAGCTTCAGCAGAGGCGGCATCTGCTCGACACATACGGCCGCCTCGCTCAACTGTCTATCTTGTTTCCTTTGATCTGTTATCATTTGCCATCTTTATTGCGGTTTTTGCAAAATCAATATTCTCAATTTCAGTCCTCGGGCAAAAGGAAAGAGCATGCCAGTCCACTTGTCTCAAGCTTTCGCGAGGCATCTCCTGGGCCACAGCGGAATGTTATGTCGCAATGGGGAAGGGTAAGATGGCTCCTGGATGAGGAGATCTTGCCTGGCTGGGGCACTTGGAGGGTGTTTTTGATAGCTGGCCTTTGGACTGTCTGGTTGATGGTTTTAGCTGTTAGAGACACTGGAGACGGTATGTTCATACTTCCTTATCTGTAGAAATTGTGGAAGTACTATAGTCCTGCTTTTGTCTCTATCCATCTTCTCGTTTACAAAATTCCTCTACATGGTCTAAAAACGCTCCTAGACTATCTTCACCTCACAAAACGATTCGGTATAATTGCTGCTTCTCAGCTGCCGCTCCACTACCTCCTCGCCTTCAAGTCTTCCTACTCCCCAGTCTCCTACCTCACCCGCCTTTCGCATGAGGAGCTCAACCCCTACCACCGTGCTCTTGGCCGTATCCTCCTCCTGTTCTTCTCCCTCCACGCCTCCTTCTACCTAAACTTCTTCGTCCAGAAATCCCTCCTCCTAGAAAGGATCAGAGACACAGACGTTATCCTCGGTCTTGCTGCCATCACCACTTTCCTGACCCTCGGCACAACCGCGCTCAGCATCGTCCGAGAAAAGAACTATTTTCTATTCTTCACCCTTCACGTCATGCTCTCCCTCTCCGTACTGCCAATCCTCTATTTCCACGTCTCCCATCTTCGTCTCTACATCCTCGAGTCCGCAGCCGTTTACATCCTCCTCATCATCCAACGCAACGTCTCCCAATCCAAGGTCGAGAACGCAACCCTCGAGCCCGTGAAAGGAACCTCGAACCTCATCTCCATCACCCTCCCCCTTTCAAACACCGGCAAAAGCAAAACAACCTTCCACCCAGGCCAACACATCTATCTCTCCATTCCCCCACCCCTCACCTCCCCGCAGGAAAAACTCCGCATAAACCCTTTCACAGTCGCCAACCTCCCCCATCAGGACAACCACATCCGTCTTGTCCTGCGCACCCTCAACGGCACAACCGACATCCTCTCAAAACTCGCTTCCAACCACAGCCCCTCAAACATAAACAATGCCCGTAGTGATAAAAGCAACACGACCCTCCTAATCGAAGGTCCTTACGGCTCCGCATCCACCTTCCCCAACTTCCTCGACTACGAGAAAATCCTCCTTGTAGCCGGGGGCGTTGGCGCAACATTCACGATACCGATATACCGAGACTTGATCAACAGAGGTATCGATGTGCGGAAACTGAAATTCTTATGGAGTGTCAAGAAGATAGGGGATGTGGGATGGGGAGTTGAGTATCTCAAGGGTGGTAGTGGATGTGAGATCTTTTGCACAGGTAATGATCAGTCATCGCCGAAACGCAAGGGAAATGGGCATGAGGATGCAGAAATCGAACTACAAGAGCGAGCCAAACTCATGGACGACGACAATCCCAACGATGGCAACGATAACGAAGATGACGACAAAATTGGGGTCTCCCTACCTCCAACTATCACCCTCCACAACAAACGTCCCAACTTCCGCCAAATCGTCCAAGAAACCTTCTCCCCGAACTCCAACGAAGAATCCTCCCCCGCAGCCCCTCCTCAGAAAGTAGCAATCCTGATCTGCGGTCCGTCAGGCATGGGCGCCGCCCTCCGACGAGAAATTTGGCCATGGGTGAAAGGAGGGAGGGAAGTATGGTGGCATAGCGAGGAATTCGGATGGTAGGTAGGTATAGTCTCGAAAGAACGCAAAAGGATCTCGGAGAAAGAGAGCAGGGAAAAAGGGTGTAGAGAGTATCCTCCTCATAAGACAGACAATGCCTTGCTTACACACACACATATCACCTTTCAAAACAATCATCCTAGTTCCAAATATTTATTTTTCATTCCCAGAACCTCACAGCCATACATAGCTATTCAATATAGAAGAAGAAGAAAAAGGAAAGGTATCCCTATTTTCCATTCCATTCCCTATTTTCAATTCCCCTATACATTTCTCTCCGAATCGCCCAAGCCAAAGCGAATTCCAGAAAATTTTTTCCGTGTAACTTGCCAGCTTGTCCATACCACATCCAACAAGCGAATTCAAAGCCAGAGAAGGATCCGTCTTCCCCCTCAATCGACCGAATCTCATCCCCCTTTTAGGACATAAAAAACGTATCACACCCATGGAATAAAAGCCCCCCCTTTTCTTTTCCCCTGTAGCCCAAGCACACTCGAGCACATCAACCCTAGCCACCGCTCTGATCCGTAAGATAGATGAAAATCCGATCCGATCCCATCACACCCCATCACGTAAACCCATTGACCATCATCCCCCCTCTCCCCTCCCCATCCCCACCACCCCCATTATCACCCCCATCTCTCCTCCCCTTCCCCCCCGCCTCACCCACATAAATCCCCCAAGGATCCTCATGCAGCACCATCGGTCTCGTCCTAAGCTTCAACCCCGCCAAATGCGGATGCCTAGGTACAATATCCAGAAAATCGCTGTACTTGATCCAGAACATAGACGTCAAGTCGCGGAACTTGGGGTAAGTCTCTTTATCCAGCTCGGTGGCTTGATCTTGGGTGAAGGTGAGGGGGTTGATATCGGCCTGGGACACGAGGTTACGGAGTTGGCGCCATAGAGATTGGCGTTGCGCAGGGGTGAGAGGGAGGCGGGTCCAGGCTGTGTCTGGGAGGGAAAAAGATTGTATCAGTAAATGGAGGCTTTTGAATGAATTCGTCCGTTTTAGGGACGTATAAAAGGGTACTTAAGGAGAACGTGCGGGCAATCATCGGAAATATCTGAAATGCTTACATTGAGAAAGATCCAAGTCCTTGATCGCGAGGATAGGCGCCGCTTGTATATTGGCAATCCATCGCTCATAGGCTATGTTTTCCTCACAGCTTGGATCCATGTCCCTCGTAGTGACCGTGTATAGGGGGAGAAATTTCTTCGCTTCTTGGGGTTGCTTAGACTTTTCGGGGCTCAGCTCAGCTGCTCGTCGTAAGCTATTCGGCAGGGCTTCTCGGAGCTTCTGCTGTTCCTCTTCTTGTAGACGAATGCGTCTTTGCCTTTCCCTTTCTTCGTGCTCGGCACGCCGCCGTTCTTGATCCTCTCGCCGTAAGCGCTCGTGTTCCGCTCGCCTCTTGGCTAGCTCTTCCTCGCGGCGTTTTTGGGCTTTGCGAGTTTCTTCTTCCTCTTGTTCACGTTGAGCCTGCCACTCCGCCTCTTTGGCCTGCTGCTGTTTCTTCAGCAGAGCGTTTTCTTGCTCTTGCGCGATGTGTGATAACTGTGCCTCCTCAGTTTGGGGTTCTGCCTCCTGGTCGGCCGTTATTGGACGTTTGGAGACCTCGAGGTGATCCGGCATTGCTACGTCAGCTTCCGATTCTTCCAAGAGGGTTTGTGGCCGATTGTTTTGTTGGATGGTCTGTTCAATCCCCGACATCGGTGAGTGAGTCTCGCTCCGTGGACTTATTTCGGTAGGCGACTTGGTGACTGGAGAGGCGGAAGAGACACCCATGTTTGCTACAGGCGCCCTGCCTATGGGTTCTTGAGGGGATGTGGATTGCTCGGGACTTGCGATCATATTGGCTACCATCGCCGGGCCTGCTCTTACAAGGGTATCACTGCGGTAAGGATCTTGTATGACAGAGCTACCTTCAGAGTCGACCCGCTTCTTCTTCTTCTTTGGGATGTCGAGTACCTTTTCGCCTTGTAGTTGAGGACTTGTGCTGAGCCGAGGTCTTTTCTTGCCTGATTCGATTTTTGAAGAATGTACCTCCTTACTTAAGTCCTTTCTCACTTTTGGAATTGTGTTGGAAATCTCGCTTTTTTGCCGCTCGCGTTTTTCCTGTCGTATCTGGTCAATATCACCTGATTGGCGCCGCGGTTGTTCGTGACCTGAGCCATTAGATGCAAGACTCGCTCGCCTCCTGATATCCTGGTCTGACTTGAGATCATTCCGTGATAAGAGTTTTCTCCGCGGCTTCGTTGCATCAGGGGGCTTTGAAGAGATAGCTCCAGCATCACTCACGGACCTTGCAACTTTAGGCTTTATTACAGGCCGACTGTTCGACTCGGAATCTCGATCAGACAGGATTGCGGAGTCTTTTGCCTCCTCTTCTAGGTTCTGGAGATGCTTGTTTGGAGCTGTTTTGAGCGAGTTTTCTCGCTTAATCTCCGGTTCCGGTGCGGTCTTGATGCTTGATAAGGACGGCTGTCGCTTGATAGAAGCAGGCGAGATCGATGTCATCCTTCCAGCTTCCGATGTTTTGGTTCGCACTTTACGCGGCGAGGTATGAGTCGATCTTCTACCGCCGTTGAGCTTGTAATCATCGTAGGCTGCTTTGAGGATATCGTATTCTTCTTCCCAGTTTGAGCCCTGCCTCTCCTTGGCAAGTTCATGATATGAAAGGCCCCTGAACATGCGGCGTGTCGGATCAAATCCACGCTGGCTCACGAGCAGTCTGATGACCGCGATGTGACCGCGTCCGATTGCCGCAAGCATTGGTGTATTGCGTCCTGGTTTGAAGTCATCGGACTCTACAGGATCCGGATCATGCTCAAGCTGTCCGATAGCAAAGAGGATCTGCAGCACTACATCATGGCCGCCTCTTACTGCTGCAATTACGGCATCTGTCCCAACCTCTGGGCGCATCCTTAGGATGTAGTCAACGACAGTTAAATCTCCTCTTCCGCAAGCTTCACGAAGTTTTGCCGGCGTTGGATTTACCCACAGGAGGCTGTCCTGTGTCTGCTGGCTCCTTGCGGTCCTTCGGCGCGCACCCAGATTCATTGGAGGTGGACTCTTGCCTACCTGGCCATCTGTCGGACTCGCGGCTGAAGCGCCCACGGAAGACATATCGTTATCACGATGATGTGCGCTGTGATCCTCCGAGGTTCGCCTTACAGTGTTGCTTTCTTTGGCTGCTATAAGTGCCGCTCGGATTTCGTCGTAATTGTCGTTCTCCTGTTTGACCAGGTCGAGTGGTTCCGCTCCCACAGCGTTGCTTTGACGTGGGTCCAAACCGGCGCGAAGTAATAGCTGCACGACCTCGAGATGTCCATTCTCGACAGCATCGATAAGGGGTGTCTCCATGTCGATGTTCTTACAATTGATGTCGCAGCCAGCCTCCAGTAAAAGCTGAACAATGTCTGCGAGTCCCTCCAAACTTGCGATTTGCAGAGGTGTATTGCCAGCATTATCTGGGACGTCAATGTCCTGCGGTCGCTCCTGGACACGTCTCTTCGCCTCGTCGATGTCGTTTGAGCAAGCACGAGCGAGCGCTGTCCGCCCATTCTTATCACGGTTCTTCTTCTTCATAGAGAATTTGGCCGGCGAAATGGCAGCCTGATCAATCGAAGCAATCTTCTGTAATGGTGGGTGACTATGTACTGAACTGCTACCATCTGATTCTCCATGAGCGTCTTCTGATGCTTTGCGTCGACGTTCCACTAGCAAGGGCGGTGGTGCCTTTTTTCGCTTGTTTTTGTCTAGAAGATCTAGTGACTGTGCCTGTGCTGATTGTGCTCGCTTATGCCGTTGCGAAGGCGGAGACTCAGATCGATGATGGGGACTTCCATGATGGGTTGCGCTCCTGGTCTCACGTCGGTCTTTCTTACGGATGATGATAGAATTGGGATCGCTCTTGCCTCGCTTCTGACGATCATGGTCATCAGCGTTGGGTGCCACTTTGCGCTTTCGCACTGAGGGGTGTTGCGGTTGAATGCCTTCATCGAGTGGAGGGGTGGAGCGAGTGTTATCGGATTCGGATTCACTGTCCTGTGAAGAATGAGCTCGACCGGCAGGTGAAGAAGCGGTAGAGCTAAGATTGCTCGATGGTGCATGCTCTGTAGTAAGTTCTTGAGATGGCCGTTTCCGTTTGAGAGACGGTCTATCGTTGTCATGATCGCTCTTTCTCCTCCTTTCGGAGAAGTGCTGGAAGCCATTTATTTTTGGACTCTTGGACCCATCTACCTCACTCTCATCCTCGTTCTTGATCGCTTTTCCGGTTGATACACCAGAGATTTCCTTTTTACCATCGAGAACGACAGTCTCCGCCTCCGAGTCGCTCCTATCGACAACATGAACATTGTTTGTCCCAACTGCTATGTTTTTGACTTCAATAGCCTCCTCCTTTGGCGATGAGGTGCTCTGATCTGGAGCAATGGTAGTCACATCTTGAGAGATTTGTCCCTGGACAACATGGGAGAGCTGATTGCCGAGTTCACGATCTTCAGAGCCAATTAATGCTTCATTGTTCATAACGATTGGCCGTGATAGGTTGCCTCGTAATAATTCATGCTGGGCCGTGGTGGGATCGTTGCTGCCTTGGGCGTATGATGATGAGACAAGGGACAGAAGGTCTTCCTTGCCTGTTGTGATAGCTTTCGCAGTTGGATAGCAGTCTCAATACAATCCTCGACTTAGGCTGGACAGAAGTAAGCAGAAGCGGCAGTCTTTCTTGTGGTGGTGGAGAAGTATGACTCGGATGGAGAAAACAGAGTACCGGTCGCATCTTTGAGATTGGTGAGAGAGGGCCCCGAGTCGCTGATTGGCCGTGCCCGGAGATGCGCAGGACGCGAACTGATCGGCTTTGCCGCTATTCCAATTAATTTCCCCTCGCCCCTGCTGTCAAACACCATCCCCTCGACTTCCTGTTTTACTCCCATCTATGCATGCAGACCATCAGTCCTGAGCTTCGTCCTTCCGAGCTATTTGGAGTTGTGGTGGGTTATGACCTCGCAAAAAACACTTGATGCATGAGCGCCCTTACGCAAAGCTGTGCCCTAAACGTCTCAGCCCACGAGAATGGTGAAATCAATCTTGTTCGATAATCATCTCAACTTCCGTCAGCTCCTACAGCTCTCCTTCGTCTTAGCTGCTTCTTCGGTAGAGCCTCAGTCCATATGACTGACTCATGGCTCTACTAATTTCCTTTTCTTCCTTCAGATCTTGTTCTTAGCCAGACTTCCACATCTCAAAGCTCGATTTTTCCATTATGGCTCCCGTGCTTCGTCGACAGGGACGGAAGCTAAGGCTTCTTTGATTAGAGATGGTACCCAGCATGCCGAAGAGCCAACAAATTGGGCGGAGAAATGTCTTGAATATCTGGCGGCCTTGCGAGTGCCCCACGCATGGTTCTTCCATTTCTACGTCGTCTCTGTTGCATCTTCCATTTTCTGGGGTGTGAAGATCGCGTCCAAGGCTTCTTCTGTGATGGGAATATGCAAAGATGTCCAGCCAGGAGGGACAATGTCCATGAACCAGATCGCTTTGCTGTGGTGCTTGATGGCCGTGCAAGGAGTCCGAAGATTGGCTGAGTCCATAAATTCAAGCAAGAATTCATCGTCGAAAATGTGGGTTGGCCACTGGATCGTCGGGATTTGGTTTTATTTAGCAATGGGCTTTGCTGTTTGGATTGATGGGGCAGGTATGCGAGCTCGCACGCTTTGGTTGTTTGGGTTTGACCCACTGACTCATTCCGTGCGCTTTCCAGAGACTTTGATACTGGCAAAATCACCAATTGATACAATCATATGGTCTGCACCCTCTATTCGTACAATGCTGGGCATACCTCTATTTATTCTGGCATCTGGCATCCAACATGATTGTCATAACTATCTATCATCTCTCCCTAAATACACACTCCCAGACCATCCGATATTCCATACCATGGTTTGTCCACACTACACAGCTGAGTGCATTATCTACCTGGCAATGGCAATTCTTGGTGCGCCCGAAGGATCATGGATCAATCCGACTATCTCTTGCGCTGTTCTCTTCGTTGCCATCAACCTTGGGGTAACAGCATCAACGACAAAGCAGTGGTACATTAAGAAATTCGGAAAAGAAAAGGTGGAATATAGATGGAAAATGCTACCACTGATATTCTAAAAAAAGTGTACATCATATCCTGAAAATTTGCAGGGACATTCCCAATTGTCGTTCTGACGGGTAATGAGAAATACTATTGAAATATGTGTCATTTTTGCAAACTGCTACTGCCCGCAGTAAAGACAAATCCTTGGGTATATATATCCTCCGATTTTCAACTGCCGTCATCCTCATTTCTTCCCCATGGATAAGAACCCTACTTTCTTCACCTTCACCACATCCCTGAACGTCAAGCTCACCCTGGTCCCCCTCTTTAAACTTCCCTCTGCACGCTCAATCTGTTCTCTCGTCTCCTCCCCCAGCATCCCGAAGTTCGCAATCCCTTCCTCTCCACCATTTAAGCCCTCATCCACATCCACCCCCGCAATCCCGTGCAAATAATCTGTATACATTTCCCCGGTACTAATCAACAGACTTCGCGGCTCCTGCAAAATCCGATATTCGGGCACCGTCTTCATAGACACCCCAGCCCTCGGCTTCCGGTAAACATCCAGCACAATGGCAGTGCCAAGGGAGACAGTCGCGACAGTAGGATGGTAAGCGGAGCCATCTTCGTGGGGGGAGATGCCTTGACCGGGGGTGTATTCATTGATGAGGCAGTGGTTTGGGGTCTTGTGCGGGGAAGTAGAAAAGAGGGTTCCTGCAGACTGTTGTTGCTGATCGATGAGGAGGGAGAGTATACGTGAAATTATGGGTTCTTGGAGCCAGGGAGGGAGGGGAGCGTCAAGGAGTGTGTTTGACGTTGTGAGCGGGGAGGGGTGGGCTTGAAGGCGGCGGTGGGAGAGATGGCGCCATGTGGGGAGAGGAACGGAATTGATCTGGGTTATTTAATTAGTTGGGAGCGAAAGATAGAAGGGTTTGTGCTAGGCAGGGACCTTTTGGAGGAGATAGGTTTCCTCTTGAGGTGTGAGGAAATTGGGGATGTAATAGGTTGAGGGGGGAGCCAATGGGATTAGGGCGTCAATTAGAGAGGAGGGGAGCTTGAGTGTAGAAGAGTCCGCCATATTTGCCAGGAAGATAGCAAGGCGGAAGCAAACAAGGACATCCTGACGGGATTATGCTTTAGATCCTACGTGGACATGGAGCTTGTGTTTGTTATAAAGATAAGATGATGCCCCACCACATCGTCATTTGTTAGACTTCCCACCAGATTGACGTACTTTGAATACAGTCGTGGTGAGACCTTATAAAAACATATCCTCCATCGACGGAAGAGCATGGCTGTCAGCGTCACGACTCCCATATGGCTCGACTGTGATCCAGGTAATGCATAATGGCAGCATGGTAAAGCAGCCAACGGCTTTTCCTCCATAGATTGGTACATGAGCTGATATTTACCTAGGCCACGATGTCAGTCGCCAGGTTGAGTTTCTCTAGTCCTGCCCATGTGGTTGACAGCCCTTCTAGGACGCATTTGCTATACTCCTTGCAGTTCACCACCCTCGCCTCAATTTGCTTGGAGTGAGCACAGTGCATGGAAACGCCTCCCTTGCTCATACGACAGCCAATGCCGGAAGCATCCTGACTGCTCTTGGAGTTGGACATAAACCATACTACGCCGGTGCTGCGAAACCGTTCTGCCGTGAAGCTGTCCATGCTCCGGATATTCACGGTGGGTGTACATGTTTAACCTCACAAGTCTAAGCGTGAGCCCACTGATCTGATCCAGGAACGACTGGCATCGATGGCACGGAGTTATTACCCCAAGCCTCGTTTTCCCCAGTCAAGGACGTTAATGCTATCCTTGCAATGCGAGAAGCACTCATGGATCAAGATGCTGGGAAGGCGTGGCTTGTGGCAACAGGGGCATTGACGAATGTTGCCCTGCTGTTCGCGACCTTCCCTGAAGTTGCTGAACGTGTCGCTGGCTTGAGCATCATGGGCGGTGCTATTGGGGATGGGTTCACCAATGCACCGATGGGCCATGTTCGCGGCAAGGGACAACGCTTTGGAAACCATACGCCGTGGGCTGAGTTCAATATTTATGTATGAGCTCTTAGGCTTCGTTCTTGGAAGGCGGGTGGTTTATTTGAACTGACGGTATAGTAGTGTGATCCCGAAGCCGCTCAGTCGATCTTTTCAAATCCGGTGCTCGCTCCAAAGACGACGCTCATCCCACTCGATGTAACGCACAAGGTGCTGGCGACCAAAGCAGTGCAGGAGAAGCTCCTCTACGGAATTTCAAAATCTGGAGAGAAGGGTGCTTTGACACTCCGCAGAATGTTTCACGATTTGATCGGCTTCTTTGCACATACGTATGCTGATGTTTTTGGTATATCGGAAGGGCCTCCATTGCATGATCCTATAGCAATGGCCGTTGTACTTTTCGACATTGGGGCAGAAAATTTAGCTTTTGACGACGGTGACGGAGAAAGGTTCGATGTTGACGTCGTAACTGATGGTCAACACAGCGACCAGGACACGAAGAGAGGTCAGGTAGGTCGAACATGTGTTAGGAAGGCCGAAGGTGCTGGGGTACGTATACCGCGGGGCCTTGACGTTGGAAGATTTTGGGAGGTAATTGAAGAATGTTTGCAAAGAGCGGAGTGTTGGCTGCAAAGACCTCAGAGTTAGCAAGTTATCTTCTTTCGCAATTGGAGGGTTTTACGGCATAAGACATACAAGATACCACCCTAATCTGCACACTTCTTACGCTCCAGACCACTTCTTAAAATGATCATCTCCTCCCCTCGACCATGATAATGTGATACCCATGCCCTGTCTTCACTTCCACATATTTCGGACTCGCCGTCGTGCTAGGCTCCAATTCATACGCCGCCTTCTCGAACGCCGCATCCAGCGCGCCTCGTGTCTTCCATCCCAGACTCCCACCCTGCCTCGCCTTATCTTCCGAGAACTCCCTCGCTACATCATCGAACTTCCCACCTTCTTGCAACTTCTTCAAAGCTTCTTCCTTCTTGCCGTGTTTCTCGCATAGAATATGTCTTGCATTGATGGCCGTTGCAGGTTTGAGCTGTTTTCCAGAGGAACCCGAGGTAGTGTCGTCTTTTTCCTTCTTGTTGTTGGAGTTGGCTTTGCCTTTCCCATTACTATTGTTACTTTTGCTGCTGCTTGCTTTGCCGGCGTCCTTGGGTGCTTTTTTTTTGGGTGGCATGGCTGAATTGCCTGCGAGCCAAAATCTTCTGGACAGATGGGCGTTCCTCGGAGGTCAAGGTATGGAGCAAATAACTTGAAGAGGAGTGAACATTGGTCTGATAGATGCGGGTATTGTGTCAAACATGGACTAGTGCCGATCAAATATAGGTACGAGGGCCGGTGACAAAAGTCTTGTCCGCTTGGCAGGCCTCTGTCACCTTAATACCAGGCGGACTCCACGACAAGCAGTTACAGGACGTATAAGAGAGACACAATTGAAATGTTGATCAAATACGTTCGAGTCACCTGCTGCTACGTAGTGGTAGAATCGTCATGTCGATTACGACGGGTAACTGAAAACAACCTGTTCAGTAGTATGAAAGGGCTTGCCTACCTATCAGACAAGACTTTTGTCACACCCTCGGCAGTAGTCCAACGTGACTTCTTAATAAGATGAAGTACAAACAATTCTATTGAATGCAAAGATTCATCATCGCGTTAAATGATTCAATTATCTATTCTATTATATCTTTCTATCGTCAGCTATTCGTCGTTAGAATTCTCTTCTTGAGGCCACCAATTGTGTCTCGGACTGCGTCGAATTTCTTCTGTTCCTCCCCTGTATCACTACCACAGTACAATTCGGCAGGAATGATGTCTCCCACTTCATCTGATGAAAAGCCAGCATGCCGGAATTTCTCGCGCTCTCCTAGATCTCCCCATTGTATGCCCTCTTTCGGGAAACTTTTAAGTTCCGTTGTCGAAGCACAACAGGCTCGGATGGAGCCATACATCTGCGGCATGAAACCCTCGCGAGAATATGTGAACGCCCACCAACAGATGCCCGTTTGCGTCAACATTAGCACGGTTGAAACCCAGATCGCATAAGCGCCGTAGACAACATCGTAGCGGGAGGCCTCGAAAGCGTGCAGACCAGCTGTATCCGACCAGATGGTCTCTTTGGTCGAGATTGACTGGCCCAGCAGCCAATGCATCAAAGAGCTGAAGGCCATCATTGGGTACAGAACTCGTTTGGGAAGCTGAAGAAGGTAAGTCTGCTTGAATCCTTCCCCATGGACGATCGTGCACCGCAGAGGACCTCGCGTTGTTTCAAACTTGCCCCAATCATGTTCCATGGTTATGAGGGTGAAGTTGTATATCAGTAAGATGTAGAGAACCGAATATAATAGCTGAGCCCCGTTGGAGATGGCGAATGCTGCAAGCTCACTGCTTAAGCTGTCCATGTCCAGCTGTCCCAGTGCAGCCGCAGTGTCGAAGCCACCGAAGTACCCATATTTGTACTTTAGGTAATGAGACATTCCTTTTGCACATATTCTATCCCAGTCGCTGCTTCTTCTGTCTGGCGGTCGATTACACTCATACTTATAGTTATCCGCAGAGATACCCACATATACTGCTAGCATGAGCGATATTCCGAACATGGCGCAAGAAGATATCATCAGGATCCCCATTTGGGTCATTGCATTCCCGCCTAGATTCGCCAACAGGGATTTCTTGTATTTGATAGCGATGCTGGGGTGGACTAAGTC
Source organism: Opeltia flavorubescens (assembly GCA_000442125.1). Taxonomy (NCBI): domain Eukaryota; kingdom Fungi; phylum Ascomycota; class Lecanoromycetes; order Teloschistales; family Teloschistaceae; genus Opeltia; species Opeltia flavorubescens. Next base: position 483,558 of record KE546974.1, read on the forward strand.
GGCGGCTTTGTTGGTCTCGTTGAACTTTTTGCATTTTTGACAGTGACCGATACTGTCACCGCTCTCCGAGGGCTCTGCCCCTGGCCGACAGTGCTTGGGATGGCAGGTATGCTGAACCAGATGTCGATGCCCCTCAAACGCGTTGACCAGACACTCGTTATGTACTTGCAAGCTGCTGTCAAGAGTGGCAGCGGCCACCACGTCGCCAAATGTAAGACACTGAGTTTTGATCTTTCGCCTTGCTCTGAGCATGACGGTAACCATATACACTGCTTTGATAGTAAGGCAGCCTGCAAGAATAAAAGCTGCGGACATACGGACGCTGAGTCGACACATCTTTTGTCCCACACCGTTGCTTTCTTCGTCCGAACGGCTGTATGGATCATTTCCGTGGAAACTGCATGCAACGTCCCTTCCATATCCACAATCTCCAACACTAAACAGTGTTTTGGCATCTGAGTCCGTATCGTATTCCTTATCCATGAGTTTCTCAACAGTAGTCTTCTCCGCGTACTGATCACAGGCTGCTGTATAGTTGATGAAGATTGTATTCTCCGTCCAACTTTCAAGCTCATCGATGACATCGCCAGGACGATCGAATCCACTTTGAGTGATCGTATATACACCTGTTCGAAAAGCTAGCCAGCATGCTCTATCTCCGGCATCTTCGGACCTCTGCAATCCGTACGAAGATGATATACTTGAATTGTAGCTTGATCTTTGACTATAACCAAGCTCGTCGACGGGGTAGAAGGTGACGTTGGATGGAGGGTGGAAAAGCACAGTCGGGCCAATTACTGAGTTAGCAAGAAAATGAACTGGTAGGGAGGTTGCTATAAGCAAAATCCATTGGCACCATGATTGGACCCTTTTTGATTTCTTATGATTGATGTTGAAAGGCGAATTGGTCCCGACCCGCGAGTCTTCATGTTTCGAAAGCGCCCAACGCAATTCGCTTGTACTCAATGAAGTTATCAACTGCTGGTACGTGTTGGACATTCCCAAGATCATTGTCGCCGCAATGTTGATAAACAGATGTATTGCAACATTCTTCCCTTCCATGCTCGAACATGTCTGGTTTCTATTGACGGCAAGTCAGTTCGAGCTCTCAGTTCGGATAGTAATACAGTTTGGTTTGTTTTCCTGCTGATTTGGGTAATCGATGAATCGATGACAGAGCTATTGAATTCACGTACGCTTTGCCCCCAACTGAGGTTGAGTGTTTATTGGCCCGGTGAGCAAGTTCAGGAAAGTGAACCAGGCAGATGATGATCATGATGAAGGCAAACAATGTGGTTAACACGGCCATGGTACGGAATGACCTGTCAGCCAACATTTGATGCTTCCACCATCCTGGGCCGCCATAGGCGAGTTTGGCGCCAGGACTGCCTATGTCGTCAGAGCGGTCTCGAGAGCGGCGAGCGAACTTGGTCCAGGTAGCAGATGATAGGAGTCCCTTAGAACTGGCATCGTCGGCCTCAATGGCACTACTGGCCGCATACTGGGTATCAGTCAACGTTGAGGTGCGACTCCGGACACTGTTGTGAGAAGCGATGCTCCAGGGACGTAGAAGCTTGAGAGAAAAATCATTGTCATGGTTGCGGTTCCAGGAATCGTGAGTATCCGGCCCTTCGCTATTGGTAAAGTTATTTCGATGTTCCAGCGTCAACTAAAAGAAGACTAGCCGACAGACGTACCTCCATTCGCTTACAGTAGAGCGACGTTTCGACGATTCGGGAGGCGACAGCAGGGAAGAGGCTTCCGCCATAGAAGGATCGTATATGTGAGTGTCGAGGCAACATCGTAGGGATTTTTCATCTGAAGGAAGGGTCGAAATATAAGAGAGCGGCACGGACGAAGCGTCGCATCCTTCGCGCCCCTGCACCTGAGGCTGATAGATTTACTCCATGGAAGGCGGTGCAGTCAAATCTATTCCCGGTTTCAGGATATCGAAACGTGCGTCGCTGCAAGATGTACCGTCATAAAACATTCCGTAAACGATATACTTCAGCTTTCCGTCATGAAAAGTCTGTTCCCATTTCTCACCTCGTTCGTGAAGCTTGGCTTGGAGGTGCAATATTTGCTCGGACGACGGCGATTGGTACAAAAGGAAATTATTGCGACTGGCGTCGTTTTTAGACCGCCACGAGCGCTTGAGGTGCAGGGCTGATCGACGTTGGCTTGTGGGGGCCATCATTATTAGCTCGTCATGCGTTGCCGAGACAGTGTAATCGATATGACGATGAAACTGTATATTCTGGTTGAAAGGTTGTCAAGAACTGATGTGTGATGAGGAAAGAGGTGAATCGTGCATGAAGGGCTTACCATACCCACCCCTTTCTCCACCGTATTAGGAGCCGCAGCTCGGCGTAAGCCGACAATAGCAACAAGATCAAGCTCCAATTTCTTTGATTCATAATTCAGACCCCGGTGTAACGAGAGCTTGCTGCTATGTTATTTCCCTATAGCTACATCAGCTGTCCATGCGCCGATGTGTCTGTCCCAGTTGACAGGCCTATCGAGCATGACGCTGACGGCGAAGAGCAAGAGCGAACCTTCGACCCAACATCCTCCCGCACATCCTTTTCATTGTATCCAATCGAGCATTTGATGTTTTGCGAAGATTGTCAGCACATCCGATGTCCGAGGTGCACCATCGAAGAAATCGTGTGCTGGTATTGCCCTAGCTGCCTGTTTGAGATTCCAACCAGCCAGATCAAGGCAGAGGGCAATAGGTAGGTGAGCAATTCTACGTCAAATCCTCTGCATACGGCGAATGGCTAACTGATTCCTGGTAGATGCCAGAGAAATTGTTTCAACTGCCCGATATGCCTAGCTCCAATGACAATCAATGCTATGGAGGTATCCGACAACCATCGCCCAGCTGGACCTTTTATTTTTGCTTGCAGCTACTGTAATTGGACATCTCGGGAGATAGGTGTCCAACTGGACAAGCTTACCTACATGTCAGCGCAACTATCAGTGGTCTTCAACAAAAACCTACGCGAGACATCTGGCAAGCTTGGCCTTGTACCGGAGCCCCCAATCGATTTATCCAAACCAGACAATCCAGACATAGTATTCGCCAGCCTCAAAAACTTCCTCAAAACCCAGCTTGGCGATTCTCACCCAGACAACCCACTTCTTACCCCATCCGGTGATATCAACTATTCCTCGCCGAGCTCGCTTGCTAGGATAATGTCTCTCTACACCAATCTTGGCCCCGGCTATGGCAAGAAATCCACCCAAAAACCTACAGTAATGCGTGAAAGCGTCTCGCTGGAAGAAGGTCATCGCCTGACGACGCCTACCGCTGGTCTAAACGCCATCGACAAATTGCGTAAAGAAGGCTACTCTGGTACCACAACCCTGACCCAACGCGCCGAACAATCCCACACCCCTTGCAACTTCACCTCTGATCTGCGCCCAATCCCTATGCTTCTACGCACCAAACGAGCCAGCCGATGCCGGACATGTAGGCATATCCTTGTAAAACCCGAAGCTAAAGTTGAAAGCACCCGCTATCGCATCCGACTCATCGCCCTGAATTATATTCCAACCATCAATATCAAGCCTTTACATCCCCCTCCCTCTCACTCCTACAAAGTCGACCTCGACAATCTCCGGCCATTGCAAACCTTGGGACTCATCCTCTCGCTTCGGAATCCGCTTTTTGATCCTGTGAACGTCACGCTTGCGACGCCTAATAAAACACCTGGGAAATGGGGACACAAAGTCACCATTTTATGTCCACAATTCGATATAGGTGCTAATACCGACGCGTGGGACGAAGCATTAGATGTAGACAAGACGACGCAACAGAAAGAGGCTCGGAGTTCCAGACGCTTTGGGGATTCAAGACCAGAGTATGCAGGGCATGAAGGGAGGGTAGCTGAAGCGGGAAAGGTCTGGGAGAAAGGAAGGAATTGGACTAGTGTGGTTGTCGAGGTGGGAATTGTGGATGTACATGCTGATGATAATGATGATGGAGAGGAGTGGGGCGACGAAGATGAGGATGTGATTGAGATACCTGTTTTTGTAAGAGTGGAGTGGGAGGCTGAGGCGGAGGAAAAGGAGAAAGGGAAGGAAGGCGGGAAGGAGAAGAGAGAGTTGGCTTATTGGGTTGTGCTCGGGGTAGGAAGGGTGGGTAAGCTGAAAAGGACGATAGCTCCGTAAAAGAGGCCGGTTGTATGCCCGAAAAATAGCTTCTCCCGGAACGAACAGTTTGAAAAGTTTTTGACTCCGCAGCAATAGGGCCGTGCTGCAGGCTTGGTGCAGAATGTTCATCTCGATCTTTTACCCATTCTTTACAAAAGCTCACTTATCACCCCTCTAATACTCAGCCGAACCACCCATGGGGAACTCAAATCCCACACCCTTTCCCGTCAATTTCCGATACACCTCAGCATAGGTATCTAGTCTCCAGTCCACACCACCCCTCTCCTTCTCGTCCAAGACCACCTTCAACACCTTACTCCCGTCCTCTCTCGTCCTAGTTCTCTTACCCACAATCTCGACCGGGTAGACCACGTCGTGGAGGATGGCATCATGCACGGCTGTCAAAGTACGTGAGTGAGGGCGTTTTTGCGTCTGTGAAGTGCGGGAACGAGCGGAGCGCTTTGGGCGCGGGAGAATGCGGCGGGAGGCGAGGATGAGGACGTGGCGGTCAGAGAATTTCTTCTCGAGTTCACGGGTGAGGCTAATGGAGGAGGATGGATGTCAGTAGTGGTGAGAGAAATTGGGGGGAAAGCCATTTCCGAGATAAAAACGTTTGGGGGGTAAAGAAGAGAAGCGTGGGAAGKGGGATGTACCGTTGCTGGACTTTATGGAAGCCGGGCAGTAGAGGGACAGGGACGAAAATGACGATTGCTTTCTTGCCGTGGCCAACATCGATCTAGAATACAAGATATAATATCAGCATTTGGACCGTGGGATATAATAGCACACTTGGAGATTTCAATTCTATTTTTCCCACAAAGGAGGCTGATTTGAGTGGTAAACTATGAGCGATACGTAGTATCTTCAAGCAGCTATTCGCTCCTGGTGGATGGGAGCTTCTTCTGGCTTACCTCACGAGCAGACACGAATTGGAGTGGCCGTAGCGCGGATTTCATGTCAGGTATGTTCGATTCAAGATCGTAGAGCGCGGTCGCGATGCTTGTCTCCGTCTCATTGGGATGCTGCCTGGATGGGCTTGTTGGCGCAATCTTATTCAGGGCCGCCATTGTCGCGATGATGAGCTGTTCAAGCTGTATAAAATTCCGTCGTTGATGCTTGAAGTTGTGGGCAAGCTCGCTTGTGAAATTGAGCTAAACCACTTCCAGCAGCTCAAGTCTCCAGCTACTACCATAGGGCTGACAGCCCCTGTCGTTCTATATACTTCCTTGTTTATAGCCTAATTATGGTCTTATTGTTCAGCTCGAGATCGAATCAGAACTCGATGTTAATCGCACCACGCTTGTTCCAAGACACACATTAAACACATCAAATCCTGCTCTGATAACTGCTTGTGAATCATGAATAATATGGCTGCCTCATACCTCATACTAATGTAGTCGATATTTCTATTCGCTTGAATACGATATGCGTGTTTCATCCTGTCCAACAATCACCTAAATCATCGAGGAATCTTAAATTGTCGTTCAGCGTGTTTGGTAGAGCTCCATCTATCACAAAATAGTCCGTATTGACCACCTATTTGTTCCCTTATGCATCAGGCTCTGCCTTTTTGATGAAAGCAGTATGTATTTGAGCTACCTCAGGCACAATCAGGGACTCAATCTCTTGCTCAGGCTGACGAGCCTCGGTCTCATGTGCTGGGGTATCGGGATCATTGAAGGAGGCCAAAGTCGGCTTGCTCATCAAACCGGAAACCCCGGACATACTCTTCACTCGTCTATGCATAGGCACTGTGATCCAATATTCCTCGGTGTCTGGAGTGACAAACACTACCTCCCACTTTCTGGTGGATAGCAGGTTCCCGATCACTAAATGATGCGAGTAACGCTTAAGCGCTTGTCTTGACTTCGAGATCAAGAGAGATGGGTCAGTCTCAAGCTTAAAGCTAACGATCATGCCTTTCGGCGCCCAACCACCGACTAGATCACGAAGCAGCTTCGGGACTGGGTCGAGATCGATAATCAATTTCTTGCCGGCGCTGCTAGAATGCTCTTCTGCTGCTTCGCTAGACCTGCCGACCTCGGATGATTGTATCTTATGCTCAGTCATACGGTCTTTTGGCACAAAAAAGTCCGACACGGCGGCAGCTAGGTAGAATAGACCTTTAGGCCCAAGAGGCCTCATGAGTACGGCAATTTCCCTCAGCATCCACAAATATTCGGTGATGGTAGTGAAAGGCAATAAGAGCAATGTATTACTGTTCTTGGCTGCGGTATATTTCCGCGATACCTGGCGCATCTTGTCCTGATACTCTCGATTGACAATCACTCCGCCATCTTCAGCCTCAGTGACGAAGTCGAGAAAACAGTTGGTCGAATGACTGTAATGACGAGAGTACGGCAGCAAAGAGAACTGTCGGTGCAAGAAAATGACTGCATAGCCGGCTTCCAAGAAGTACTCGGCGGACGTTGCGCCACGGGTACCGGCGGAAAAGTTATCAATGAAGCGTACCGTCTGGTTTTCCAGTGGCACTGTCGTACCGCCCGAAGTAACGAGGACAACCCGACGACCGTACTTCGAGGGCACCGACTGCTCCAAATGCTGGGCGATAAAGGCTTTCGCAAGCGTCGTGTGTACCTGCAATGATTTGGGCGCTGGATTGAGATCAAAATACTCATTATCCGCCATGACGTGCATAAAGAATGAATGCTAAGTAAAGACTTGCATTCGTTTAGGTGACGCCGATTTGCAGCTATCGTTCATATGAATATTCGATCGGAAAAAAAAGGAGGGGTCTGATTCGCTGAGAAGATCAGCGGAGACTTTTCCGATGAATTCATGGACTCTGATTGGATGGAAGGACCTCCGACCGTATTGGATAACTCATTATGGATAGACACGAGATCCTTGTCGAAATGCCACAACCCGGACACGCTTCAAAAAAAAAAGGTGTGCATTGATATTCAACGAACCAATATTCATTCATCTGTCTACCATTTGGTTGTCTCCGCTTGAGTACTTCCACCACACGAATCACAATATTTTACCCCTTGTCAGATAACGTTTGTCTCGCTGCGATTCAGCCAGCGCAGATTGGGCTGTTTTGAGGCTTATGCTGCGTGGGGCAAATTTACTCACATGTCTGCTTTGACGGTAGTTTCGCAATGGCCATAGCGATTCCACGCTTTTGCAACCTACCGGGCATATTACTCATTTGAAGCGAGTCGACGCTGTTAACGTACGTACTGTCACATTACCTCTTCATCATCAATCGCACCTACCTTCCTGGCTTTACGCTAACGGAGTATGTTATGCTTATTGGCATCCTCATCGTTGATCGTCGTCTGCTTCTAGCGGAAGCCTTTCTTAATTATTCGTGGACTAATATCGATTCGTGCTTAACAGGTCACTATGGCTGATGATGAGGTGAGGTCCACCGACAAGATGCGAGCCTCGAGCCAAAGAGATAAGCCCGAGCGCTCCTCGCTATCAAAGAGCTCAGATCGAACGGCGCAAGCTTCGCAACGCTCGTTGCCATCGATGGGTAGTCCGGATGACAGCATCCCATCAACCCCATCGTCTCTACAGACACCACAATCTCAAAGACCAAAAGTGGCAATACCCCGACTACGAAGGCACACAGACGATCCCTTGGCTCCTCCGTCGTCAAGCAGTGCCGAGAATAAGCACAGAGTTAGCCACGCATGCGAGCCTTGTAGACAACGTAAAACCAAATGCAGCGGTGAAAGGCCGGTGTGCAAACATTGTGAGGACTTCAAGATCACCTGTGTCTACGCGGACGGCAAGCGTGATCGAACCAAACGGTATGCTGCCAGCCAAAACGTCTAATGAAGAAGAACTCTAATATTGGGTAGAGAATACAACACAATGGCTGCTCAAGTAGCAGATTACAAAAGGGTTCTCGAAGATCTCCATGACCGCGTGGGCGAAGCAGACCAACACCTCATTCAAAAGATGTTGCAAAAGGTGGGTCCCTTTGCCTTTCCACGTTGACCGTCGCTGATTATCAAGGGGAACCAGGATGTTGTAGCAGAAKGCCATGAAGGAAGTGTCAATCAGCCCGTGTCTCCAATGAACTTGCCACCGGACCAATCAGGACCTTCAAAATTCCTTACCGAACATATTGCGACAGGCCGTACGGGCTCCACTGATTCTGTTGACTGCATCAACGAAGATTTTAATCGCAGCGACATCTCTCGCTCTACCGGCTTCATGGGAAAGGTCTCCGAAGTAACATGGATGGGAAAATTGTTGCAGCGGACCTCTGAAAGTGGTGACGACAACGAGAAAATTATTCCCCAAATGAGCTTTGGGTTTGGACTGGACATGTTGCACGAGGATGAAGGCAAAAAAAATAAGGAAAAGCGCGTCTTGAGTGACTCATCATATCGCTGCGATGACGTGCCCTTCGTAGTGCTGGACAATGTCCAAGCCTATGATCTACCCCCTCGAGCTACCGCTGACTCGCTATTCACTTGCTACATGGAGACTGTTCATCCGATGTTTCCGATCATTGGCAAGACGATCTTCTTGAAGCAGTACCAAGCATTCTATAACAATCCGACTATCAATACGGGAGCAAACTGGTTGTCTATTTTGAACTTCATTTTCGCCATTGGAGCTCGATACAGTCGCCTTATACGCGCGGAGTGGAGCGGAGCAGTCGATGAACCAGATGTATACTTTTCCCGAGCCTGGCTTCTTGGCCTGGATGCCGATTMGATATGGACTCAAGCGGAATTGCAGAGGATCCAAATCACGGGTTTGGCAAGCTTCTATTTCATGGCAATGCATCAAATAAACAGGTAGCACATGACCCGCTCTTGACTTGACGCAAGCTGATATGGTCGCAGAGCTTTTACCATGAGCGGGATAGCAGTCCGACAAGCCGTCACGCTGGGCCTTCACTTGCGGAACGAGGATCCGAATCTAACGGATTTTGCGAAGGAGATTCGATATCAGGTCTGGTGGGCCATCGCCTCAATTGAACGTGCCTTGATTATAATGGTGGGCCGTCCGACTTGTATCACTACAACTGACTGTTCGGCGCCCCTGCCTATGCCGTTAGAGGAGGAAATGTACATGTCCATGAATCAGTCTTATGATGCGGCAGCTGTCCGCCAAGCACGCCGCTTATCAGCAGATGACTCTTTCAGGGACATGTCAAAATCAACCTCCCCTTCGGTATCATCAAAAGCCAGCACATGGTCTCAGCGTGAATCCTCCTCCAGTCTTCTTGAGAGAAGTACTATCAGCCCAAACAACGGCTTGTTCTTTCTCTATATCACCAAACTCAAGATCCTAGATCACGACATACTGAAGCAGCTCTATCGGCCCAGCGTCGTGACACAGTCGTGGGCAAGTGTACAAGGAATCATGCTCAGATTACAGGAAAGACTCGACAGATGGCGCTCAGGTTTACCTGCAGTCTTCGATTTCACCAGGATTCAAAGGGATCAGGCATTCAATCGGCAGCGCATGTGCCTCGGCGTCATGTATTACAGTTCTGTGATCATTACCAAGCGCCCCTGTCTCTGCAAAATTGAAGAAAAGATACCCAATGAATCGAAGAAGGCGAAGGATATAGACCGAGCAAGTGCCGTCGAATGTGTATATGCGGCGCAGTCTTTGGTAGACTTGCTGCCAGACGAGATCGACCTTGCCAGAATGTATGAGTTTTCGCCATGGTGGAACATGGTGCATCATCTCATGCAAGCCGTAACGGCCCTAATGCTCGAGATATCTCTTAATGCTGTTCATTGCCCGGATTCCGCCGATGTCCTCTTCTTGGCTGCACAGAAAGCCATTGCTTGGCTCCAGAGCATGTCTCTTGATGATTTGGCCGCCGCCCGGGCATGGAGGTTAAGCAGTGAAGCGTTAGGCAGAGTCGCTCCGAGGATTGGACGGAGAATCGACGAGCGTCTTACACGATCAGTGCAACCAGGCGAAGACGTCTCGATGCAGGATCTTTTGATGTCTTCCGCAAACTATGACGCCGCTTCATCCGCCTACGGTCCAATGACGTTGGACGAGGCAGGCTTTGCCAACTTGCAAGGACAGGCGAGCTGGGAACCTCTCATGTTCACTAGCTACGACAACTACCTCTTGGGCAGTGACATGTCCAATGTCCAAGTCCCATCCCAGCATCCCAATCAATGGAACTGATTCAGTCGCTTTTGAATTTCAGACAGATACGTATGCCGTAAGACCCAGACACTATTCTGGCCTGGCATTTCCTCCACCAATTCGGCTGGTTTTCGCTAACCCATACTATGATCCTATCACGACGATTGGTTCATAGTGATTGCTTCTGAGATGATGGAATAACTTCTCCCGACGTGGAGACTAATATCGATTATGTTATTAGAGGTAGGATCACGTTTGAATCACTTAGGACTTTGAATCCTCGCTAATCCATGGCACTGTATAGGATGAGCAACCGAACTCGCTATACAAAATTTCAAGATCCTTCGTGCTCCGAGCTTCAGACACCCAAAAGTTGACTGCGAGTTTATGGGCTTTTTGCTCGTCTGAGGGAGAGAGGTGTGTGATTCTGAGTGTTGCTTGATGGAATTGATGGACTCTATGGTCGGAGGATGAATGAGTGGACAGACAGATTTATATAGCTTTGTGCGGAGAGAAGTATACATTGAAAAGAGTGAAAATTACATTCTTTCACAGACTAGTTCTCCTTGACTAACGTGAGGATGCGATTGAGCAATGCCTATGAATAGTACTTCCGTGAGAGCTGAACGATAAAGTAAATTCATCGTCGTCTTTAGGAGGCTCGTAAAAACGACATCAACGTCTCGGTCTATCCCATCCCCTGTGTTTTTGGTTCAAAGAGTCCGAAGATGACTATATCGATAGATCGAGTTTCTCGTAGCCTATGATACATGTGCAAGATAGCCTGTATAACCAACAAAGAACAATTAATTGATAATGGATCACCTGTAGAGTCTCTCGAGTTAAATTGAAAGCGAGATAGTCTTGGCAACCCCTGTGTATCCCATCCCGGGTCATGGCATTAGAATCAGGGGCCCCAGAGAGCTCATATCAACTCCCAGGCAAGATTTGGTCTTTGGATTTGCTGGTATAATTTTGCTGTAGCTATATACCCTCATTCATCATACAGAATCCCTTGTCTAAAACTACATCCAATAAACCTCACTGCTCCTGGATGCAACCCTGTCAACGCCAAAGAGCTAACGATGCATGCCTATGCACATTTTGTTGTGAAACTCCACACACGCTCTTCTCCCCAATTTTTGACTTTTCCATTGCCTCGATCAATCATCCCACTCTTCATCTAGCTGATCAATCAGCCTATTTTCATCATCTGCTCTTGAACCTCGCCCACCTCGTCCACCCGACGACAGTTGGTTATATCCCTGCCTTCTTGGAAAGATTCTCGAGCAGGATGATGTAAGGATAATGAAGATGTCTCGAGCCAGAGAGCCGATGGAGGCCCAGACGGTGTAATTTGGGAGTTGGCGCCAACCTCGCTGGTGCATGACGGTGCGTTGGTAGGCGATGCCGCCGAGGAGGTAGACGGCGAGGAAGATGATGAGGCTGGAGGGAATTGATTAGGTCGTTACTTGCGGAGAAAGGAGTTTTCTACGGAAGGGTTGGAAGGGAGACATACATCACACCAAAAACACCGCCCGCGCCTAACCCTGTTGGCGGGTCTGTTACGCCTCCACAAGCGGACACGGTCTTCGCACGGAAAAAGTAGGCGCATTGATCTGGGCTGGTACCGACGAAGGAAACGTGTGCTTTGCCTTCGGCGAGATTTGGGTCGCAGGCGAAAGAGATGAGGGTTGATTTTCTTCGCACGTCGTCGCTGTCTTTTGATTCGCCTTTGTGGGAGTTTTTATCATCCTCGTCATCGTCTTCTTTCTTTTTTTTTTCTTCATCCTCGTCATCGTCGTGATTGAGTTTCCGACGGTCGTGAGTTGACGGCGAATCGCAAGGTGAACCGTTGGTGTAGTTCAGGGACAATTCTCGGCCACGATAGACCAGCTCGGTCGAGGTTTGACTGTAAAGTTTACCACTGCTTAGCGGAGAATATGCCAGTCACGAAAGATATCACGCAAAGGCAGAAGCGGAGACAGTGAGTAAGCTTGAATGAGTTAAAACTTCGACACATACCCGATAGAATACGTTTTCCCCTTCCACTCATAAAAAGCACTAATGTTCTTCAATAAATTATCTTCAATTCCCACTGCCTTCTCTATCCTTTCAATGACAGGAGCACAGAAATTCAGGGTGAAGTTTGTGCCCAAGTCGTAGCCTTTTGCATGCCAGCTCTCTGTTCGATCCTCCTTGTGCGCTTTTTGGTGATCTTTTAACGGTTGGACGGCAATGGGTCTTAGATCGTAGTAGAAATTTGAATCAGGCCGGTAGATGGTACATGGTGAAAGCTTCGAGTCGGCGGCCAGGGCAGGAACAAGGAAGAGAACAGCGAGGGGAAGGGAGATTAGCCGCATGGCGTCCAGTATCGGGAATTCTTCGTCGGATTATCTTGAGATCGCTCGATGTATGTGTGAAATGTGCGATGAGCACCGGTGTACATATTCCATATTGATCAATATCTCTAAGAGATCAGTACTTGTAGAAGGAACAACGGCGTTGAAACCGATGCCTGCCGTCGGCGGGCGCTAATTGATTTTAGCGCCCGGCGCGCCGAATTGAACCATCTTCGTAATGTCATCGAGCTCCCTTTTTGACTCGTTACATCATCTATCGCCATTGGATATCCTATGACATCCCGCGGAATGTCTAAAGCTACTGGTAAGTCTGGGTCGCCAGCGAAGACCCATGGCTATGAATTTGGTGGACCGTAAGGTAAACTCTGCTCCGCCATCTTTTCGCGACGGCTAAATATTGATAGTCCTGTTGTATTTATTACATCAATCGCTCTTCCTATCCTATGTTATCTCGCAGCCTTCGCATGTAACGATACATCTGGATGCCCGGTGCCATCAGCTTTGCACCCACGTACCCTTACAATCTCGAAGCTAAAATCAGAGGCTGGATGGCCCCAAAATGGTGTCCTGGGTCTTGGGAGCTGGAGAGTTACTGGCTTTGTGTTAGCATACTATCTATTCAGCTTGATTTTACAAGCCGCACTGCCGGGTATGGTCGTTCAGGGAGTGCAGCTTAGATCTGGTGGGAGACTGGAGTATAAATTCAACGGTACGTCCTCCTCAACTGAGCTTAGTGACGCTATGCTGATCGTGTGCAGCCTTTAGCTCTGCAGTAACGGTGGTCGTAATCGCTGCTATTGGCACATATATATATGGCACAGAATTCCCACTGTGGACATTTATATGGAACAATTACGTCCAGCTGATCACAGCCAATCTGGGTATCGCATTTTCACTCGCATGCTTCACTTACTATAGAAGCTTCTCTGTCAAATCAGGGAATATGCATAAACGTGAGCTAGCAGCTGGCGGGCACACAGGTAACCTCATATACGATTGGTTCATCGGGCGTGAGCTCAACCCTCGAATCGTGATCCCCGTAATTGGGACTATTGACATTAAAGCCTTTTGTGAACTGCGACCTGGTATGCTGGGATATGTTCTACTGGATCTTGCGTTTGTTGTCCATCAGTACAAGCAGTACGGATTTATCAGTGACAGTATTCTCCTGATTACCTTGTTCCAAAGCCTTTATGTATTCGACGCGCTTTGGATGGAGCCAGCCATTCTATCAACCATGGACATCACTACCGACGGATTTGGCTTTATGTTGGCATTTGGAGATCTAGTCTGGCTTCCTTTTATCTACTCCCTTCAAGCCCGATATCTCGCAGTCTACCCGGTTAAACTTGGCCTGTACGGCGTCTTTGGCATTCTCGCCGTCCAAGCATTTGGCTACTGGATTTTCCGCTCTTCCAACAATGAAAAAAATCGATTTCGAACCAACCCCAATGATCCGAGAATTGCTCATTTACAGTATATGGAGACTAAATCAGGGTCCAAGCTGTTGACTTCGGGCTGGTGGGGGTTTTCTCGACATCCCAATTATCTAGGCGATTGGATCATGGCATGGTCCTACTGCTTGCCCACGGGTATCGCAGGCTATGTGGTCAAGCATGGGTCGCCTGTGGTAATGTCACAAGGTGACATGGTCGATGGCGAAGGATTCGTCAGTGGAGGATTTCTAAAACAGCAGGTCCTGCAGGGAGAAGCGAAGGGCTGGGGTATGCTGGTCACCTACTTTTACTTGGTTTACTTTGCAATTCTTCTAATACACCGCGAGATGAGGGACGAGGAAGCCTGCAAACGGAAGTACGGAACGGATTGGGAAGAGTACAAGAAGAAAGTACGATGGAGAATACTTCCGGGCATCTACTAAACAGAACCTGCCGTTCATAGCAAGATCGTCGGAATTGAATACGTTTCAGCTTCGCGCACCCGATGTTGAGGTTACGAGCTGCTGTTTGAGTCATCAAGTGCGACGCAGCTTTCTCGCATCGTGAAACAGGCTCTAGGCCAAACGGTTGATTTGGCGGTCACCACGGTCGAACAGTATCGTGTTGCAAACCATTGAAATCACACGCATCATGATGGGGGCACAGTAAAGACGTGACTGGCGTCTGGTGAACGCGAGGATGGAAAGTAATCGCGACTTCAGACGCGTTCTTGGCAGTTGCTTCGCGAGGGTGCACTCACTAAAGGGCTTCCTTGTGAAACTGCATTAGGGTCCGCTTACTGTTCATGACTGTCATGGCCAGAGGTTAAGTTGAGCGTTGTCTGTCTGAGATAGATGGATGCTGTGAGCTAGCACAGGATATCAAGCACTTGGTTGATAAATCTACCTATTGGAAAATCGTTACTGCTTCCGATGTTCCATCTATCCAGAGAAGCGCGATAAACGATGAGGAATGTGTCCAGATCCTTGCCCAGCTGAAAGCCCCGAATCTTGCGTCATGGCAAGAAGCAGGAGACGCCATCTGAAACGCCTTCAACCGAATCTAGGTCTAGCAAATGCCCGGTCCGTGGATTCGGATCCAGTCGATCGAGGTTAGTTATCAGAGTTATCAGACGCATGGTCACCGCTCGCTGTGACCCACATTTGGATATCACATTGTACTCCCTGCACATTAGGCGAGGGTTTGGTCATTGCAACGACTAACCCAGATCGCTATCATGGCCGACAAAGTTTCTGCATCAAGTAACCTACAGGCCGGATGCAGGCAACGAAGAGGCTCAATCCTATTTTTGGGACTGTGGCGATTGCCCTAGAGAGGGCGATCTCCGAGACCGTTTTTGCCTAGAGTATGCATTTGCACAGCCACGACAACACACTCAAGCATGCGTCGACCATTTTTTCGGTTATCGACGATGCATCTACTAGTATACGAATCTTGTCACAATGATCGTTCGCATTGACTTCAATTCAACGACGAAATGGACATGAGAAAGGTTATGTACGTTCACATGACCCTCTGGGTGTCTCGGGATTTAGGACGAAACCCTCGATCCAATCAGAACAAGTAGCAGGGATTCAACGTCATCCTCACCTTGCACCCGCAATGCAGTCAGCGAATCTGCTTGCAGAGTCGCTCCAAACATTTCCCACCATCACATGGCTAATAGGTGGAGAGTCTCACAGATGCCAATGAGTGGTCCTCATTGCTCATTTACTCCCTGATTTCGTGAGCCCGTGGGAATTACCTCGTGCCGGCGTCTTATGGGAGGCACACATGTTGCTAGAAACAGTATCGATGCCGCCGGATTTCTTTCCTAGGATTCCAACCTGAGCTAAGGCGGGCAGCTTTGAGGTGCTTCTTGCCGCATATCAAGTCCGCCAGCTTCAAGACGCGTAGTTCAGGGGAGGTCTCTCCAGTATATATTGTTTCATGTACAGAATTCACAGGGGAAAACGAGGTCTCTTGACAGGCTAATAGTCGTGACAAGCCGGTACCACGTACATCCTCCCAAGTCATGAGACCATCTGTCGCGCTTACTCCAAGGTTTGTGCGCCCGCACTCGGACAATTGTGACGTCTGGAAGTATTATTGTGACCAGGATAGCCTATACTTGGTTCTGCATCATTAGCTAAATGGATATTGATTGCCATCCCCGTCCAATATCTCATCTGCAGAAGAGGTAATGATAGAGCAGTCAATCTCTCATTTCCACGAACCAGATAAACGGTAGCCTGGTGGCGACTATGTGGAGGCAAAGAGCGAGATAGATTCAGCTTGGTACTAAAAAGCCGTGTATGCTAGCTGCATGCAAGATTCCTCACGCTTGTCGGTGCTGCGGTCCAGCGCCAGGCCGCTGATTGCCGAGCCAGAACCCCAGCGTAAATCCATCACCCCAAAGGCAGGATTAGGAAAGAAGAGCGCGAGCACCTCGGACGCGCAGGGTGTTTTTGGTTTTAGTCTTGCTGCAGCATGCAAACTCCGTGCGTGCGTCAAGTAAGGTCTGATCTAGTTCACTCGTGGAAGTAGCCTAGCTCATGGATACTGTGCACGCATCCGCCGCTCCCCTCTTGCGAGATATAAGCCTTCCATCCCCACTCGTATAATAATGTTGATTCCAACAACCTTCTTCGGTGCCCTCACCACCGACTCTTTTTACGACTATACTCTTCTCTCCTCCTCTTTGACCCAATAACAATATTCACATAATTATTATCCACTTAGTATCTCTTTTCTCCCTTTCTCCGTTCCATGTCCTGTTACTAGCCTACGAAATACTCAACGCCGTCACGATGCCTCCCATATTATTACCTGCTTCCGCTGCTGCATTTGCTCCTCGATCAGCGCCGAATATCGTACTAAACTCCAAGGTGGAACGATGGTTGACCGAAACACTAAAAAGAGTCAGTAAAGTGAAGCGACCACTGAATAGTGTTCCGCAACATCATCGATGCTTGACTGAGACTCTTTCATCTCCTTTGGCCATATGGACCTTGTGTTCGCTTATGTTACCTAAGGCGCCGGAGTCAGAACTCCGGAAGGATGACAATCCCTTGGTCGAGGCTCTTTTTAACTACCAAATGGTCACCATCGAAGCATATGTCGTCCACGTCGATATGGTTTCCCAGAACGAAGTCGCTTTCAAGCTGACCCCTGAGACCATCGAGACTCTGGTGGAATACCACAAAGATATCCATTCTGTCGACACCGCTGCCGCGACGTGGAATTGGTCCGAGAAGGAAGTTCAACTCAAGAAGCTCCAAGAAGACTTTGTGCAGGCTGCCAATCGCTTCGTCTACCGAACCAGCTCCAAGGCCCTGGAAGGCATGGAGGAGGACGGTGCCGGCGAACTGCTGTGCGGAAGAAGTGAAGAGGTCAGACTAGCTATTATGGGCTTATTCTTGCCTCTGTTACCTCCCCCACCCAGAGTTGTCGACGTCGTCCGCCCTACTCCGCTCCTTCCCAGTTCAACCGACGGTGAACCCTGGTGGCACCCTCCTATGCCACAATCGCAGCATTCTTCGATGGACTCCTGGAGAGTGGTTGGGTCAAATTCCAATGTCACATCTGGGGATTCAGCTTCATCAATGTGGGCCAGCTTGAGCATGGAAGAAATGCAACTGCCATCACCAAGCTCCTCCTTCAGCGAGACATACACCACCGAGTGTGACAGCCCTCCGCAGTACTACAGTGCCCCGATGACGACGGCTCCATATACTGCTTCCATGACTTGTGCTCCAATCCCACAGCTGCCTCTGCCTAGCACCCTTCTGCAGCAACAGTGTAGCACAAGCATGGGATATGGCGGCTTCGACTGGGGACGTTACCAGGACTTTACACTTCCATTTGCTATGTGATGGACATCTAGGTCAGACACTTGCTCAGTCTCTCGGAACTCATCGCATGGACCTTAAAGCTCGGTATACCCTTCTCAAAGCTTGGATCTCGCAAAGACAGCGCGACGCTTCACCTTGACTATCTTCCCCGTTTTTTGGCAGGTTTCATAACCACATCGGCATTCAGGACCCGAGCAGGATACCCATTTTGTATTTTACTTTTTTGTGCTGCGTCATTTTAGCGAGCGTTGGCTTTTGGGATTTCATTCTTCAGGAATATTACGGCCGGCCCGCACACACGCAGCATTACTGTCGCATATGATTAATCTCAGGGAGGTTTGCAAGTCATGCATTATACAAGACGGTCGAGCCTCACGGCTAGGGAAATATGGGTGGATTTGGTCTCACACGTTCACGCAAACCCTTAGGACTTCTTAATATTGTTGGAGTGGTGGAGGGTACACACTTGAAGCAGGATGTCTGGGCTAGTCCTACCTGCTACGGCTGTTGTCTTCTTACCCGTCTCTGGACTGGTACTGTGTACCAGCGGGTTCCCTCGGGTTGCCAGGACACCAACAAGTCAAAGAATTTGCAGCATCCGGAATGCTTGCTTAATATCAACACTACAAGGTCGGCAGTGGAAATCTCGGAACAAGGCTGACTGGCAGGACACGCATCGAGGGTTCGTCTGTGGCGGAACTTGAGGGAGGATCAGTGGTTTTCTCAGTGGTCTGTACAGGAGTCTCGAACGAGGTTGAAGCTGGTGGCGTGTAGTACAGGATCAATTCCTACGTCCAAGATTGGTTCTGGACACTTCCCATTGAATGGGAGGAATAGGATTTCGGTCAAGAGCTGTGCTCTTTGCATACAGATAATCGAAATATGCAACATACATAAATTTCCCTCTTCATCAAATGTGAATCGCGTCATTACTTTTGCCTTAGACTACTATTCCTCTCGCAGGGAAAGCCTCCAACCAGCCTACTGGTGACCCTTGACGACCTATGACGGCATGGCCTCGGCTCTCCCCGAGGCCTTTCTTGCCTTTTTTGTTTCACTCGCCTTACAAGACATTGGAGCAATACTTATGCACAACTCAGCTCGGCTGCACTACAGAATGCTAAGACATACGAGCTTACAGAGCAAACTCATGCTACCTCATATACCTTGATGTGCCATCTTCCTAATCCGAGCTTCGAATGACGATAAACGTTCGACTACCTCCCTATACACCCTGATGTCCGCTCTCCATACTGCGCTCCAAAGCCTAGGACCAGCTGATTTCTCGTCCGTACCTACCGAAGAGACCGAAACTAAAGAGTATATTCAGCAGCTCTTCGCACATGCTCAGATCATCATCGACTCCGTTCCCCCTCCGATAGAAACTCCATCCCTACCTTCCCGATCACGAGCGAATACCACTTCGTCCAATCCTCCCAGTGCCTCTGACTTGACAGCATCTCAAGCCCGCTCAGAACCAATCGACCCAGCAAATGCCTCGCTACAGAAAGAATGGAGCAAGCCGATCAAGCTCGGGGCGAAGGAGAATCCATTGGGTATCTCGGTGTACAAGCTAGGAGGGAAAGATGGCAGAGGAGCATGGTTCGCCAGACGAAGTGTACACGAGGGTATGGGATTTCGGAAGTGGAAGCTTGGTCTTCAGAGAGAGTTTCCTGAGACCATGGAGACGCAGGGAGGGCCTGGTGAAGGCAACATTCGGGGCATTGGTGGAGAGCGTAGAGTGGAGAAGATAGCCATTGAAGGTGTAGGGAACATCGAAGGTATGTGATCAACATTTCTTGTCTCGCTTTGTCATGTACATGACGAGCTTACGAACATAAGTCTATCATCTTTCCGCTCAGTTTCCCGGCCCAACAGCACCTCGAGACTTCGTTACCATGTTGGTCACCTCCTCGACTGCGATTGATGCGCCAAATCCGAGTCAGACCGATCCGATGGCTACCAAAGGCGCAAGACATTTCATGGTGGTATCGAAACCTTGCATCCACCCTGAATGTCCTCCTAGGGATGGCTTCATTCGAGGACAGTATGAATCCGTTGAGTTTATTCGTGAAATACCTGTGAAACCGACCAAGTCATCTTCAACGACAGATCTACTGCAGATGAGACGACGATCGCTTGCAGAAAGCAGGGAGCCAGCCGTCGAAGAGGCCGGATTGGTTCACAGTGCACAACAGACTCTCAATAGGGGTGGCAGTGGGGACGAGATGCTGGCCAGCATGGACATGGGTAGTCACGCACCGTTGGCAAAAGAGATTCTCGTCCAAGAAGGGCGAAAAAGAGGGAAAACAATCTCTTTCGCAGAGTCAAGAGGCATCCGGGCAAAAGGTGAAGCATTGGATACGCCCCACGATGAAACCTCTGATCCAGCCGAACATAATCCAGTAGAATGGGTAATGATTACTCGGAGTGATCCTGGGGGGAGTGTTCCACGATTCTTGGTCGAGCGAGGAACGCCATCCGGCATCGTCTCTGACGCTAGCAAATTCATCGATTGGGCTTGCAAAAAGGAGCATCCGGTCAAAGACGATTACGGCGAGAAAGCATCAGAGGTTGATCAAGAGATCGCACGAAAGAATAGTCATGCCGAAGCCCTGGAGCAGTATCAGACCAATGGCCATCTAGCAGGTTTGGAAGGAGTCCCGGAATCTGTAGAGTCCTCAATGACGCTGACGAATGAGAACACTGCGAAAGACAACAGTCTCTCGCCTGAACCGGTCGCGCAGGAAAGCTATGTGTCGACTTTGACAAACGCTGCAGTTGCTGGCTTTGAAGCCTATGCTCCTCAAAGTGTTTTGGATCGCGTCCACGGACATCAGTCCGAACTGACAGACCCATTCTCTATACCTGATAACGACACGACTGTGACCTTCAACGCCTCCGAAGATACCAACGCGGAAGCAGTGCCTAGAGCTTCGACTTCCGACTCCTTCGCCACAGCCGAAGATTACCTGGATGATGCCAACTCAACTTCCTCGAAATCAATGACTCCAAACGCAAAGCCCAGTCCAGCCCAAGAAAGAGAGCTAGCAAAATTCCAGCAGCGTAAGAAAACACTCGACGAAAAGCTCGCACAGACCAAAGAAAAAGAAGGCAAAGATGCCGAACTCCTGACTTCGAAAGAAGAAGATCGGATCCGCAAAGCCGAAGAAAAACATGCTCGCGAAGTTGCAAAGCAGGAACAACGATATCAGAAAGAAGTCGCTAAGATCGAATCGAAGCGTGTGAAGGAGGAGCAGAAGGCGGAGGAGCGGAAAAAGAAAGCAGAGGAGAAGGATGAGAAGGTTAAGCTGACGAGGGAGCGCGATGCCGCGAGGTCAGAGGTGGATAATTTGAAGCGGGAAAGAGAGCTCTTGAAAGAGCAAGTCGGGGCGTTGCAGAGGGAGAACACGGCGCTGGTGGCTAAGGTGGGGAAGCTGGAGGTTGGGAAGAAAGTACTCGGGGAAGTTCAGGCGGAGATTGAGAGTGCTGGGAGGAGTAGGAGTTCGAGTTTAAGGGGGAAGAAGGGGGTGAGTTCATCGGAAGGGGGATTGGAGGCTACGGTCTTGGCAGGAGGAAAAGCGATATGACTTCTGTTGTCTAAATGTTTCTGGTCAGGACTGGTCTGTGTATTGAAGATTCTCTTTTCTTCTCCTATGGTTTTAGCGAAGGCGCTGGTGGTCATTCTTAATCTCTAGGGCATGCGAACATGACTTACGGTATTGAGATGAATCGACTTTAGACTCTAAGGGTCAAAAACACGAATTTTATTATGTACCTATCTGCACGGTCCCTCGGACCCTGGCCAAAGAAAAGCGAACAAAGTTGGATGATGCCCTGGCACACTGTTACCGCAGGAATTCTTTCAGAAACAACGTATGATAGTCGTCGACTACTTCGAGTTACAAGAGGCACATGATTATTCATACCTTCAAGAGTGTTGTCTGAATTACATACGAATTGTCTTGCATGAGATTCCGATATGCTGTAGCTGGAGATCGTGGTATCGATTTCGCCTCCATTCACATTTTTGGGTCCCCCCCTGACCCCTTTTCCAGAATCATGGTTTAACCTTTGATCAAATTATTAGCCATGAATGTCCTTCTTGTGAAAGATGTATTTTCATCCCACTTGGATCGCTCGAAATTAGAAGGACTGGAATGAGAGCGGGAAGGGTAAATTTGGAGTACATCGACTCAGAAGTACGGTTCAGCTTTGACATACACCGCTTCACATGATATGTAACTTTCGACTCGAGCGACAAACAAATTGCGTTCTCGCAAGCACTTTTCCACTATGAAACCTATCTCGAGGATTCTAAAGACTTTGATCAACTTCTACTTCATCTTCTACTATCCTCTGATCACACCTTCGTTATAACTCATCGTCACAATACTCTCACTCCCCACGATGAGCCCAAGCAAAGACTACGACCTCCTAACACTTACAGCTGCGGAGCTGCAGGGGATATTGGGAAGGAAGTAAGTCACGAGTGAGCTGCTGGTAGGATTATACCTCTCTCAGATCCAGAAGCACAATCATGAGGGTATGAAGCTCAACGCCGTAATTTCGACCGTACCGAAAAACTAAGCCTTGGAGACAGCGCGGAAGCTTGAACGAGGAGAGAGCTCAGACAGGTCCTCGAGGCCAGATGCATGGAATACCGACAATAGTGCAAGATATCTTGTGCACTCCGTCTTTGGGGAATGATTCCACCTGTGGCTCTTTCGCTCTCAAGGGAGCCAAGGCAAAGAAGATTGCCGCTGTTCTAGATGCTCTTCTGCAGGCAGGGATGATCGTTCTTGTGAAAACCAACTTTTTGGAGTTTGGAGGTATGGAACAGGCTCTCATGACGGGGGGCTGGTCTGCAGTTGGAGGCTAAACACGTCATCGTATGTACGAGGCAGAGTGCAACCAACTTGTACCTTCTTGGGCCGTAGCACGCCGGCAGGCTTTCGGCATGGAGTGCTGTGGGCGTGGCGGCAGGTTTCGCACCCGTCTCGATCGGAACACAGTAGGATGGCTCTTTGATTTAGCCGGCGACTTGTGCGTCGTTACATGGTATGAAAGCAAACTCTGCACACTATCGATACCTTTGGTATTTACCCGATTTCTCCCGAGTGTGATTCCGTCGGCAGGATGGCAGGGACCGTAGCAGACCTGGCCAAATCATGGGGATTTTGCAGGGCGTCAGGGACTACACCTCTTGTCTAGCCTCTTCTTCCAAAGGTCTTCGGCTGGGTTTTGTTGACCCTGAGCTATGGAAAGCGGCTTATTCTGTCGTGGAGCCAAATTAGAAGCAGAGCTTAGCTGCAATGGAAGCGGTGGTTTCTCGGATACGCAAGGCAGGAGCGAKGGTAGTACAGCCTATTAAGCTTATGACCCTCGAGGAGACAATGGCAAAGGGTGAGAAAGGTTTTGATACGTTGATGGGTACGTTTCTTCTTGCTTTTCCAAGAGAAATGAAATTAATACTCAGGCTCGCCTTGCCTTCGAAGATCATGACTTCAAAGCCTTTTAAGAGGAATACCTTTCCAATCACGAGAATCTAGTCATGTGTATGGGTTGGAGGATCCAAAAAATGACAATAAGGAGCATGTGGATCTTAATTTGCCACCAGGTAAGCATGGGCCATCGAGTTCGGTCCTGTGCGTTCTCTGACAAGTGCATAGAGCATCCAAACCAGGATACTTTAACTGGCGCTCTCAATAACAAAATGACAGATCAGTAATGTAAGGAAAGACTTGCAACTACTCGCCATCGGGCAACCAGCGCCATCAAGAAATTTTGGCCGACAACGAGATCGATGTTGTCCTTGATCCAGCGGATACTCGTATCGCCTGCGTCGCTGCTACCGCTGGATATCCAGTACCGACTGTGACCCTTGTTCCTGCAGAGTTGTACGGTCGAGCGTTCGGCATGCTATTCATATCCTTCGAAGACACGGAAGCGAAGATGTTCGAGGTGATGAGTGCATGGGAGGTGACATTTGGGCCTTGAGAACCACCTCCGGCGCTTGCAAATTGGGATGTTGAAACGGAGGGAGTCTCATTGAAGACGGACGTTTACGATAAGAAATATGAGACTTTGGGAGGCATGTGTATATAACTTTTCAATTGCAGGCTACTCCTGGAGGCACTGCATTTCACCTTCTGGTTGGTTTTTTGGGGGAGCTGAACTGAGACACTGTCCAAGGAATGTAGACGCAAGCTGATGCAACTCCGCTATGCTGTTGCCTATTTAGAACCAAGGCTCTCATCCCTGAAAGAGTATATACGTCCGAACATTGGGCATGTTATAAGGTATAGCCCGGTCTCGAGTAAAGTAATCGGAGCTTTCTCTAGCGCTTGTGGGCGCGGCTACTCCTTTCAAAAAATACAACGATCCCTGCACCAAAGCTATAAAATCCATCCTCTTTACCCCCCCTCAGCTTTCAATCCCTCCGAGGGTCATGATTTTCCTGCACAATCACCTGCAGATACCTACTTCACCAATGCTATGGCCGCAATCCTTCTAAATCCCGCTTCTAGGCTCTCCAACCATCACAATGGCTGCTCCACCAAATTCTCCCGCTCCGAACCCTCCCTCCCCACCCCCTAACCCTCAACCCACCGATCCGCAACCCATCGATACCTCCCTCACAAGCCCCCGCTCTCTCCGCCAATTCTCCTTCTTCCTCACCGGCGCCGCCCTAGTCTCCCTCTCCATATTCTCCACCCGCCGCGCCCTCGTCCGCCGCTATCACGCCACCGTCCCGCACTACTTCCAGCCCTCGAACGCGCCCCCGCGGCAACCATTCAGCCTACAAAAAGAAGCCGCAGAAGCACTCAGGATCGCGACGGTCAATGTTCTGAGCTTTAGTGTTATGATGGGTGGGGGTGTGTTGTGGGCGGCGGATGTGAATAGTTTGGAGGAAGGGAGGGAGAGGTTAAGGGCGATGAGGAGGAGGAGGGAGAGGAGCGTTAGGGGTGGGAGGGACGAGAGGATGGATGGGGAGGTGGAGAGGGAGTTTGGGGAGTTGGTTGGGGAGAGTCTGAGGAGGGGGGTGGATAAGGGAGGGAAAGAACGATGATGGTGGAGTGCCGGGCGATGGAGAAGATAGTGCTAAAATTCTGTGGTTCATGGAGTGCATACTACGAGGAGTACTAGTCATATCAGCTCCTGTCCGTCCAGAAAAGAAGAACATTGGGTCGTGAAGGTATTGGACACCAGCAAGACGCTTCGCCTCCAACCAAATTTTCCGCACCGAACCCTATCTTTAAAAACTCATCTCCTTCCTCAATGAATGTCCTCCGGCTCTATTCTCCCCTGAAAATACGTCTATTTTCTCATATCACATCATCCTTTTAGAACCTAAAATACAAGCTTCCGACTCCGAGTATCTTACAATCACACATCTTCCACCACATGCACCCCATCAATCAACCCCCGCAGCCGCTCCCTCAATGATATCAGAAATCGGCACATCAATCACATCATCCATTATCCTCAATAAAACCGGAGCCCGAACCCGAACCCGAACCCGAACCGGCTCGCTGGTGCTAGTCGGGCTAGCAGACGACGGCGTTGCGCAGAGAGTCTGACTCTGCGCATAAGTATGGGTATGCTGTAAACCCATGAGGCCGTGGTGTCGATGTCTATGATGCAGGGTTGGACGCGCGGATGTGAATGTTGCGGTGAGCAGGGCTGTGAGGAGGAAGAGGATGGGTTGCATCTTTCTAGAGTGCTTGGAGGGGGCCAAAGGTAGATGGATGTCGGAGTATCGATTCGAAAGTAGATGGGTTGCTGTATAGAATGACTGTGAGTATAGTGTATGGGGGCTGGTATATCTTTCGGGAAGAACAGGAGGCGATTTCAATAAAGAAAACTTAATAGATAAAAGATACGTGGTCGAACATGCTCTTTTCCCCATTAATTAGTTGTGAAAAAAAGAAGGGATGTCTACGTGCGAAACGAACCATTTGAGGCAGTTTGAGGCTTATCAAAAATAAAGACCGACAATTGCAAAAAGATAGTGTCATGCTCTGCAGCGACGGTAAAAATTGGATTGTAGAATTTGAAACAGCTCAGCAAAGAATGAATGTCGGCAAGGAAAACCAGAGAGAACAAAGCATTTTTCCATTTTCCTACTGAAAAGATTCCCTTGGGAAAGCTAGACCAAGGGACTTCTCCTAGGTAAAACATTACCACTTCATCCTATATACAGGATTACGCTCGTTCGCCTTCCAGACGTTGAAAGTCTTCATCATCAAGCTCACTCACGAACTTGCCAATCCATGCGCCGTCAAGAACTTCTGGATGACATGATACGCGCCCGTCGAGTTGTAATGCAGATTGATCCCATGCGCACTGTTTGGCTGGATGTACGTCTCAAACGCGCTCGCGGCCGGGAATGCCATTTTGGATTTTGCAGGGATAGATGCGAGTGCTGGATCGCCGGTGGCGAGACAATCGCCGCCACAGTAAATTGCATCTTGTCCTACACAACGAGTTAGGCGCTTTTTTCTTGGCCAATAAATCGAGGAATGAAGATCTTACGGCCAGTAAGGATCTGCACTGGTCCTTTAAAGCCGGGTGCCACGTAGGGTCCACTCCCAATGGTCAAAAGTTCACCAAGAGTATAGGGAAACTTGGAGGATTCGGCGAACAATAGTATGCTTGGGTCGAAAAACTCTGGTAGAAGGAAGGCGAACTGATTGCTACCAGCATCGGCCCAGGTAAGGTATCCAGACGGGAGGTCTGCGGCTTTGGGCAATTGATATGGCTCAATCCCCGCAAACAAATCGCCTATGTCTGTTGTTTGAAGTATTTCCTGCACTTCCCCAAGCGTGATGTTGAGACTTGATAATCCGTTCGCAAATTCAGCGAGGTTCGACGCAGAAGGCACGAGCGTAGACAGAGCTCCAGACACGGCCGAATAGCTAATGTTCCCGAATCTCAAGGGTTGATTGAGACGAGCTAATTTGCTGTCCCAGCTTGCAACCGTCGCCGGCAGGAATGAACCGTTCTGACTGAACCCGGTAAGAATAAGTCCATCGCTGGCAGTCGGATGCGAGATGGCTAGGGCAACTGACAACGTCGAGCCGAAAGAGTGGCCGACGTGAACTACCTTGTTGAAGGCATGCGGGACGCTCGGTAGAGAGCCTTTTCGCAGCATCATGGTAAGTTCGTACAAAACAGACGTCTCGGCTGGAACTTGTAAGACACTCAGGGGATCCGCTTTGGAGGAATTGCCCTCGCCGAGACGATCAATTGACAGCGTGCAGAAGCCATATTGTTCGACAGCGACATCGATGTAACTATAATTGAAGCTGTTGTACGGAAGGTCCCAGTATCTACGCGCGTCGAGACATTAGTCTAACGCTCAAGCACAGAAGGACAAGAACGTACGTCTTATCGAATCCAAGACCGTGTGTCAGAATCTGTACAGTTGGGTTCGTGCCGCTCTCTGCATCAGGTTTGCAGAATTTGGCGCTGATGTTGTAGATGCCAGTCACAGTAGCATAATCCAGAAGGGCTTCTTCGGTGAAGTTGCCGCGAATACTCGTCAAGTTCTGAGCAAATGTAGTCGCGTCCGCGTTGCCTTTTAGAGTAGGAATATCAAATACTCCATTACGAGCTGAAATGGATACAGGAACCGTAATATTCGTGCATTGCTTAGCTACGACTGAGGCAGTGAACAGTGTCGCCGTCAAGAAACGTAAGTTGTACATGGTAGTCTATGTCAAAATCTTACAATAAGAATAGAATGAATTATGGGAGAGCAGGCAGATGAAAAGCAAGCTTGGATATTTGTTGACATTTTACAACGGATCAAGCACCGTGCACCATCATAGAATCGGTACCTCGAAGCCCAGATTCCGATTCCAAAAATGTTTTGCGTCATGGTCATTATTATCGTTCTGCAGCTTGATGATGGGTCGGGTAAAGCATGCCGTTGCCCTTGGGCCCTGGATGTCAACCTTGTTACAGTGCTGTGGAAGTCTGGACCTGCGGGGATCAATACAGTCGGGACAAAAGGTAGACCATGGTTGATTAGCGGGATGCGATGTCGTGTTCCCAGATAGAGACATAGGGCAAGAAATATGCGGTTAGACCGATGACGAGTGTTCCGAATAGGATCAAGTTGTTGACTTTAGCTTTCGCTTTGCGGGGGTTGATCGATCTCAAATACCAACACCCTGGCTAGCGTCCACGGATCCAATTTCCGCTCGTACAGATTCTGTGGCCACCAGGGACAGACAGCTGCAAAAGTTTGACGTCAGTAACGTTGATGAGTTTTCTTCGATCGAGTGAACTCACTCCAGTGTATGCTACACTATGATAATATTGGCTTTGTCGTGCTAAACCACTATCATCCCATCTCTTCATACAACAGCCCATGATCGAAGGCCTCCTGATGAAGCGCAGGAGGCATATACGTAGTGGAAAGTCTTTCGACATTGCCTTTGCCAGTCTCAATCACCGTTGCGTACATGTGAGGAGGTCGACCTCTACGCTGAGTGCCAACGTCTTTTCCAACTTCAGGAAGCAGAGAATCGTTTTACATAATCAGCTTCGAAGCCATATTAGTATTCACTGATAAGGGAAATATTCAAGTGTACCTACAGGGAAACGAGATTCGTGATGTGAAATCTCGTAGTGAGGAATAGGTTGCGCCGGCTGGTTGCAGGCTCGAACCCGAGTCCAAGGTTATCACAATGCATGACGATGAACGGGGCGTGAACATCTCCTTGCAGGACAAATGCTGTGTGATAAAAAAACAAATAAACTCTGCATACAAGAAGTAAACGACTAGCTGCAAGAATCCGTATTTCCTCGCATCAGGGGAACGGCTAATCGGTCATAAGGGAGAAGTCCTGAGTAGATCTAGACAGACAGAGCGTATATCAATGGACAAATGGTCGTTTAGGTGTCTCGTTATTCTCAATCATTGGAGATGAGACGTTCAGTAGATATAGGCGGTGTAGCATTGACAGGCACTGATATTATGACCTCAATCTGGTAGACGTGTTTCGTCAGGCCCGTGACTGAACTTGCCAGATGGTCAATGCTGCCCCGAGCAAGATGTAGTTGTCAGCGTCCGACATGATTCTTTGGTTACTCAGAATCCGCCATTGCTGCTCCTAGGCAACTGCCAATACTGAGGTTGACACCAGGCATCTCAAACCAGAACTGTGGAGGGCCACAAGATCACGGAGCCAATAAAGGTATATCATGCCCATGTACCATAGGAGATGGATAAGTGGTTACGTGACTTCATGGAGAAATCATCCATAACATCTGGCAAGTGGCTTGGAGAATGTCCCCTCAAGACCAGTGTCGCTGTTTGCCAGCAAGCCTTCTAGAAAATCTGTGGCTGAACACGGTGAGCTGTCAAAGAGAGGCGGACGTCTCGCAGGTTCCAGATCAGGCGGTCGGAATAACCGCTCGAGCTGTGTAATCTTCAAACATCTCAATGGCATGCTTCGTGGTGAGATATTACCTTGGACTAATGGTGATTTTGGAGGCTAGAGGTACGCTCTTCTTGCGCTTCCCTGCTGTTGCCGCAGAGCTATTGGTGACCGGCCGGTTGGGCTCCAGCTTGTCATTGATGTCCAGGCTCATCGCAATGGAGTTGCTTGTAGGGTTGGCCTCATCAAGCGCCGTTCCTGGACCGTTTTCTTCTCCAGCTAATGCAGCTTTGTAATGCTCTTCCAATGATGTGAGAGTAGGAGCGGCACCAGGCGGTTTTAGAGGGGCATGTTTTGGGTCAATCTTGAAGAAGCACATGCTTGAATGCGGCAAAGAGGACTGGGGTTCTGGTGAGACAGTGGTGCTGATGGTATGCATGCAAGAAGAAAGGTAGAGGAAGAGATTGGAGCGCATATAAAGTTTGTGTATATGCGGTGCAATGATGTTGAAAGGTGAGATGGAGATGGGGTCGATGGACACGTCGTTCATGCGGAGATCTTCCCCCCGTTCGGAGAATATCAGTGGTGGCTGCAGCATGGCGTCGGAGGGTCGACGAATCATGAGACGAAACAGTAAAGAGAGGAGATCAGTAGAGGAATACACTAGTATCGGAAACATTCCGTTGTCGTACTGTATCTTCTCTGGCTCTGACTCTTTAGATACATGACTGCTAGATACTTCCGGTACATTTCCCCTTCAATCGGTGCACCGATTTGTTCAGCGCTGTAAAGCATGGTCAAAACACAAGTAAACCCCATACAGGAGCAGCACACAACGCCAGCATCGTTAACTCATCAGGGGCAATCTGTACCCGGATGATCCAGGCCTTTGCAAATCAGGCAAATGCTCGCCTTGCAATGAGGACACCTGAACGAGCCGCTCACGAACTTGTTCGGTCGCCTCGCCATCCGATTCAACTCGGCAACACGGTCATCAATCGCCTGCTCAACAAGGCGAGGTGAAATGAAATATGAGCACGTAGGGGCCGGACAGTAGATACGTTTGTCCGTGTTTATCTCCTCGCGTTTATTTCGGTATGCTCTGAATTCAGTATCGGAGAGCACCTCGTATGCATATGCGTCTGGCAGAGCTTTGCCACACGCACAGGTGGGCGGCATCCTTGAATCGTCTTTTGATGCAAGGACGAAATTTGTACGCAAGCAACTTCCATGGTGCCAGTGTTGCGTTTGGCTCGGCTGATCAATGGCTCCACATGTACGGACCATCTTGTCGTTTTCATGTCCATTGCCACGGCAAGAGAAACATCGCATAGGGATGATGTATTGCATGGCCTTTTCTTTTTGCACAGTCACATAGTTGCCGATCAAAGTGGTATCAAGTCCATCGCGGGCCATTTCGATTTCTTTGCATGCTATTTGTTCGACGATGGTTTGTATCTCTTTTTCCATTCTGCGAGCGTCCCAGCGGCCAACGATTCCTAAGCTTCTTTCAAATACTTTTTCCTGGCTCATCTCGGATCTTAAGAAATTGGCCCTCTGGGCCAAGAAGGCTTTTTCTGTGTCTGTCATCGTTAAGAGCATCATGTCGCGTGAGAGTCCGTGGCCTTCGGTGTTGCTTCCTGCCTCGAAATCCAGACGGCTTTGGTGTTGAGGTGGCACCCTCGGTGTGTCCGTATTGATGACAATTGGGATCGAGCCGCGACCTCGTGGATTCAGATATCGAGACAGACCACGGCTTCTGACACGCTCACGGTCTGTGCCTATGTAAGCTCGTATAAATTGCCAAAGAAGACTGCAAGCTGGACCCTACCTATATTACTGTCGCTATCGCGATGTGGTTTTCCACGAAGCAACAGTCGGAACAGATGGGATTCTCCTTGTTCAATTAGCTACAGATTCCTAACACCTACTTCTCGATATACTTGCCTGGTACAAGTTGGCTCACACTCCCAGTCCCACGCTCTGTGTACACGTCAGCTCGAAGGAAAGACGTCAAACTGCAATTTTAATGCCAACCTGGTGCTTCTGTGGAGATACCCGTTTCATGAGTTTCCGGGCTATCACGGCCCTTTAAGAGCCAACTCCACAATTTTGAGACTTCGAACTTCATATTATCACATTTTCTTATATATGGGATCAATATGATGTATCAATACACATATATACTCTCACATCAACAACGCACAGTTGAAAAATGAACCTCGATACATATAATTACAATTCTACAGGAAATCTGTTCACTCCATTTCACAGTCCTGCCTTGAATGGTGCAACGCTAATATGCCTTGACCTTACCCGAATTGACAATGCAAATTTCCGCAGATGTCAATGAATACTATATTAATGATTGGAATTCAAAATACTGTTGAGCAAGGTCTGGTCCCATTGAACAAGTGCAAGACTCAATTGAGAGTTTCATAAGATAAGGCGATGGAGCCTGGGATATTGATGAGCACCTTGGTGCTATGTAATTTTCTTTCAACTCAGTAAAGAAGATGCACCCGCCGAATACTATTTTAAACATAGCCTGTTCTCTATAATCATTGAACTGCTTTGCAAAGAACATGAGCAATCATAAGGAGGTTTGATGACAAAAGACTTGTCTAAATGGGGCTGGGACCATCTCTACTTGTCCATTAGGGACCACTTGAAACCCAAGCAATCTCGACAGAATCAGATATCGATACACCGGCTATCATCTAGGTGAGCTTACATACTGGTATGCACGCACCACTATGGAACACACTAGCCATGCTGGACAACCCTCCATTGTGAAAGGCTGATGGCAAAAGTATTGTCCACTTGATGGCGATTCCTTTCGTCAACTTGGTATGGATAATCGTTCAGATTCATACCAATCTCAGAAGAATTGAGGATCGATACATTTGATATTCCAAACGGATTAGACGGCTATCATCAACCTTCGATCATAAAATAGGGGCTGATGAAAAACTAAGCGAGTGTTGCCGGGGAGACGGGCAAAGCTAAGGAGCGAGTCAAAGAGCAAGTCTTACCGAACACCAGCGAGCGAGTGTCCTAAAGCATGCACTGCCAGATCACACCCTCCTTTAAGTGTTTCTTGAAGCAGCGTTTAGACGTGAATTTGGGGACTGGATGCTTTGACAATGCAGGGATGGGCCACACCAATATGTTCATTGGCTAGAATTGGTGGTTTTGCTGCCCCTTCCAGTGCCCAATGATGCAGGGTTTTCGCAAAGCGATTATGTTGAAGCCATGGTTCGTCAGACTATGACGAACTACGACCTATCAATGCTCAGGCTGGCACGAGGGGGGCTTCAATACGTAGCAATTTCAGTAAGAGTGGAGAGGTGATTTATCGATCCCCTTAGAATCTGCTCCTGATGATCGGCTGTCGTGCTGAGGCAGATAAATACACTCAATACCTTTGGGAATAAATAATACTTGCCCATATAAGATGACACTGGAATCGTCATGTTTCTAACGGCCTTGCATTTCGGGCAAGCCATCAAATTTGGGGGTTCGGTTCGCATTCGCGTGATCGCTGTATCGGTCTGCAGTTCGCCGGTGTGACAGCGGGCGCTAATGTGGGGCCTAAACTTCCATTGAGAAATTAATGGATGAGGAGAATCGAAGTAAACAACCGAGACCATTCGTCACCAACACTACCAGAACCCTTTACCTTCAACCTTTCAACTCGGCAGACTCTCATCAGAAAACATAGAAGCTTATCGTGTGATTATAAACCATCAAAATCGCATATGATCCTAAGAACAAACACACCGTCTGCCGCATTGAAAGACTGGCGGTAACATGAAGCATCGATCAAAGGAACCTTACCGGTGGCAGCAATTTCACAAGACTCCTTCGCAGGATTTGGAATATTCCAATTCAGTATTGAGGCCAACCTACCAATTTGTCTAAATCTCCAATACCCACAAGCCATCTAGCATGAACCCTCCGCCCCCTCCTCCTCCACCACATGGCACCAATTCAGGCAGTCGCTCAGGCTTACCACCTGGCAATTACGATATC
The DNA here is from genome assembly GCA_000442125.1 of Opeltia flavorubescens. NCBI lineage: Eukaryota > Fungi > Ascomycota > Lecanoromycetes > Teloschistales > Teloschistaceae > Opeltia > Opeltia flavorubescens. Next base: position 516,905 of record KE546974.1, read on the forward strand.
TTTGTTATCCCTCCACATTCTGCTGGTTCCGGATTTCTCTACCTGCCTTCACTTCAAACGCACCGAAACAGTTTCCTGGCTGGAGTAGGATGCACACTGGTGGCGGTAGCTATATGGACTGTCGTCTTTCCAGTGCTGAGGGAATGGTTTGCCACAATAGTGGCCAGTGGAGGTATGGCCGTCGTGGTGCTCCTCATTGGGGTTGGTGTTGCTGGATGGGCTTGGGGCAAAACGCAAACAGAAGCGGGAGGATCGCATACTGGTGGCGCAACGGGAGCATCTGCAAGCAGCAGCCATCCAGCTGGTGGTCCTCCACCGCAAAACACAGCCCCTCCACCTCCGCCGCCGCCCCCTCCTCCTCCTACCCAGCCCGAACAACCAATTCCCGAGCCCGAACCAAGGCCACCGCCCTCAAGACCACCGCCTCCGCATTCCTCATGGCAGCGAGCACAGACCGGACCCGCTGGTACTGGAGGAACTCCACGCGCTGGGGGGGCTGCTTTTGGTGCAGGTGCTGGTGCAAGCACTGGGACGACAAACGCGGGTGCTGCTAAAGGCGCTTGGGAAAAGGCAAGGGAGGAGACACGAAAGAAGGAAGAGGAGCGAAAACGGGCGGAAGAATTGCGTAAAAAAAGAGAAGAATTGGAACAAGAGAGGATAAAGCAAAGGGAAAAAGATGCCCGGGAAAGGGAGGTTCGAGAGCGGCGAGAAAAGAGGGAGCAGGAGCTCAAGGAACGGGCACAGGAGCTCAAAGAAAAAGCCCAAGCAGCTCCACCTCCACCTCGCCATACAGCCCCTAAAGCTGAAAATCCAAGACCAGAATCACCTACTAAAAGACACCAGCAGCCCACAGCAAAAACAGCGACAGAAGATGATGCTTACTCTTTCCGACCTTACGATAAGCCCAAAAGACCTACCCATACCGCCACTACAGCATCATCCATCTACTCGGAATCATCCTACGCCCCCTCTCAGTCAACAAGCCGGACAACGCCGCCGCCGTCCCATCGGGGTCCTTACCGTAACAAGGATCCCGATAAGATCGTGCTCAAAGCTGTGTACTCGTTCAACAACGCCTTCACGAGACTGCCAATAGCGCAGTTAGTATCCGGTGCAGGGTCGGTAACTGACGGTTTGGTCCTCCGTATTACCACCGAAGGCCTTTTCATTGACGACGACGTCCGAGGAGTTCCCCAACGCGAATGGGATGTCAAGGCATGGACGCTGAAACTGGTAGAGGTATGGTGTCCCCACGTAAACGCATTGGGAGCGAGTTCTGGCTCCGATCCATCCCCCGCTGCAGCGCGTACAGGCAAATCTGGATTCATCTTCAGCAGCAAGGAGAAAGATGCCACCAAGGCACCGTCCACTGAAGAATCGGATCACTTTGTTGCGTACTTGACGTCTGCTTGCAAGAGTCCATTCAACCCTGCATCTTCCGCCGCACGTTCTTCGTGGCGGACAGCCACTTCGGAAAATAGATCTAACGCTGGTGTGTCACAGACTGGTGAATTCAAGGGATTACATGTCCTGAGAGCCAACATTCGCGATGCGGAGGGCAAACGATATATTTTCGTACTGCAAGAGGAGGAAGGCTGGAAGGTCGCGGTGGGCCTTCAACGACTCAGGAGAGGCACACAAGTACGAGCGCTCGGTGTGAGTGGCATGAGCGCGAATGAAGCAAAAGGGATTCTGGAGAATATGGGATGGCCAAGATAAAACCTTTTTTTCCTTTTGACTGGAATGTCAACAAAAACCCCTGCGGGTACCTCTCGGACATACACCATCACACTTTCGGGAGATGGTAAGGAGCGAGCATCAGCATGACTAGCATATGAGCGACGGAGTTTCTTTTTCTTCTGTTCATCAGACCTTTCTACATACCCCCCTTGCAAATTGTTGGATGTTGGAGACAGGAATTGTCGATAGGATGTGTCCAGTGTCACAGTGTCATAGGTAGGAGAAGTCACAGACTTCTACACTTCAACCTAAAATATGGATGGAGCAAAGAATTTGAGCTCCTTTCAAGTGCATAGTCTCGAGCTGCGTGATATTCATCCATATTAGGTCCCTCAAAGTTTTATCGTAAGTCATTGATTAGGATAGACTCAAGAGAATTTTGTTGACGATTTCTACTTATCTGACACGATTCTGAATAGAGCACGACCGATTTTCTGCGATCTATGGAGTAGATTTTTCTGGACTGAATTGCGTTGTGTTCACCTGTTCCTGTTGCCACATGGTAGGCTTAATTGAAAGAGCCCCTGAATCGAGTGCGATAAAAGCCGTAAAATCTACGTCATACCGTATGTTCAGCTCGGTGCCTAACCGCATTATCAGAGAATGCCTCTTTACACCCCCTCATTCAAATTGTAGAATGAGAGTTATGCTATTCAGCTTTTGAGCAGTATACGTACAGCTAGCTTTGAATATGTAGTAGGTTTCATAATGGTAGCAAGGTGCGCATTCAAAGGCCTCGTGTCATTGGATCATTCATTCCAAACAAAAGCTATTCATCAGCGTTTCGCTCATCAGTAATTTGACTCGTTCAAAGAGCTCAAGGTAACATAATTTCTCGGAACGTGATTTTAATCGTTGCCTACTGTTTCTTCTTTATCAGTTCTGTTACTGGGCTGGAGGTTCGTCGTAAGAACTTCTATCAGCTCTCGCACAGAGACATTGACTCGTCAAAAGCCACGCGAAAGCTTACCAAAAGGAAAAATCATGGATCAAATCCCCTTACGTCCAGCGGAAGATCCTCGTCGTCAAGAGATAGAAACCTCTAGGAAGTCAATTAAGGTTTTCACGAAGCCCACCGACTTCTCATTCTCCCAGAAAATCGGCAACCAGGACAACGACGGTCTACCAGGATATGCGCCATTACGAACCGAAGGCGAGATCCATATCAGAGTCTCCAACCGCCCAGCCAGCGAGCAATGCATCGAGGTAGAGACTGATCTCATCTCCAATGACCCTGCCCTGCCCGTTGGAATAGTCTACAATGAAAACGGTATATCGATTACCAGTCCACCAAATGTTCTCCTGACCCAAGACATCAACGATCCCCATGTATTCATCAGATCAACAATCCACATCTCCCGCAACCTCCGCCTCCGGTCCTTCCACCTCGAAACCGCCTCCCTGGCCATCTTCGCCCCACACGACATCCCCGTCCGCTCTCTCAGTCCAATCACCATCTCCGCTCCATCCTCACTACTCGATATATCGACTTCCACAGCCCCCTCCCCATTCCGCATCGATGCCCGCTCCATATACCTCACCAGCACCTCCGGGCCCGTTACCGGGGACTTCACCCTCCGTGACACTCTCACCATACATACAACCAGCAGCAGCATAGACATCAACCTCGCCCTCCTCCCCTCAGAATCCAACTCAACCACCACCCCCGCACTCCTAGACTTAAAATCCGCATCCGGCTCCATCACAGTCCGCACCTCCACAATCTCCCAGCCGGGGAAAATCCCAGATCGAGACTACCGCTCCACCATCCACACGAACAGCGGTTCAATTACTGCATCCCTCGTCCACGGCTCCCTCACAGACCTAAAATCCGACAGCGGTTCCATAAACGCGGAGCTCCACCCCCACGGCACCGCAACCCTAAGATCCGATATTTCCACTCGCACCCTCTCAGGAAGGACGGAAGTGAACGTCCACCCTTCCCTCACCGACGCCACGACCCCGCTTCGAAATTTCTTCGCTCAGTATCACGGCGTCTCCGGCTCCATGCGCATTTCCTACCCTGCGCAATGGGAGGGGAAAGTGGAAGGGTCGACTGTGAGCGGGGGTATAGCCGTTGTGTGGCCTGGACTGAAGGTTGAGGAGAATCGGAGCGGGTGGGGGATGCATAGGTTTAAGGGTGAGAAGGGGACGGAGGGGAAAGGGGTGTTGGGGTTTAAGGATGTTAGTGGGAGGGTTGAGTTGAATGGTGCGGTGGCGGTGGTTGCCGTTGGCTGTGAAGAGGGAAGTGGAGGGAGGGGGAGGGGGAGAGGAATGGAGGCTGGCGTGGGTAATCATTGGGAAAGAGTGGCGAGGGAGGAGGATACGGAGACGGAGACGGAGGTTGGGGATGAGGTTTTGCTGACACCGACGAGTGAGGCTGGGGATGAGTGGTTGTCGGTCCAGTGAACGGTCTTTATTTCATGTTCAAATTTACCTCGGGGTGTATGTAAGCTAGGGAACGGTCATTTCTTGTCTTGGTTTTTGGCAAGTCGAGTCCTTTTATACTGTCTATACTCGGAGACCGCTTTATCAGCGGATAGTCAGGGTTACTTGGGGGGGGGGGGGGGGGATAATCTAAAGGGGACCAATTTGTAGGACTAGAGGTATAGGGTTCTTAAGAGAAAACATTTGGAATTAGAATTATCAATTCTTCCCATCCTCCATCCGTTTTGATCTCATGCATCAAATTAACATATACTTGCACGCTGATCCAAACCTATGAATATCAAATGCCAAAGCAAATCCAAACCGAGGACGTCGTCGCGCCATTATACTACTTTAACACGGATGACTCGTGCACATGATCCAAGCCAGCGGCGCTATGCTAGGCGGCGGCACTGATAATTCGAGAACGCCGATTCCCACGGTCATCGATTCATTTTTGGAACTTTCCTTTCCTTTCCCGATTCACTCATATGTCCTTACTGGATTTTAGAAGTCAGCCTCCCCTTCTCGTGTAATTCCCATTCACCTCTACCATTTACCATCCTCATCGTACTAATCTTGAGCTGGAACCCAGTTCCCACCTCTGGGGCAATACCCCTTTTTGAGTCTGCTTTATATCGACTTCCTCGTCTGCCTCGTCCTCGTTGTCACGGATTCTCAGCCCGTAACATTGAGCGTAGTTGCCCGGAGGAAGCATTTCTGATCTGGCGCTGATTGCGCCCAGAAAATTCTAACAGGCTGGATGGTAGTAGGCTCACCAGGCCGTATGTGATCATAGCACGGACGTAATACATGTGCCCTACGATCTCGTCACAGCACGTCGAATATATTTCTGGTAATCGGTGCTTCGCCTTTCTGCACTGGGCTCCTCGGATCCTCGTCTTGTGATGCCTTGGGCCTCATTATCGTTTGCTCGAACACCGAGGACCCTGCCAGATCTCCAGCCGCTGTCCTGTGGAAGGGACTGGCTGTGAACTCTGCCGCGCGAGGTGAAAGTATCGAAGGTGTCTTGGGAACGTCATCGACCACATCTCGATCCACCTCTACCGTTTGGACTTGGCGAAAATTAAGGGGTTGCGGAGCCTGTTTGCGAGTTGGGATGCTGCTGAAGCCTCCCGGTAATGGCTTCGGTGAGCTTGCGGGTAGAGGTGGAGCAGCATTTGCATCAAATGCTTCCCGAGTGCTGGTGGCTGCCGGGAGATTCGTGGCCAATGATCGCATTGAAGTTAATGGTGAGCTTATTGTTTCGGGTGAGACTTCATGCTTTCCATCAATGTCCTCATTAGCTTTGGGAATATCTTTGATGAGGATCGCCGTGTCTGGCATTTGCTCCGGTTCTTCATCCATGACTGTCTGCTCCTGACTTTCATTCGTACCCTTGCTAGGAGACCATTGCATGTCTGCAGGCGCCGAGGACGGGCCTGGAGATACAGCATCTGTGGTGTTCAGTTGACTAAATTGAGCAGAGCCGGGCGGGCTGAATGAATTAGCTCTGACAGGTGTACTTTCATGCTCCCTTTTCAAGGAACTCATGAGAGGTTCTTGGTGTGAATTTCGGTGCGAAGATACTGGACGCGAAGCTTGAGAATCGGTATCCGAATCAATCTTAGAATTCAAAATTCTAGCATCCGCCACCTTCCACCCCTGCCATTTCGAAAAGCTCGGCCCAAGATTAGAACTCGGCCTCTTGGATAGTTTACCTCGGAATTCGTTTAGCTGGTAAATAAGGTTCATATTTGGACCAATCCATCTGCTCCGACTTTTCACGGCGTCGTATGCTTCTTGTACGGATAGCTGTGGATTTTTATACAAACCATAAGCCACAACCAAACTAGCTGAACGGCTGACCCCACATTGGCAATGGATGAGGACTCGCTTCCCGTCATGAACGCGCCGATCGATCAGTTCGCACAAGCTCAGAAGATCGTTCACAAGGTTGGTATTGTGATCCCAAGGGATATGTATATATTCAGGCCTTGGCTTAGTCGCTTTCGGGGTATTGGTTGCGGACCTGTGTCCCTCATCCGAGATGCTATCAAAAGTAGAGCTGAAGGGGGCGTCGACGGCAGACGGGGGCTCTGATATGCTCTCGCGACTGGGTAAAGCCTTGATTGCTGTCTCTGAAGACGAACCTAGGATGTTTTCTGTGGCAGCCAGGAATGGATTTTTGACTTCCCGTGCAACGTTTAATACAACGTCAAACTCTGATGCCTCGGTATCACTTGGTTCGAGGTATAGGAATACATTAGGCTCGTAGATACAGATCGGTCCTTGAGGATAAGCAGGCGATTTCGCTTCTCGTGATAAGGGTAAATCATAATCTGGCTCCTCTTGGACGTGTTCAAGCATCTGTACTTTAATGGGAGAAGCTTGTGAGTCGATTGATGAATGTCGCGACAAGCTTAGAGGTGGTCGCCCCTTGTTTGGTCGATTCGGGACAGAGGCATTGCCGAACGGTGGTAGGCGCATACCACCCTCGGGGGCCATTGTAGGAGAGGATATCGTCGTCATAGTCGAAGCTGTCTGGAGGTACCTGATTGTTCGCTGCTGAGGCTCTGCAGGTGTCGGAGGAACTGCTTGGACTGTTCTGTCGCTTGCTTGACCGGAAGCGCCAGATTCGGGTGTTGTAATCGTTAACCCCAGATTGCTCGGTCGTCTCCTTGGGGGTTTAGGAGGCACTATGAAAGAAGGGGTTGGCGGTGCGGAAGAAGCATGATTTGAAGACGCATTCGGATTTGTGCGAAGGGATAATTTGGGGTGCTGTGATACGGGTCGCGTCGAAGCTGTGGTGTTCACAGACAAATTTTTCATATTTCTCATCTTCTTGCTGGGCGAATCAGCGCGATTGAGCCCTGGTAGTGTGGAAAAGGGGCTTGCAGGCGAATTCGCAGAGTCAGGCGTGGTGGTTGTAGCAATTGAGCTTGTGCTCAAGGACTTGAACGATGACATAGGCAACAAAGATGTAGCGGATTCTGGTGAAGAACCTGGTGATGGCTCTGTTATGGCTGAATCCATGGTAGAGACTGTAGTTGTTGGGGACGACTCGGCGGATTCAAAGGTCGAAGTAGAGTCTCTGCGGAATAGCTGAGATGAAATACTCGAATTTTGCGAATGTTGTTTTGCAGTCCAGCCTGCAGAAGGCTTTAGAATGCTATTTCTCTCAACTTCCGACCTGAAATGATCCTGTGTATCGTAATCGTTCCCCAAGGCGGACATGGACGAAGCCAGAGATGTTAGCAATGGCTGAGGACTAGTTTGTTCCGGCATAGCTGTTGCGCATCCACTATACGAAGCTCCACCTCCTGAAATATCAAGGCAATCTCTTCGGCCATGAACCGTGAAACGTGAGTCGCTTACGCCCTTGGAGCAAACATTGAGGCGTGGATATGGGAATCGAGATGCCGCAATTGTAGCTGAGAGAGCCTGAGTAGACATACTGTCAGCAATCGCGACGTGTTCCACCGCGAACGACAAGAGGCCAGATACCTCGCAGATAGGAAATCAAGGAGGACTGAGGAACGGATATGATGGTAGTGGTAGCGCCGCAAAGTGTGGTCGCAAGTATCAAAGGTGCATGGGATCTGTGATTGAGCAACTCACTGTGGAAGCGCTGGTACCACAATCGGCCCAGTGCTGGCGCTAAAGGAGAAGGATGTCTGGCAGTTTCTCTAGACTCGTTGCCTGGGTCGTCCTGGCTTGCCTATTGACAAGGTTTCACGAGAACCGTCGAAGGCGCAGAGGCGAATGATGGCTGCAGGAAAGGCCCTGATTGACCTGCCAGAGTCGAAGCAGAATGGAAACACTGAAGAAAGAGAAGAAAGGGTGACTGTAGGGACTCGAGGAGCGGCGAATGTGTGGTTTCAAAGCGCCAGCAAGCCAATAGGAGTGGGGGATCAACTGGTCATTGGTCCGGTAGCCGCTGAAGTTTGAATGTTACCAATAATAAACTTCAACAGCAGCCTTAGGTTGGCCTGTGAGATGAACCTGCAGCCTCTTCCGGTCGTCAAATGAGAGTAAAGAGATGAACCTCTCTTGTGATTTGCGAAGTTTATATGATTGATCGCATAAGTTGGAGATTCACCTGGGCGCAAAGGTTGGTTGAGAGAGAGACAGCGGGGTTTGTTGTCTTTGGCTATTTACGGTACACAAGTTGGCGATCGTTCTTTCTGTTTCTCCAGATGATCCAGATAGCGGATTCTGCAGGCCATAAATTGTGACGTCGAAAGGTCGGTAGGGAGCGATATGGTTAAATTGGAGGAAGACTCTGGAGACTCTTGGAAAGCAAAGAGGAGAAAGATGGTGGAACGGGGCGTCGACGCTAAAGTCGAGGTATCCTAGTACGGCGTTTCATGTTTGTTTCTGTTTTTAGACCCTTGTTCCATTTTCTGTCCCTTGCTTCTTTCATCGAGCATCCACTTTTCCCATTTGAGTGACTCGTGCGTTGAGAAGGAGCCCATCTTGCGCATCAAAGTCATGCTATTCAGTGCAAAGGTTCAATATGACCTTTGACAAGGCTGCAAATACCTGGACAGTCCCTCTTTCCTGGATGGGAGTGATTGGATAGAGATAGATCACCAACAATGATCTGTTTGAACCCTGGTCAAAGGCAAATCTAAGATCTGACCAGATCGAGATGGGAGGTTCTTTAAGCCGACGTCACATCAACAATCCCTATTGCACAGAATAATGAAGCATCTTCGGTACCAAGAAGTTGAAGTAGAAGTAGACTGCTCTGATTGACACTGTGGGTCTGGAGATATCAAATGGCAAGGATCTCCGCAGTCCTATGTGCCTGTGCGTGATTATCACCTCATCTAATGCGGGCGCAAACCTCCACTCGGCTGAATTGACGAATTTCTTGCCCCGCTTGCCGTGACCTTATTTGCTGTTTTCCCTTTTCGTCCCAACCTTCATACCACCAATTAGCACCAGTGACTTTTGCTATCCAAGAACCACAAGCATTCAATTGGCGAATAGGAACTTGCATAGCTTCTGTGAACGTTTCAAGAGTTTGACAATCAGAAAGACCATTATCTGTTTGCGCTTGTGCTATTGATAGCATGCGATGAAAACAAGAAGTCATCAGAACCGACTATACTATCAGTATGCCTTCGTATACTGAGAAGCCACATCAAAATCTACGCGTCACGGAAGACGTAGATTCATCTCAATCTCCATCCTCTCCACCAGAGGTAAGAAAGCACGCGTCTTTGCTGGACCAATCAAACAACCTCGCTACGTCACCACACCATCACCGCTACAAATCCGTCATCCCAATCGATCCCTCGGTTACTATTCCTCCGCTTACTTCGAATCAACAAAGGCCAACCTCGTCGCCGTCATCCCTCCCGGGAAGCACCCCGTCCCTCTCCACCGTACGAGGCTCCTACTTCTCTAGTCAGCCCGGATCAACCGGTATTGAAGCCCGCTCACCGGCAAACAAACGAGCACCCGCATCTCGTAGCAGCCATGGCATCGCAACCGCAAACGGTCCTCCTCCGGCCTTGATCACTCGACGTTCCTGCCACGGAGAACCCTGGAGAAACCCGTCACCCGTCGATCAGCCCGACCCATCGTCAAACTCATTGCAACCGTTGCGGAAACCCGATAGTGGTAATTCAGTACTTACCCGGCGGAACAGCCTCAATGCAGGCATGGACGGAGAATCAAAGTCGGGTACTATGAACGGAATATCAGGAGCTCATCGCCCTCCTTCGTCCCACAGGCATACGCCAAAGGAGGACGATGATGATGACACTTTGCGTACTTTTGGTGACACCCGCAGGAGATATCCCGTTTCAAGGAGCACGCATGGAGCGGGGCGCGATAATGGTACAGAAGATGACCATTCATACTCGCCGCACGAAGATCTGTTCCTCGATCTTGCTCGTACAGAATCGGAAGCCGGCAGCAACTTAAATTCAACGAATGGGACCAGCAGAAGGGACTCGCAACTCGGCTTATCCAATTCACGGTCTGTCCGTACTTCAAGACCTGCAGGTAGTCGGCCAGCTTCGAGTGGTCAAGAGATCAATGGGCAAAGGCCAGAGAATCAGAGGTCGCATTGGTCACGCTCTAGTCAATTCGATACACCGCCAGCTGGTCGACACTCTTCACCGCGAGACCGAGGTTATGCTGCCTCTGCGCATCCACTGGACTCAGGGAAACGGCGCTACCTGCACTCCGAAATTTCTTCTAAGCCTTTCATAACGCCTCGGTTTCGTAACGTGAATGGGACAGCTAGAGAGAGATCGCCAGAACTTCCGGGGTCATATGGTCGAAGACAGTCCATTACAGAATCAACGTCCGTTATACCATCTCGAAACAACAAATATGGTGGAAGATCCTACATATCTGACAATCACTATTCCTCGCCCGTTGTAAACAGTTCGCCAAACGTCGATCCTGCTCAAATCCGCAAATCTTCTTACCTCGACGATACTGAGTCGACTATATCGACGACTGCTCCATCAACTGTTTGGGATGAGCTTGATGATCTGAAGTCCCGTATTCGCAAACTTGAGCTTACTGGCAAATTACCTTCTTCATCTGGCGCTGCTATAAGTGCAGCCGCCAAGGATAGGCCTCACACGGCAACAACGACAATGACCACTGCCTCCATATCTCCGAAGGACCGACATGCAAATGCTGCGTCGCCTGAAGCATCGACTGTGAAGGGTATGGATGTCTCCAACCTGCATCCGCTGCTCCACTCGGCACTAGCCAATGCACAATCCTGGGTTGACCCAAAAGCTTACAAGACCTTGGAGACAGCCGTCTCCGATGCTTTAACGTTAGCAGCGATGACGAGCAATACCAGGTCTTCTAGCAAACAAAACACAACTAACAGCACATTACCAGACTTTGATCGTCAACTCCGAAGAAAGGCAGACAGCATGTGTCGTAGCCTCACAGAACTATGCATCGCTCTTTCCGAAGAGAAATCAATCAAAGAGGTCTCAGCAACGGCCTCCACCAGTCGACCAGGAAGCAGGCCTGATCATAGCAGCCCTAATAATGTCCAAACACCAGAAAATGGCCACAGTGCCCGCGGTTCAAGCCAAGAACCCGAACGATCGAGCTCAAGAATCATGTCTCGGCTTGAAGCTCGCCGCTCCAGCTTACTAGCAGCAAATACTGCCACGCCACCCAACCCTCAGAATGCAAACAGCAATTCTCAAACGAACTCTCCAATCATACTCCATCAAGAATCCTCAACACCTACTCAACCCTCTACCCGAACAGACCGTGCATCTTCCGTCCTCCTCCACCGTCGACGAACCCTGGACAGCAACAACAATAATAATCCCAACTCTTCCAATTCCAATCCCATTGGCCCTTCTCCTCGCACTACGATCACAGCAGCATCAGCATCATCCGAACAACGCCCCTCGCCCATAACCCGCATATCCCGCGAATACACCTCCCAGCACCCTCTACCCACCCTTTCCAACACCCAGCGCTCTCCCTCAGTCCGCTCCTCTCTCCCCTCTGCTTCCGTACGGAGATCCTATTTCCCAACCACAACGGATTCGCCATCCACACCTATCAATAATGCCATCCAACCGGGTAGCAGGAGATATATCTCCTCTGCTGCCGGGGAGAGACAGACTCCTCCGTCGGCCTCGTCGGGGCTACAGAGTAATACTCAAAGGCTTGTGGAGGCGAGACAGCAGCGGATAGCAAGTCTGGGGCAGTATAGTAGTGGTGGGAGTAGGAGATTGAGGTTGGTGGAGGGGGAGATGGGCGGTTGAAGGAGATGCATTATGATATCTTTCGAATTGTCCAGAGATCTTGGTGTTTTGGTACTGGAAAAGTATTGGGACGGCGTTTATGGGAAATGGTTTGGGGGTGGGTGAATCTGGGGAGGCTACGGGCTTGATTGCTTGGAGGGATTTTTGGGTCTTTGGATCTGCTCTTTCTTCTCTTCGCATTCGGCGCTTTTTCGTTTACAATGGTACTGGAAGGTAGAACGAGCTGAGCTCGACAGCCTATTATGATCGAAGGATTGCTTCTACTTTATGTGTTTTTGAAGCGGAGTGGTAGTATTTCTACTCGTTCAAAGAGCTTCCCCGTTGGATAACATTTACTTCCTCGATTCCTCACTCGGCTCCCAAATCACTTCCCTACTCCCCCTCCTCTCCACCCTACTCACCCACTTCAACGGTACCTCTCCCTTCTCATCCCCCTCCGTCAACACAACTCCATTCTCACTTTTCCACCACTTAATACCCCCCTCCTCCGCACTCCTCTTCACATGCACCCACACCAAAACATCAGCACCATTCCGCATTCCACTAATCACCTTCTCCCCTCCATCAACAACCTCCCCTTCCACATCCTCCAGCTCCTTCCGGATATCATCCAGATCAAACGTTGTCGCCTCCTCCACCCCGTTTTTGGTTTTCGAGACGAGTTTATTCTTGTTACTAGTCGGGACGTCCAGGGCGAAATGTATATGCTGCCTCCCCATCGTTTTTAGCGCGCCGGATTCTAGGATTTTCCTCCACGAGGGGGTCATGGTGCCGTGGACGGCTAGGTCGGGGCATTGCTTGCTCGTAGGCAGGAGCGGGGTTAGGAGCGCGGAGCTAGCAATGGGGATGGAGTGCCCTTGTGTAGCGCGGATGAGCCAGTCTGAGGGGTTGGACTCGGTGGATGAGGAGGAGGAGGAGGAAGGGTCGGGGATCATGGCGAAACGTTGCTTGGGGTTTGTGGCGACGATGTGTTGGAGTTCGGGGAAGGAGACTTTGAGGGATTTGAGGCGGTTCCATTCGAGCTGTTGATTTGAAGAGGGGGAATGTATTAGGATAGGCTTTGGGGAGTAATTGGAGGAGGTTGGGTATATCAAAGGGGACTTGGGGGGGAAATGGAGAAATTTGGGAGGTACATCGCGAAGTAAACAGTGAGCAAGCAGTACGATACACAAGTTCGGCAATATCCGAGGAATTGCAAGACTACGGAACGTGGTATAATAACAAAGAGAAGAACGAGGTAATAAAGGGGCAACCGCACTCAACCGAACCCATATGTAATATACGAAAAGAAGGAATTGCAACTCACCAAAACCATACAGTTAATATACCCCCCATCATCCAACTTCAATTTCTCCTTCTCCGCCCCATGCCTGAGCAAATAGCTCATAGCCCTCGAAATCGTTTCATCCCTTGGAGGTGGGCCGCCTGCCTTCACGCGGCCAGATCTATGCCTCCCCCCTCCGCCTCGACCAGGCATTCTGCCCAATGGATTGGCTGGGAGTTGGAAACGCGGACGAAGAGCGAGTGATGGGAAGTTTAATTTGAGCATGCAATTGAAAGAAGAAGAAGATAAAAAATTAGATAGAGGATTTTTACGTAGCTGTGTTTGGTCTAAGTTACGGTTGAATATTTAGAGATAGATGGAAACAGCATATTCAATTCCTCGGTACGATGGTCAGTGCGTCCACGGAATCGAAGTATTGTCGCCACGGTCAGTGTGAGGACTCTTCAAGACTCTAAGTTCAAGGGGGTTATTGTGGTAATTAATTTTAATATGACCTGATAAATGTGGAATCATGCTGGTAAGCGGACGCGACCAAAAAACCGTCAATTCACCGTATGACCTCTTCATTGGTAATTACATGCTCCAGATTCGTGGCAGAGCATCTCTACTTCTCCCATTCAAGAGAAATTGTAGTGGACTAAGACTTAGGACAAGCTTCGAAAATGCCAATGGCGCTTCCAAAATATTTCCGAACTACCTATCTGATCCGCAATGTCAGTCATATGCGATGACCGCTTAGATGCGCGCTTTTCATGGCAGAGCCCAATGGCTAAGTATCCGCCTGACGACAGTGATGATAGCACACCTTCAGTGATGTTGCCTGATCCAAACAAATAACGCCTAATGAACGACACTCCCTGAAAAACGGTCTATAGATGATGTATTTTCCAGCACTGTTCACGCTCCTTTTGACCGTCCATCATACTATAGCAGCCAACCCACCGGCTCCTAATGCTCAAATCCAACAGGTCAACTTACCAACCGGTCTAGCAGATGATCTTTTCAATTCTTCAGTTGCAGTAAACCTCGCAAATCAAACTGTGACTGGTGGCCGTCCTATCGCTTGCTTTCTGCCACGGAAGCCGCCCGAGGAGCAGCTAAGACAAATCAGATTTATGGACTGTTATGGCGGCATGGCACGAAGTATTCTCCTTGGAGATGACGTGATGATTCCTACGAGGTGGACTGATAGCATGATCCCCTTCGCTTGGAACGCTGGAAGTTGCTGCATCGTACTCGACAAAACAAAGCCAGGGCCTGCAAACCTACCAAAGGCGGAGATTGCTCATTATGCAGCAATAATGACGAAGATCTGTGTGAAAAACAACGAGGACCCATTAGGAGGGCAAATGACCATCGGTTCCAGAGATCAATTTACTGTCACCTTATGGGGACGAAAATGGCCCGAGGCTGGCTGAAATTGAAAGAAGCATGATTCCTTTGGGCGCGACGGATAATTCCTGGTTGGTGGAGAGTTTTCAGTTCATGTGCGGTAGATGTTGATACCAATAAACATTGAAAACAAGGCAAGGTATGTAGGCTAAGAGAATGAATTGTCTCCATAGCAATTCGAATGCCTGTTTGCAATTGTGTGTCAGCTTTTGATGAAGGGTTCTGAAGCGGTGAGGATATTTTACAATCGTCACTCACATTCAAGCGCTCGCTAGCTTTCAAGAATATCATGAACACATTTTCCGGAATGGATAGACACTTAAGGCCGACTTCAATCAACGGATTGACCAAGGCAGAAACAAGCTAATTCACTCCTCGAAAAATCCGCCATCGCTTTCGTCTTGATGCTCGTCAAGTTCCATATCGTCAGAACGTCGAGCCGTCATAGCGCCTTGCTGCTTCTTAATTGTACCAGGATATCGAGTTTTGATAGAGGCTGGCGGCCGTAAGGGTAGAGTAGCTGCAGCTTGCAATTTGCCATCCCTCAAGGCATCGAGCGTCCCGTTCTCCATGCAGCTTTCGACGACCTTCCACATCGCTGGTCTGTTCTCTGGTAGAGGCGCTGGTGATTGGATAGAAGTGTCCCCTTTCTCTAGTCGCTTCATTACCTCCTGTCTTGGGAATATGCCAATATATTTTTCCGTGAGCGGATGATACAGAGTGTAATTGAGATCAACTTCTGCAGCATGGACCTTGTCCTCTAAAATCCTGTGCTCCGGCGTGTTGCGGGTTGCAGAAGCCAGCTGGGTTCGAACCCTTTTGAGGCTACGTGTAGCTTTCTGGCGCTCTAGTATGTGTTTATTGAGTCAATCGGTTTCCGTTACCATCCAATGCTGCAATGTAGGACTGACCAAAGAATCGAACCATGTGGTATTTCTTGATCATTCGTTGTCTCTCCTTCTCATGCTGTGCTTTTTCAAGGTCTTGTTTGTAACCTGCCAAAGCTCTTTCTTTCTCAATCCTAATGTCTAAAGGGAGGTCGTGCGCATGTTCAAGTACACGAGTCACATCACGGATTTTGGATTTGAGGCTGTTGACGGACAGTGAGGTTAAGTCAGCACGAGATGTTCCCTGTAGTGTTTTTCGTGGTTGGCTTCGAGCCCGGGATTTGCGCCTTGAGTCGATGCGATTGTTCTGATCCCGCATGGTCGCGTTGCTCATGGACCGAGGTTGGACAACTGTGCATGATCAAAGGTTGCGGAATCGTGGATCGATAAAACAATAATGGTGGTATTTGGTTTGACGGATTATCAGCCCCACGAGCCCCACCAAGCTTCGGCATAGTCGGTCTTGGCAATAAGTTCTGTCAGTCGAGTCGGCCTGTACATTTATCTTCACGTGGGTATGATCATGCCTCCACTGCGCTTTCCCAAGCTATTCAGATAAGGTTGGCATCTACAAGCCTTTCTTGTCGCCCTCAAATATGCAAGCTTTTGGTAAGTCGATCACACCTGACCAGTATTGCGATGGCGTTTGACCGCTTCCATAGTTCAGCGTCTTCGCTGTTACTGACCCTTACAGTGCCAAAGACTCGAAGGGTAGGTGCATACTCAAGAAATAGTCTATAGAAATGAGATATGAGGATAACACAAAAGTTAGCCAAAATTCGAACTTCGCCTTCAGGTCCTTCCCCCTTGAATGTTGGTATGTAAATGGGGCTCATTGACACTGAGATAGGTTTTTGACCTCAATAATGTCCCCCTCGTCTCCGGAACCTCTTATGTCAAATGGCACCTACCATCTTCGACTTCGGCCGAACACCGTGGTCGAACCTCGAAGGAAGTCATTAGAGAGCATAAGGTCGCATGGGAATATGAAAAGCTGTTACCCGTACGGCTGACCATCGATCGCAATGGCATGTTGCAAGAGTCGGAAATTCATTTCGAGGTTATGCAGGAGTATTCTTCAGGCGCCAGGGGAGAACGAATCATACTCGGTAATGTGCGACTCAATCTTGCCGAGTACGTGGATGCTGGGGAGGACGGAGATGGGAATATCACAAGGAGGTATCTCATGCAAGATAGCAAAATCAACAGCACATTGAAGGTCTGAACACCGAATTGTTAGTCATAGTAATCGTCTGATGTATTGCAGATTGGCATCTCCATGAAGCAGGTCGAAGGAGACCGTCATTTTGCAACGTATGTAGAGGAGTTCGAAGCCATGATAGTCGCTGCTAACTGCTCTAGGCCACCATTGAAATCAGCTCCTGTCTTTGGTGGTATAGCAGGTATCATGACTGCCGAACAGGGTCAAGGGGATGACTTTAGCCATATGCCGTCCATGTCTAGCAAGACACGAGAACTTGGAAAACTTCAGGATATGTACCGAAAAACGCTTGCCGCTTCATGGGCTGCTCAAGATGGTGAACTACCCGCAGATGAGTGCATCGAAGATATCTTTGCAGGGGGGGATGGCTGGGGCAAGACTCGCAAAGAAGGCAAGAAGACTGGTAAGCCGTCTAGTACCGACGGCGAAATGAGCGACGCAGACCGGAGGACCCTCAAAGCTCATCACAGAACCACTTCGGGGAGCTACAGCAAACACTCGAGCAAGAAGTCGAAAGGCCATCTACGAACATCGAGTCAGTCGAAGAGCAGTTCGGACAACAGCGGCGTCAATGGTAGAGCTAGCATCGACCAAGTTCAGTCAAGCTCGTCAGACACACCAGCCTACAATTGGCGCCGGGCAGATGAGTTAGACGAGTTTGCAGTACGAGAAGATCTTCGCAGCTGGGAGATATCGACATCAACTTGAGTCTGCGAGGTGCCGCAATTGGGAAATCTTGGAATAGCGCAAGGCTGTATAAGTCGGCTGAAGCTTTATTCTACTCGCACAGTCGCACGCTCTGGAGTTCAGTCCCAGCTAGTATATTGAAGGGGGTCCATCTCCCTTCTCTGTTACCATATCGATCCTTCAGAACCTCGATTACCCGAACCTCATCGAAACGCCTAGTCTCACGGACATCACCGTATGCAATATCTGCATCTTTTTTCGACCGAGGCAGCATGGATAGGTAGATCGATGTATCGATGAAGTAGGTGAAGTGTTTACCCAATGCAGGCCTGCCTGTGGTCGAAGAGAATATCGAAATATGCTCACTTGCATTGGCTTGATACTGCGTGCCTTTTTGGCGAAGCCCCACAGCACCATTTGCAATCAATGTACAAATGTGGCGCTGTTTGGTCAGATGGTGAAGTGACCGCATGAAAGTGGTTAGGATTGCGTGCCCTTTCAATGGCTAGTCAGCTTGTTTTCTTGATCGTGGCGCCATTGAATAAACAATACCTTGTACCTGGCTTTTAGCCAACATGGACCCGACTACGTTCGCCATGTTATCTATCACAATCATATTGGCCTGGCCGCTGGTAGCATCTCGTTCAACGTGTTTTTCTCCATCAGTCTCCGGTGAAGATTCGCATTCAGCGTCATCCTCACTATCTACAATGTGTCGCCCGCTCTCGCATTTCTTTACAATGATTTCTGATTGAGCGTTGGCGTGTTCAATTTCTAATTTGGCACCAAATTCGGTGACAGCTTCTGCTATTCCTGGAAAGTCGAACACTCTACATACTTGCACGCGTTCAAGCATCGACATCACGCTCTCTGAAATTTCGCGATTTGATTGCTTTGCGAAAAACTGCCTTCTGTACACATATCCTGATTGATGGTATTCTGATCCGTGGTCCTGGTTCGTAATACGATCGACTAGCACATCTCGGAGGCGTGCAAGAGATAGTTCAGTCGTTGCTATCAGAGCTACTTGTCCCGTGTCATGGGCCATCAGATGACTTGAAATTGCATGAAAAGCGAGCTACTGCGCGGATCAGTCCCCTTTCTCGGATTTCGTTACTATGAGCTGCAGTAGGGATCACCTGGATAACATAATAATTCAAGCTTCTGGAGGAACTTTGTGTCTGCCTGTGCTTACCGTTGTCTTTCCGGTTCCTGTCGGTCCAGCCATTGAAGTGATTTCTCCATAACGAAAACCTCCATCAAGTACTACTCTATCGATTGTAAGGTTTCCAGAGCTTATAGAATCTAGAGTTGCTCTTTTGTGGTTTTCTTCGACAGCCAATAAATGAGACCCGAGTAGTGCTGGTGCAGCTTCGTCGTGGCTGCTCATTACACGAAGCACAGAATAACGGCTCAGGTTTGCCTCTGTAATAGCATTCAAGCGGGTTTCCCTCGGGCAGTAAGAGAATGGTATCAATTTTTGTAAGGATACAGGCAGTAACGCGTTTGGGAGTATTGTCTGGTCCGTCTGTAGGGCTGATGAGCTAGAAGATTATGATTGCCAAGCCTTTCTTCGTTGCAGCAGAGCATTCATGGCAAAGTATGTGCGCGACCACGAATGTCCAACTTTTTCCAATCTCTAATCGAAGGTCATGTTTGCTTACCATGTCGCTTGCGCCTCCACACACATCTCCCACTCTCCTTAAGCCCTCGCCCAGCGGTGTCTCAGACTCGAAGCTTTTCCACTCAACTCAAGCGTTCTCAAGAACTTGGCAATATCGATGAAAGTTTTACGACCCTACAGGATCCATTTGATAACCCCTCTAGCTTTCCAGCCAGTCGCAGCTATGAGAAGGATGACATTAAGCTACCAAGCGACGCCAACGAGACAAAGCAATCGACCGATCTAGGCTTCTATATTAAACACCCAAGCCTTTATTACAGAAGAGCTTTAGGGGTCACCACGCTAGGAAAACCAGCTGAGGTGTTGCGTCTTCTAGATGCAGMGCCTAAGTCAAACGAGAAAAGATGGTGGCTTATGCGACCCCAAGGCGATGATGACCCAACCCAAATTGAGCCCCTGACCTCGTCGGATATTCTGGAAAGAGTAACCTCAGAACGAGGTCTGGTCAGTACAGCAAGGGCCAAAGAGAATACCGAAAGGCTTAAGCAGGAATGGCTGTCTACCCTGAAGCAACCAGATCTCCCTCCATCAGAATCGGATTGTTATGAACTTGGGAGGAGGTTGCATGATGGCTTCACCTTCAAGCAGCTCCTTAATTACATAAATGAATCTCAGACTGCAGCAACTACTGATCTGACCGACCTTAACAAACCTTTCTCGTCTACACTCTTAACTAGATCCGAATGGAGAGCTGGCGTGACACCGTTCCCAGGTCACACAGCCAAAAGACTTCGAAATCTTTCGGTGAATTCGAGCAAGAAACGAGAATTAGCCCAAGGGAAACAGTATACCAGAAGTATGCTTGCCCGCGAGACTCAAGGCACGAACACACCAGTCAAATATGTTCTGGTCAATAGAATCATGCGGCAGTGCTGGAACATAAGGCCAAAGGAAGAGCTGGAGTCAGTTGGAGAAGTCGATATTCGGATACCTGAAGCCTACCTGGAGCTCATCAATAGTCATGGTACCCTTTCCAGTCTTTTATCGATGCCCAAGATGTGTATTGACTTGCATCTGTAGAGAGGAACGGCCTCCACCGAATCGCTGCCGAATTTGATGCCAAGATCGACATTTCGAGAGTCGAATCAATCCTTAGGATTACTGCCAGTCAGGCAACGTGCATCTCCACATTGAAGCTTCTATTCCTGATCTTGGACGAAATTGCGTGCCACAGAATGTCCATAAAGGAGCAGGTCAATTCAATCTTTTCAGCAACAAATTATCGTACCTTGCTCCACGATCGACTCCTTCGAGAAGTTGAGAGACTCAGCAGCACGGTGATTCGCTGGAGCAGGCCAAATGAAACTCACGTGGCAAAGGATAGGCCTGGACATGTGAGCTTCTCTACCCGCGGTGGCTGTCAAATGCTAATTTTGTCGAAGCTTTTGATTTACTATCTGAAGAACAGCGGAAAGTCATTCGTGGATGCAGAGAAAATCCTTGAGCGATCGTTGAAACCCACACGCGATTTAGCGACAAGTGTTCATTATGATGGAGACCAATCAACCCTTGCAAAATTAAGGTCTGTACCAATCGAAATAGGACGGAGCCTCCCCTTGTCAGACAGCGGAGTTGCATGGGTTCGCAAATGCAGCCCTACCCATGAGAAACACAGTGGTGGCAAGAATGCGAAGCCTGAATCAAGAGAGTTCACTCCCAAAGGGACGCTGGCTGCTATATGGCGCCAACTTCGTATGTCAAAAGCTTTCAAAAGAGTCAAGTCTCGCTCCGATCCTGACTCTGAGTTTTGGCAAACGAATCCTTCCCGAGAGCTGTCAGCATCTATAGGTCGATTGCTATATCCGTCAGAGAATATGATGTCGGAAAAATCACCAGATGATCTTGCGAACAAAATAACTGGGCATCATGTGTTCAGTACCGAGGTACCAGGTATACGAAGGGCTCTTGAACTCCGAGAAATTCGAGTCATTAAAGTTCAGGAACAGCTTTGCGTGAGATTGAATGCAGTCGGAAAAGGCACTGCGAGTCTGACAGATAAAAAGGTTCTGCCGGATCTTGAAATGCTTTTCCGATCTCAGCCAGAGGACCAACAAGCTCACTTAGAGAGTGTTCGTCTGATCCTGGAAGAGAAGCAGGCAGATCTCTTGTTACCACACGAGCAAGCAGATTTGAGATTTGCGACTCAGACGTATTTCACCATGAAAAGGAAATTTGACCCTCGCATCCTCAAATTCGTTGAGTCTAGTAATCTCCATCAATGGGGATTTAATCAGCATGACACTTCGAAGATACTCACTATAGGCATACCGCAGCAAATTTTGTATCCCAAACAAGAAGTAAGACAAGAGAACGGTTTTGAGGAGCTTGTGGACTATTCGGTGGGAAGTATAGAGCGCCGGTCTCATGCCTATGGTCGACCAGATCAAGGCCGCGGCGAACGGCAATTCCAATCATCGCTCGCTACCATTGATAACGGTCCACTCGGTGGTCGGAGGCAGGAGTTCCGTTTATTTGAGGATGGCGCCCTAGAATCTGTTCCCGAGCCAGCATTCAAAGGCTCAGCAATCGAAGGGCTGTATGTTTCTGCGTATCGAATCATCGAAGATTTACGGGCAGGGACTCGAGCGGAAGTCAAACATGAGAGCCGTAAATCGGTGAAGCGAGTGAGGCGTATTGCTATGGGTTTCAGAGGGAAGAAAAGCCAGCAGGCGATTCTCCAGCGCCGATCGAATATTGTTCGACGCCGTTTCACGGATGTACCTTCAACACCCGAGGGGTTCACGGAGGCAAAAACGAGGAGGCGGACACCTGTACGGAGGGTACAAGGGGCCAGGTATACCGGCTAATGGACGATGTTTTCCTCGGGCCATGTGATGTATTTATTTTTACGCCATAGTGGAGTGTGCAATTCCCTGAGAGTTTATGATGCTACTGCAATCCACCCATCCCTCATACGGAACACTTATAGTTTTCTGAAACAAACCCCACTGACACTTTGTCCCATTTTCCCTCCAAAACTGAACCTCGGATACTCTACTCTTCCCTCCCATTCAAACCGCCCTTCCTCCCTGGCCCCCTCCCCCTCCCCCTCGCCCTCGAACCACCCCCTTAGCTCCTCCTCCGTCCAATTACAGCTCGTAACTAGAAACCTCCCTCCCTTCTTCACCATCGGCAGGACCATGTCCCGATACCCCTCACTCACTCTCTTCCCCTCCGCATCCATTTCGTCACATAAACTCACAGCGTCAAAAGTCCCCTTGTCCAACACGACATCAAACTCCCCTCCATCCCAGCCATGACCAGCTGGGGACATGATATCCCAAGTCCTAAACTCGACTTCATTAGCAGTATACCCCTTTTGTTCTGCTATCCGCGACGCCAGCTCTACACTACTGGGGGAGTAGTCGATTCCCATCATCCGGCCCGTGAACCCGCCACCGGAGCGTAGTAGGAATAACATTTCCCCATTTCCGGTGCCGAGGTCGAGGAATGAGGTGCTGTTGCGGGAAAGAGGGGGGTGTAAAGAAAGGAGGTAGGAGAGGGTCTTTTGAGAGGCGGAGGAATCGGCAAACCAGGTGGTGCCGGTATGGGTGGGGGTATCGGAATTGGTGGATAGGTCTTGGGTGTAGGTTTTATCCCAGCTGCGGGGGGGTGATATTAGTGAGAAGGTTCGGGTAGATGAAGGGTAGGAGGGGCGGACTAGTCTTTTGTGCCGAGTTCGCTCGGGGAAAGGTGTTGGGGAGAGGGGGTCATTATTGTTGTTGTTGGTATTGGGGGAGGATGGTCATGGTGGAGGATCTTTTTGGTGGGAACCCATCGAGCTTAATTGTGGTATTGTTTATGAAGCTGGCAATGGTCTCGACTAGCAGACGAGTTTTCTGTATTTACCATTGCTGCTATATGCGAATTGATATATTTGATATGTTATATGGTATTTGTTATTCCTATTGGCTAAGTATTTATTGCGCCTTCCATCCTCCTATATTGCGCCGTATTCGGATAGCCTCGCGGGGCAGCTGTCAAATTAAAGTTGTTATTTAAGGTGTGCAACGTGGTCGCGTTTGGTTAGTGACGTTGCATTCGCGATTCCCATTATGGATTTATTTGACGACATGAGCATCCTGTCGCTCTCCCCTTCCTTCATAGCAATCACTCCTGGAAGTGAAGCAACAATGCTGTCTACCCATATGCCAAGAACTCTCTGTGTTCACGGTCTCCCGAGGCTATGCTATTTCTGTGTATTTTAGGAGCTGTCTCTTGCATCAGACGGCCCCGACCTCATTCGTTAGCTGCATCCTCCCGGTTGGACGCTTGCGAGCTTTCCCCTTCACCGTGCAAGCACGGACCAGAGGGGGTGGTCAGCGGAAATCTTGGCACTCATCTAAAGTTGCATGTCGGCGTTCTTGGCTCCAAGCTATACGAGCTTCGCACGGAATGTTCCGTCCGAAGCTTCCCCTTCTCGTCCAATTATCGTGTGTTTCATATGGGAGCTAACACAGCAAATTTCCTAGTGATGAAGCCCATCTTTTCATTTGCTGCAATGTCGTTCAACGGCTGCCTAGACCGTGGGCGGGTTGGGCTCCTTTGATGAATGCCTCGCCTAGAAATGCTGCTTCCCCGCGAGATGGGTTATCATAAAGGAATATGCATACTAGGTAACACGATAGGCCTGGCCCCAAGCTAGCTCGCGTGACTTTTGAGCTCAGCCTCGGATGAGAGCTGTTGAAGCGGTGTCGTTGCTGATTTTATTATGATCGTCGTCCGCTTCGACTGCTATTCAATCGCGTTTCCTTTGTGTACTGGGTCTCACTCCAATTGAAGGTAAAAAGTTCCTCCTTTCCTTCGGTTCTATGCACCCTTATCAAGATACATGAGGCCCAGCATGATGATCTACGAGACTTTCGTTATCTTTGCGTCGTTGTTTGTTCTTCCTTTCTGTTCGACTACCAGAGTATTGCCCCGAGGCCAATACTCGCCTGCCTCGTCTAAAGCCTTTCATGAACTTCGCAATGTCATCATCCATCCCCGTGGTGAGTTCTCTGGCAAGATGCCAGCACGGCTCCACATTCCAGCGAAACCTTTGATGCAACATGCGTCCTCTCCTCAAGCATCTGCAGCGGAAGTTAAAAGAATGTTGCTTGGGAAGAGACAGAGCTGCCCCTCCGGTTACGGATATTGCTATAGTGCGTATAGTCCCTACGCCGGTTGAGATTGACAATGGCCACTAACACTTTGACAAAACAGCGTCTGGCAAGTGTTGCCCTGACAGCAATGGTAGTGGCGGGTGTTGCGATGATGGTACTTGCGTTACCAGCTCCGAGACCTGCTGTCTCTACGGTGGTTCATGTAGTAGCGGAACGAAATGTTGTGAATCAGGCTGCGCACCAGAAGGGAGCGATTGCTGCGGCGATGGCCATCACTGCGATTCTGGCTATTTCTGTTGCGGAAACGGCAAATGTGCGCCCGAAGGCGGCGAGTGTTGCGCCGACGCAGCCAAGTCCGTCTGCCCGGCTGGAAAACTGTGCGTCATCTTCGACGGCCAACAAACATGCTGCACGGACCTCAGCTGCAGCGAAGAAATCAGCTCCAGCGGTGGAGGAAGCACAGGCAGCAACGATAGCGGAGACACCGGAGGCGGAAACGTCGCAGCGCCTGCTCCCATTCCATCCATCTCGATACCAGACGTCTCCATTCCAACCTTCAACCCTTCAGACTACGCACCTCTCCCATCTGCCACACTTCCTCCTCTCCCTACCATTCCCGCCGCCGCAGTCTCAATAACATCCTTCAGCCTCCCCCCCATCACAGCCCCATCAACACCCGGCGCTGTCCTGAGCACATTCTCCACATTCATCACAATCTACTACTACACCATCTTCGTCACCACGACCACATTCATTCATACGGAATCCGCCTTCGTCACAAGCTCGTACACATCCACCACAACCCAAGTCACGGCGTTGGCGACGGATAGTCTGGATGCGGATATCGTGTTCGGGGACCTGGCGATCAGCATCCTTGATGCGCCGACTCCGACCCTTACGGCGAGTGACGCAAGAGATTTCAGCCAGACGCATAGGGACTCGACCTCGACGGCTGATAGGTCGGTGATTACGGGTGTGGCTGGTGGTGTGGGATCCATCCCGAGCGGTCCTGCTGGGTTCGCGTCGGGTGCTGCCGGTGGAAAGATGGGGAGAATGTGGGAATTTGGGGGAGTCTTTCTTCTAGGGGTTGTGGGATTGGGGGCTGGCCTGGGGATGGTGATATTGTAGGTCGGTCAGGCGGGATGGGGAAGTGAAGAGGAATGAGAATATGGTGATTCAAATGGCTTGGTTTGGTTTGGCCAGTTCAATAATACCCCATTTTTCAAAGCGTAAAACGGCCTTTCTGTCTCACATCTATGATATGGATATAAAAAATGGCCACTAGGCTTCCAATATCACACTATTGAACCATGAACTGTTTACTCCCCACTAAAGGGAAATAAGAAAGGATGCATGAGATCATGTGTTCACGGGTATGACATGTAAGATCCTTCGTACGAATGAGATCTTCTGTTGGGCCTAAGCTAGGGCTAAAAATTATGTCAAACATGGTGAACCCTGGGCAAATTTTCATCATTTCCTTGCAATGAGAATTTACTGTGATTAAGTATTTTCCCTCCATAGCACGCAGACGGAGGCATTACAAAAGTCAATGCTGTTCATTTGGCCATAGTAGAGTCTGGCTCGGAGAATTTCAGGCTGAGGTTGACGAATACATCCTCGATACAGCTCCGCATAACGCTGACCATCGTGTCAATATCCTCCCTCGAAATATTGTACGGTGGAGCAACCAAGACGTGATCGCCATGTACTCCATCAGCCGTGCCCACACCGGGGTAAATAGCCACTCCCCGCTCTAGAGCAAGCAGATGAGTTGCATTTGCAATGCCATTGCTCACGTCGAAAGGTTCTTTCGTTTTTTGATCCTTGACAAATTCGACACCCCAGAATAATCCACGTCCACGTACGTTTCCGACATTGGGGTGAGTTGCGATCTGCTTGCGGAGTTCTGCTTCCAGATATTCACCGCTGGACTTGCAACGGGCAATTAGGTTATCTGAGCGTATAATGCGCTGGACTTCTAGTGCGGCTGCGCAAGCAAGGACGTGTGATTGGTAGGTTTGTCCGTGGGCGAAAGACCTATCCGATGTCAGTGTATCGATGTGTCGATTTAAATGGTAGTCAGTATTAACGATACCCAGTCCCAGATTCTAGAGCTCCGTGGACTCTCTTGCTCAATAGCACTGCAGCGATAGGTTGGTATCCGCCGCCTAGCCCCTTACCCATCGACTGGATGTCAGGAACGACGCCTTCAGCCTGCCAGGCATGCATTGAGCCACATCGACCGTTACCGCACATGATTTCGTCCAAGATGAGTAACACGCCGTACTTATCGCATACTTTACGCATGGCTTGGAAGTATCCCGTCACAGGAGGCATGCAAGCTGTAGTCTGAATGGATGATCAGGCCTCGAAAGAATGGAAGAATGTACGGAAGAAAGCAGACGACCTACTGCACCAACGATGGTCTCGGCGATAAAAGCGCAGACCTTATTTGCACCAGCATCCAGTATTTCATCCTCTAATTCTTGCGCCAAACGAGCAACATATTCTTCAACGCTCTCCCCCGAAATTCGATACCGATACTCGTTACAAGGACTTACCTGCCGCATCTGGGGCAACATTAGCGGCTCATAGTTTGCTCGACGAGCACGATGCCCGGATACAGCCAAGGCGCCTAGAGTAGCCCCATGATAACTCTGCCGGCGTGAAATGAAGATATTTCTTTCAGGTTGCTGAGGGCTGAGCTCCAAGAAGTATTGGCGGGATAACTTGAGGGCGGTCTCCATGGCTTCGGATCCTTTAGAACAAGTAGAAAAAAACAACATCAATACGGACTCTTTGTTGATGATAGTGGAAAGAGACTTAATATACCAGAACACATGAACAAGCAATGAGACATCTTGCCATCCGTGGAGTCGATGAGCCATTCTGCCAGTTCTTCAGCCGGCCCAGAGGTGTATACCAATGCATGAACGTAGGAGACCTTGGCCATCTGATCGTAAACTACTTTTCGAACACGCTCGTCGCCATGACCGATACAAGCTACGGCTGCTCCGCTTGAAGCGTCGAGGACTCTTTTACCATCTTTCAAATGGAGATAGCTCCCTTTAGCACTTTCGACATGCAATGGTTCTGCATTCACACTCCGATGGAGAATGGAACTCTTGATTCGGGGGACGCCGGTGGCGTGTATCGTCGGAGACTCATTACTCGCGAGTATTGTGATTGTATCATCCATATCGTCGGATGTTTTCAAGGTAGCATGCTCAAGGCAACCATGTTCTACGTCCTAGGACTTACCATAGAAAATCGATTGGATCCCCTCGGCCAAAGCCGGACTAGCTGGGCTCCATAGATGCGAGATAGCGCAACGAGCAGCTAGAATCTATCTTACAAGCGATCCCAGTGGATGATATACAAAAAGGGTAGGAGCGATGTTCATCGGTTGTAGCAGTCTCGCTATCTTATCTTCGGCAGCCCCGTGCTAGCGCCTGCCAAGCGATTGACGGCACACACACAAATTTCACAAGCATGTATTCGAGATTCATGAATCCAAGCAGATCCGTACTCTACAACCCGAAGCTCTTTGAGGATAATCCGACAACAACTACCTGATCGTATTATTCGTGCAGGCAAGATGGTATACGCTCTTCTCTCCGTAAGAATTTGTTGAAGCCAAGTACTAACTCGTTAACGCCATAGTCGGACGGAGAAGAGCCCACCTCCCCTGCCCCTGCGGCCGAACCCGAGGATATCGAGATCGCCCATGAAGGTGGGCCCCCCGGTCAAATGTCTGTCCTCGAAGCCCTCAAAGGTGTCTTGAAACTCGCCCTCATCCATGACGGTCTTGCGCGCGGATTGCGGGAAGCTAGCAAAGCGCTGGATCGCCGACAAGCGCACATGTGTGTGCTGAATGAGAATTGCGAGGAGGAGGCCTACAAGAAGTTAGTGGTGGCTTTATGTAGGGAGCATGGGATCCCGTTGATCAAGGTGCCGGATGGGAAGTTGTTGGGGGAATGGGCAGGGTTATGTGAGTTTCTGCTTCCTATCGGCAACATCACTTTCCGGCATTTTTATGTCACGGCGGATAAAGGTAGAGAAAGTGCATGAAATAACACAAACTGATTATTTCGATATAGGTGTGCTCGATCGGGAAGGAAATGCTCGCAAAGTGGTCAATTGTTCATGTGTGGTCGTTCGCGATTGGGGCGAAGAATCACAAGAGCGTTCGATACTACTCAACTATTTCCAGACAGAGCAGTAGCTGTCGAATTGGTCAGTGTCGGTCAATGGAATAGAAAGGCCGATAATTCATGGATTCAATCGCATGTTGCAGAGACACGGAGGAAGCAAGACTATTTCGTAGCGGAGCGGTTTGATTCTTTAGAAGCAGCCATTCGGCACAGCTGAATCAAGATCGAAAAGCTTGTATTTCTACAGGTAKACCTCGAAGAAAGCTCCGTTGGATCAGAGACCTTTGCTGAAGCTCTGACGTGATGACCTGCTTTCACGCCACGTCCATGCCGCTGATTTTCCTGCGCTAGATGTATGCCGGTCCATGGCTGCTTTGATTGTACCTTTCCTGTGAGCGACTTAACTCGTGGTTTAAGTCTTCGAGATTGCCAGGACGTCCGTCGTGTGGCATTCCCGGCTGATATTTCAATATTCATTGAAATCGCCCAATTCTCAATACACTGTTTTGTAGGCCTGAAAAACAATAGGCTGACGTGAAAATAGAACTTAACAAGTTAATGTGCACGTCGGTTATGACCTTACGTGAACTCGTATGTCGGGAAATATCGTTTGCCTTCAGGCACCATCGATAGGTGCTGGAAAGGCGTGCTCGAGGGATCGTAGTATAGACCCTCGATATGGCCGTCTGACCGTCTCAATGAAACGTAATAGAAACCACTGATGGTAAGGACTGAGGATGCATCCAAGGGCTTCACGAAGCATTTTTCTAGTAAGAAATTAGCCTGGGCACAACAGGGTCATTACATTAGAGATGAGCAACTGACCTTTCCATCTCATCAGGATGTACTTCTCGCGTAATTGTTCCCTCATCCACTTCCTGCTAACCAGGCCTCGGACCATTTCATCATCCGTTAGATTTTTGAATGGCTCAAGCATCCGCCAGTAGATTGAATCTGTCTCCTCATCGGTCTTGTAGTTCTTTGTTTCTAGTGTGTGTATGTTGAAATCAATAATCTCGCCTTCGAGGAAGGTGGTGATACTTGAGACTTGGGTCCGAGAGTCTTTATCCGGCACATTAAAAGCTTCCATGGTTCCGGCGAGTGTCATATTTTCATAGTCAACGCTATGAACTTTGACTTTAACCGGCCAACGATCTTCCAGGACTAGAGACGGAGGCTGTTCGAGTGATCGCTCAGCCGCAGAATTTAAAGGTAGCGTTCGGAATTGTTGAGAAGTACTGGGATTCTCGTAGGTAGCCGAAGGTGCCATGGCCGTCCCAATTCTTCTTATCGGTGGCAAAGAGTCAGGTAACCCATATGTAAAGTTATGCCTATTCGGCGGCAAAGGTCGGGCGTCGTCTAACTGTGGTAATTCCGCTGCTCTGTTTCGTCGACCAGTAGAGGACTCGCGGAGAAAGGATGTCGAACCATTTGTTGCGTGCTGGGAGCCGGAAAAGACACCCCCGACTCTTAACCACGAGCTTTCGGCAGGTGGATCGATCATTGCAGTATCTAAGATGAAATCGTCGTGGTTTGCGGCAAAGAATTCCTCTCGGACAAATCCCCCGGCCGCAGCAGAAGATACACTGTCCTGGTAAGAATCGCAAAAGCGTAAGCGTTCAAGGTACTTGATCGCATCTTCCAGATGCCATTCGGAGCCCTCTTGGCGATGTCTTAGCTCCTCGTCCTGTTGTCTGAGATGGCTGTTCAAAATCCAATCACGCCTGGCCAGATCATGCAAAGAGCTAGCCATCTGAGAAGGAGACTGCTCCCTTTGCTGTCTACGGGCGCTTGAACCGAGAGGCGGTCTTCTCCGTAAATCCAATTGATTGCGTAATTCACTCTCCCAAGCTGAGCGATGTTCTATACCTCTCGTCCGTGCCGAAGAGGCCGGGTTCCTTCGTACTGATTGTAGTAGTGCGGCTGTCCGTAGCGAGGAGTCGGACGTTAAAGAGTTCGGCCCATTTCCACTTCCTCGGCCAGTAGCGGTGTTAGAATCTCTGTTGGATGAATTAATGTGTCTTGAAGCGGATATGATAGCTCGTCGCTGCTCGTTGTAGAAGTCTGCAGATGAGCGTGACATGGTAGGTAGGCCGGACCAATTCGCTGAATCGCTCCTTCCATTGTCCATAGAGGGGGCCCAGCCGTGATAAGAAGAAAAAGCGGAGGCTCGGGGTGCAGTGGAAATGCGTTCTTGAGCCTCTTGTATATCTATTGGGTTGTAACGTCTATAGGCTGAGCTTTCCTCCATTTGACGCAGTCTCAAACTTTGCTCCACCTGACGCATCCTTCGCTGACTCTCGCTATCACTCCTCTCCACCGCGCGATTTTCCCTCTCTTCTCTGATCTGGCGCCTAAGGACATGAATATCGTCACTAATGGCTGTGGCGGAGAGGTCCTCGTCGCTTATGGGTGTTCGCAAGAAGCTGACGTTGGCATCATTCGCATCCTGTTCGGCTTGGGCTGTCGTAAGAGTACTTGCCAGGTCTGGTACAGGACGGGCGAGGGCTTCCAGCTCGAAGAAGGGGCTTGTCGAAGGATCCAGAGCAGGCAAGTCCTGCGATTCTTTCAGTAAATGACAGTCTTACCTCTGCGACGTTGTCTGCAGCAGAAGGCCGCTTACTGTTGGTGAATTGGATGGAGGCATGATTGTCCTTAGGACACGACCTCTCTCTTAAATCCAACCCTATTGTCGATACCCTTCTCTGATTCAAATGACGCAAATCTCTGTTACAGGGGAAACATATTCTATGGAAGAACATTTCCTAGAGTGGTAGTGACGCTGAGGCAGCAAAAGCCTAATGCGGCGGGGAACAAAGGCTGAGAACTAATGCCGCCTCGCCTGCTCATAATTATTGAGCCTCGCCCTTCCATGGACCTACGAATCACCAGCCAGGAAAGCTTCAGAGCTCTCCATGCCTGTCTCTCTGTCACTACAATAATCACCTGCGTCCATCTCTTGCAAGATCTACGACCATTCAACTGCGAGGGCACTGTACAAAAGTCACAATGCAATGGTCTCAAGAGACTGGATTACCACGACACGAGGAAATGCTCTGACCATGGTAGCCTTCTGTTGAACCGCGAATGAGCTCTCAGCGGATATCGCCTTGGGCAATATTAGTATCAGGGACGAGATCTCGGCAAATTGGAAAAAGTATGAGGCACCATAGCTGCAGTGCTACCACCTCTCCTCCCAAGTTTCAAGTCTGGACCCCCAATCAGGAAAGCTTCTGGAAGATATGACGCTTGCCGTCAACGTGGAGAAGGTGTGAGAGCTTGCCGATCAGCCGCCGGTACTTGGCTGGCTTGACATTTTTCTGCATCACTGCATCATCAAACGACCCCCTTTCAGGCCCTCTCGGCCTCTTAGAGGCCACCGTCTATCCAGAAGCTTGCCTCGCGCTCCCGCTTTCATGGTCGGACCATGCTGACCGAGCCCTCGGTGATTGGAGTCTAATCTCCCCAATTCGTGATATATTTCTCCTATCGTCTCACCGCATTGCTAGATTGCCCTGGTTACTTTGTCGCATCATCTTCTTAGTCTTCGCTCTTCTTCCTCTCACATTACCCTATTCATTTTTGTGAAAGAGGATTCCTTAATTTCATTCTGGCCTCTTTGCATCTGTGTCTACGCCATGGGTAAAATCAAGACCATTGAATATTTCCGTGTCCTCCCTCGTTGGCTTTTTGTCAAGATCACTGACGAGCATGGCAACTATGGGTGGGGTGAAGCAACCCTTGAGGGCCATAGCCAAGCGGTCGAAGGCTGTCTTGATGCTATGATCCAGCGTTTCGTAGGCTATGAAGCAGAGTACTCAAGCCCATCCTCCTTGCGCAGCGTGAGCGCTTGACCTCTGAACTGCTGCGCTTCATCTCAATTCCGTATATTGACTTGCATATAGTAATATTGAACACCTCTGGCAGACGGCGCATCGACACTCTTTCTACCGTGGCGGTCCGGTCCTTATGTCTGCGCTCGCTGGCATTGATATAGCTCTCTGGGATCTCTTATCAAGACGGCTCGGCCTCCCATTACACGTCCTTCTTGGCGGCGCTGTCCGCCACAAAATCAAGGTATACAGCTGGATAGGAGGCGACCGGCCGAGGGATGTCGAGGCTGCCGCAAAGGAACGCTACGCGCAAGGCTTCCGTGCTGTTAAGATGAACGCCACAGAAGACATCGACTGGCTCGACAGCCCACAGGCCCTCGAAACCAGCGTCGAACGGTGTAGAATTGTGAAGGCATCGGGATTGGATGTTGGACTCGATTTTCATGGCCGATTACACAAGCCTATGGCTAAGCAACTCGCCAAAGCGCTGGAACCGCATCGACCCCTTTTTATCGAAGAACCCCTCCTGTCCGAACACTACGAAGGTATCAAACAACTCTCAGGCCTCACCACCATCCCCATTGCTCTCGGCGAACGCCTCTACTCCCGCTGGGACGTCAAGCGATTCCTCAACGACACTTCCATCGACATCCTCCAACCCGATATATCCCACTGCGGCGGCATCTCGGAGATCCGCCGCATCGCCACCATGGCGGAAGCTTACGACGTTGCTTTGGCCCCGCACTGCCCCCTTGGCCCAATAGCCCTGGCGGCATGTATGCAGGTTGCGATGTGTACGCCTAATTTCACAATACAGGAAATGGGCTTGACGATTCACTACAATACAGAAGGGGGCGGGGCGTACGATATCAAGAACTATATTGTGGATAAGGGGGTTTGGGACGTGAGGGATGGGTATGTGGAAGGGTTAAAGGGGGTGGGGTTAGGGATTGAGGTTGATGAAGAGGAGGTGAGGCAGGTGGCGAAAACGGCGAATGCGTGGGCGCCGAAGGGGTTCGTTGGGCCCGATGGGAGCATTAGGGAGTGGTAGGAGGTTTGGGTAAGAGGGAGATTGGCTTGTGTCATATAAGGGCCCGCGAGCATATGGTAGGGTGGAAAGCATGATCTTAACATAGGTAGGCCTTGTGGTGGATATCGTTAGCCCTCGGTATCCTTTCGGCTCCTCCTTGTATGTAACCTTGATACCTATGTCTAACCAACGACTCAATTTACTCTCCTCTCAACAAAATGCTTCTGTCTAAAGACGTATTCATTGAAAATTTTCTTTTGTATGTTCCTAAAATCGTCGATTGGCTGGCTATTCCTGGGTATCCGAAGTGTTAAAAAAATGAAGCAAAAGGCCGCCAGAAGCCCATAACGACAGTCTCCTTGAGATCATGATAAATGCAAGAGCGCTCCTAAGCGTTCTTCATATCTTCCAACCAGAGTTTCCCTGCGCGGGTCGTAAACCTGACCCATCCATAAACTGGGTAACATTATTTTCCTAAGTTTTTCTTTCCTTTCCTTCCTGCCCTCGAGATCTCCACGAGGAAATGCCTATCTGTTCACTCATCTCTCCCTTCCAACCAACGAATTCTCGCCCGATCCCTAACCTCCTTCTCCTCTTCTTCCAACTTCCTCATCCCCTGCCGAACCTCATCCTTTGCAAATGCAATCTCCTGCTGTTGAATCTTATACCAATACCGATGTCTTTCGCATTTCTTTTTCCGGCACATGCCCTTGCCCAGTTCGTCGGACGTATCATGTTCATTATTGGTCTGAGCCGGAGGTGCTGCATCGCCATTACTCGTCGGAGGCCGCTGATCGTCTCCATTCACCGCCGTCTGTTTCTCTTCTTGCTGTGGAGCTGGTTCTTGGGGAACAGCCAGCGGGGTTGGTGGACCTAATTTGCGTTCCTGCAAAGTCTTAATTCCTTCGGGGGAGCCGCGCCAGACGTCGAATTCCTCATCCAACCACACGAGACGGGAGTCGAAGCCGCAGATATCCTTGATGCTCTCTTTCTTTTTCAATTCGTCTAGGACGCCTTTGGCGCGTTCTCGAACGAGGACAAGGAAGATGTCGCGGTCGTCGAGGAGGGCTTTGCGGGCGCGTAGTTCATCTTTCTTTTGGGTGAGGGTCTGTAGGTGCTCCGATTCCGAGGGTGTGTAGGGGACTGGATGAGCCTTGCTAGTAGGTCCAAAGATGGGTGCCTCTTCCATCTTAACATCATTAGATTCGTTAGTACCAATTGGAAATGGTGGAAGAAGAGGAGCACCATCGCCGAGTTCGCGAAACTCAGTGACGTCCTTGACGCCGGTAACGAGGGCTTTGAGCTGTCCTGCTTCCAGAACACCGCCGCGCGGTTGACTTTGGTCTTCTTTTGTGGCAGCGCCCTCCTCTTCTTGAACAACTGATGGTTGGCTTGAACCTGGCATAGGAATCTGTTCGTCGTTGCCATTGCTGAGATCCATATTTGCGAATGAATTGTTGGTTTTCCTTCCTTTCTTAATTCCTGCACCGGGAGGTAGGATACCTGGACCACCAGCCTTGCGATCCTCCTCATCTTTTTGTATCGCTAATCGCTTCATGAATTCTACACCGTGCTCATCGCTGCAGTATTTGGACTTCTTGTTCCCATTGATGCGCGCGGGACGTCTACAGCCTTCAAGACGGCACATGCGTTTCCACAAGGTTTCTCCTTTTCCAGCTTCTTTGCAATTCGGACCTGAAACACGTCAGACAAGGTTTAGTCAAGCGCAAGCGGATTGAAATTCGTACAGAAGTATTTTTCAATCAGCTGACTCTCCTTCTCAGTCATGTTGATACACCGCCCATGGAACCAATCTTCGCACGGTCCGTCGCATGCAATCATCCAAGTGTGGTCATCTGGCCCACGACAGATGCAGAAGACCCCATCCTCGTCGTCGTCATCATCATCGGCAATGGATGAGCTGCGCTGTGGTGTGACAGATTCTTGCTTACGGCCCATTGGAGCAGGGGTCTTGCTTGCACGACTGGACGCTGGTGTACCTGAATGTGCTGGAAGTGTTGGATTTGGGATACTGTTGTTGGCTTTTTCGACCTTGCGTTTCTTGGCCGCAGGCTTCACAGTCGTCGCTGTTCCTTTCTTTGGAGCGGGTCGTTTGCGACTTGTGGCAGGCTGCGGTTTTGAAGGTGTATTTTGATTCGAGCTGTCAGCAGGTACAGGTACAGACATGGGCTCCATATCCGCTACTGATTTTGAGTTTTCGGCTTCTTGTGTAGGTTCAGTAGATAATTGGGATCTAGGTTGGTCTGAAGGTAAAGTGATCTCAGCTATTGGGTCGGTAATCTCAGTCTTCACATGAGATTGTTCTGATTGAATCGGCAGGTCATTGGCTTCTTGTGTGGTTGCCGGTGCCGCAGGTGAGGAATGTCTGATCTCCGAAACAGTTGCTGTGTTTGTATTCTCTGGATAGGTTTCGGTGGCTTGAACTTGTACAGATGCAGCAGCAGAATCAATACCTGGTAGTATTGATGTTATGGCGTCTAAATGATGAAGGTTCTGAGGCGCTTCAACAGAATCGGCTGAGGTTTTGTCTGGCAAAGGTCCTCGCAATGGTGGCAGCGGCATCACTGAGGTCTCAGCTGTTTCAGAAGCCCTTCTCATTTGAACTTCACTGCTTGTAGGATGATGATATTGTTGCAGACCAGGGGAAAAGGTAGGTGATGTGGGAGCTGGCACATGAGGGTGATCAAAGGATCGCGGAGGAGAGAAGTGACTTGATGAGGGTCTTGAAGATGAAGACGGTTGTGCAGCTGGCTGATTGTAAGCACCCAAACTCATAAATGAAGTGCCATTTGGATTAGTGGGTGACAGCAGTGGGACACTGCTGGTGGCTGCATCCGCTAGAGTATCAAGAGGAGACTTTATTGAAGGTTGCGCATCGGGAGCTCCGACTTTGACAGGAGGCAAGGTGGGTGCTTTGGCTCCCCTATGGTGGACACCTGCCTCCGCAGCATCATTAAATTCTTGAATGTCTGTTTCAGAGCTCGGAGCGGGATTGAGGAGCGAGGATAGATCAGCCATGGCTTCGGAGGAAAGGCCGGAGTGTTAATATATGTTCCAGTACGAATCGAGCACTAATGCGATCATCACTACTCTGATGCGCCCCGACATGCTCGATCCCTGGGGTTGCGAGTTCCGGTCTGACGGAGATGGTGGATGTTTTGAGAGCTGTCACTGAAAGTGATCGGCAAACGGTCTTTCTTCTTGGTGGGGTTAATAAGTCAATCCACTACTGCAAAGCTCTCACCCTCTTTCGCCCACCCAACCTCCACTTAATCTTTTGGAGGGGATATCTGCAGCTAGCAGCGTCTTAAAGCTCTCCCTTGTCCAACGAGGTAGTCGTGAAAGCCTTCCTTGCTCGCATTGATTGCTTACAAGCCATGGCCGAAGAGCATTTGAGAGGGTTGGGAACCTGGTCCTGGGCAAGGCTCAAGAGCTCCGGCTGCACCATCATCAGCAGATCTATTCTGTATCTCAGCAACTTTCACTGACACATATCCCACTAACCAATGACATGCCCCATACAATACTGTCAAGTGCTGTTCTTGCCCCCCTCTCTGGACAAACAGGCAAGCAAGCCATTGGCTAATGTGTAGCTCGACATGTCGAGCATCTCTATCGTTCTTTTTGTGGCTGTTTCATTGCCTTACCTTGCAGCTTATTCAGTCTGGTGAATACATCCATTTGCTGGTTGTATTGGTACCAGATGGCCCACTTGACTGGGTCGTTCATCTACCGTTAGACGTTCGTTCTGCAAAGGGTTCCCCAGCAAGTAAGGAAGGCAATCAATTGGGTTGAGAGTGTGAACAATCTCTTGACATTATTGTGAAAGAAGAGCGTTCGCATTTGTGATTAGAATTGTTCCTTTTTCCTTACTTTCTGTATTCCGTCCTCCTTACTTGGCGTCCGTATCTTTGTTCGTGGCACTTCAAATCGTCCCTTGTCTCTGGAATTTTCAGTAACACTCACTACGGAGAGGATTTAATATAGTAAATGGTTGTTGGTAAGAGAAGTTGAGTAAAGAGGCCAGGAATATTGATATGATGGAATGGCGAGACCGACTGTTTGATAGAAATGTGAATGTGCGATAGCTGTAACGTAAGATGAATATATACAGAATAGAAAAGTTTGATGTCGTCACTACACAAAAGCTCGTAGATATGCAAAAGTTTTCCCAGGGTATCCCAATTAATCCAAATGGCCGTTCCGCACACTCTTTGTAACATGATGTTACACAAGAATTGCTTCCTACCCAATCCCTTTATCCCATGCAAGAACTCCATAGTTAACCATGATTCTTCCTCCACGTTCCCTCAATCCTGAAACTTTTCCCGGAAACTGATCTTCACATCCCCCTCCAAATCTGGTATCTCCCCAGGCCACTGACTCTCCACCGCATCCATATCGCCATCAATCAAATGCCCCACATTCAATCTCGTACTCCTCACAATGTTGTAGCTGAACCCCTTCTTCCTCGTCTGCTCCTCCCCCTTTGAAATATCACTATCCTTACTGCTGCTCCCTGCTCCACGATGAGAATCCACCATCTGCGGGAAGACACCAATACATCGAAAGTTCCTCGCTCCATCTTCACACATTTCGCGCATACCGAAGTCGACGGGACGGTGATAGTACGACATGCTAAGATGGAAGAGGATTTTCTGCGCGCCGCGGTAACTGAGGGCGTAGGCGTAGAGGCAAGTACCGCCATTAGATTCATACATGATGCGCGTGGTGTTGTCGTAGTGGGTCATGTCTGGGATTTCGCCAAGGTTGAAGCGGTGCTTGAAGGGGGTCGTTGATGGGTCGTTCTCCATGAGAACGCGGCGGGGATCGGTTTTGATGGGGGAGAGAGAGCAGTGGCCGAGCCAAAGGAGGTCCCAGTCGTCTCCATAAGGAGAGTGAGGGGTGTGACCAGCAGGGGTGTTGAGGAGCCATTGCGAGCCAGTTGCGAAATTAAGAAGTTGAGAGCGGAAGGAGACGTCCCAGTCAGCGTCATCTTCGAAAATGAGGGCTGAGGAGAGCCGGTTGTTGACGATGCTATGGTAAGGTTAGATCTGGAGAACAGAGGATGATTGACAGTGGCGATGATGGTGAGGGTGAGCATACTTATGAGCAGCCTGCATATGGGAGCGCCAACAGCCGATGATGTTATCGCGCATTTCACTTTCTTTGAACGGCTACGGGTATGTCAGTCAAGCAACGTCAAGACTTGTCTGGCGATCTGGACAGGTCTTACACCAGGGAGTGCTTTTGGAGACATCTCAGCACCCAGTTGGCCTTCGATGACTTCGAGGTTAAAACCTGTTACCGAGGCTGCCGTTCGTATAGCATCAAGCTTGTCGGTCCTCTTAGGAAGGTTGATGACATAGACCTTCTCGAACTGTCGACACCAAGATCAGTTTCCATCGTCTCTATTGTCTAGCCTGGGAGCCTACGCCGAGAGTCTCATTTTGTAGAGCTTTGACGCTGTCAGCGGGTAGCTTCGTCTGTTTGGGTCCTTGTACGACTGTTTGCCGGTCCCCGTCACTGGGCCCGCTGCCAGCACGGGCGGTGTATGGGAGTGATAGATCATGTCTTCTTTGAAGCCAGAACAAGGAAAGGAAAAAGAAAAGAGTGAAGGTCACGAAGAAGATTGGCTTTTGGCCCTTTTCTCTGAAAACGTGAATCATGGCAAGATGAAAAGCCACAGGACAAAGAGCAGATCTTGGAGAGGGGAAGAAAAGTGGGAGGGAAATGAGATATTCCTGATGCAGGATTCGGCCAGGGTTAGGGGTACGAAAAGACAGATGCGTCAATCACTGCAAAGGCTGGGGAAACTCGGAAGACACTCCTTGAGGACCGCATTTTATTGATTGGTACAACTACCTAGCATGGGTGCTTGCTGACAAGACACGAGGCACATGCTGCAACGACGCAACATTTGGATGTTGTGCAACCAAGCTTTGCCATGGTGATACGACAGTAACCCGTAAGAGGCGCCACCAGCGCATGGAAGTAGCCTTTTTTCAACGAACTTACCGGATTAGTGGGTGTTGGCCACCGCTATCAGGGGTTCATTGGTGCGATAAACACTTCGTACCTTTAGTCAGAAATCCTTACCCTTACTTCTTACTTTTCCATTCAGCGTCTTTGATGGCAATGATGGTTCATTTTTAGAACTACAGCTCCTCAGCACTGTAGTATTTGAATCTCTGAACTTCACCACTATCATTTCAAGAGTTATTGCAACGTCTCGGTGATACCAGGTTGAGACAGAAGCGAGACTTGGCTGGGCTGAAAGGTAGCACATCGGTACCACAAACGCTGGAACCCTAATCTTAATAGACTAGTTTTGCGGCGCGTTGATAACAAGTAATCAAACCTGTTTCAAGCGTCTAGATTTGTTGGATTGGCTTGTACAAGTAAGGCTTGACATTAGATCTACATGCCCTAAGGCTAGCTACCGGGCCACGCGTCCTCCATACCCTGTGCACAGATTGGCGATGTCGAGTGTTGAAGATGGTATGATATATAGACACGGACTCACGACCTCAGGAGTGCATCTGATCCCATCCGTTAGGTTTGGTGTCGGCGGCTCGCTGGAAGGAAGGGATCTGCGACGTAACAAAAGGAGGCACCGAAGGAGGAATCCTCCTGGTGAATCACCAAGGGGGAATATCATCGAAGGCGTAATGTTTCATGATTAGATCAGATCAACCCATCTCATGAAGTTGACTGAAATCAATCATTCGTCAATTTCTTTCAGTCTCTACGATCCTTTTGAGGGTCAGGAACAAATTTATGCAGCCTCCGGCATCCTCACGAAGGTCGATGTCTTTTGGCACCGAACCTCGTCAAGTCGTTACGTCGATATGTCGCGTGAATGTAAAATCGGTTCGGATCATCGAATGCAAAACGCGAGATCTCAGATTGGATGGGGATAGATGTACTATGTCGAAGTACATTTGAGACGAATGAGTAGGGCAAGGTTCCCAAAATAGGCTGGCAAAGGCTGGCTGCCAGATCTACATGTGGCTGAAGCTTGGCAACAGACGCGTCATTTTTCGCGTGGAAGCGGCTCTGCTGTCATCAATCACACTTGGCAATCAGCATCTCGTGTACAACCACAGACAGCGGTCAGCATCCATTCGATTAAGCGACGAGCCTAGGTCCTCTGCTTCACGTGGCCAACACCGAATATGAGCGACGAGGTAGAGACACTTCAGTTTGCAGCATTCCCTATATCATGAATCACCGGACCATGAAGATGAACCATGCCGCTAACATGATCGTCCTAAGGGCGCAACACCGCGCGAGCTCGTCCTCGAAGCCTGCCGCCGCAACAACTCCAACCTCCTCTCCGAAGTCCTTACCTCAATCAAATCGCCAGAGAAGATCGCCGACCTTCTCAACAACGCAAAGGATGGCATAGGAAACCATTGCTTACATATTGCTGCTAGCAACGGTAGCTGTGCGTAATACCCATCAACCAGCCTCCTTCGAGAGGACTTTTCCATGCTCTTATATCTCCCGTCTAGTTTCATGCGGCAACCAAAGCAAAGGAAAATTGCTAATGTACCCAACTCTTAGATGAAGTCCTCGATACCCTCCTCGATCAAGAGAATCTTGAAGTTGATCCCCTCGACCGCCTCGAACGCGACACACCCCTTCACAAAGCCATTCGCTATACCAACGCCCTCCCCGCCTCAGAACGTGCCTCCGGACACTCCGTTGCCGAACTCCTCATTGATGCCGGCGCAGACCCGAGAATACGCAACAAAGCGAAACTGAAGCCGGTGGAGCTAGTCGATCCGAGGAATTCGGAGTTGAGAGATGTGTTACAGAAGGCGGAGTATAGTATGACGGTTGGTGATGACGTGGTGATTAGGGACGACGACGGCCCGACGGGAAGTGCCAGTGACAGTGATTGAAAGGTCCCTGTTCTTGATCGGTGGGAAGGGAAGGGAGGGGTAAATGTGTATGATAGGGATAGACGGTGGCATTTGCATAGCATAGCCTGGCGCTGAGTTTGTGAGAGATACCATCATGAAGGGTATTCGAGGTCTTTCCCTTGTATAGGACGGACTGAAAACAAGATACTAGACTTTACGAGCAGCGAAGAAAACATTTCGATACATCGATTAGAGTGGAACGAGAAGTCGATGCCTTTCTATCCACAACATTATGGAGAAGTCAAAGTAGTATTATGGGGTATCATCACGTGGTTCGGTATTCTACTCCTCCTCCTCCTCCTCCTCGCTCCCATCTTCATCTCCATCCTCATCCTCATCCTCTTCCTCATCTCCATCTTCGTCTTCGTCACCATCTGCTTCTTCCTCTACCAGCGCATTGCGTCCTCTCCTACCATTGGTTTGCCGCCTCGGCGTCCTTGTCTGCCTTCTGGAATCTCCTCTCCTCCGTGCCCCTCGTCCTTGGTCT
The DNA here is from genome assembly GCA_000442125.1 of Opeltia flavorubescens. NCBI lineage: Eukaryota > Fungi > Ascomycota > Lecanoromycetes > Teloschistales > Teloschistaceae > Opeltia > Opeltia flavorubescens. The sequence continues at coordinate 558,568 of KE546974.1, forward strand.
TCGTCTGGCTCTTCCTCCGCGTCTTCTTGCGTCTCCCGGTCCGCCTCTCCCTCTACCTCTCCATTCTGTTCCTCATCATGCCGCTTCCTTTTAATCTCCACCCCCTCTCCTAGACTTCTTACCAACCTCTTCTCCAGTTCATCTCTTTCCGTCCCCATCTTTCCCCAAACTTTCCTCACCACCCCTGCAATACCCCTCTCGCCTACTTCCGCCTTCCCCCTGGGCCCAACTACAAAGTCGACAGTCTCTTCGCCTCCACCGTCTCTTTCTCTCACCCTTACTATGTACCCTTCTTTCTCCATTTTCTTGAGAACTCTCTCGGTCTTCTCGCCCGAGAGTACGTAATTGTCGGCGTTCATGCGCTTCAGATGTTTCTCAAGGCGCGATTCCGGGATTGTTTGTCCAGGGGATAGGTAAATGAGGGAAAGGATGAATGTGTACAGGCCTACATAAGCGGACTCAGAGGCAGAGGTAGGTACAGCAGGCGGTTGAAGGATGCTGGGAGCACGGAGAGGAGGAGGGATCGTGGAAGTCAGGATGTAAGATTTTGACGAGCTTGATAGAGTGTTGTGGGTCTGGTTGCGTTGAGCGGCTATCCCATAGACGTGTGAGTGACCATTGTTGTGAGGATTATAGAAGTTATGACTGACCTCGCTTTTGACTGATTGTAACCTTCTCTTTCTGCGGCAATTCGGTCATTTCGCATCCAAATGTTGAACGCAGCTGGTGATTTGCTTCTGCGAAGATGATCTTGAATTGTCGTCCCGTGTTTGGAGCCATCACTGAAACAATTATTCAGTATACTGCTATTTTCGAGCTCAATATTGAGCCAGTGAGAGCCTCCACATACCCTTGGCTGTAATGTCCGCCCTCCGTATGGGCTGTCTGGAGTATTCGCTGGCCAGTGCCAGACGAACGAGCTTCTTGACCATTTGCTCATGAGTGCTAGCGGTCCCTTGAGTTCCGCCATCGACCGCTATACCATTTCCGTAGGTTTCGTCGCCAGAAGACACGTCGGATGCCGCAGGCGATGGCCGTCGGCGTATCGGCGGTGGTGAAGGCGAGGCCTCAGCTTGCTGAATAGCTTTCTGTCAGTATACAGTCGTGGCAACATGGTCCAATTACTCACTGCTCTCCGCTTCCTGATTAACGGCATGTTGCTTATGGATTATTTGTATAATTTGATGCTCTTCACGCGCTTTTGCTGACGCGTGCGGTACAAAGCCGATCGGCGAAACCTCGGTTGATCACCGAACAGATTTGGTGACTCTAGTTTTGAGGCTTGGTCGAAATCTGGACTCGTTGCTATTGAAATCAGAGCAGCATAGTGCTTCTACAATCTATGTTGATCTGTGAGAAGGGACTAGACTGATAGCTGTACGGATACACGAAATTTTCATCAACGCATCAAAAAATAAGCCATTTGCATGCTGATTGATACAGACACCTGATTTGGTTTTATCAATAGACTGGTAGGCAGTCTACCGTAAAATGGCTAAAGGAACGCCTCAATGTTTATCTCCAATGTACTGACTGGATATCTAGTTGTAGCAAGAGTCATTCAGTCAGGATTCAATGTCATCTGGGGAAAGAAAGTAAAATTTGATGCTAACCTCAAATCAAACTTTTCTAGGACAGTTGGATGCAGAATCCCAAAGACACCAATGATGTGCTCGGCACCTCCTATGCGGACATGTATCGCTGCAGCATGACCCGGATAGAAAGTCGGGTCTAGGGTTGAGGTCAGTATGTCCTTTTCCGAGAGCATTGAAGTCACCAACTAACCATCTACCTCATCAATCCAATATGCAGCCTCTTCTACGGGTCTGCTATTGAGACCTTCTTCTCCCGTAACGAAAGCGCTCTTCAGCATCAACATGAGTCGATCCATCAAACCATGCACTATTTCAAACCCGCTGCTTTTCCCATACCAAGCCGCTGCGAAATGTCGTTCATTACGACTCTTGCGTTCGAGGCCCAGGTCTTTGAATGCCACGTCGCTAACTTCAAAAATCTTCATTGGGACACTGTGATGCTTGTTCTCTTTAATAGTCTTTAACAGCCCCGGAAGTAAAGTAGTCCGCACAACTTGATATTCCGCTGTTTTTGGGTTCGCGAGGCGGACGGCTGTGTTGCCGTCATCTTTGCGGTTAAGGTAGGCGAAATTTTCGTCGTGAGAGCAAAGGATAAGGGGCATCACTTCTGACCAGCCCGCCATGGCCGCCTCCATCCTGACAATATCGCTAAGTTTATTGATCATCAAGGGCTGGGCTATCGTTCCCGATTTGCTGGGGAATGACCGCGGGAGCTTGTTAAATCCGTAAGCAATGGCCACATCCTCCATAATGTCGGCTTGGTGTAGGACGTCAGCGCGAGTTGGAGGTACTTGGATGTCTACGAGATCTGACGAAGCCCGTGAAGGTGATGCTGTGTATGACATGCGCTTGAGGAGAGAGCATATCTCCGAGGGGGTGAGGCTTAGCCCGCAGCAGTTGTTGATATACGACACTTCGGCTTGAGTTTCTCGGGGTGAGAGGTCAGGAGTTTCGCGGGATTGGTGGTTATGAGAGGACACGATTTTGACAGGCTCCACGCTAAAAGGAAAAGACATATTAGCGATGTTGTTGATTAGTAGAGGATTCGTACGACTGACGTAAAAGGCTCCTCTGTGTACTGAGAGAACATAGAGACCAATATATTATTGCATATATCAAGTTTTGTCCGGTCAGTCGCTGTCATGTCTACAAACACATTCCGTGTTTTGAGTGTGATCTTTGAATGGTTGCCATTTATAATAGGAGGCATCGAGCAAACCGTCCGCTGTGAATCATAGATGACTGGGTAAACTGGGGAGTCCCTGATAATTGGTAAGTATCGAGAGAGATGCCTGTCATTCTTTGCTTATTTAGTTGGAATCGCCCAGCATGTTCAGCAGCTGGTACACCAACCTCATAGAATTTCATGAGCTCGACCCCATTCATGGACCGTGTTTGATTTAGAGGAACAAAATTGATTTTCTCTGGTGGTAATGCCTCATAAGAAAATGGTCCCTTTATCGTGTCCAAATCGTGGGTCCCGATGGCAACAAGAGAGCGTTGGCGGGCAAGGTTCTGGTGCAATTTATCTTGCAATGCAATAAAAGAATCGTAGCTTTCTTTTGTGAATTTTATGTTCCTTAGTATTGCACCACTGACGTATGGTCGTATTCTGGACGTCTAGTCTCATTGTTAGACAAAGTGGCGCACTTTCGAAAACTTCAACGCGCTGACCTCCTTGTCGACATTGATGATTTGTAATTCGCCTTTGGGCGGCGCAACTAGTCGATAATTGGGCGACGTCTTCTTTCCGCGGAAGATATTTAGCATCAATGAGATGCCTTCGAAACAAAGCATATCATATCTGAAGCTATCTATTAGCATTCGTAGCTCACACTTTTGTGCATATTGCAACCTATTCGCGGGTATTTCGATCTTCAGCTGAGCCGGTTCTTGCTTGCCATTGACAATGGGTCTTTGACTTGTAGATGTCTAGCTTGTCTTAGCTTCTATGCAACTGGGTAAGGCATGCGGAGCCCACATCTTCATCGAGCTCGATTCCTAGCCTCACTCAGCTCTTGCCAGGAATCTGCCCGATCTGCTGCATACCGAAATCGAAGCAGAGCTCGTCGAACTCCTCTGTCGTATAACTGCGACGGGTACTCCAATTAGGATCATTCCTACGAAACAGGTTTCCAAGGAATTTTTCTATACTGACTTTTGGCCGAGAGCTTCGAACAGAGCCGCCTTGTCAACTGCGATGGTCGGCATATTGACACCTTGTACTGCGGGATCAGAGTGACAGCAGGAAGACCTTCGATGCAGGTATTAGAAGTTAAGGTCCAGTCATGCCAAGCCTATTATTTAGACGGAGCTTGCCTCGTTTAACTCAGCCTTGGCGCCTGCAATGCAGATCCATGTTGGACCAGGTCGCAACTGAAGTATGATGTACTGTACAAATTTCCATTAGATTGAATAAGCCCGATTTATGTTTCCATGACTGATCATTCAATCACAAAATCACAACAATAATAGATTGAATCAAGCCGAGCAAACATTTGTGGTCAATGGTGCTACGAAGAAGAAGCTCCAATAGCTAGGTAGACCTCGAAGTACCTCACCCGCCTGTACAGAAAGAAGATTCAGAGGTAGCTCCTGGTCTGTTGGAAGGCACCGAAGCTGACCCGTGATATCCTGACAGTTCTACGTCTGTTTCGTCCTTCGACCTTCGCAAGCGTTGGCGGACTCGGCCTATTGACTGAAAAGCCCTTCTGCTACAATCCTCGACCAACTCTTATCACGCCATATCTCACCCTTGTCTTTTTACCGCGCAGTCCCAGGACTCTACCATTCTGCCACAATGGAAGGACAGAATCAAAATGACGAGCTTTACCCCATCGCTGTATTGATCGATGAGTTGAAGGTGATCGCGCATGGGGACCATCTATTGGCAAAGCATTAACCATCTTGCGTAGCACGATGATGTTCTCCTCCGATTGAACGCGATACATCGACTGTCTACAATTGCTCTCGCGCTTGGCGCTGAACGTACAAGAGACGAACTGATACCCTTCCTGGATGGTACGCATCTCGTAAAATTTTGTTTATATCTAATACCACATCTGACTTTGTTTGGCTTAGAGTCAGTTGAAGATGAGGACGAAGTCTTGACGGCTTTGAGTGATGAGCTCGGAAACTTCGTAGAATATGTTGGGGGCCCAGAATGGGGGCACGTGCTCTTGTCGCCGCTCGAAAACCTAGCAGCAATCGAAGAGCCGCTTGTCCGAGAAAAGGCAGTAGAGTCGCTGAATAAGATCTGCGGAGAACTTTCACAATCGCAAGTCGAGGAGTATTTCATCCCCCTTATTGTCCGTCTCTCCAAGGCCGATTGGTTTACGTCGAAGATATCCGCAACCGGCCTCTACAATGTTCCATACAGTAAAGCATCCCAGACATCTCAAGAAGGTTTGAGACAACAATTTGGTCAACTAGTACATGATGAGACGCCCATGGTTCGCAGGCAAGCAGCCAACAACCTTGCCAAATTTGTCAAAGAGATGCCGGCTGATACCGTCATATCCGAAATGATCCCCTTGTTCCAGCATCTTTCAAATGACGATCAGGACAGTGTCCGACTTCTTACAGTAGAGATCTTGATTGCCATTGCTGAAGTCATCCCCAAAGAGCAGCAAACAAGTCATGGGACCCTTCTAGCAGCTTTGCGAGTTCTTTTTGAAGACAAAAGTTGGCGGGTACGATACATGGTGGCAGATCGGTTCGAAAAGGTATTCCATGCACTTTGCGACCTGTGATATATCATGAAAATACTTACTGTGCAACAATGACAGATTGCAAGAGCCGTGGACGAAGAGACCCTGAATCGAGATTTGGTACCGGCGTTTGTCAAATTGCTGAAAGACACGGAGGCGGAGGTCCGAACGGCAATAGCTGGTCAAATACCAGGTCAGTCTGTACCAGTCACTATCGCCAATACTACTAACCACCATTTTAGGATTTTGCGGACTTCTTGACAGGGATACGTTACTGAATGAAATAATGACAAGCGTGGAGGACCTCGCTTCAGACTCTTCGCAGCATGTACGCGCTGCGCTAGGAACGCAAATAAGTGGTCTTGCTCCTATACTGGGCAAGGAGGAGTCAGTATTAATATATTCTGTCTGGAAAAATCTTACTGACTGATCTAGAACGATTACACACCTTCTCCCTATGTTCTTACAAATGCTCAAGGACGATTTCCCTGACGTGCGATTACACATAATATCGAAACTCGAGCTTGTGAACAACGGTAAGCCGCGCAAAATCTACACCCCCCCTACTTGACTGACCAGCTCAGTCATTGGCATCGAACTCTTATCACAATCACTACTCCCCGCAATCGTTCAGCTAGCCGAAGACAAGCAATGGCGTGTTCGACTAGCCATTATAGAGTACATCCCTTTGCTAGCCAGTCAACTCGGTGTTCAATTCTTCGATGAGAAGCTTAGCACGTTGTGCATGAGCTGGCTCGGAGACACTGTCTTCTCGATTCGAGAAGCGGCCACCCAGAATCTGAAGAAATTGACGGAAGTATTTGGGGTTGACTGGGCCAGCGAAGCCATTATTCCGAAAGTCATGGCCATGGGTCAGCATCCAAATTACCTATATCGAATGACCACGTGTTTTGCCATATCAGTAAGCATGTCTAGAGGCTCATACTGGATTTTCGCTAAATCTTCATAGACTCTAGCACCAGCCATCAACATAGACGTCGTCGAAAAATCGATTCTCCCAATGATGGACAGATTAGTGTCAGACGACATTCCCAACATCCGCTTCAACGTTGCCAAATCCTACGCCATCCTCATTGACGTCCTAAAACGCCTACCCGCCGACATGACCATACTCTCCCTTGAAAAAACTGGCCAATCAGCAACCCCTTCACCCAGAGGTCAAGATTTAATACAGCATCGAATCCTGCCCAATTTGGAGAAATTGCAGCAGGACGACGATGTGGATGTGAGATATTTCGCCACAACAGCGGCAGGTAGTGTTTCGGACCAGATGGTGACTTCACCGTAGGGTCGAGCTTGTTGTTGTGTTCGTTGAAACGGGTTCTTTAGTAATGAGCATGATCCCATTTCAGCCCTTTTCCCTGTCTTTTTCATGCCCAAACGCATGTTGGGTTAATGGTATAGCACCTAGAAAGCATGGTGGAGATACCTACATAAACCAATCGGGTGTTTGTTGCGGGATCATAGAAAATGGAAAATTGTGTTATTACGACTTTGATATTTCGTGATTTCAAATTTCGCTGGATTCATACGCAATTCCCCACATGATAAAGGGAACCGTGAATTACGGTTACGAATCCTTCGAAATAAGCGCAAACAGGATTTCCCAGTGTGGCCTTGGCATGTCGGTATATCAATGTCCACGAGGATCGCTTTATTCAAGCCATTTGATATCAAATTGTGGCTGGAAGGCGTGACACATTGAAGTGAAGAGTTATTTGTTTAGACGTGTCGACTAACTTGTAAGTGGTATTCCTTGCATCTAGCAAATACACCCATCTTAGAGCAAAGTGAATCACACAGATTGAATTGGATGTGAGGTACATGGGAGACAACAGAAATGTTCGAGAACGACCTTAGGTCTCCTCATCTGCTTGCTAAGGGTCACAATGAAGAATCAGATGTCATCCTACCATGGCCTATCATGAATAATTATTCTTGAGCACCATAATCCTCGCCACCTTGCTCCCCACCCTGATCCTGCTGCTCGGCGTATCTTTGCTGTTCTGCAGCTTGCTGAGCAGCGACTGCCTTGGCACCATAATCCTGGCTCATGGGCTGTACTACTGGCTGCTCTTCCTTAGGCTCAATAATGGTCACGGAGTCAGGTAGTGACTTCTGCGGGCCAGCCTTTCCTTCTGGATCCGATCCACGCATGATCTTCACCTTGATACCCAATACACCTTGGCGAAGCAGTACATGGCGAGTCGCAGAGTCGATGAAGTCCTTCGCTGGCTGACCAGAGTGAATCATGAAACCATCCTGTTCCAAGTCAGCAGCATTCTTCCTATCCATAATGTTCCCAACATACTGTGAATTTCATACTCTTCGCTCTGGCAGCACGAAGTTTACCAGAAACCACAACCTCGCATCCCTTCGCCCCGCTTTCCATGATGAAACGTAAAACGCCGTAACATGCCCTCCTTACCGCCAGTCCATTGAGAAGCTTGTACCTAAGAGACTCGCACTGTGCGACAGCAGAGAGGCCGCGGTTCTGAACTTTAGCGGCGTAAAGTGAGACGGAGTTCTCTGGAAACTTGAATCGTTTTTGAATGAGTGATGTGAGTTCTCGAATACGTCGTCCTTGCTCGCCGAGAACTTCTTGAGTATGGGTAGCGCGGATGACTGTAAAAGATTGAGCACTGTTTTGGAAGCACAAGGAAATTTTGGGTCATTACTGATGTCGGTGACAGTGGGTGTAACGCGGACTTCTACTCCAGAATAGCCCTCCTCGGCGAGCTCCCGCTGAAAGAACTCGTTTAATTCGGCATAGAAGACGCCGTCAGCCACAAATTTCCTCTTCTTTGAGACAGCTCCAGCCTGCGTAGCGGCCATGATTGCGTTTGAATTCTAAATTTGCTGGCGTTTGCCAGAAGAGAATCGAGCTGTCGTTGGGAATTAGTGATTTTAGAGGGGCTCCGGTTGTGTGGATCAATCTCTCGCTTGCGCCGATGGCGCTAAAGATTTCCCGCGATACGGGGAAAGCGAAGTGGGATGGATCATAGCAAGCTCCAACATACTGATTCATCTTTTGCTCCTCTCCGCTGAAATATCTTTTCCTCCTCATGCATCCTAACTTATTGAGCCACTAGTCGACCATTGCTTGAGCTCCAAATCACGCTCGCTGATCTAATCAATTGAAGAGGAATAATCATGGAAAGGACACGAATAGCTAGAGTAGAGTTCCACGGTCCTTCGAACAGCGACACGCTTACTAGTCTCAGGTCGACGACGTCAAGCTCGTTCGACGAGGCGAACAAGTCGAAGGAACCCTCCATCTCACACCGCATCATCTCATCTTCTCTCATACTCCTCCTTCCGCTCTTGATAATGTCGACGAAACCAACGGACAAACGTCACACAAGCTGAAACCTCGAGAGCTTTGGATCACCTATCCTATAATACAAACATGCCATTTGCGACTGGCACATCCCTCATCTCATCACCCCTCCTCCATTCGCCTACGATGTCGAGACTTTACTTTCGTTTGCTTTTGCTTTTCCAACGAACGGCAGGCCAGGGATGTATATGATAGTATCAAGGCCTGGACCTGTAAGCTTGGAAGAGTGGACAAGCTATATGCTTTCACATATCAGCCTCAATCTCCGGAGAAGGAAGTCAATGGTTGGGAGATGTACAATGCCAGGAAAGAATGGAGGAGACTAGGTATCAGCGAAAAGGACTCAGACAAAGGTTGGAGGATAACGACAATCAATACGGACCACTCGGTATCTCAATCCCTTTTGTGAAACCCGGCTTTTGCTGAAAAGAAAACCAGTTCTCTTCGACATATCCTGCACTCCTCGTCGTACCATCAGCCATCTCCGACAATACTTTAAATTACGCAGGCAGATATAGGTCTCGAGCTCGACTACCAGTCCTAACTTACCTCCATCCTGTCAACAATTGTTCCATCACTCGGAGTTCTCAGCCCTTGGTTGGTGTGCGAGGAAATCGGAGTATCCAAGACGAAAAGCTCCTTCTGGCAATCTTCTCAACTTCACATTCTTCCCCCCCTCCTCCAGATCCATCCTCAAGACCTCGGAGCCGACAATCGCCTCGGTCTAGTTCAAGTGGGAGCCCTACCAGGGACATTCCGTCGAACCTCCCAGATCCGGAAACATTGGAAGACCAAATGATATCACGGACCAGTAGCGAAGATGGACCAAAAGTTTACGGCGCCCAGCAGCACAACCTGATTGTAGATGCGAGKCCGACAGTGAATGCATTAGCTATGCAGGCTGTTGGGCTTGGTTCGGAAAATATGGATAATTACCGGTTTGCAACTAAAGCTTACCTGGGGATTGATAATATCCACGTAATGCGCGACTCTCTCAACAAGGTCATAGATACCTTGAAAGACTCTGACGTTACTTCCATCGCGCCCAATCGTGAAGCGCTGGCCAAGAGCGGCTGGCTCAAACATATCACTGGTGTCCTTGAAGGAGCAGGTCTCATCGCTAGACAGGTTGCACTTCAGCATTCTCATGTCCTCATCCACTGCTCAGATGGATGGGATCGAACGAGTCAACTCAGTGCCCTCAGTCAACTATGCCTTGACCCTTACTACCGCACACTCGAAGGCTTCATTGTTCTTGTCGAGAAAGATTGGCTCTCCTTCGGCCACATGTTCAATCACCGCTCCGGTTTTCTTTCCAGCGAGAAATGGTTCTCCATTGAGAACGAAAGGGTTAGCAGTAACAACAGTGGCGATAGCCACAATAACCGCACAAGTCTCGGCAGCAGCAGTACCAGCGGTGCTGGCCACGCTCTTGAGAACGCCTTCTTGAGTGCTAAAGGCTTCTTCAACAAAGACAACAATAGTCGCGAATCCTTCGTCGACTCGGACGGCGAACTCCAACCGTACGACCAATCCTCTCCATCAAATGCTACAAACAAAAACCCCTCCGCATCCGCCACCAGAGGTTCCGGCACCAAAGACTCCACTACTGCCGACAAACCCTCCGCACCACACCCTGCAACAAAAGTCAAAGAGACCTCCCCAATTTTCCATCAATTCCTAGACGCTACCTATCAACTCCTCCATCAACATCCCACCCGCTTCGAATTCAACGAACGCTTCCTCCGTCGTCTTCTCTACCATCTCTATTCCTGTCAATACGGCACCTTCCTCTACAACAACGAGCGGGAACGCATCGAAGCGAATGTTCGGAGCAGAACAAGGAGCGTATGGGATTATTTCCTCAGCAGGAGAGAAATGTTCTTGAATAAAGAGTATGATGGGGGCGGCGTCGATGATCATGTTCGAGGCAAGGAGAGATTACTTTTACCGAGAACGGAGGAAGTGAGGTGGTGGAGTGAGGTTTTTGGTAGGGAGGATGCGGAGATGAATGTTCCGATGCCTGTCTATTCTGCTTCTGGAATGGGCAATGCGGCGGATGGTGCTGGAAGAATGAATGGTAAACTTGGCGTTTCGGCGGCGGGGATTCCTTCGAGTGTTCTTACGGGTGTAGAAACGGCGGAGCAGGCTGTGGGTGCGGTGCCGCCTGTAAAGGGCAGCGGGATTGATGATCGATTTGGGGATGGGGTCCGCGAGAAGGGAAGCGTGGGTAAGCAATTTGTAGATGGGATGAAGGGGCTGGGTATTGGCAAGGGAATGGGGAAGGGGGGTAGGGCAAAGAGTCCGAACGGACTGGAGAAGGAGATGCTGGTCGAGATGCAGTAAGACCGATGTTTTGGGTTGTCACTTCTAGTGCATGGTCATTGTTCTGAGTAAAGGCGCCAAGGGATGGTTGGGGGGAGGCAAAGGTTTCGTCCTCGACTGTTCTGGCCAGATATCATTCAGCACTCTCCCATCATGACCTCAATTCGAAGTATCGACGTCAAAGAACATATCATTTGAGTGTCAATCAAGCGCCGGGTATCGTTATATACAACCTTGAAACGAAGACGATTGGGAAGAAACAACGGAGTATAATGCTAAGGATCCATGATTGAAACCCGTGCCCAAGAAAAAAAAGTCCAATACCGATAACATTCCATACCCATCCCAGTTCCTATGCCGTACGCTTGCGCTTTCTATAACGAGGATGCCATGCCAGAAAACCAAAATCCACCTCCCAGATTCAAGATGCGTGTTAGCTCTGCTGCCGCCACCATTGGTTCCCTCTTAATAATGCTTCTGCGAAAGATCTCCGTTTTGAGTCCATCTTTTCTATAGCATGCTTCTCCTGCCAGCAGCGTTCAATGTTGCCCTCTCCGCGTCGTTAAAGATGACTCCTGCGTAGATTCACGAATCCCGCTTGAATTATGCAGACTTCCTCACTGACTGACTCGTACAGAAAGCTTTCTTTTGCTTTTCATCCCTCACCATCCGCACCTTCATCTCCACCCCCCTTACACCATGGATGTTCCATGACCTGCGTGATCGTCAACCTCTGGTCCACATCCCGGTTCAGCATCGCCTTGATCAGATCAATGCTCGGCTCGCTCATGATCCACGGTATCCTTAACTCATGGTCCATGATCTCGTCGATACTGTAGAAGGGATTTTCTTTGTAGACGAGAGTGTAGAGGAGGATACCGAGAGCCCAGACGTCTTGTTCTTTGCCGCGGTAGGACTTGCCTTGGAGGACTTCGGGGGCGGCATAGTCTATCATTCAAAATTAGTTCAGATTTCTTTAGCGGTAGCTGAAGGGCCGATTGAGGATATATGGGAGAAACCAGGATATTAACATACCAATCGTTCCGACGAAAACGTCAAAGGGACCATTCTTAATGTAAGCCGCGCTCCCAAAATCTATGAGTTTAACTTTGTTCTCGCCGTCGAGGATGATGTTTTCGTCTTTGATGTCTCGATGCACAACCAATGCTTTAGTATGAAGGTGATGTAGAGCGGCCACTACTTGAAGGAAGATGTTGCGGCATTCCGCCTCATCCATCGTCGATCGCATTTCAATGTAGTCGAATAGGTCCATTCCTGGCAAGCCGTGTGGTACCATCTCGATGTAATAATTGATGTTATCCTCGAAGAAGCCAATCATCTCGACTATGTTGGGATGCTTGAGGCCATCTTTCCGTAGGTAGTCGAGAACGTGGATTTCCAATGGTACAGTTCCCAGCCGCCGATCCCGTGTCCAAGTATCTACGAGAATTCGCTTCTTTGTGACGTACTTCAAAACCACCTTCTTGCCAGTTCGGTTGTATCTGGCGAGCTTAACCTGGCCATAAGCGCCTTGGCCCATGTCTTCGAGAATTGCAAAATCAGCGATTTTTTTCTTCAATGGGACTTCTTCCACCTTAGCAGGAGCAGCGGGCGGTTTTGTCATTGTGGTAGCTGGTTTCGCCGTTGAGTCAGAGATTGGTAACGATGTTGCCTCCTGGATTTGTCGAGTGACGGACGATGTGCGAGAAGTGTCAGATCTGTTATCATCTGAATCGGCAGACTGGGGCGAGACCGGTCCTGTTTGACCAGGGGATGGTGGCAAAGGTGTTACTGATTTTGGCACAACCGGTGAAGCTGAGCCTCGAGCATGATAAGTGGAATGAAGCTGGCGAGAATAAGTGATCCAGAGGGCGAAAACCAGTTCTGAAGTGGTGGTCGCGCTCCCTCTTGGTTTCTGGGCGTCGCTAGCGTCTTCATCAACCTCCTCTATGACAGCTTCGTCCAGCTCTGCCTTTTCGCTTCGTACTATACGCATTTGGACATCGACGTTGATGTTGGACCCATCGCGGTGCCTTGCTGCAAGACCGGGAGGCTTCAAAAAGACAGACGCGGGATTGGCGTTGACATCTCTTAGTGTCAAGAGATCTCGTGCTTTTCGAAAGCTATGTTCAGGGATGACCATACCATCTGTGAACGTGACCTCTTCCTCCTCTGCCAAGACTTCGAGGAGTTTGTCAAATTGTGGTATTAAGCTCGTGATATTCAACCCGTCAGGGTCCGATATTCCAAATAGGGCAGCCGAGAATGCGGAATTAGAGCTCGTGATATCCAATGTGTCCGCCTTGAGTACCATGATACCGGCGATATGAGGAAAGCTCGTGATATGGAGACTCTTGCGATCCTGCCCAGCGAAAACGGATATGGGTATGCATGTATCCTCAGCGTTTCGTGCCGCATAGTATTGAGCTTCAATAACCTGCTCGAAGTCTACCCTATGATTGACGCTTGACGAGATCATTGGTATCTGTGGGATAAGCATCTGTATGCCTGTATCCGGCTTTACTGTCAATTCGCCGAAGATGATACCGAGAGAGCCGGTAGAACTCGCTATTCGACTTTCCGAATCGAGACAGAGTGTTGCAGTGTCCTCACTGATCTCCTCCAGAACCCAGATTAGTCCTCCTTGCTTCTCCTTCACCCATAGACTCGCAGAAGCTGTGGCACCATTTCGTTTTTGGATTGGTACGACATCCCCGCACAGAAGCACTCCATGCTTGCCTTTATGAGCACCTTTGCTTCGTGGCTCGCCGGGTTTTGGACCGTTGAGGTTCTCTCCTTTCGCTCTCTGTTTGGCAAGTTCTCGAGACGATGGTTTACTTAGAAGCTGTGCAGTGACCCCGTTCCCCATAGCTAGGGTACCCTTGGTTTCAGTACTACTGCGTGAGCTTTTATTGCTTGACGATGGCGTTTGTGCGGTCTCATCCAAAGCAACAGATTTCAAACGTTTCTCGAGCCACGCCCGCTTACTGTCTTGAACCACTTCGAGGATGCTAAGCTTCCTCACTTCTCCTTTCGTCACGCCTATTACTAGGCACGCAAGGTCGTTCGCTGCAAGGATTGTCCAAGGGGCAGTATTTTTAGTCGTAAAGATGGCTTGGGTCGGAGGAGCAAACCGATTTGGGTGGCCATGTACCGCGCCAGGAACATGCGCGTTGCTGCTTGTTGGTTTCCCAAAAGCAGATACAGGCGTTGGGGAAAGAGGGTGATCAGCATGAGTGCCTTCGCTTACCGGGTACGGCCGTGCCAGTGCCTCGAAGAGTTTCGTCTGTAGGGTGACCATTGAAAGATCAGTGAACGTACGTTTATGCACACCTCGCTTCTGCACAAGATGAGAGTCGCCCGATACGGAAGAGATTTCTGTTGGAGATCGGGGTTCGGAATATTCTGGGGCTGATTCATCACTACTGAGAGAAGGCTCTGGCTGGCTTGAGCTTGGCCTCGAAGGGTCGACATTTTCCTTTGGTAAATCACTTTCTTGTACTGTCTTCTCTTGTTGGAACCGTTCTACACTCCGTGGGCGAGCATTGAACGCCTTGTCAAAGATGTTGGGTCCAGTAGCAATGGCAGGTCCAGTAAGTGGTCCGTTCAAGAACCGAGACTTCCTGGTACCAGCCGTATCGATGCTGAGAACATTTGCTCTTGAGAGTAGCTCCACCATACTCTGAATTTCAGAGTCCCCGCTCACTTTCGCCTGTGCATTTACCAGTCCAGGATGATTGGACGCCCACCCCAGCTTGTCCATTAGAAAATCGATCGACCTCTTCAGAATATTCTGCCTGTTCTGCAATACATCCTCCGAAAGTTGAGTAAACGAGAATGAGTGTAATGATTCGGATGGAAACCTCGAAAGGTCTTCATTGAGATTCATGGTAGGCGATGAGGGCCCTCCCGCTTCTGTCCAGTTCCGGGGAGTATTGATGCCAAATGTCATCGATGAAGCTCGGGGCGGGACGGAGAATGATGCACTGGGTGAGGAAGACTGCGAAGGTGCCTTAGAGGGAGGAAGTTGTCGGATTCGTCGTAGACCAGATGCTCCCATTCCCATTTCATGATCCATAGTGACTGGGGACATGATGCCCGGATCATTGCCCTTCGTCTTTGATCCGGCGTCAAAAGAGAAACGTATCCGTGCATTTTCAGAGTTTTTCTCAGGATTCGCCAGCAAATTTCCTGTGCTCCTGTTCTTTGGGATTCGAAGGATGTCGGAATGCGCTTCGTTGGGCTCATCATAGTTCGATTCTCTATCTGCGCGAGAGATCAGCTCGGAACCAGGTGATCTATCTCCGAATCACCACAGAATGCAAGTGACCCGATGAGAAGTCTATGTTGGAAGGAAGGCGTACTGTCGTCACTTGACTCGGACGCCGGCATTCTTTGATGTATGAGCTATTAGTCAATTTCTCCTCCAGCACAATCAGCGAACGCTATCGACAGCGTCCACGTCGCGGCTGGAGAGTGTTGAGTTGGTTAATTACACATGCGCCTAATCAAAGACTAAGCACATCATGTCGGACTGCTTGGAGGAAAGGCTTTATGTGACCGTCTCGTTTTTCGCAGGAGCTTGTGATGCTATAACGTGACGTGCATATGGAGGCTCAAAAATGCACGACACCGGTCGCAAGACATATGTTGGTCCTTTCCACGGACTACAGCACAACATGTGGGAAATATAACATTGCTTTTCGGAGACGAAGACGGCTGTCGTGATGAGGGGCACTCTCGTCCTTGGGCAGCTACAGTACCTATACAGCTACGTAACGCGGATGGTGGACTTTTCAAACGTATATTACAGCAGTATAGCCGGACCTATCAATTTTGAACATCAAGCGGGATAGCTTTAGTGATCCATTAAGATCAAGTAGTGAGCAACTATGAATATTTTTTATTGGGTCTGCAGAGGACTTGATAGCTCATCGAGCGTTCTAGCTGTTACGTACATACAAGATGAACAGCTTCCAAAAGGTTGGCAGGAGAAGAGCCTGGATACTGATATTTTTGGAGGCGAATTGGGTGAAGGTCCAAGTCTGGTCTGCAGCCGAAGACGCCAGCCGTCATCTCGAATTGGCCTGAAGTCTCATGAAAGGTGAGCGGGTTTGATGTTACCTAAGTAGTCGAGGGATGTCAAGCTTTGAGGCTGGTCATTGTTGGATCAGCAACGTCGTCAGTCGTCATTGTAGGCTGCCTAGCCTGACAGTTCAAGGTCGTCAATAAGTTGGAGACTCGTGGCATCGTAAATGAGGCTGTGGCACACAGTATGGTTTGGCAAGGGAGTAGTGTGAAACGGAAGAGAAAAGGACTTTTGGTTGATAAGGATGGCGAAATAGCCTGTAGAGCAAGGAAGGAATAGGAAACGAAGGGGTTGTAGAAGCAAAGACAGAATGACCACTTCTGCATGAATGTTGATCCCCTTTCTTGATCGACGGTCTTAGAGCCGGAAACCGTCATGCGGATGAATTATTCTGGCGGTTGCTGGCTTCGTCGCATCTTCTCGGCTTCGAGGTTCTCATATAAGAGGTACAAAGCCTTCTCATTCGCACCAGAGCTTCCCATTATCGTGAACATACGTTCTCCAGTATCGTCATGAGGTGCTTTCGCAATCGAGATGCGAGCTCCGGAACTCTTACGAATCTCGCTGATCTTACTTCCACCTCGGCCGATGATGCATCCAACCATATCAGATGGAATACTGATGTTCTGTGTCTGTATCTCCTCGCCATCTTCAGTCACAAGAGGGGTTCCTCGATTGGCGGCATCGGAATTTGAACGACGATTGTAGTTTGACCCAGTGGCATCACTGAAATCGGCTCCATTTCCGGTACGATTATAAGAACGGTTACCCCCATATGATGGAGGAGGGCCTCCCATGGCTCCATTGAGCGCTCCGGTTCCTCGGCCGACTTCTGCTCGCACGGCAGGATTGTACAAAACCGTGCCGGTACCGCGTTGCCAATCATCGACCAGGCATTTTCCAATCTCCCAGGTAGCTTTTTGAATACCATCCGGTGTACCTTGAACTTCGACGATTCTTTCCGTAGACTGAGGGAGCATCTCTTTCTGAGCAACCATGCGGACACCAGAAGCATCCTGGATGTGTTTGATCTTGAGACCTTGTCGACCAATGATTGTTCCCATTTGATTATGAGATATAAGAAGTCGTATGGCTAGAGCGCAGACATGTCAGCTGCACGGCCAAGGAGGCACGCTCAACGCGTCTGATAGTGAAAGTAGAGGGGATACTGACGATGCGTGCCATTTGAGGAGATGATACCGCCCATGCCAATTTGAGGTGCGCCTTCGAGCAGGCCTTTGGCAACAATGGCGTAGGCCTTGGAGATGCCTTCCAGGCCTCCGGTCACTGTGAGAACACGATCGTGCACGCCCTGCACTACCTTGCTGACACCTGCCTTCACACCGGTCTCGTCACGGAGGTCTGCGACGTTTTTTCCTGCTTTGCCAATGATGACGCCAGCCTCCTTGGAAGACACAATGGCTCGGAGAGTCAATTGAGCTTGTGCATATTCTTCGTCAGTCCTTGGTGCAGGCTCGCCGTCTGGGCCAACGCGATTGTCGTCTCCTGCATCATTATTCAAACCAACACGGTTCAATGAGTCAGACAATGCTGATACGTCCTCGGTCCTTGTTTCCGTAGCTGCCATGATGCAGAGTGGTCCAAAGGTACTTGTGGCTTGAACAAGTGAGAGGAATGTACACTTCGCCTGCAGGTCGGAGGTGCAAGAGTAGGTTAGGAAAAAGAAGGATGCAACGAGATCTGAGAGGATTCTTAGTACGCTGAGTAGAATTAGATGTTGAAAAAAATGAACATACACGCGTGCCACTCAGATATGGAGGGGTGATTTGAGCTTGGAGGGGCAAGAAGCACAATGACTAGAGACAACCCAGGTAATGCGTCCTGGAGAAGTCAGGCGTCAATTGTGGAGAGAGAGGGAGATGGGAAGAGGGAAGAGAGAAGAGAGATAGTCGAGCCAGGGATGTGATGTTAATCGAATGGATGGGGTAGGTCGGGAAAGAACGTCCCACTGGCTTGTCTGGATTTTTCCCATTTGTTTTTTCAAAAGTTCGACAGCCCAAACCCAGAACGCTAGTCATTCGACCAATAGGAAGGCTTCCTCATGCTGTCCAAGCTGCAGAAGACATGTTCCTTCACATGGTTTTGCGCCCATCGCGATCTCATGATACACGTCGCACATATCGCTTGACTGCGGGGCTACACACAGCTTTTATCCACCTAACGCGTGATCGAGGCAACCGTCACCTCGACTTCGCTAGCTAACTAAATGGCTCATCGTACAGCTTTGATTCCATGCTATTGTCATTTAGCACCCCTAAACCTGTTCAATCTTCGTTTGTAAATAACAACATCTGTCACAGCCCCAACCACGCTATTGCTGTGCTGCAAATACCACTGCGTGCAATCTATCAGTATCTCCTTCAAGTTGTAAGCCATAGGTCTCTTACCTTTCTGTACTTTCATTTTATCAAACAAATCATACCCCTCAACAGCCTCCGAGAGTGGCATGATCTTATCCGACATAAAGCCCAACAGGTGTTGTTTCTGTCTCAGCTTTTCCAATGACTGAGGGAATATTGATCGAACGGGACACCGGCCCATTTGAATCCTCAGGTTCTTTCCGTACGCCTGATTACCGGTCCAAGGTATCTCGCCGTTGTGTACGCCGACGCTCGACATGATCCTGGCAATGTCAGAGTCAGCCTCGTCTTCTCAATATCAACGACAGGCGAACATCTGTCGACCCTCTTTGCGTAGCAAAGGGTTTGAAGACTCCTTACCCCCAAGGTCTCAGCAGCTCGAAGCCCATTTTCAATGCTGGGCTTAAGCCCACCACTTCGATAACAACATCCGCGCCTCTTCCGTCTGTGAGCTCCTTTACGCGATTATCCAGGCCTTCTCGCTGTGTTTGGAAGTTCCACGGCTCGGCTCCCAACGATTTCGCGATATCAAGCCGTGACTGTACCGAATCAACTGCCAACAGGTTCTTTGGTTTATAATCTTCCGCATTGATTAACGCACAGAGGCCTACTGGACCGCAACCGATCACAACGACTGTTGATTCTGCCACTTGATCTTTCGTCAACTCTTTGAACGCATTATGTGCAGCAAAGTATCCTGTGGGGAATATGTCTGCCATCAAGACCAGAGCATTATCCGCGATCTCTTCAGGTGCCTTCATCACGGTTGCATCAGCGAAAGGAACGCGGACATATTCGGCTTGTCCTCCGTCCAGTGCCGCTGTACCGAATAACATCCCCTTTGCACATCTTGATGAAAAGCTATTCTTGCAATAGAAGCACTCGCCACTACAAATGCGTTAGCTATCCGAGCCGATGGCATGTGCCCTCTGACCGACCAAGATACGGTAAACGGTGACACCACTTGATCTCCTTTCTTAAAACCTTTCACTGCTGATCCAATTTCCTCCACTGTCCCGGTGAATTCATGACCCATGATGAAGTTCTCAGGACTCGGCTGGTGGCCTCGGAAAACGTGCAGCTCGCTTCCACATAATGCGGTGTATATGATCTTGACAACTATATCCGTATCGTCCTTGATTTTTGGGATAGGCCTGTCTTCGAGGACGACCTTGCCTGGTCCCTTAAAAACTACCGCACGCATAATGTCTTTCGCCATTGTGGTAAGGGTTTCTTCTTAATCGGTTGTCAAAATTGATCGCAGATTTATCGTTCCCTTGAGCTCAAAACGTTCGTCACATTACAAAATCTATGGTTGATTAATGTACCATATAAACACAACGCGCTCTACGAGCTCCACCGGGTATTTCGTCAATACTTCCGGCTGTGATGCCCCGCTTCCCCGCAAACAAATGAGCTTTCGGCCGAGGGGCATTTGAACGCGGGGACACGGTAGGTCGATCATGATGCTCTCAAGCTAAGAGAAGCAGTTTAGCCAGGGACAAGGTTTCTAGACTCAGTTGACCCTCATGCATATTTAGCTGCTTAATGCCTCGTCAGAGTACCTCGGAGGACTGAGATGGTAGAAAACCGCCGTGTATCTAGAAAGAGTGATCGCGTACCCTTCATAGCTCGGAATGAAGGTATCATGTCGCCGAACTTACTTATAGTATATCATACGCATCATGAGTCCGAGAACAAAACGTTAAACCAGAGTAAGACAGTTGGAAATTTTCTCATTCTTCACAATTGTTGCTTTATCTAATCAAAAGGTTGAAAAATTCATGCTTTCCATAAATGCCATCCATCCCATACCGGAACTCCAAAGCTGCATGTCATGCTCCAATCGCAAAATCATGGAGTCGTCTTCATCATCGGGCATCCAATCAAATCTAGCCATCTTACCTTTCCCAGCCTCCCCTCCCCTCCCCTCTCTGCCCAACTTCCTCTTCAACTCCCAAGGAAAAGTCTAGTAAACTGTACATAGCAGTTCGGCTTCCAAGATAAACTTCCCCTCCTTGTATTTCTCGCTCGCTTCGTACGCCTTATCGTACTTCCACCCCACCGTCTCCTTGCACTGCTTGCAATTCACATCCCGCACTTGATGCCGGCCAGTGGTCATGTTCCGCTCGACGGCTTCGGATTGGGTGGTGTTGACGACGGTGTTGAAGAGGAAGGCTTTGCCGTGCTGGCCGCGGAAGTTCTGTAGGCAGTCGGCTATTAGCAACGTGATGCGAAATAGGGTTTGAGCTACATGAAATTTGATGAGATGAAATCAATCGTGATGGGATTGGGGGACGGCGGTGATGTGCAATGGAAGCAAGATGTTTAGACTAAGTAGAGGAAAGATGAGGGGACTTACACGGCTGATAATCGAATCATGACTCGCAAGATGGGTTTTGCAATTCTTGCAGCCGAAGATCTTGTCGGAGTTTAGGTAGACATTGTAGGAGAGCCCCATGGCGGGCTCCTCCTGGTTAATGGCAGACCCTAGATGGAGGTAGATGCGGAGGTTCTGAGGGTAAGGTTCGGGGTATTTCTCTACTGCTGCCTGGATTCCGAGAGCCCCGGAGAGTTGATGGGTCTGGCTCTTGCTCCCGCAATCAGGTGTAGATGGTGTATGGTGAATGTCGAAATTGCTGAAGGCCGGATGGGTCGGGAATGATGATTGAGTGAGTGGGTTGATTCCCGTCTGACTCCGGCCCATCAGTAGGTCGAGTACTGTATAAGAGCTTCTTGGAGCTCGGGCTCGTTATGGGAGGCTTGGTGCGGGGATAATGAGATGTTGATTGTGGAGGGGGATGCCGCAGGGTAGGATGTCTTAATGCCTATTGATGGTTCATTGGTAAGGGGATACGTGATGACCTCGAAGGAGCTTGGTCTGGTCAATATATGACGAGAGGCTGAGCAATAATAGTATCATGTGGAGTAAAAGTAGCTGGTAATGGTGGGGCCCTGATTCACCCCTGGTCAATTATACATGCAGCTTGTGCAGGGATGCATAAAGTATGTATCCTTTTTAAGGGTGCCTTCGTGAAATCAGACGATCAAAACACTCGATCTCCTATCTTACTACGTAATTATACACTGGCATCAACGTTGCTTCAGTGAGTCCTTGTGCTCTGCCCAAAAGCGTGTGCAGTCCACATGACCCCAGTGATCCATCCAGAATTCACCAAAGCTATCTTCGACGCCCGTATCCAGCCGAGCCACCCTCTCATCTCGCTTGAGTCCACACAAGAAACAGCACTTCGGAGCCGTTAAAGCCCCTTCTCCTGGCTTTGCTGTCCGGACTGGGAGATCCTCCATTATGTCTGGTAATACAAACTCAATCTCGGACTGCTGAGCGTTAATCCGAGCAAGTTGGCTTTTGATGCCTCCAACATGCTGTTTCCATAGTCGCCGTACTTCTGTTGCTTCTTGGTCTTCTCTGCGAGTTTCTGTTCGATCGATTCCCGTAAGCTTCATTCCGGTCACTTTTCCTGCGGTTGCCGGACCAATTTTCATGCTTTGAGAAAGGTGGGTGTCACGTTTCCAGCGGAGCTTACGACCAGCTAGTATACGTGACGACGCTCTGATCATAGCCATTTTTCCTTCCAAGTCTCTGAGAATGTAGTCGTTCGTCATGTCTGTACTATCCATGAGAGCTGTGCTTGTTGAAGAGACGATGTGTCGGATTTCTGAAGAAAGAGACTGGAAGAGGGTCGTAATCAGGGACAGTAGAATAGATGGTGGTGGAATATTAGAAGGAGCTGCAGGGTCGTTCGGTATTTCTACTTGGTTTAGCGACTTTTTATTAGGAGATGATGTCGTCTCGAGGGTGTCCATGAGGTCCAGAAGAGAGCCGTTACGGATCGAGTCATCTTTAGTTGATTTGTGCGTCATCAAGTCTGATTTCTCGACTTCGTGTGTAACTACACTTTCCTTTGAGACTTCTTGCTCTGCTTCAAATTCCCCCCATTCGTCATCGTCATAGGGAGACAAAGGTTGGTGTTTGCCCGTGGACTTCGCTCTGTTCCGCACATACGAAGGCCAGGCTGTGATTGGAGTAGCCTCGCTACTTGTTCTGTTCGCGGAAGTTGGGGGGCCATCGTCGGAAGGGATCGTCAATTTGAGAGGAGCGTTGAGTTCTCGAAAAGATGGCGACGGTGATGGCGGAGGTGGAGCGGTTGCAGTGTCGATCAACAATAGGCCCTTCTGCTGATCTTGTTCTCTCGTAGGAAGAACTGTTTGTTCGTTGTTGGTAATTCCTGGCTGCTCGAATTCGCCAAAATCATCGTCATCAGCAAGATGGACATTCTCCAAATTAGAGCTACTTAAAGTATTGTCATGCTTGGCAAGATCGTCATGCGAAAGATCACCAAACTCTTTGAGTAGATCCAAGGACATAATGTATTCAATATACCGGAGTGGTACAAACCTATCACAATTTGAAGATCAGACCAGTAACATGAAAAAATCTGAAGTATTTATTGTCTTTTAGCAAACTGAGATAGCTGCGATTTGATACAACCGAGCAGCTCCTATATTGGTCCAGTAGCCATTTTTAATAAAAGCTTAGGCCGGATAAAGAAAGTTATAAAACCTCTATAAGACTCCTGTCCGTTTTATACCATGGCTGCTTGTTGTTGAATGTGGCATGTTAGGCACGAACTGGTACCGAAGTCTAGTGATAGCGAAGGTCTACTTCTGATGGTGAAGACGATTCATAGGCCTGTAAAGCAGTTGGGAACCCGAATCTGTACGTGCCAAAATCCTTGCAAATACGGGATAGTTGTATTTTGACAACAGAGACGAGATTATCTCCCAATTATCATTTGTGATTGTGGTTCAATAGCAATCAGAAAAGCTGCAAGGGGGACGGACTCGCCGGTGTAGGCTTGAGTGTCAACATGACATGGATGCAGGATCTAGTCCTTTCAAGGAATAGTCAACTACCTGATCATTGGTGACGCAAAGCGCCATTGTTTCTACCAAGCAAAAGAGTAAGCCACGACGATATATTGGAGGAGTGTATCACGAACGATGCAATGACGAAAGGTTTCCATGCGGCCTTTCCGAGAAGTTCAGTAAGCACGGCCAAGACTCTTCCATGTTAGAATGCTAGTTGATGACCACTTAGCGACCGTTGGGTTGCAACATTCGACAACAATGTTGACATTTCCGACCTCAGGACGGCGGTCAAAGGGAAAATTGGCGAGAGTCCTTGCATCTGTGGACTGAGATCAATTTGCTGGAAGGCTTTTCTCCTATTTGGAAACCTCGATAAATCGACATGGACCAAAACTTTATCGGATTCGAGGAGCGCTTACGGAGCTCTTCGAGACCATTTCCTCAAAGATATTGAGCATCCAGATAATATATCGGCTGTAGATCCATTGACAAGTGATGACAAAGTAAGAACTTTTCTATCCATCTATGCAGGCGATGCGAAGAAAGCCGTCTGACCCAAGACTAAGACTTGAAAGTCTCCTTGGAGCATTCTAAGACAGGATGAAGAGCTCCGAGCCGAGATCTTCCAAGATGTCGAACGCTGTATGCCTGAGAATCTTTACTTTCGCGAACCATCCACTCAAGCGATGCTACTCGATATCCTTTTCATCTATTGTAAGCTAAATCCAGACATTGGCTACCGACAAGGCATGCATGAGGTCCTCGCACCCATGCTGTGGGTCGTATCGCGGGACTCCATAGAATTGAAAGGCTCGGACGAGCCACCAGTGGATGGGCCACCGGAGCAGAGGTTGATTCGTGAGTGTTTTGATGCGCATTTTGTCGAGCACGATACCTTTACCATGTTTGGTATCATAATGCAGACTGTCAAATCGTTTTATGAGATTGGCAGCACCACGCACATCACCCCTTCTGCAGCATCGAGTAATTCTCCCATTGTCGAGCGCAGCCAACGTATTCACGAAGTATACCTCCGTCAATCGGATCCTGAACTTGCGGATCATCTTCTAGACATCAAGATCCTGCCACAGATCTTCTTGATTCGATGGATTAGGCTCTTATTTGGTCGAGAATTTCCTCTCGACCTCGTACTTTCCGTTTGGGATGTGCTGTTTGCTGAAGACCCGACACTGGACCTCATCGACCTAGTGTGTGTAAGCATGCTCCTACGTATTAGACAACAACGTAAGTCTCTTGTTCTCCAAGTCTGGCTCCAGGCTGATTTCGGTATCAGTCCTCCGTGCCGACTACTCAGGAGCTTTGACATTGCTTCTGAGATACCCTGTGCCACCGCCTCCTGATGGGCCGTCTACATTTGTAGACGATGCATTATATCTCCGCCAACATATCTCGCACGGAGGTGGATCTTACATAATAGAGAAATACTCCGATCATTCTTCTCAAAATGAAAAAGGTAGTAGGAAAAGAAAATCACCGTCAGTTAAGCGTGCCACGCAAGTTGAAAGCAAGGAATCGCGATCTAGTTTATCTCCTTCTAGATTCCTTCAAGAGAAGGGTGGGATAGATACCATTATCCAAGAAGCTGCAAAGGGTGTTTACAGCCGGGGTGAAAAATGGGGGGTGAACAAAGCTTTTCGAGGCGCAGTTGAAAGTTTACAATCCGGAACCAACCCTCGGAAGCAGGGTGATGGATCACGATGGTCGCTGGATGAAGGTACTCATGTTCCAAGCGTAGCTAAAATGGCCGCAGACATCCAAGCCTTAGAACAACGAAGCAAAGGGTTAGCGAAATTACTAGATAATCCGATCGGGGAGCTTTGGGAACAACAGCGGCAATGCAGCGAAGAGAAAGATGAGTCTTCTAAGAACGCTCTCAGCCTCGCAATCGCGAAGATCCAGTTTGTACAGGTCTATCTGGAGAACCCAACACTGCCGTTCCCGCTGGACAACCATGAAGCAGGAAATAAGTCAACTGAAGAGCATGAACATGAAGACTCAGATGATCGATTGAGGTCGAACAGCCAGCTGAATCATCCTATACCACCAGATCCAGAATCCATTACCCAGGAATCACCATCCAATGACCCGAGAGCAATAGATGTAGATACAGAAGAAGTTTCGGAAAAGAAAGGTGTTGCCGAAACAGATGCTCCTCCTGCTATCATGATATCCAAAACCCGTCATGAGCCATTACCTTTCCATCATCCCAGGCCAAGCCTCGCCCAATCATCATTCTCCTGGATGCTGGGAGAAGATCAACGCAAGTCCAGCTTTGTACTCCCGACCCCTTTCCCATCAGACAAACGAGCCGCCAGAGAAAAAGCGGATTTCCTGTTCGGAGATGGAAAAGTGAAAGCAGAAGGAAGAGGCCAGAAGGGGAAGAATGGGGAGGAGAGTGAGGACGATGAAGTGATCAATCTCGGTACACTCAAGGGAAGCAAATAGAAAGGGGAAGAAAGAAATCGAGGTAGACGCCTTAGAGTAGAGCTTTATGATTCACTCGAGATGTGTTATATGGAAAAACGCCGAGGTATGACGTTCGATAGAATGGAAGAGAACTATCCAATCCTGAAAAATTTCTTGCATCTCTTTATTGCTTTTTTGAAAGCTGGTATCCCGAGAAAATATAATCAATTACCCAAAAAATGCAGTACATATTGTCGTGTAGGGGTCATGGCGTGGCGAAATAGCAGGATTACATAAGGTCATGCAAAAGCCCCAGATGCGCTAGCCTAGTGTCCCGATCCTATCACTCGTCACTCGGCGTCACCAATATACATTTACTTAGGTCCGCCACTCCCTGACAATCAGTCGAACTACTACTATAGCAAGTAGGGTGCGTTCCTTTGATGAGAAGGTACAAAGGGGTGCAGGAGGCAGTAGTAACCTCCAGATCGGCTTCTTCAAGATATCATGACCACAATCTTGAGACGATCAGGCAACATCGCAAGAGCATCAAGGACCAGCCTTTACCCTTGTCTTCATTCACAATACTCTCCTCACCATAGCTCATTGATCTCATCTCGCCTTCTCACCTCGCCACTACGACACTATGCAACAGTCAACCCAGGCGATCCCAAGGATCCGAAGAAGAAGGATAAGAGCACACCGGACGAAGACAAATCGATAGCAGGAAATGCGAATACTCCAGGGAAGCCCGCTCCGGGCTTCGAGCAACTTTATAAAAACGATGGAGTCATGTCATCGACCCGATCAGGCGACAAGGAGGCGGATCTACCCAAAGGGCCGCAGCTCACCAAGGACGAGATACAATCCATAAACTCCCTCCTCGACATGGTTACGGCGCGCATGCCCGTTGACCAGGCCAGATTCATCAAGAGATCTTTTGAGGATATTAAACGTGAAGGTATTCCGCCCGAACTGCGAGAAATCCTCGACGCTCGGAAGAATGGAAAGTCACTCGACATTGCTACCATGGCGAAGCTTGCCCGAATAGCGACCAAAATGGCTCGGACGAGCGCTGAGAGAGAAGTAAAACGCCAGTCAAATGAGGGAGCCAATGCCGACGATAAATCAGAGTCATCTACTTCAAGATCTGACAATAAGGATGGTTCACAGGGCTCCAAGGGCTTCAATTTCAGCGAAATAAAACTTGATAACCAGACTGTTCTCCTCTCAGCGTTTGTAGCATATATGCTTTACAGGGCCCTTGTTCCTTCAGAGAATTCTAAAGACATCACCTGGCAAGAGTTCCGGACAACATTCTTCGACAAAGGCCTCGTCGAGAAATTGACGGTGATCAATCGAAACAAAGTGCGGGTTGAGCTCCGCCGAGAAGCTACAGGACAATTGTATCCCGAAAGTCCGGCTCAACACGCAAATTTCTTTTACTACTTCTCCATCGGTTCAGTCGAAACCTTCGAGCGCAGACTAGATGACGCTCAGAGTGAGCTGGGTATCCCTCAAGGAGATCGTATACCTGTTGCCTATACAGACCAAGTTTCATGGCTTTCAACATTGTATTCATTTGGCCCATTGATCCTACTGCTGGGCTTGCCTTACCTGCTCACAAGGCGAGGAGGTGGAAGTGGGATGGGTGGCAGCAGCGGGCTTTTTGGTATTGGGAAAAGCAGAGCGAAGAGATTCAATCAAGAAACTGATGTCAGGGTCAAATTCAAGGATGTTGCTGGTATGGATGAGGCCAAGGCGGAGATCATGGAGTTCGTAAGCTTCCTACGAGACCCAGCCCAATACTCCAGATTAGGCGCGAAAATACCTCGAGGTGCCATTCTTTCAGGACCCCCTGGTACAGGAAAAACCCTACTTGCAAAGGCTACCGCGGGAGAGTCTGGCGTACCGTTCTTCAGTGTCAGCGGATCTGAATTCGTTGAAATGTTTGTTGGTGTTGGTCCGTCCCGAGTACGGGATTTGTTTACAAATGCAAGAAAAAACACCCCCTGTATTATCTTCATCGACGAGATTGATGCCATCGGTAAGAAGAGAGGGCAGGGCGTGTTCGGCGGCGACAGCGAACGAGAAGCGACGCTCAACCAAATCTTGACTGAAATGGACGGATTCAATACCTCCGAACAGGTCGTTGTACTCGCTGGCACTAATCGGCCTGACGTTTTGGATGCTGCGCTCATGCGCCCTGGTCGATTCGACAGACATATCAACATCGATAGTCCTACCATGGAAGGCCGCAAACAGATCTTCAAGGTCCATGTGGGCAAGATCATCACTGACGAAAATGTTGAGTATCTGACGGGACGGCTTGCGGCTCTCACCCCCGGCTTCTCGGGAGCTGACATTGCAAACTGTGTCAATGAAGCTGCTCTAACAGGTACAGTCCGCAAAGTCCAACGAATGATGTCCTGTTGCTAACAAATGCTGTAGCCGCGAGAACCAATGCAACAAAAGTGGTCATGTCTCATTTCGAATCGGCCATCGAGCGCGTCATTGGCGGTTTGGAAAACAAAACCCGAGTTCTCAACCCCACAGAAAAGAAAACAGTCGCATATCATGAAGCAGGCCACGCCATCTGCGGCTGGTTCTTCAAACATGCCGATCCGCTACTCAAAGTCAGCATTATCCCTCGCGGCAAGGGTCTCGGATACGCACAAATGCTCCCCGATTCCGAAAACTACCTCCTCACAGTCCACCAGCTCATGGACCGCATGGCCATGACGCTCGGCGGCCGCGTGTCGGAGGAAATCCATTTCGACACCGTCACCAGCGGCGCCTCGGACGATTTCAACAAAGTGACCCGCATGGCCACGGCCATGGTGACGAAACTGGGCATGTCCCAGAAGATCGGCTTCATCTACTTTGAGAACGACGATCAAAAATTCCAGAAGCCTTTCTCGGAGGAGACTGCGAAGAATATTGATCAGGAAGTCCGAAGGATTGTGGATGAAGCTTATAAGCAGTGTAGGGATCTGTTGACGGAGAAGAAGAGGGAGGTGGGCCTCGTGGCGGAGGAGTTGTTGAGTAAGGAGGTGCTAGTTAGGGATGATCTGGTGAGGATCCTGGGTAAGAGGCCGTTTGCAGACAACAAGGAGTTCGCGAAGTATTTTGGTGGGGAAGGAGGGAAGAGCGCGCCGGATGTTCCGCCAGATGTACCGCCTGCTGCTCCTCCTGCGCCGGCAATGTGAGAGGTATGTTTGTTCGCCTGGTGTGGTTTGGCCTTTTCTCTGTTGTCCACTCTGTGGTTCCTGGGGTACATAGAAGCGTCTTCTTTCTCGATTTCATCCTCATTGCATATAGCCCCAGCGGGTTCTATCCTTTTCGGTTTGGGATTGGCATGTAGCAAGTTTCCTGGACAGCGAATGTATAAACCTTTTCTCTCAATGATTAGAATTGCTTTGTGTATTTGGACGTGAGACTGCTCTTTCTCTTTCGGAGCACTCTCTTCTGAATTGATTTCAAAAATCCTTGTCGTTTCAGTAAGTCGTCGATAGCAGTTAACTGAATATATTGAATCAAAAATAACATTCATCTCCTTCTGCTGACAGGCAGCCAGGAAAGCTATAAACAATGGTTTTGTATTAGTAATACTAGGCAACTATGTTTGTCAGAGAACATGTACACTGAGGGTGTTTGTTGGTTGAGAACACTGGGATGAGAGACACTCGATCAGAGAATTTTATCAGCAAGTGTCTCTATGCTATCTCACCTCTCCCTTACACAAAACTCGATACCTCGATATCCGAGCATTTGGTCAAATCAGCAATGACCACCATCCTAACGTGCACAAACAGTATTCTATGCATGTATCTCTCCTCCTATCCCATAGTCCGCACAAGCTCTATTACTTATCCCCGTCTCCCTTTACTATCTCCTCTCCACCTGTCTTCGACTTCTCTGCCTCCCTTGGATCAAGCATCGGATCGCCCAACTCGCCTTCCCCGTCTACTTTCTCAAGACACACAACCGCCCATTTCTGGCTGAGACTAGCGTTCCAGCTGTCCGGTGTGCGCTTCTTCCCTAAGAGGTTGAACTTGCGGTCCAAAAGGGCAATGAGCGCGGGGCTGCGTGGTAAGAGGTGATCTAGTGAGGTGACTTTGTAGTAGCCTGCAAAGGTAAAAGGGATTTGTCGTTCGTGTGGGTATTTAGATCCATAAGTGTGAGGATTGGAACGGGGGAGTTGGGTGAAAATGGGGATGGGGTGAGTTGAAATGGAGGACGGAGAAGCAGAGGGAGGCCAGATTGATTTCTGTGCTTCGGATGCGCTGATAACCGGATCTAAGGACAAAAGGTGCAGATTCGTCTTGCAGAACAACTTCCCTTCGGTGTGCCAATCAGGATGCTGGTCCTTGAACACGAGAACGAATGCTAGCTTTCCCGAGTCATTCTCTGTGGCGTTGAGGGTGCCGGGTTTGGAGGATAGATTGAAGTGGGTCGCGATCTCCAAGGGAGTGTATCCGTTTGAAGGGTTACGGTTCTCGGGCGCAGTGGATGAAGATGGAGGTTGTTGTTGTTGTTGGTGTTGGCGGCGGAGGTGAGGGGGAATGTAACGCGCAGACATTATGTGATGTATGGACTAGGAAGTGGGTGGTCGTTGTTGTTGGCTATATCGAACGGAATTGTGGGGACGTGAACAAATGCAAGAAGTAGAAGCGAGGGTGGCGTACTTATAAAAGATTATGGAAAACAAGATTGGCGGGACAGGAGGTTCAATACATTCGTAAACAGGAGCTATTTGTATCAGAGATAGAAGATCCTTTCTATATTCAACACCAATAAGTCCATCAAGAAAATTGTATCGACGCACCTTGTAGATCAATCGACACTTCGATATTGCTAGAAGTCGAGACCACTGTCATCCCCACTTGCTGGAACAACATTTGTGCGTGTCGTGGTCAGCAAAAGGCAAACTCTTTGATAGTAAATTTCATGCTAGTGGACTGTACACACTAGGCAGCAAAGAATATCTCAGGGGTATCAAATCTATTTACGCGAATTGCTTTCATCCGTACACCACCTGAGTAGATAGACTAGAATATGAACCTAGAGACCCAACATAACCATGAGTACCCTCCCATTACACGTGCGCTTCCAGCAGAAACGTTGTTTAAAGCGCACTTTGAAGCTTCATTCAAGGTTGATCGAAAAGCACGTCCAGCAATCCACTTAGCCCGATTTCATAAAGATCGTCATACGCCATTGGAAGGCCCTTTAGTAGTGCCGTTCACCGTTGGAGTTGATTTTGCCATGATCTCATCCAGACATCCTGCCGCAGCAGCCACAAAGCCAAGGTAAGGCATCGAGGGTCGCAACACTCTTGAAAGGTATTCCGGGTGATATTGCACTCCTACAAACCAGGGATGGTCTTTGAGTTCCATGATCTCCATTCGCTTGCCGGACTCATCCTTGCCGATGAAATCGAGACCGTGAGAGGCCATAGTCGAGACGTAATCTGGATTGACTTCGTAGCGATGTCGGTGACGTTCTGAGATGATAGGAGGATCCGATGGTGAAGGTTTTGACGCTACTTCTCCATCTGCCGTGGCGGTCGTCTTCGAATCGGAGTCTGCTGGCACTGCATGTGTACGAATTGTTTCTGACTCGTACAAGGCGCGAAGCTTAGAAAAGCCGGAGTTGTCCTGGAACAATGTCTTCCGTAGACCCAACCTCATCCCAGCACCTGTTGGTGTCTTCGAGACTTCGGGCATATTAATGATAACTTTGTGCTCAGCCAGTGAATCCATTTCCCCTGATTGAGCATGCTCAATGCCACAAATGGATCTACAGAATTCGATCACTGCGATTTGCATCCCTAGACAAATTCCAAGATAGGGCACTTTCTTTTCTCGCGCCCAATTGGCTGCGGCAATCATGCCCTCAACACCTCGCCGATCAAAACCTCCGGGGACTAGTATACCAGATGCAGTGCAAAGCTGATGCCAGGCCTTGTGGAAAGCTGCTGGTGACTCGGATAGAGTCTCACTCTCAAGGTCGGTAGAGTTTAGCCAGATGATCTCAAGTTTCCGAGCACAACGCATAGATGCATGTTCTAGTGATTTTCGGACCGATAGATATGAGTCGTGCAGAGAAGTGTACTTTCCCACTAGACAAATCTTGACTGTATCTTGAGCTCTGTCCTGCGCGTGTGTTAAGTCCTTCCAAGTTTGCCATGATTCAGCGCCCGACTTCACGAGTGACGGAGGGATTGGCAGGGCGTCAAGACGCAACACCTCTCGCAAAATAGGGATGAGGCCTTGGCGCTCAAGAAGTGGCGGTACGTGATAAGTGGAGGGAACATCATGCACAGCGATGACCTCGTTTGGCTCCACCTGGCAGTACAGAGCGAGCTTGTCAATAGTAGCCTTTTGCAGCGGCTGCGAACAACGGCAAGCAATGATGTCTGGAGTCAAACCTTGGCTGTTGATCTCCTTTATGGCCGTTTGGGTTGGTTTTGTCTTCTGTTCGTCGTTGATCACAGGTATTAGTGAGACATGGCAATGCAGGAAGTTGTTTGGGCCAGCTCGTCGATGACGCAGATCTTTTAGTGCATGAATGAATGGCCCACTCTCAATGTCACCAACAGTTCCACCCAATTCGATGATGCAGACGTCAGGGCTCTCGCCGGTTGAGTCGACAGGAACTTTGGCAACTTCTTGAATCCAATCCTGTATGGTGTCCGTAAGATGAGGTACCGTTTGCACCTTTTTGATATCAGTAGCGATGCCTGTGCTGGAAAGTGAGGCACTTACAGTCTTTCCAAGGTAGCCCCCGTTTCTCTCCCGCTGAATAACATGCTGGAATATCTTCCCAGTCGTGATATTATTGGCTCGCGTTAAGGTAACATTGAGGTAACGCTCATAATTACCGAGATCAAGGTCAACTTCGCCTCCGTCGTCGAGTACGAAACATTCACCATGTCTGCCATCCTTGTAAGTATGATGAATCTGCTGAAACGGGCTTCTAGAATTAAAATACTCCAATGGGTTCATAAGCCCTGCATCGATGTTTAAATAAGGATCAATTTTGATTGATGTGACTTGGATAGGACATTAGTGTATGGAAAATTGGTGGAATATACACGTGATATCATGTTCAGAGAATACCTTTCAACCCAATGCTCTTCAACAGAACCCCAAGAGAGCTCGCTGTGAACGCGTCATTAGCCAAGTCAAGCGCGTAAAGTGGGCTTCAGATAAAGCAGAATGCCTTGTACCTATAACACCCTTTCCAATTCCGGACTACTAGAGCATCAGTAGCGTCCACATCTAGATATTAAGAGCTTGAACACTGACAATTACACCTAGAATGAATCAATATATATACTAGACTTCGAGAACAAGAGGGTAACTACCTCCACTGACGAGAAGGTATTTTGTGGACATGTTGGCAATCCTATAAACCAAAAATTTCGGAAGGTAAGGTATGGATGAAGATGGAGAAGAAAGCAGGAAGTAAGAAAGACCTCCCCCGGGCTGTCCAGGAGAGGAGTCAGAGCAAAATTGTGAGAGACTATGCGAACGTTTCTGATGGGACGCGACATTTGCTAGTGTGATGACTTTTCAGCCCTACCTACTAATCGATCTCACTTTTTGACATGTGATATTCAATAATCCCTGACTCGGGACCTACCCCTGAAAAGCATGATAATCTACAGGTTAGATCAACATGCTGCTCTGTGAGATTTCTATCTTAAGTCCTATATTGTGACGCTGATGAACTATTTCTAGTTTGCCCTGTGTGTAGCAATTCACTTATAGTCTCTCGTACCCCTGGAGATGACGAAAAACCTGAAGGACAGAATCGCATGGAGTGTCGAACATGCCCTTATCAGTTTTTGATCAACGGTTCTATCTTCGAAAGGAAGAAGATGCAGAGGAAAGTTGTGGATGATGTACTGGGTGGTAAAGAGGCCTGGGCAAATGCTGACAGGATTGAGAGTAAGCCATTCCCTTTTTGTCTCTCATTCAATGTGGCATAAGATACCACTTTATACATTGGCTTAAAGATGTGGAGACTAATAAGTTGGTCGTGATAGCACCATGTCACCGAGAAGGATGCCATGCGACAGAAGCCTTCTATTATCAAGTACAGATTCGAAGCGCTGATGAACCAATGACAACATTCTACAGGGTATACGGAGATCTTCCCTTGTACTAGATCTGTGAAACGTCAAAAAGCTAATATCTGGATAGTGCACCGAATGTGCTCACTCATGGAGAGAGAACTAGAGCTTGTCGCTGCAGGTGTATGTAATGTGGTGGGAGCAATGGGAGTAGCCTTGAATATCGCATCCAATGCTCCAGGTATTTTGGGCCTTTCTTATGATTCAAAACCACCCACGAAGGTTAGAAAGAATGAAGCAGTCTCCAGGTTTTCATGAATTTCCTTCGTTAGAACTAGAAGTCTATGTATCGAGGACCATAACTCTGTGCGTTGGGAATCAGTCAAACACCTTTCGACCCCATCGCCTGACCATAGGATGCCTTCAAACTAGGCATCCTCGGTGAATTAGACGACCTTCTGTGAGTAGCAGTCCTCTTTCCGGATGAACGCCAATGGCTCCCTTGGAAGCGTCTATCAACTTCACAACGTGACGACTTCTTCTGATCGTAAGGGCGAGTTCCAGTCCAGGTGTGTCTCGAGCAACATATCATCGGGGCTTGATGCTCGATAAAAGTGTCTCTTCTGCGAGTCGTGTTACCACGTCTGGACTCAGGATATCCTGCCGGAACTTTTCCTGCTGCAACAGCTCCAGTGCTTTAAGAGTTGGTGCCGGGTAGGACAAGTATCTTGCGTATTCGGCTCGAGTGAAGTATTGTAAGTATTTCAGGTATTCAACGAAGGCTGGATCGTGTAGAAGTTTCTGTGATGCAAGGTGGTTCAGGTAATATGGGTTTGCCAGAGACTGGACAAACTGAATGTGGACAGGTCAAATTCTGTCGCAATATCCAGTGGCGAGAGATTAAGCACCTACCTCCAGCTCCAGCTCGAAGCGTGTAAAGCCGCCGTATAGAGGCCTAGAATGTGTGCTGCTTGAGGATAGTGGATCCGCCATTGATTGAGTGGCTGCAGATTCGGCCATGTGAGCAATCTTCAACACGCTCCCCTTATGTAACCAGGGCAGAACTTTCAGGCACGAGGGGCAGCATATGTATACTAATTGTTGCTACCCCCTGGCGAAGTCCCCTCGGAGAGGTTAGGCTTGTCTGCTGAGGGAGGGCTGTCAATTGATCCTACGGAAGGAGTGCAGCACGAGCCAAGCAAGCCATGCAGTGGAGATGCCTGCTTAGCGGCCGCCCCCTGGAATGTAGACAGCGAACCTTTTCTTCCCATCGATTTGGGAAACAATAGCATCTCACATCAGCTGCAACATCTTCACCTCTGCATATATACCTCGTGCTTTGCCGTATATTAGCCATCGAATCCTCATCTTCTTTGCAGCATTCGGTACGCATGCCGTTTCCAGAGACTCGACAATACCATTCCGCCACCGGTTGCTAGGATCTGAGCTCTCTTTGTCGCTTAATACACACTCCCCCTCACCAAGTCTGCTCCTATAGCATCTTCACCCAACATATGAGCATTTGATATCCCAGTACGGTCCGAGCTTGAGTGTTGGATGCCTTGGATACCATACGTTGATACATTAGAGGAGACATGTCGCTGATCGGAGTTAATGGCATGGGTATATCCCCCTACCTGTGCGAATCCTCTAACCGCTGCACAACCATCTCCTGCTCTTATCCGTTTCATGTATGCAGTCCAGGGTTATCCGCTGGTATGACCGTGCCATTGGTACTCAATTCATGCCTTGAGAATATGGCTTCGTTCGGCTGTCCGTCTACCACGTCACTCGTTGGCTAACCTGCTCATCTCCCCTTCAGAGGCGCAGAACTCCCCAAGTCTCACGGCCAATTTCCCTTCTAACAACCCATTCCGCAATCGCGCTGCTTCGCCGGCTTCATATCACAGTCTACCTTCGCCACAAATCGCTACATTCAACATCCCTGATAGGGTACCCGAGAGACCTACGTCACGCAATCCCTTTCTCGACCAGAACCCCCAACCAAGAGCTGCATCACCACCAACGTATCCAGCCTCCAGTGGACGAATGTCTCCTACCAAATCAGCTTTCACAGGCCATACCGCCGAATTATTTGTACGCTATCTCCCTTTATACACCAATTTGCAGCTTGAGTGTGCTAGTGACAGAAATTTGCTCATCGTCAACGTGTAGGACAATCTAACTCTCAACGATAAGTCAGGTAGCGCTGGACCACGCCCGTCAGCAGGTCCGAACCCTGGCTACCGACCCTCACGTCCAGAAAACGTTCCTCCTGGTGTCCACCGTCGAGCTGGACCCCCTATTCATCGACCATCACGATCAGAAGAAGAGCAGCGGCGCTTAGGCAACGGATCTAGATCGCGAGGCCCTCCACAGACTTTAGACATCTTTGCCGACCCTCCAGAACCTCGTAGGCATAGAATGAGACGCAACTCGGACTCTTCGCTAGCTAGCAGGACGCTGGGGTCAGAAGAAGAACGCAGACGACGTGAAAGGCGGCACAGGGAACGAGAAGCAAGGAAAGATGGAAAGCCTAGGCCACATGGCACATCTTCTCGGTCAAAGAAGCCCAACCAGAAATTGGATATCATTGACTCCTTGGACGTCACAAGCATCTACGGAACAGGCTGTAAGAGGTTTCACCATCCTGGCCATTGTTTCTTGTACTAATTGTTTGCTTTACCAGTATTTCACCACGATGGCCCATTTGATGCCTGTAATCCTCACCGGAATCGCAAAGGTTCAAAGGTCGCTCCCATGCAAGCATTTGCCAAAGACAGTATCAACAACACACTCGGAGGTTCAGGACCAGTTAATAAAGACCTGGATTTGAACCAGTTTCACGGTCGTGGAGCAGAAGGGTTTACAGATTACTCTACTTCGGGAGTTGGGAATTTTGCGGCAGAGCCCGAGTCTTATGATGGAGCTAGTGCGCCAATCCGTAGGGGAGCTGGGGTGAGACCGGGAGTGGATCGAACAACAAGCTACAACCCTACCGATCGTGTCGAACCTGTTCACGGCAGCGAGTCTCTCGGGCTCGGCACAAGCACCTTCCTCGAAGGTGCTCCAGCTGCGAAGGCTGCGATTCAGCGTCGTCAAAGTGAGTCCGAAGGCTCCGGCGGCGGCAGCGGCCTAGGACGCAAGAGGTCGCTAGCCCAAAAGATTCGAGGTATTAGCAACGCCACTCGCAACATTGATAGACCTGCAGGACGGGTCACAAGCCCCAATGGAATGCATGAACGGACCACGAGTCCCACGTCACCCATCGAGGTACAGAACGGCGGTGGAATGCCGAAGATTCAGGAGACAAAACCATTCTTTGATGATTATGACGAGGCTTATGAGAGAAAAGGGCAGAAGATCCAGATTGCGGAAGAACAGAACCGTATTGAAGGGGGAGGCGCAAGGGCAAGAGCAATCAGTAGCCCGAAACGAGGGGCCGCTCCTCCAGGGATATTGGAACGACGGGTAACGCATGATGGAGCTGGAGGAGGCACGGATTCAGAGGCAAAAAAGGAAGGCTTTCTTTCTAGGGTCAAGAGTTTGAAGGGCGGGAAGCGGGCTAGACCTGAAAGAAGGGAGTTGTAAAGCGTTTGGACTGGGTTTTTTCATTAAATCGCCGCAGCGGCTTGGTTGTCATTGAGCAGCATGGAAAAAGCGTCGGAAGGGAAAAGCAGCACTCGATTGAAAAACAGAAGGATCGTTTAATGATAGTGTTTTGGAGCTTGGAAGCTGGATAGCCCTTTGTCGTGTGTAGGCTGATGTACCTATAAATCAATCCTTGCTGGAGATTTCGCCTTCAACGTTGAAAATGTGGTGCTATTGTGTGATTTATGATGATTGCAGTAAGGTATTTGTTATCGTTGAGGTTCTACAGTCACGGCTGCCACTGTTTTAGACTTGGCCCAGCGCCTCGGAGGAAACTCGGCCCAACTGTTTGTAAACCCCTTTGGCTGGAAACGCCTTCTTAAGTACTCATTAATTCTAGGCAAAATTTAGGAGACCGGTCCCAAAATCGAGCTTTTCATTTAGTTGAATATAACTGATATATATCCTACTTCTCATTTACCCTCATTACCTCCATTCTATATGGCCCTTACCTAAATCCAACCCCAACCCCTATTTCACAGCTCCCCCACATAATCCCAGACAAAATTCTCCAAAATCACCCCTCGTACTTTCCTGCAGATCATGCTCTAATTTATTCGCGTATTTGCGTCGATATTCCTGCTTCACTTTCTCTAGATGCTTGGGTTCCCAATGGAAGCGTACGAGCCGACTGACGAGGAGTTCAGTGCGGTCTTTGCTGGTTTCGTTGATAGCTTGATGGAGGAGGAGGGCGTCTCGCACAGGGCGATTGAGAACGCCATTGAGGATATGAGCAAGGGTTTCGCCCTGTGGAAAGGAGAATGTTAATTAGCTGCAATTAACAAAGAAGACAAGAGATTGAAACCTTACCACAAGATTCCTAGATTTCTGAATCATCTCCCTTGCGAAATTCTTGCGATAGCTGGCTTCGAAGGACCGCAGTACCTCTCTCAAATGATTGTCGCTTCTCACAACAATAACATTGATCATTGCCGTTTCACCCCCTTCCTTGGACGTCAAAGCCTTGTACAATTCCTGGGTATCTCGACGCACAAGTTGGATATCTAGCTTCTCGTTCTCACTCATGCGTTTCTCTTCTAGCGCGAGAAGGACGGCGTTGCGAAATTTGTCTTTCTTAAGTTCCGTCTGCATGCACTTCTCCAGGCTGTCGTTGTATCTCTTGTCGCTGAATGCGTCCTTGATCTTGACGATTTCACTGTTGGTGCGACCCATCAAGCTTTCGATCAACAATTCTCTCCGCGAGGAGTTGCTTTGATACCAGAAATTCGCCCAGTGAGCTTCGCTTTCCCACCTGCCCAGTGCGACAGCATAGGCGGCCTTGCCGAGGTTGCCGGGAGCCTTTAGCTTGATGTGCTTGGCGACGTTGATACCCTTACCACTGACTTTGATGTGTTTCTTGTATTCCGTGCGGAGCTCGAGGATGTGGTCTTCGCTTAGCTGGGGGAGGATTTTAATGATGGGGTCAGCGTCAGGGGTCGAGTGTTTGAGAGCTGCCGCGAGGGCAAGGGCGTCCGGTTCCGGGTCGTAGAAGGAGACACGTTTGGAAACGATGGTACTGCTGGCCTTGCGGCTGTGGTGTGGAGATTTATGGCGAATTTCGTCGGAAGAGTAACCGGGAGAGAGAGGTTCGAGGTCGCTCAGGCCTTCATCCATGTTCGAAGGAAGCATCAGGGGAGAGGGCATAGGGGATATCGACTGGTAGGTACCATGATATGCTTCGAGGAGGGGACTGCCTGGTGGAAGACCGCCATGCGCGTCGTGATTGTGATGTTGTCCTGGAGCAACAAGCGATAGAGCGCCAGCTGCTGCGCCAGCTCCAGCACCAGAAACGGACAGACGGTGCATCCTCGAACCTAAACCTGCTGGTTGCTCTGTATGCAATGTTGAAGAGTGAGGCTTTACTTCGACGAATTGGGGATGAGCACTTTGCGTATACGATGGCTTCCTGCTATCAGTCTTAGGGAGGTAATTGATATCGTGGGATGGATCGGCATATTGGAATTTCCCAGATCCTGTGCTTGATGCAGAATGGATCCTGTGAGCCTCGGGTCTTGGCTGGGCATAATTATACTGCGGTGCTACTTGCTGTGGTGCGTACTGTGGGTGTTGCGGATGGCCGCCTATGCTAGCGTTAAATCCTCCCGACATTGATATATGTCGTTGCTGCTCCTGTGAGAAGGACGCGTGCCGAGTCTGATTTAAAGCTCCATTCGCTTGATCATGTTCCCATTGGCCTGGCATATGGTAGGGAGGTTCTGCACCACCGGTGCTGAGATGACGAGTGTATTCGTGGGGTTTGGCATGCTCGTAGCTATCGGGTATGGCATAGCTGGGATGCCTGCCCTCAACTCGATCACGTTCATATTGCGGCTTTGCTGATTGCACATACTCTCCTCGTTTGATCACGGCATGAGAATCTGGAGAGGAGTTTCGTCTGTGCTTTGATTCTGGGGGGTCCTTTTTCGATTTGGATTTGGTGTGCTTTGAGGATCGATGATCACTTTCGCTGCTGCTTTCGCTGCTACTCTCGCTCCTGTCGCGCTCTCTCTCGCGATATCTCCTCGACGACTTTTTAGATCTGTCATCACTATCTTCATCAGAATAGTGTTTTCTGGATGAACTTTTATATCTGCCATCCGGATCGCTTTTGCCTTTGTGCTTCCTTGAAGACTTTGCATAATCGCTATCGGAGTCGCTGTCATCTCTATAACTCCTCGACGACTTTTTATGTTTGTGATCTGAATCGCTGTCACTTTCGTAGTGACTCCTGGAAGACTTTTTGCTTGTTTCCCTGGAGGATCTATGCGGTGGAGAAGGAGCTCGGCCGTCACGAGAGCGCGATCTATCCCTGCTGCGACCTGGAGACTTGCCCCGCGATCGAGGGTCATGGACGGCAAGAGACATTTCGGCTCCTGCAGCAAGCAATCTGTGCTACTAGAGACAGTATTCAGTCAATTGAAGGTGAAAAAGGGCTCAGATCTAGATTCCCCGTCAATTGCTGACGGAAGCTGCTGAAAATGTATTCCGTAGGTTTCAACGACTCACCCCTCACCAGCTGAAGAGGTCAACAGGCTGGAAAGTGGGGGCCAAATCAGAGGCTCGTTCAGCCTTACCGTCTCATTCTGATAGGATAAGGCCTGAATGAGGKCTTGTTCAACCTACGAAGTACAAGTTCTAACGGCCTACGTGCTATCAAATAAATTATTATCTCTAAGTGTTATTGGCAATTATCTAAGTAGGAGACATAGGACATCTTTTGAGAGGGCAAGTTTCATTCAGCTATCAATTACTCGCAACACATGCCTACTGATTCCATTAGTCCTATTCTGCTACTACCTCGCGCATTAGATCCATAACTTTCTGCTTGCCTGTTCTTCATTCGCCCGACAAACGAGCGCACCATTATTACACCAATTCTAATAATGAAGAAATTCAAAACACAGCGGCTGTACGAGATAGCAAAGGGTCTGACCATATCTAATGATGTCGCGTCAACCCCTCTCCTTTCTTGTATTTGCTTCGCTATGCCCTACTACTCATTATTATCTTCATTTTTAAGCTTTATGCAATACTCTTTTGTTCGAGCTCCGATGGAGAAAAAGCCAAAAAAGGAAGCCGTTACATCGCGGGTTGGATACGATGACCTCGGCTGAAAACC
The DNA here is from genome assembly GCA_000442125.1 of Opeltia flavorubescens. Classification (NCBI taxonomy): domain Eukaryota; kingdom Fungi; phylum Ascomycota; class Lecanoromycetes; order Teloschistales; family Teloschistaceae; genus Opeltia; species Opeltia flavorubescens. The sequence goes on from KE546974.1 coordinate 599,702, forward strand.
ATCCACTGAGGTCGCCTATTCCAGCCACGATGCTCCTTTTCTGCACCCCAATTTTCCTATCCCGTGTGATATGCATGCAGAATGTAGCACCTAAAATCTGTACACTTTGGTTCCTGGCCCAATATCGCTTACTTCTTCTTTGGCTTGCATGTTTTGAACCAATTGCTAATTCTGGACTTCTTCTCTACCAATGGGCTGCCACATCCCACGGTCTCCCTCCTCCTGCAGCCGGGCAATGACACTGCTCTGGAAGCGGGGCTTCATCCATCGAGGTTGGCAATGACATATAACGAGGAGTCGCGCCGGCTCCCGGGTCCACGCAAGACTTTGCAAGAGTCTACACTGGTAAAAGACAGGCAAAGACCATGGCACCCATGTTCAATCTTCCGCTGGCCTCCCTGATCTTCGCTGTCTACTTACACCTTTATGCTTCTGCCATACCTCTGGAGAAGGACAAGAGACAGAATACAGCAATCCCTCCCTATGTCCTGAGCTATGGTACACCATGCTGTGCCAGCCCAAACATTCAACACGCTAATGCCATCGACAGCACCCAAGGTCTGGTTACAGTCCCAAGACCCTTACTTTCCATCGGATATCGGTGCACAACTGGTCCATACAATCCCCGAAATCAACTTCAACGTCGTGAACGGTGCTCCCAGTCCGTTGACGTTAAATAACCTTGCATCGCTGAATGCTCTTGGCGGCAGGAGCATTTACCTTACCTCAGCTGACGATATCACTACCAACCCATCATGGCTCCAGGGCGTGAAACCGGACGGCAGCGGCAAGACAAATGGAGCGACGAGCTGCACAGTAGTAGTCAATGACCATGGTTCCGGCAACGTGGATGCGTTTTATTTTTATTTCTTCGCCTACAATCAAGGTAACATAGTCTTGGGTCAAGAGATCGGTGACCACGTAGGCGATTGGGAGCATAACATGATTCGTTTCAAGAATGGCGTTCCTCAAGCTATTTGGTACTCTCAACACAGCTACGGACAAGCTTTCACCTACTCCAGCGTTGAAAAGCAAGGACTGCGGCCAATAGCGTATAGCGCCAAAGGCTCTCATGCTAGCTACGCTATATCGGGGTAAAGATTGCTTCTAATAACCATCGAGTAAAAGATACTAACCTGGAGCTAGAACACACGATCACACAATACCCGGTCTCAATCTTCCGGTCGGTCCCATAGAGGATCACTGTGATCAGGGCACACTATGGGATCCTGTGGCAAACGCTTACTTCTACAGCTATGAAGCAGCCAGCAGTACCTTTAGGGCTTATGATGGCACATCACCAACGGATTGGCTTCAGTATCTTGGTCAATGGGGGGACCAGCAATATCCTGACAGTGATAAACGTCAAAAGAAGATCTTTAAGATTGCGGTCACCGCGAAGTATACTAGTGGACCGACAGGGCCTATCGACAAATATCTCAATCGCGTGGATGTGTGTCCCCCAAAAGACGGTATGGCTTGCATTGTGAGTCCGATATTAGTGCCATGACCTTCTAAGATGCTGTCTGCGATAAATTTATGAATAAGATTAAATTGACGATAGCAAATCTTGCCACGACAACGCTGGCAAGCGTGCTTGTGATTATACTCGCAATGATAGCATACATATACTTCTGTATCCGAATCTATTCTCCAAAACTCGCTGATACCTTGCTTAATTTGCAGGAAAATAACATGTCTGTAGCCCCTGTACCACTTGTCATTTCAAGTGTCTTTCGCTGCTTGAGACCACGGCACATGGGGAACTTTAACTCGTTCGTGAACGCTCCTGCTTGCGTATTGACCTTCTTTGTCATCACTATCTTCATTCTGCCCACAGCCAGGCCTGTAGCTGCTGACACAATGGGATTATGCTATTCCTTCTCTAGGAGGCATCCTCGTTTTCGCAGCATGTTCTTAGTATATTTCTAGGTTCCGAAAAGTTTTTAACTGATCTCTGGATTGGAGCTCAAATGAAATTGAAAAGATACTACGTTCGGAGAGGGCAAATATGGCTCGGAACTGATTGGATCATTCTAGATCAATGGGTTGAAAGCGTGAAGAGATCAATACTTAAGTAAATTTAAGGATTCTACGAGAACGACTATAATTGCATAGCTATACGCGAACGTGCTTGTAAAATGCTGTACATAATTCATTATTTCGGATAACATAAAAGTTAAAGAAAGTATAATCTTTACCACGTCAGAGGGTTGGCCACAACGATTGTGTTCAATTGTTAGCCGGCTTCCCTTCTACCAAGTATGAAAGAAATAAATATCAGTACATGAAGTTTGTGAGGGGCAGCCAGACAGTCAAGTCTCATGAGTTGAGAGTAAGGGTATCGATTACGAATTTCGTCATTGCCTTCTTCGACTCAACAGGACTTGGCGCGCAGGTACCGCGCCGCAATGGAACATTAAAGCTTAAGCGGCTTCATCAAAATCTGGAATCGGTGCGGGGAAGAAGCATTGGCGGGATGGAAGCCAATTTAGCACGTTTAGGGGTGGATTTTAGCTTCGTAGGGCGTCATCACTACCGGCCCCCTGAGTTGTTGTATCCCTTTGTCCGCTGCCTATGCGGGATCGCGCTAGCAGGGTGCGGGTAGAAAAGCTTGGCGTTTTTGAACCAATCAGATGGCTTCATTTAGCCGCAATTCGTTGGATAGAGAATAGGGGTAAGAACATCAAAACTTTTACATAGTAATTACTATCAATTTGGCTGCATATTCTCCTGATTCTCCTGCGTTTCATAGCCAGAATGCATGCCTGCATGCCTACACCGCCTACATAGCACTTCGCCGCAAAAACAGCCTATATTTGACGTTGCATAGTAGATTTTTGGCTTCTTAATAGGCCTATTCAAATCAATAGGGGCTAGTGCATGCCGTTTTGACCGTGTAGGCACCTTATTTCGCTGCCAGCTATTGCGCTTACATGAAGTGCATGCCTGCCTGGTTTCTAGGTGGATCATAGTATGTTTAGGTTGTGCAGTAACCTCGCTGGAACGATGCTCCAGCTTAGTAGGCAGCCCAGTGGTGTCATCTCGAGCTCTTCCTCGTGGATCCATAAGTAAACCAGTGCAAATTTAGCGGTGGAATTCGAGATGATCCATAGATTTGCCGGTATTACTGTTCAGGAGCTTATAGAGGGTATAAGCATTAACTACTGCAGCTTCTAGTAGCCAGTGTAGTAAGGAAATCCAGTAACGGCGTACTACCCAGTTGCATGCATAGCTAGCTCGTAGCTATGCATTGGAATCAACACCACCCATATGCGTGTTATATGCATGGATTGGTCTCGGGATTTGTAGGTAGCCCATGCATAGTATTTCCTGGGGAAGATTCCGGCGCCTCGTAATGCTTTTAGTATGCCACTCGTTAAATTGCTTAGGGGAATGAACAGTAGTCATAAACTGCACTACGTTATTATCCACCCATGCACAGGCAAGCACCTGGTCGTCAACGGTAGTAAGAGCCTTGAATCCCCAGTCTTTTTGCTTAGATGTAGTACTGCGGAGTTTGAGAAGCCTAGGCGGGAATCCAGATCCCGCCTTGCAGGTACCACACATGCCAATATTAAGCTAGCGGAGTGCGCCGGCGAGCTTCGCATGTGTGAAGAAGTTATCCACATAGATTGTGTGTGTGTTGTTAGTAGGCAGCGTTTTTGCTAGCTGAATTACCACACGGTGTGTAGGCGAAATCTTCCAATTTTGCGCTGAGAAACCAAGCTCTGATTGAGATTTTAGCTCTGAAACTTGCACTGCCTAATAGATCTCGGTTAGTTTACTAGTAATTTGCATAGGAATTGCCCGAGATACCTTAGAGGTAAAAAGGAAATCCCATAGGTATGCGCCAGAGCATAGGCAGTAGATTTTGAACCCCTTTCCTGCCTCCTTAGCGCCAATCATCATAGTGTGCCTAGAACGGCCTTTAAACTTCACTAATTACTCGTCAATAGCTATGCTAGATGCTGGTATAACATAGCGTTTTAATGCGGCGCGGAATTGCTGAATAGGGATCTCCAGTTTCTTCCAGAAGCCTTTACCGTATCCCAGGTCCTTTAGCTCGTTTTTTATACTAGAAGCCTTGAAAAACCGTTTAAGCTGTTCGAAACGATTGAGGGAAATAGCATCTGGAACAGGCGAGGTAGTTTATACTTGCCAGTAACGTTGTTGCTGGTGTAGATTGAAAATACCCCTATTAATTAATTAGCTAGCTATTAAGCAAGAGATTCTGGAGACTGCTCTCTACTTGAATAGGATAACTCCTAAGAAAACGCCTATTTCTGCAGGCCATGTAGGATACCAGGAACGAGATTTTAGCCGTTTCTCATGCTGTTTCTCCAGCTCATGCGCCGCAAATTCGTTGGTGCATACGGCTAAATACGCCATAAGATCGTCGGACCAGAAGAGCTTGAATAGCTCTAGTGGGCTGGTTTTTTGTGCCTGTATAAGAGCTAGTGCAGCTTCAGAAGCCCGCAGCTCCCGGTGAGGAATAATAAGTGGTTTATATGCATCTGAAGGTGGTGGCAGCTTCTTGATAATTTGCTCTTTAGTAGGCTTATTTTTACGGCGCTCAAATGCGGCTATTTGCTTAGGTAATTCGTCTGAAACGCTAGGAATTTCTTGCTCGTCAACACGCATTRTCTTATTAGACTTTCTACTTAGTAGTAATTACTATGGTGGTGCAAGTAGCAAAAGACAGTTTATTTACAGTGCTYAGGGGCATRTAAACAAAACACCAACAGCGCCAAGAAATGATCTACATTTAGCGCGATCCCGCATAGGCAGCGGACAAAGGGATATCTGAAAGGAGCTCTTTGACATTGGATGCATGGGGTCGAGAAGTCAGTAGTACAGTCCGATTACGTCGCATTGAGGTGCAGCTGCACGGCACAGACGAGTACCTGCGAGTATATCGTAAGCACGCGAAAGACATAATTTCCTTTCAGACACATCCACTCAGCTTTCCCACCTTGCAGCATGGCACCCATTCGGAAAGAATTGTGATGAGTACCACAAATGTTGACACCGATTTGATATCTTTCGGCTCCCTGCAGGTCATCTGGAGACCTTATTCAATCTCTTTGCCCACAATACAACGCCATTACTTTGCCTTTCAACGTTAGGCCTTCATCGGGGCACAACGAGTATTCGGTCTGAATTCGAGTACTTTGAGGTGCATACCAACTAGATCCATTGGATGCGTTGGGTTTGCAGTTCTGGGATTGATGACCGAGACGTTTGCATCAATTCCTTCACTTCAGCTTGAGCAAAACCAACAGATCAAATCTCGTTGCGGAGCCTCTTTTGAATGAGCGATATCTCCAATTTCCAATAGACGACGACACCATCGCCTGGTATGTCGTCAATTCTCCCCATCCAACGACCTCGAACGCCGAGCGATTCCTACCGCTCCAGCGATTCACCCCTGTCTCCCAATTCGGAATCCAGAGATCGACATGGTTCCCTTCGCCGCCGTCCGTCATTTAGTTTTCTTCGCCGAAGCAAGTCGCGTGAGCCCGTGCCAAGGAATGTCTCCACAAGCACAGCAAGAAGCCCATCCGGTGGAAGTCTTTCGGGTCGGAAGCTAAGCAAGAAGAAGCTTGTCCTTGCAAGAGAGCAGGAGATGCGGCAAGAGAATATACCGCCTTTCCCTCCGAAAATCCCAGACATCATTCCTCATACCCAGACGATGCAGACTTTTGGAGGTGAAAACTATCGGCCGGATAGTTTGGCTATCATGTCCGGCAAATCCGAGGACACCAAGCCTGGACGAACATTTTCCTACTCGTCGAGAGAAACACCTGGCCTGGCGGTCACACGCAATATTCCAATCCCCCCAATGCCGACCAAATATTCTGGTGGAAGATCTCCTGTTGATCCGTATGCACGCACCGAAAGTATGACGCACAGAGGTCGATACAGCTATGCAAGCAGCGCCGTCAGTACAGTTGATGGTCCGCGAAGGCTGCGTAGGAGAAAGGATCCTATACCCTTCAAGTAAGATCTTTGTCAATTGTAGGCTTTGGATGAAATGGTTAACGACAGCCGCAGTGTCCTTGTGGTTGGTGCGCGAAATTCGGGAAAGACCTCTCTTCTCAACTTTCTTCGTACTTCACTCGCTCAGTCCCCTCCGAAGCAACGGCCTTCAGTCGTAGATGCTACATACGCCCCACCCATCGCTCCTTCGACTGTTGGATACCCCAATTTCACATCACATTATCTGGAAACTAGTATTGGAACCGAACGAGTTGGCGTGACATTATGGGACTCCCAGGGATTGGAAAGAAACGTTGCAGATTTGCAGATGCGAGAGATTTCTTCCTTTGTGGAAAGCAAATTCGAGGATACTTTCACGGAAGAGAATAAAGTTGCGCGCACCCCAGGCTTCCGGGACACACATATCCACTGCGTTCTTTTGGTCCTAGATCCTGCTCGTCTGGACGCCAACATTGCTGCTGTCAAAAAAGCCGAGGTAGCTGGCGGTATCAAAATGAACGGGAATTCATTTTCTGCTCAACGCCTAGCGGGAGCATCTGGCGGACTGGACGAGAACCTAGACTTGCAGGTGATGCGTGTCCTCAAGGGAAAGACAACGGTGGTTCCAGTCATAGCGAAAGCGGATACCATTACCGCGGCGCATATGGCATATCTCAAACAAGCAGTATGGGGTTCAATCCAGCGCGCAAAGCTGGACGATTATGATACCATTGGACTAGGGGAAAACGCAGAGGACGAATCTTCTGATGAAGAAGAGCAGATCAACAGGAAGACAAGGCGTCCCATCGAAGACGGCAAATTGTCAGTCACTTCTCACCTCGACTCACCGTCCAATTCGGATGCTAGTTCCTCATCTTCAAGCTTCAATGTGGTTAATGCGCCAAAACGAGGGGGAAATCGCCATTCACGAACACCATCATCACCGGTCCCGATACCTATCAAGCCACAAGATCCAGCCGAGACACCATACTTGCCGCTTTCCGTTATTTCACCAGATCTTTACGAACCTGATGTCCCTGGAAGGAAGTTCCCATGGGGTTTCGCCGATCCCTTCAACGCCGAACACTGTGATTTTATTCGGCTCAAAGACATGTTATTCACCGAATGGCGAGGAGATCTTCGAGAGGCTAGTAGGGAGGTTGGCTATGAAGGATGGAGGTCTTCAAGACTCAATCGACAAAGCGCACGTGGAGAGTCGAGAGGTCAGCCGAGAGTCGGGCAAATGGGATATGCAAGATGACCACGGAGAGTTGTGAAGTTTCAGAAAGAATTGCGATATTTTACAGAGGAGGAGGCATTGTAGCCGGGGGTTTTTCATTCCATTCTCATACCCCCTTACTTCTGATATCGATGTCGGCGATTGGAGTTTCTATTCTACTCCAATTGATACCCATGGCTCTGTACTTGACATTCGAGCGAGGAGCTTAGCGATAGTTTCGAACAATGTACTTTTACTGATCCATGCAATGCACATAATGTGCTTACTCAGTGTGAACTAATTCGATAAAATTAAGCGTGGTGGCTGCCAAGTGTGGTCCATGCGTCGCATGATCGACGCCCAAAAGTTCGTCTGTAACATATGACGCTCCTTGGCCCAGGTTGTAAACAGCGGAAACAAGGTCACCTGGTGGTCGAACTGTAGGATTGGCACTTTTCCTTTCCGTCATGGCTTCTATGACCACCAAAACATCAGCGGAAGAAGGTTTCCATGCCGTAAACCATTATAGACTGTATCTATTTCTTCGGCATTGACTTCCCTTTGAAGTCTCTGCAGCACCGTTGCCAAGGATGAACGATCCGGGGCTTGACGAGCCCATTCAGCAAGAATCCAAACATGTGGAACAGGATCGCAAAGCTGGGGAGGACTTTCAAAAGGAAGATGAACAGGCATTTCTGGACCCAAGGTACTTGCTGTGTCATATTTCTCTCACGACCGTTCGAAATTGACCTGTTCGTCTAGTCGGTGGTGGTTCGCTTCAACGGCTTTTCCCTTGCTCGCTGTGAGTACTCCAAATATTAGAACGCATTGGGCAGATGCTAATTGTCTTTCAAGGGCACCTTTGGCCCCATGGCCAGTGCTTTTTCCGTCTGCGCTCTTGTTGAGAACTGGAGGGTCATTGTACCACATGGACCGGGTGGAAACGAAGCACATGGAATCGATATCAAAGATCCCGGATGGTACGTCCAACGTCCTTTGAAGGTTGCCAGCGGATGGTCTACAGAGAATGGCAAAATGATCTATAATTGCCGGGTGCTTCCATTTGAAAGAGCTCGGTCTGTAACAGCTGAATGCTGATACTGCTCTCCAATCTTAACAGGCTAATAGCCATCAATACTATCTCGCTAATTCTCGCCCTCGTCGCGAATGTCTCACTTCTACTCAACATGGCACGCCGAGTTTCCTTCTCCATCGCGCAACCCATCACCATTGTAGGCTGGTTCATCTCGTCCATTCTGCTGATAGCGCTTGTCTTCGCAGCCACTTACAGCATGGAGCTACCGGGAGAAGATCGGGCATTGACTCAAGCTTTCTACTACGCCATCATCGCCGCTGGACTCTACTTCATCATCGCCTCATTGATGTCCGTCACCGTATATGGCGCCTACAAGGAACATTACCCCCGAGAGTTCAAGCTCACAATGAGCCAGCGGACACTGATGCTACAGACAATCAGTTTCATGGTCTACATGCTGGCTGGAGCTGCAGTCTACTACCGCGTTGAGGGTTGGAAATTCCTCGATTGTGTGTACTTCACGAATTACACCCTTCTCACGGTGGGGATAGGAGACTATGCTCCCCAAACCCACACTGGTCGGGCCTTGTTGTTCCCATACGCCATCGGCGGTATTGTCATCCTTGGTCTCGTGGTTGGTTCGATTCGTTCTCTGGTCCTCGAACGGGGCAAGAAGAAGCTTGGCAGTCGCATGATTGAAAAGAAACGCGAGGAACTACTTAAGAAGATGCATAAGAAGAAGAGTCAACGCAAGAAATTGACGCCCATCGATAGTGATGATAGGGCTGACGAGCTTGGGATGACGGAGCGGGAAAGAAGAAAATTCGAGTTTGAGTTGATGCGTCAGATCCAGGATCAGACCAGTGAGCGGCAGAAATGGAATGCACTCTTCATATCGGGAAGCGCGTGGCTGATCTTATGGCTCGTGGGTGCTGTGGTGTTTTGGAAGGCTGAACATGCACAAGAATGGACATACTTTGGATCCCTCTACTTTTCCTATACATCGTTGCTCACGATTGGCTACGGTGACTACAAAAATTTCAGTAATGCCGGCAAGCCTGCTTTTGTCTTCTGGTCGCTGCTCGCCGTTCCGACCCTTACCATTGTCATCAGTAATATGGGCGACACAGTAGTCAAAGTGATTCGCGATGCAACGGATTATCTTGGAGAGTTTACGCTCTTACCAGGGGAGAGTTCTACGAAACAGAGGGCTAAGCAAGTCATCACCGCCGTCACAAGCAGATTCGGCAAAGACACTGAACCAGACGAGACTCTGATGGATGAGCCGCCCGGATTAATTGGCGAGAAGGAGGGACAAGATTCCGAAGGATGTAACCATCAAGCTACAGCTACCAATCGTTTGGCAGGCGAAATTGAAAATGAGGAGTTGCGAAAAGCTGGCGAAGCCGGAAAACGAGGGGATCGACTTAGTAAAGATACCCATGAATATCATTATCAATTGGTCCGCGAGTTTAGGAACGTCATGGGGCATCTCAATGAAACGCCGCCACGCCGTTATACATACGAAGAATGGGCATGGTACCTCAAATTGATGGGAGAGGATGAAGACAACCAGCGTTCACATCGTAAAGCACCAATCCACGTTCGAAATAGCAGTCAGAAGAAGGAAGACCTCGACATGCAGCAGGGACCGACGCAAGATAAAGAGGAGCAAAGGCAATGGAGTTGGCTTGGTAACCGAAGCCCGCTGATGGGTGAGGTGGATGAGCCGGAATGGGTGCTTGAGAGGTTGAGCATTACCCTGGAGAAAGAGTTAAAGAGACGACATGAGGAAGAGAGACGACGTCGAAAAGAGAAAGGTCTAGGTTCGGCGGAGAAGGCTCCGAGCAGTAGCGGAAGTAGTAAGACTTTGGAGCAGCAAGAAAGGGATAATAGGCATGGTTAGGTTTCTGTTTCCGTTACATTTGTGGATTGATCTCGTTGTCTATGTCGCATTTCAGTGCATACCAAGATACCCATTCTTAGCAGTCGATGCACTTCTTTTGTACGCATACGCCGTCTAGTCACATGAAATTATATTAATATCTCGCGTTTATTAATCAATATTTCTCTTTGCCTGGCATCTCCAACGGAAACCCAGCTTTTCAGTTAGCATCAAACGTTGCCCTGCTCAGAATACATCTCTCGACGGACGCCGTGAATGTTAAGACCCGTCACATTTGACAGATCATGAGACAGAAAGCTACTTCACCATCACCCTAGACATCGCCTTCACCATGTCCTCGACAACGTCATCACTACTATGTTTCACCCTGTTTCATTCCACACCAAGCCTCGGCTACTGCCTTTGATTTCAATCAGTGGTCTGATTACTTTTCTACTATCTCACACCATCTGCATGCATCTACGCAAACATGTCTTTGCCACCAATCTCACCACTCCATCCTCCCACCGCTTCTGCTCCACTCCCACATCACACACCCCTCCCCCTCGCCTCCCGTGAAGTAGTAACCCTCTACCCCTCCGCCCTTGCCTCATCGACAACAGCAACACCAACACAAGCTGCCCAAGAAACAGGTAGACCACCCATCCCCACCACCAACGTCCACCCTAGAACCACAGAGCTCCCACCCGCCCTCTGGGCCGTCATCGGCATCGCATTAGCCCTCCTCATCATTGGATCCTTCGTAATCCCATGGTGGATCCACTACCTAAAACGTCAGCGTATGCTTCTCGCAGGGAATACATCACCATCGACGCCTTCTCCAAAGATCACACCCACGTCTCCTTCGAAAGCTGAGTCCCAGCAACGGCAATCGCAACGACGACAAACGCAGCAATGGTGGAGTGCGAATTCATCTCAACAACAGCGGCAGTCGTCGAGTATATACTCCCCTCATCCTCCCCATCAAGGAATAGATCAAAGCCCGACGGCATCAGACCCCAATACCACAACCCTCATCTCCCGCCTCCGCCTCCTCCAAAATCCATCAATCCTAGGCGCCATCCCCGAAAGCACAGTCCTGACCGTCCCACCAAAAGCGATGGAAGGAACGAATGTCTACTGGAGGGATTTCGCGGAGAGGAGGTTACAGGAAGCGAGGGGGAGGGGGGAATTGGTTGTTGAGGAGATTTCCGATGGAGATGGAGATGATTATAGGGGAAAAGAGGGGGGAGGGAGTGTGGAGGGTAGGGTTGGAGGTGGAGGTGGAAAGAAGGTGAGGTGGACGGAGAGGGAGTTGGCGCTTTTGGGGGGGAGTGAAAGTGGGATGGGGAGTTTGGTGGGTGGGAGGGGTGGGAGGAGATTTAGGCTGTAAGAGAGAGAAGGAATGTGTACATGTAAGGAAGGAGGAGAATGAGGGTGGGATGAACAATATGATTTAACCTGTGGATGTTAAATTAAAGTGGGAAAGAGCTTCAAAGTCATTTAAGGAATTGTAAAGATAGGAGTTAGGAGATTGTAAGATATTGGATCTCTTAAGGTGCTGAAACCTGTACGATATACAGTGGAGATGAGTCTTTTAAGACAGAATGTACGAATCTATCAAATTGCTGGAGGTGAGTATGCTGCCATCTATACGCAAGTTCCAAGGGCTCCCCAAATATATTGTGCCCAACCATGACGTCCATACCGAGCTCCTCCCAATGCAATCCCACCATGTGGCTCAAGAACCCTGAACCCTCGCCAAAAGTCCATCAATCGATTCAATCACCACCCCCCGCCGCAAATGGACTCCTCTTCCTCAAGGCCTCCCCAAACCACCACAGTAAGAACGGCGCCGGAACACCCAAACCCACCGCTACAAATCCCAAAAGACTATTCCCCCATCCATACCCCAGCGCCTTATACATAGCTGGCGCGAAAAGCGGAAAGCCAAACCCCGCCAGACTCCTCAGCACCGTTGCCGCTGCAATTGCCGAAGCCGCGAACCTAGTGTACGCATCCACGAGGTAAGTCTGCACGCACTGGAACCCCGCAATAGCACCAGCACTGAAGATCGCGATGCCAATATTGGGTCCTATCCAATGGGTCTTACGCTCCGCTGTCCAGGCATAGATAAAAAGACCCACAGGCACGAGCAGGGCACCCGGAACCATAAGGGGGACTCTAAATTCCGGTCTACCCGTTGCATTATTCCTGCGTTTCAGTGCGCGGTAAACGCGATCGTTGAGCGGGGAGAAGATCTGCGCTCCGAGGGAGAACCCAAGGCCCATGGAAATGTAGTTGAGACCTGCGATGCCGACGGATTCGCCGTAGCGTTCCGTCCAAAGGACAGGGAAGGTGGAGAGGACGAGGTACATAAGGCCATAGAGGTAGGCAGCGTAGATGGCTAGGACCTGAACAATAGGCTGGGTGCCCAGGAGACGGAAGGGGCGGACGAGGCTAATTTTTAGGATCTTGATAAGGGAGCGGTCTGGGTGGTCGAATTCAGTGTGGAGGTTTTGATTGCCCGTTTCTGCGATGAGTTTTTTGGCTTTTATGTGTAGGAGTTTTGGTGGATAAGTTTCTCGAAGAAAAAACAGGCCGGAGAGCTGGATGAAGACGTCGGCGATGGAGGTGGCGTAGAATGCCCACCTCCAGGTGGTGTGTTCAGTTATGAAGCCGCCGGCGATGGGTCCAATGGCAGGACCCAGGAGGGGAGCGAGGCTGTAAAGTGAGAGAGCTTTCCCGCGCTGGTCTGCACGCCAGCAATCGCTGAGGACACCTGCTCCGATCTGTCGATGAGTCAATGAATGAGATGATGGATTACGTGTACATACTGTTTGTGGAGCGGAACCGCCGAGACCGGATAGAAAGCGAAAAGCAATCATCTGGCTCTTACTTTTACATCCACCGGCGGCGGTGTTGAATATTAAGTAGAATAGATTTCCAAGCTGCAATACTGGGATGCGGCCATAAATTTCGCTTAGAGGTCCAAGGAAGAGTGGTCCGATGGCGTATGCCAATACGAAAACCGAAAGGACCATTTGAGATTCAACCTCGTTTGTGATGTGGAAGTCCTTTGCTATCGCTGTCAGAGCTGGGGCCACCATAGACGAGGAAACGGGTGAGATGAAAGTGAACGAGGATACGACGATGGTAGCCGCCCATTTGCGTTTATTCGACCAGTTCTTTGGGCTTTCTGGATCATCGTCATCCCAAGTCACCTGAAGAATTATTAGCATTTCCTATGTTGCTCTTCCCTGTCAATGTACCGACCAGATTTGGATCTTTCGCCTTGGCAGATTTTGCTGAGGATCTTTTTTCTAATGGTGCCTCTAGGTCTTGCGCATTTACAATTTCATCTCGAACATCGACCGTCTCCTCGGAAGATATTTCATCGCGATGTTGTTGTTTTTCTCTGAAGACTCGCTCGGAGACATCTGATGCTTCATCGTCGATACCATTCGCGTCGGAATTAGCAGCGCCATTCGCGCCTTTATAATCTGAGTGATTGTCTGGGTGCTGAATGTTATAATTTTCTGATACGATTGGTTGGACTGGACTGGAAGGACTATTTGGTCTTGAACAAGGGTTGCATTTATTTTTTGCTTCTTCGAGCTTTGTCATGGCTGATTTTGCAAGTTGAGGAAGGAACACAATTGATCACGGCGTATGTATAATGAAGGTTGATAAGAATTGAATCGGGAATGAGTGCATTTGGAAAGCCGCATGATGACGATAAGCGTTACGTCCTACCGTCGTTGACCGTCCTGCAACAATGACTCTCTGCCAGGTCGGCCAGCAAGCCGCAAGGATACACCAATTGGGGTTACGGGAATAGAGTACTGATCGGAGATAGGCCTCGGTAATAGGATCACATTAGGTAAGCATGCATTCCAGCGTTGCTGGTGGGCCATTGGAAGCCTCGGAAGGAAGCATCACGTGCCCTCGGCGGGATTCGACGGATAAGGTAATTGAAAGCGCTTCATAACATGTCGCTGAAAAGGTATAGATTGAGACTGGTCATCCAACTCTCTTGCTGGGGAAAACAAGAAAACGGAAACAAAGATCATGTGACATAGGAGTCAACTTATTCCGAAATCAGATATTCAGAATGTCTCCAAGCAACACGTATGACAGCTTTACCGCTCCTATTAGAAATAGCGGTGGGGCTGGATTTGATGTACACATTTACTTCCACCAGGTGCGTGGCTACATTGTCTCCACTACCGATCTTGAGAAATACGAGGATTGACCGCATTCTAGGAGAACGAAGAGGAAGTGAAATACGCAGAGAATTTAAGAGAGAGGATCATGCAAGAATTCCAAGAATTAGCGACCTACAAGGTGCATTACCAACCAATAGGCCCTCATCCAATTGCCATGTTTGAAGTCGATATTGCCAACCCAGCCCAATTCGGTGCCTTCGTTCCATGGATGGCCGTCCATCACGGCCCTTTGAGTGTCCTAGTCCATCCGAACATGGGTGATGATCTTCTTGGTCATACGCAACATGCCATGTGGATTGGTGAGAAGCTCCCTCTTAAACTGAGCCGCTTTGAGGAAATCAGAAAGATGAAGGAAGCGGCGGCTAAACAGCTGCAGCATGCGCAGGAGTAGATTCGAAAGAGAACGTGGACAAGCTGATGCTGGATGGTTTCAAGTTTGCAATTTCTGACCAGTAAATTTTATGGAGAATTGTGCATAGTAGATAAGCACCTACATGCAAAAACGATGCATGCATCTGAGATTCTGCTGTTCCATCAGGATCAGCTCCTTTGCAGCTACGAAAATGATATTAATGTTAGTAGATGCGATGAAAGTTGAAAGCTGGGCTTGTACGATTGTGACGAATCTCATCAGAATCTCTGGTAAGATTCAAGACTGCAGCAGCTTCCCACCCCTCGGCTGACGAAAAATGCGAACAGAAGCGAACAACACAGCCCAATTTCCAGCCAGGAGTCAGCAAATCTTATGCGGCAAGAATGCAAAGTAATCCAGACAAAAACTGCAATAGTACAGCCAAAACTCTCTACTGGGGATTTCAAAGTAATCGAGGTATCTGATGCATGACTTGTGTATCGGTTGCTGCCGTAGTGTTCGTATGCCAAGCCTGGGCACTCATATTCACTTTTTTGGTTACGAACCAAGCCCGCCCACCCCTGAAACACTAGTTTTCTTTAGCTTCAGGTACCCGATCGCTAGGTTTTGCTAAGCTTTCTCCACGTGGATCCTGCTTTCGACGTGGATTCCATATTGGGTTTCCTACAATTGTCTTCAACTTGATAGCTATGTTGCAAACAATGCCTCATCTTGTCTCTAAAGTCCATTGATGGATGCACTCAACGTCCGGGGGACATTATGCTGTGATTGTACCAAGAATTCCCCAGGATTGAGGATTTAAGGGGGAGATTAAAACTTGGGGCTAGTTCAATACTTCTCATCCATTTCGGGCAGCCACCAAAGCGAGCACCCAGTGGGCGTCGGGATTTGGAGCCGTTTCCAGGGCCAGAACGGACACTATCATCCTGGCGCCATGAAGAGCACAGCCAGGCTGAATGCCGGTGATATTATCGTGATGGCGCTCATCTACCCTCCTTCTCCGTACTCGTCTTCATCTTCACTTTCTTTGATCAGCGCTCTCTACATTGGCGTCTTGGTCGTACGCCCTTGCAAACATTCGTTTGCGTCCTCTCCTTGAGAAATCTTGAATACTACGCTCATTTCTATACACTTGTTAATCAATTTACTCTAATTTTTCTGTTCTTTCACCATGCTTTCAACGCAATTATTGGCCGTTATGGCCTCCATCTCTGCTGCCACAGCCTTGGCCATCACTCCAAATCTTCAGACCAACACTTTCAACCCCAAGAGCAACACTAACATGGCCGTGTACTGGGTATGAATATGATCTGTGGAGTCTTCTACTCGCTGTTGACAAGAATTTGTTAGGGCCAAGGACCTTCTCAACAACGGTTGGCACACTTCTGTGCCGACTCAAACATAGACATCATTCCCATTGCTTTCTTGAACGTTTTCCCCGATCAAGTAAACGGCGGCTACCCGGGCACGAACTTTGGTAATCAATGCGGTGGGGAAACATTCAAGAACAAGGATGGCTCCGACAGTCCTTTACTATCCAACTGCCCATCTATTGGCCCTGATATCAAGACATGCCAGGCTATGGGCAAAAAGATCTTGCTGTCCCTGGGAGGAGCCATTCCAACGAACCAGTCAATCAAGGACGATGATTCTGCAAAGTCCTTTGCTAAATTCTTGTGGAATGCGTTTGGCCCCGTTGATGTCACTTACGACGGCCCCCGACCATTTGGCGACGCTGTGGTGGACGGATTCGATTTCGATATTGAGAGTGCCATCTCGGACAACGATGCGACGACCCAGTACCGCGGATACGGAACTATGATTGATACCCTGAGAACCTACTTCGCCGCGGATCCACTTAAGCAATATTATATCTCTGGTGCCCCTCAGTGCGTCATTCCTGATGCTCATTTGGCACACCCTATCGAGACTTCGTGGTTCGACTTTTTGTTCATCCAGTTCTACAACACCCCTCAATGCTCGGCCCGTGCATACTTCGATGCCAACTACGGAAGACAGGGTGATCAACCCAGTGTGATCTCTTTCGACGCCTGGGTAGGCTTCATTCGAACGACGGCTATGAATAAGGACGTGAAGCTCTACATTGGACTTCCAGCCGCGCCTTTGCCCCAGGTTGTTTATGACACGAAGATGTATATCGCGCCGGACGATGTGTACAATTTGATTGATGTATTTCAGTGCAGATATCCTAAAGAATTTGGGGGAATCATGGTTTTTGAGGCCACTTACTCAGAGCAAAATCTGATTGATAATAAGCCTTACGTGGATGTCATTAAAGGACAGTTGATGGACAACAATTGTGCCCAGAAGCCCACAACATCATCGTCTTCATCTTCGACAACAACCTCGTCGTCATCAGCCGCTTCTTCAACCATTGCATCTTCTACCGAAGCTACTTCGTCCCCCACCTCTTCCTCTTCCACGGTCGCCTCTGCTTCCGCGTCTCTACCACCGTATCCAAGCAGCACCGGTCTGTGGAACTCAACCTATACCCCTGGCCCAACCGCTTCTATGGGCACCGGCTCCTCTTACCCAAGCAGCACTGGTATTTGGAACTCTAGCTCTACCATACCTGTGGGAACTGGATCGTCGTCAATCCCTCCATATCCTACTGGAACTGGCATTTGGAATTCAACCTACATTCCAGGGCCCACAAATCCAGGAACCAGCGGTACTGATTATCAAAGCTCATCTGTTCCCGCCAACTCATCTACTTCTGCGAGCAGCTACGTCTCCACCTCGAGCGGTGAGATCTCTACCTCCAGTAGCTACGTTACTTCCTCAGCTTTATACTCCACTGGCGCTTCGAGTGGTTTCTCCAGTTCTATATCCAGCACAAGCGTCCCCTATCCCGTCAACAATGGGACATCCTCGCCAACAACGACTGCTTCTGAAGGGATTATCTACACGACCAAGACTATCACAATCACTGACTGCCCGCCAGAGGTCACCAGCTGTCCAGTGCACACCTCGGTTGTTACTTACCCAGTAACCACGTCGAGCAACTTCCCAGTGACAACATCGATCAGTGTTCCTTTGACCTCTGTACCGACACTTAGCCCTGAGACAACCACTTCGGGATCTCCCTCATTGACAAGCTCTCAAGTACCTGTGACGACCGTTCCGACTGCTCCAGGCGTGACGACCACCAAGATGTGAGTAATTAAAGATTAAATCTGAACATCATGCTGACTGTATCGGCAGCGTTACCTCTTACGTTACTACATGCCCTGTGACTGGAACTACCACCGTCCACGGTAGCACCTCTGTATATACGACTTCCACTGTTTCTACCGTATACACTACCATTGTATCGACTATACCTGTCGTCCCAGTCCCAACAACTGCTACTACACCGGCTGGGCATGGAGAAGGGTCTCATCCAGCGCCAGTTCCTACTCATGGGTCTTCAATCCCTGCTTCGCCTCCATCAGGTTCCAGCAATAGCCCAGTGTCTCAACCAGCCCCTCAACCGGAACAACCTGCACACGGCGGCTCTTCCAATGAGGGATCCACACCTTCATCAGGTTCTAGTAACAGCCCAATAGGCTCAAGCTCTAGCAGTGGCTCGCACCCAGCACCACAGCCCGAGCAGCCTGCACATGGAAGTTCCTCCAGCCCATCCAACGGCGGATCCTCACCATCTTCAGGAAACGGGAACAGCCCAGTCGGTGCAGGCAATTCACCAAGTCCCGCGGAAGGCTCGTCACCCTCACCATCCGGTGGGACTGGCAACAGCCCCATTCAACCAAATAACAATACCCCATCGCAACCTCAAGGCCCAGCTGCACCAGGTCTTAGCACAACGCTTGAGACATCAACAAGGCAAATCACCGCTACCCTCGCGAACAACCCGGCAGGTAGTCCCGCGCCAGGCGCCAACTCCCCAGGAAGTGCAGGCACGTCATCTTCTGCCCCGGCTGTGATCACCCAGACCCTTGTGCCCATACCTCTAAACCCTAGCCAAACTGCCCACGGCAACACCGAAGCAGGAGCGTCGAGCACAACTGGAAACTCCCCTGTTGGAGCTACTCCTGCCCCTGTCGCGCCGTTCCCTGCCGGTAACGGCACCACGAGTGCTGGACCGAGTGGAACAGTGCCGGTGCCAAGTGGTAGCATTTCCGGCTCTGCGGCTGGGCCATCATCGACTGTGGTGCCCTTCACTGGTGCTGCGGCTGGGAGAGCGGGGATGAGCGTGGTTGCGTTGGTGATGGGAGCTGTGGCTGCGGTGGTAGCTTTGATGTAGAGCTATATGTACAAGTAAGATAAGATTTGCATTTGCATCTGTGGGGGAAGCTATTATGATCTGTAGATCTAGAGATGTGATGGAGAGCATGATGATGTATACTTGAAGTCATATAGTGGAATGCTCAGGCATTATGTACATGTATGTACAAATCCTCATCGCTTATGGAATGCATCATGTATATTGATTTCTTTGAATCAAACGTCTTACCATTGTCTAGAAACCTGAGCTGCATTCTGAAAATTCAAGCCATTAAGGATTTGGATTTTCAATTGATCGATAATCTTACCTGCCCACGATGCTTTATCCTCAAAGAAACCAAGAGAATGACAAAAAGGAGAATAACTTCCGCGAACTCCGCCTGAGCGCTAAGCGCTTTTAAGATATCTTTCATGACTGAAAAGTCCAAACAAGGATCACCAGTGAGAATCTCCCATACCCCTCGGAGGGAAGCATGCATGACCAGACTGTGCATATAAACAATGACTCTTTTCGAAACTTGATTTACTTGATTTCCGTTCTTTGGACTAACTAGATTCCACTGGCCCTAATGGACATATTTTGGAGAGTAGACAGTGTCGACAAGCCATGGACAATGCCATGTCTCGATAGAGCATTCTTCCTGGCTTGAATACTGTCAGGGGGGTTTCAGCTTCAGTCGTGGTAAATCAAGAAGGTTTCAAGAATAATAGCGGTAGAGATTTTTTAGATTTTTCATTCTCTATGAACAAGGTCGCTGGAAGCAGGAATATAAAGCTCCCTCAAGCGCCCACTATTCGGATATACTTTTGATACATTTTTACACATTTCATACAGCCTCCAGATCAACGCCTACTGCTCCGAAAGCTCGACTTCGACAGGCCTTGCCACCCTCTCAGGCATTGTACATTACGCAGGACATCCACAAAACTCCCCCCTCCGTTGCATAAATCTAAGAATTCGCGTCCCAATCCCCCAAACCAGCATGACCACAGCGCTTGCAATCATGACTGCCCCGGAAAACGCAACAATCCCCTCGTATTTACCGTTGCCAAATTCATCCGACGAAACATGAGGTGACAATAGGGCAGCGCTAATGGGACCAGTGGCGATGTTACCGACACCCTTCATAAAAGCAAAATATGAGAAAGTGGTAAGGGCCAGGTGAGGATCTGGAGATAATGTTGTTGACTAGAAACAAAGTTAGCCTTACCACGTTCAAGAGACGGAATCCTGATGAATATACCATTCTAGCCCATAAAACTGCATACCCGCCTGCGGATGCACCATAGAACATCGCAAAGACAATAAGCATTGCGAGCGACCGAGCTGGACCCCATAGCAGAAGTATCGATAGGCCGGATATCAACGGTGAAAGGAAAACCAGAATTCCTATTGGTATGCGTCCATTTATCCCCATCCGGCTGATACGGAGGTCAGATACGTAGCCAGTAACCATCTGACCCGCAATTTGCGCGACACTGTAGATCATGAGAAGTAACGCGCCAATTGTGGTACTCATTCCCAGCGATGCAGCGTATGAGGGAAGATATATAGACGGGATGAAGAAGCCGAGTCCTTGTAATAATGTCGCTAAGATGAAGAAATAGAAAAGTGGCATCTTGAGGAAGGAATAATTGGTTTCCTGATCTTTCGCATCTTCGTATGTAGGGAACCTGCTCTGGAACAACGCTACGCAGGGGCCACAGAGGAGAAGCAGAGTAAGTGCACATATGCGTAATGTCCATGCTGGTCCATATTTGCTAAGGAGTACCTCGATGATGAAAGGAAAGAAAAGGCCAGTGACTCCTGTCGAAGCGCAGATGACGCCCAGCGCCAGGCCTCTTCGCTCTACGAACCATTCGTTGAGCATGTTGAAGATAGGATAAACCATGATCAGGAGGCCCACTCCATATGTGACACCCTGCGTGGCGACAAGAGATCCGAAATCTTGAGCCCATCCAGAAGCTGCGAGGCCAAGGATAGCAATGGTAAATCCAACCCAGATGGTTTGTCGCTGCCATTGTTGGTAGCGGCGGGTGAGGTAGGTAGCAATCGGAGCGCCGAGGAAGTAGAAGCAAGTGCCCAAAGTGCCAATGGTAGATAGATTGGTATTGCCAACGAATGGAGCATGGGTAGAGTAATAACTTTGGAAGACGCCATAGTTCAGCGGAAATCCTATTCCGTTAGCTTGAGGATCACATAACTTTCAGAAGACATACCGAACATGAACCCTTCGATCATACAGGCTGCAAAAAGATACCTCCAAGCTCCGCTACCACGGTCTGCTGGTGGTAAATCTGGATCGACCTTTTCTGAGAACCGATCCGAGCTTCGAAGTGATGAATCTCGTGAAGGAGGGGGTGCTACAATAATGCCTTCCCTCTTGCTCCAGGACTTCAAGCGCAGAGGCACTGGGCGTACGTGAAGTGGATACTGGCCATATACAACTGTTTCTGTTTTGCTGGCCATATTAGTAGGCAATAGGGATGATCTGTGGTCAGCGAGGCCTGGAAATTGGAGACTCTGACAGGAGGAGCTTGACAACGCGGCAGACCCAGGTTATATGACATCTTCATATTTGTAAATTGATCTCCTCTTCATGACACGCATCGACCATGAAACAGATATTCAGATAATACCCGAGGCCGTGGTTAGCCGCAATAGAGGCGCGATGCATGGCAAGATGCTGCAGGAACGTTCTGAGAGTTCTTGAAAACGTCATAGTACATCAGATTTGTACGCCTTTTGGAGGCAGTAAATCTCAATTGACAAGGGACGCTGGCTGAGGACGTGAGATTAACCAGGTCCATGCTGGTTTTTTTGGGTCGCTTGCAAGAATCGATTTTGACCGTGACTGAAGGTATCCACTGCGAGTCCACTGAAGCTCGAGACGCCGGTAAATGGCCGAAGTCTGCATCAAGAAGCGCAATTCTCTAAGAGTTTCTCCTGGTGCGGTGTTTGTTGGGGTAGTTCCTGTTCTCATAGTGTTTTCACTGGTTCTCAGAAGTCTGTAGACTCGCATTCTCCTATGAGTTGGGCTCAAGACTAGTGTCAGAGAACTTTCCTCAATGTGACATCATTGGAGGAGAGCTTCAAAGCTTTAGTGCGGCTACTAAGATTTTGCCATGTGTGAAGTCTGTGCGGTGATTGCTGCTAAGGCGCCTGCAAGTCATTAGCTCTAAAGCATATGTCCCGGACCGTTGCAGAAAGCCACCCGCCTCGAAGCCTGCGATTCTTGCGCTTAAAGTGACATATTGGCCAATGCTGCCGGCACGGTCGAATCAAATATTCGTCAGGCGACTTATCCGCTTCGGCTGCATTTGTTCAATCGTTTGACAGGGTTACTTGGCTGTGAAAAATTCGCTTTTGGTTAAGATTTGCGTTGACTGGGTTTAACAACTCTTTATTCGCAGCAGTGGCAGTCAATGTTCCTTGTCCAATTTGCATAGAATCTTCCTTGACACAGGAAGAGACAAGACGATATCGTGCGGAAGAAGGTCATTTTCATTGCCGGTTTCAGATGCCGCCGGGATCGATGTGATTGCTGCATTTGTTCAAACTGACTTCAATGCATCGGCTGAGAGCGTACACCGAGATTGGCACGGAGGAGATTGTTATTTCTTGTGCAAAGGTCTTGATTGACGCTCAAGTTGAGTGAAGCAATGAGTTAGGTTGAATCGGGCCTTGTAGGAGGACGGCTTCTTTCGGCATATGAAAGTTTGGCTACTATGAAATGGTATTAATTGAGCACTATCAATCAGAGATGTGTACTCACCAGCATGCGCTTCATTAAATCTCAATCGAGCCGCTTATACCCGCTCATTCAACTAGTCTTATAGATTTTCATAATGCAGCATTTGTCAGGGATCATGAACTCAGTCGGAAACCTGTGGTATCCACTGATCCCGGGTATAATCAAGTGGCGAGCCTGAGCGTTGTTGTTGAGGGAAGCCGGTACCACTTTGATTGAGCGGATAAGCACGGCAAAAAACTTCTTATGCCTAGCAAATGGAAGAGCAATGTAAACATGCAAGACTCCAGAGATTCTCTAGCCGGTGGTAATCAATGCCTGCATTGCGGCGAACAGATTGGGTGAATTTTTGTGTCATTGGGCCGAGAGAGCTCAAGCAAGGGATAGAGCGACACCAAGCTAACATGAATTGATTGAGTCTATTGAGTAAGAGGCAACAAATCAATTGGAATTGGATCAAGGTCGAAAGTGACTAGACACAAAGGTGATTACGTTACGTTACGACGTACAAACTCACATCTCAGAATGGAAGGTGCGACGGAGACTCGACGAAATGACAAGTGGTTGACCAGCCGTCTTTGGTTTATGAGGTTTCTTCCACAAGCTGTTCAAATTATCGCTATTGTGGAGCTTTCAAGTTGCTGCAAGGCGGTGTCTTTTCCAATCCATGTAGATTACTCCGAAAGCCATGATGATCTGAATGTCAAATTTGTCAAGGTAATCACGCAATGCTGTGAGACCAAGAGACCTACCTGAATCTCCGATTATGCATGCTCTTTGTCTATGCTTTTCTTTCTTCCTCCTACAGGAAATACCAGCAAGGGCAACAAAGACTTCGAATCAATTAGGAAAGAGATGGACAAAGACTCTCGACAATGAGCTTGTCTTACCCACAATATTTAAACTCGTAGCTGAACCAGGAAGGAGAGCGATCTGTGTCCACAAAGATTTCGTTGCTGTATACCAATCGATCTGTACATACCACCTCGATATCCAGTACATACCAGCGTCGTCTTCCAACAGCATCTCAAACAGCTCCTACAGCTGGCAAAAATCTATACGAACATGTCTGAGCTTGAGTATTCACTACTCGATCAGCAATTCGACTTTGCCAGCATGGACGTACCGGATTTCTCCAGTCTTGATGAGCAGCTCTTCAACTTCGAAGCCCAACCTATGGCCCAATCGTTGGGCATAGAACGTTTTATGGTCGGTGATGCTGCATCCATGCTGCAAACTGCAGGCTGGGAACGACCAATCAGCCAAACAGAAGCGGAATTTCTGGCAAACATCGATCCATCTCTCCTGCCAACCTGTGATGCTCCTCTGGATGCATTCACTCCACTACCTTCGCTTGAGGTAACAGAAGCATCCATGTTTGATCCATCACCAGGTGTCGATTGGCAGCCAATGGAAAACATCGAGACAAGTATCGATCCTACCCTTCTGAGCCCATTTGACATGCATCTAGATCCCTTCGCCGTCCCAGGCCCTCCTTTCCACAACGATGTCATCTTCCCTCCGCATTTGATCGAGTCCTGTACCAGCAGTACGGATTCCCCACCCGAAGTCCCGCCAACCTTCCGTAACCCGTTCGATGACAGTGCCAACGATCGCCAATCCAAGAAACAATTGTCCACTACGTTACATCATCCTGCATCTCGCTCAACCCCGGCTTGGAACAAGACCAATCAACCACGTGTCAATGGCACCGGTTGCCCCTGCGACCTTTGCAAAGGCGGGGCAGTGAACTTTTCTGCGTTGAACAACCAAGTCGAAAAGCGGTCAAAGAGCGGTAGAGTAACGAAGTCAAAAGGGAATAACACATCTAATAAGAGCGGGAGGGTCACAAAGCGCAAGGCCAAGAAGTTCACAGCCCAGCGTGATGGCGAGGATAGCGATTCATCGCACTCTTCAATCCCGGACTTGGACGTTTCTGAGAGTGAGCCGGAATATAAGCCTAGACCTACTGCTCGGACGAGGCGTGCTGCTGCCGCTGCCGCTGCTCTGCGAAGAGGGAGAAAGCTAGGGAAGATGGCTGCGATGAAGAACTTGCCGAAGGAATTGAATATCAATATGGAGAAGTGGTGGTGATTTTGATAATGATGCTGGAAGGGGATCAGGTAGGTCGGCCGTTTTCGCTGGAGATTGTAGATCTGTAGGTTGTATAGAGCAGATAGCTTATTGATGATACAATGAAGGATGCTTGGACCAAACGATAATTCTTTTCTAGTACATCATCCTTTTGCTGTTGCAGGAAGTAGGTTGAAAGAAATTGTTTTATGAATCTCTATCTCCTTGTGTGAGAAATACGGACAAAGAAGGGATCGATTACGGCAGGCGTTTCCGACCGACCCCGTGTCGGTTATTCCTGCCCTCAACTTCCCTCAAATAACTTCCACTCATAATCCTCCTCGCTCATTAGAAAATTCCTCCAAACCGCCAGCATTCGCTTGTAATCAACCACCTCCTTTTTCCTTGTTCATGTCCATGTCCATCGTAGTATTGTCTGTCCTGATGCAAACGATGGATGCATCATGACGACCATAATTTTACCTCCAGAAACACCATAACAACGTTCTCAAACCACGTCCCCTACAATCGACGTACCGATTCCTCATCCTGATGTGCACGCTTCGCCGGCACTCTCGCCTTCCTCGCTGATGGCACCATTCTTGCAATGCTAGCGCCCCCTCGGCGTCTACCGCCATGAGCCTCGTGATCTGGAACGTACTCGCTTGCCGAGGTGCTTGGGGAACGAAGATGAGCCGAGGACGACGTGGCATTCGAGGAGGGTTCGTCAATCTGTTGTTTCAAAAGAGACGTGGTGTGATGATTAGTCCACAATTGGCCAAGATGATTTGACGTGGGAAGGGAATAAGGTGGAGGGAATACACTTACGAACAAAGGGCTCGAGGCGGAAGTGCCGGGACCCGCTGCTTGCGCTGTCGTGTTCCTCGCTCTCAGTCTTGAAGCCGATACATGTCTCGTTGCTGGAGCTACTGTGCCTGCTGCATTACCGTTGTTGTTTCCGTCATCATCACTGAGATACGGATTCGCTCCCGGGCCGGTCCAGCGCATCTGACCACGTGTGTTGGGACTCTTCCACAACGCTTTGATTTTGTCGTCGGACATTTTGTGTTCTGGAGGCTTTACTGGTTCGTCGGCACGGCGGCGCTTTTTGGCGGGTGTTTTCTTGATGTCTTTGGTGTCACTTGCTAGAAGGGCGTTGATGGATTCTAAGGTGATCTCTGGCGGCGGATTGCGGGCAGTCGCGGCGGCGAGGTCGGCAGCGTACCAGGGTTCTTTCTTTTGGAGGCCGGATTTCGTCAACTTGGGTGTGGAAGTGCTGGGTTTCTGAGGTGGACATACGTTAGTTATTGGGGAGCGGTGGAGTGGTAGGTGCCTCTTACCTTTGGGCTTACTTTCTTCGCTGGTGTCTTTCTCTTTGCTTGTCTGCTCGGTGATCCGATGGACCCGGGTTGGGCTTGCTCTTCGTCTGGAGGTGGTGTAGCTCCGTAATCGCGATTCTTCACAGGGGTGAGAGCTAGCTCGACGGGCTCGTCATGGATACCGAATACATTCTGACCGGGCAGCGGAGCGTAGCGATTAGCTGTAAGTCCGCGATCCTCATAGTACACCTGTGGTAGGCGAGACGTTTCCATTCCTGCATGCGCTGAAGGCCGACGAACGAGCTGCTGAGGATGAGGTGGTGCTTGTTGTGCTTGATACCCTGGGCGAATATGTGGTCCATATCTTCCCAGACATTGTGTCATTCGTACTTTATTATCTTCCAACATCCGTAAGAGCTCTTGCTGCTTCCTATTGTAATTATTCACAACCGACTGCACGGTGCCATGAACAAGAGATGGATCGAGCAAGCTCGGACTGAGATCTTTGGGGGACGGCTCCGGCCTACCATAGCTACCTGATGGATGCAGCAAGTGAAGAGGCTGTGGAATAGGGCGTTGGATCTGCATGCTGCGAGCCGGTGCGACATCCATATGAGGGAAGTGCTGTGTATAGGTTCCGTTAGGTTGAGGAATATTCAGTACCGGTAACTGCTGGGTGAGTAGCTGGCCTCCATTCGCTTTCCCATTCTCGTGAGCTTGATACACCCTCACGCGTTCTTCAAAGATCACTTTGTTCAAATTAACTTGGTTCTGCCATTCTTCGTTATTCAGATCGCTGGCCTCCTGGAACGCCGTGCCTTTGAGGTGTTTGAAGTTCAAGATGCTGTCATCGAGCTTCTTCTTGGCGGCATCGTATGCTTCATGCTGCAATTGGTGTGCTCGATCGGGTGGAATGGGTTCGTCGCCCGGCTTCCACCCGGGAGGAGTGAGGAGGTCGCCTAAGTGACCGACTCCAGGGATGCGATGGCTGAGGCCGATCTGGTCCGCTCGTTCTTGGTAAGGATTGGATGCTTGATCGTGAGGGTCGTACCCATTGGCGCGAAGTTGCTCGTTCAGTGTCTCCGTTGTTCTTTTCATCATCGTGTCAACATCGATACCTGGACTTGGTGCAATTGGTGAGCCATGCCATGCTGCGGCAGTTAGAGTAGATCTGGGAGATGGTCCACTACGAATCGAAGCGGCTTCGAAGTTGGATTCTCGCTCACTCCCGTCAACAAATTGTCTGAATGATGGCAAAGATGGGCTCGGACGAGGCTCCATTCTCCCCAAATTGGCACCTTTAGCGACTGCTTCTGCTTCGCTCGAGATTCCAGTGATGATAGGAGTAGGAAGATGACGAGGGTGACGAGCGAAGCCAGAGCCCGGGCTGTTGCTGGACGACATTGTGCTTTAACAGGTGTCAGTCGAAAAGGTCCATTCATCAGTTATTGTTGCTTTTTGAATAGGATATATTGGGTGAGGTGCATGTTGCTGTGTTGCTTTTGATCTGGCTTTTGAATGTGATGACAATAATAGAACTGACACTTACAATTGGTATTGACCATCTCCGATACGGGCAAGGTGTCAAAGGTCATGTTTGCATGGGATTGTTGATCTTGCCTATTGTTGAAAGGGATGTCGTGGTATTGATTCAACAGATTTGATTTGCTGACTGTCTCCCCCAGGTCGAGGTGAAAGCATCTCAAATCCTGAACCATATGAACTCGGTCTATGGGCATATACGGCGATGCTTTTTGGTTAGCGAGGTAAGTCAAGGTAGGAAATTGGATAGACATGTTTTTCATTGCAACTGATGTAGTCTCAAATGTAAGCTTTTAAGGATACACGTTATTTGGAGTTTGAAACAGCCATTCGCCCTCATAATTGACTCTCTAGCTAAAGATCCTCTCTGAAGCTTTTTTCACATGGCTTGCTTGACTTTGCTGGGGACAAATCTACCAGCCAGAAGTTTCCCCACTTGCACCCCAGCTATCTCCATTGGTTTTGTTATCCTCGCCCTCAGCCGCTCCAGCTGCAGTATCCTCGTCATCTTCCTTGTCGCTGTCATCCTCGAATTCCAGCTCACCAGCTGGTTTAAATTCCTCGAGAAAGTCTGGGACTGGTTGATCAGTCTCCAGAAGCAACTTCACCAGATCCTCTGCAATGCCCTCATCCTTGTCATTGTAGAAGGATGTTGCCAAGCCAACGTTTCCAATACGTGCTGTACGTCCGATACGATGAACGTACTCATTGATATCACGAGGGATATCATAGTTGATGATGTGAAGGGTGTTCTTGAAGTCCAGGCCACGGGCGGACACGCCAGTGGTGATGAGGATCGGTGCTTTGCCAAGTTTGTATGAACGGATGGCATCCTCACGCTCACGCTGGGTGCGATCCGAATGGATGGATGTTGCCGGCAGGCCACGGTTCCAAAGGTAGTCATCGAGGAGATCAACCTCCTTCTTTTGGTTGGTGAATACCATTGTGCGAGCTGGAGGCATTGACATCAAGAGATCCCAAAGGGCGGCGCGCTTCTTGTCAGGGGTAGCGTAGATGACCTTTTGAATGATATTGTCATGGGAGGAACCGGCTCGTCCGACGCGTACACGGACATGATCGGTCGACATGAATTTCTTTGCAACCATACGAGCCTGCTTATTGAATGTGGCACTAAAGAACAGATAAACGTGGTCCGAGTCGGCATTCGCATCTGCGCCGCCCATGACAACGTCCAAGCAAGCGTCCCAGTCTCCGGACACCATCTCGTCAGCCTCGTCGATAACGGTGTATCTAGACGACCAACTGTCAGTGGAGTACAACCCAAATACACCAGTAGCTGAGCACTTACTTGACACGGCTAAGAGAAAGCAATGAACTTCGCTCCAGAAAGTCCATCAAACGGCCAGGCGTTGCGACCAAAATGTCGCAACCCTTCCTTAACTGATCAGCTTGCTCGCTAGTCGGAGCGCCGCCATAGATGACACACGGGCGCAGCATGGAACGGTAACAGAGGCGACGAGCCTCATCGAATATCTGAGTAGCAAGCTCACGAGTTGGCACAACGATGAGGACCAACGGCTCAGCGCGGACACTATCGCGCTTTTGGTCGTATTCAGCCGCAGTCACATTCGGACGAGGACCGCAAAGTTTCTTCGCTTTGCCCATGAGTTTGGAGATGGTCGGGATGAGGTATGCGGCCGTCTTGCCGGATCCTGTAGATTTGTCAATTTGTTGTCAACTGAGGTAGGAACATTAGCTGACATACCAGTCTGAGCGATCCCGATGACATCCAGATTCTTCAATACGGCGGGCAAGCAGTATGCTTGGATTGGCGTTGGGATCGTGAAGCCACATAGGTTGACATTGTCACGCACGACTGGATGAAGGCCTGCGTCATCGAATTTGATGATCGGATTGATAGAAGCCTCGCTCTCAACGGTGACCTTGATATCAGTAAGTTTCTTGAGATGATCACCAACCTCCATCTTGTTGTCATCGTCGAAGAGCATCTTCTCAAGCTCTTCGTCTCTGGGTCCGACATCGCCGAAATCATCAGACCACTCGTAGCGACGTGCATTGGCGGCCCAAGTTGGGAGGAGTTCCTTGTCTTCAATTTCAAGATTTTTACGGTCACCCCACATCGTGACCCCAGGGTCATTGGCCTCTGGGCCAGCGACCGAAGGGTCGTTGACTGCTGCGTCTGACATTTTCAGTATTACCTGGATTGTGATGAAGATGAGAGAACGTCGAGAACGCGGTGATGTAGGTGATTGAGGTAAATGTAGCAACCTCAAGAGGGTTGCAATGGATTACAAAGAGACTTGGTGATGACCCAAGTCCACTTTGCTGTAGAAAACGTGAGAAATGGTAGGTGTAGGAGGACAGAAGATGGTTGGTGAGTTGTAATCTTTTAAAGTAAAGGTGGAGCCTCAGGGTCCGTGTCTACGGTTGTTCACTGTGATCAACAAAATACCATTCACCGCAGCGGCGAGCTTACATGAGGCAAAAATTCATCAATTGGTATGCTTTTCATATGTCATTATATGACTTGCTTTCTATCTGTAATTACTGAGTAACCTCGTTCTGCTTAATCTCGATTGACCAATCCTGATTTCTTAATCTCTTCGCTTGACTTAAGCGTTCGCGTCCATTCACCATCCGGTTTTCTTAGCCTCATAGATCAAACCAACAAGCAGGTTGCTTGGAGTGGTTGTATTGAGACCTTCATTGGCCGTTGATCCGTTGTGCGTATGTGCTCATGCCGCTCATCCTGCCAAGCATGCCCAACGTAGAATTCCAAGAGAGAATATAGACGAGTATTGTGCTCTGCTTTCGAAACGCAGTTGCGGCTACATCTATACTATCTCTCATGCTCATGTCGGGGCACGTTTCGTTGGTAATGGAAGCGAGGTAGGACGAAATGCTGGGGAATGTAAGTCTGGGCATTCATGTCAAATGTATCTTTGAAGAGTGCGAATCTGCTCCCGGTTAGCAGGCTTCACGGTGTTCCATTAACTATTTCCGCAAAGAACCCTGTCAAAGAACTCTGCAAACAAAATTGTACTCTTTCAATTTTCAATGGTTCAGTATATGTCTTCCATAAAGCTCCTCTTCACCCCTGCTACTATCCGGAGACTGTCCTCAGGTATCTGTCACAGATTCGAGGACATGGATCTACACGCAATAAGAGCGAGGCATCGGTTCTCCTACAACTACAAATACGAGGAGACCAGCTATTCGCACATTGAAAAGAGGATTGATTGATTTCGCATCATCAATATAGTAATGCTGGAGTCTCTCAAGCTATACAATTCCCTCCAAGCGTCAACCGAAATTTTGGGAGGAATATCGCATGTAAAAGAGGATTCTTTGGTGCTCTTCTTCTCGGAATCCTGGGCTTGACCCCACCCTCGTCTCCCTCGCCTTCCTCTCTCTCCATACTCTCCGCTTTACCTCAATGTTCTCCCACTCAAAGCAGACTCGAACCATATCTCGACCGCAGGCTGATCTGGAAGGCACAGAAACGGAGGATAGCTTCTTGGTTCAGTTGACACAGCGTTCGCCTATTGAAAAAAATAATAGTCGAAAGGACCGGTATCATTCGAACGGTATTGCCATCATCTCTGAATTGCGGTGGGACCTCGTCAGCTGGGAACAAGGCTCTTTCGTTAAGAAACCCTCAGAGCACTACGTACGGCAGAAATGGTTTCATTCCCAGTTCAGGCATGATACCTACCATGATCCATCGAATTTTTGGATCTCCATACGAGAGTCTTAATTACATCGCTGGTGATTGAGATATGGCGACCTCTCCTGGGTTAGTAATGTACAGGACGGTTTGCGTCTTACTCGACAACAGGACCGTGGGTGAAATCTGGGAATCAGCCTTGTTTGACTTCGCGATACATCACATAGTCTTCTGAGTCCCATAAGATATTCGCGATACTTCTTGAATGCGGTTGGCGCCCCGATTCTCAGGCATACAGACAACGCATGTATAGTCTGGCGGTGTGTGTCCATCCAGAAACATCAAAGTGCCTTGCAACCTCTAAAGCAACTTATCCTGCGCAGATCAAGAAAGGACATGTGGTGTAATCTTCCCATCAAGACGCGAATTGTCGGCTTGAGATTGCTTTTCCATTGCTTTTGGTCAACCTTTTTCGTGAAGCTGTATTCCACAGGTAAAATGGATAAAGCTGCGAATGCAGAAACTCATGATCTAGGGATTCGATGATCAAAGCTTGCGGAAATGAGGCGTGAGATATGCTCTCAAACGATATGGCAAACATGCGTCAATTACTGATGACAAAGCCTTGGTACTGATTTGCCTTTTATTGCAATATGTATAGATTTACAGGAGATTTAACATGTTAATTCGCTCAATCTGTCTTGTCAGAGACAGCGACGGAAATGATCCATTTTACATATCATTGATGTCAGTCTCTATAATCTACCAACTGCGGTTGTCAAGATGGATGTGATGATCTTGCACTTCAAAATCAATAAATGGAACCTGACAACTAAAAGGATTGTATCGCCATGGCAAACAGTAAGACAGCTTTATTAATGATATAGGTATAGTCAAATTTGCTACTGTGACTCACGAGTACTGATATCAAAGTCTCATCGATGTGTTCTTTTTTCTACCCTGGTGGTATCACAGCATGGCGCAACGCCAAAGACCTTGAGAGCAGCGTTGATGGACATCCAATGGATCTTCAACAACATCAAGCCAGCTGGGATGATGTTAGGATCTATACATGCAAACAGAAAGGATGAAACACGTAAGCTCCTAACATCAGCCTACAGGCCGTTAAGTGGATTCATTCTTCTACTCTCTACTTTCATCCCCATCGTACCGACCAACAAGAAAACGTCTTTCCGATCGCGCAGGAGCTGGCTCAAGCAGGTCAATGTTTTGTAAGGATCATTCATTCCATTGCATTACACAAGCACGGTCAGATATCCTTGAATCTCATTTCCTAAAGAGGAGCACAAGGAGAAGTAATCCAATGAAGTTAAAAACATCAGTACGTCATGTAAAAAGGGGAAATCAAAAGTCAAACTTGTGTCCGTAAATATGCGGATTTGATGTCACAGATGATCCGAAGTTCACCCGAAGCTAGGCGTTTTTGGGAAATCCCATCCCTAGTCTTCGAAAAGCCGGCAGGTCTGACAAATATGAGAATTTGGTGATTTTAAGAACGAATTGAAACAAAAATTTCTGAGTTATAAAATAATATTATTGCAGCTGAAGTTACATTGCCAAATACATGACCTGATCTTTGGGATCCTGTTCCACTTTAAACAATGATGTGCTCCATCTCCATGCTTCCCAATTTGTCAATGGCCTGTACCGAGACATGACCGTGCGTAAATCTTAACAACTTCATACCACACCCTCTTTGTCTGAGAAAAAGGTGAATGATCGAACAAGCTTTCACACAATGAACAACAAAATAATTGGGTTGAAGTAGGCAGAGATGTGTTTCTTAGTTCCACCTAAAATACAATCATGCTTTCCAAGCCCTACTTTCCCAATCTCCACCACATAGATCGCTGCCGTCACCATAGATACATATCTTACAAGATGTCACCAATTTATCCATTCCAAAGCGGCCTGTCGCCCCGCATCATCCTTCGGATCGACTCTTATCCCCCGTGGTGCTGCCGAAGGGATAAGCTTAGTTCTGTCCTATATAATCAGTGGGAGCAATAGAATGAGCTTACGGTGAAACGTCATTCTCATCGTCTTCGACGGCATCAGGATATTGCGGACCGAGACTCGCAGGTCCCTGCGGATATGGAAAACCGCCATCCATGGCACAAGAGCACGCGTTCCCATCCGTGGTAGGGATGAATCCAGCAGGGCAGCCGAGATTCTTGCATGCGTCCAAATTCTGGCGCTTCTTCTTGAGATCGGTACTGCGTTGTCGTGACCCTAGAACTTTATCACCATTATTGACCGGGACACTATGGAAGAGAATTAGCCATTTCATCTTCAGGGAGTTACGAGGCGTCAAAACCCACGGCGAGCTTTGATCTGCGCTGACACCAGATCTGATAATTCCTTCTGAACCCATGCTAGCAGGCGATTGAGGGTAAGAAAAGTCGCCATCCAAGCCGCAATAGCACCCTTCGCTACCCATGTAGGGAATATACCCTGCTGGACAGCCGAGGTTCTTGCATTCTTCCGAGTCTTGACGCTTGCCAATAAGATCAGCCTCGCGTTTCCGTATCGGTCCGGCTTCACCATCAAGATCCACCGAGTCTCTAATGAGAATGTTTAGTTGGTTTTTTTACAGTGGAGTCCATGGAAAGACCCCAAGAATGACTCACGATGATGAACCCTCCTCATATCCACCAGGTATTCCTCCATGTGGTCCAAGACTAGCGGGCCCTTGAGGAAATGGAGAATGGCGGTCGATACCACAATAGCAGATCTTCCCATTGAGCTTTGGAACGAATCCAGCCGGACAGCTGAAATCTCCGCAGCTACCCGAATCCTGATCCTGACGCTTGAAAACCGCATCGATGCATTCGCATGTCCCATCAGGATGAAAGACGAAAGCATGAGGGCATTGAGGGTCAGGACACATCCTGTGAATTTCGGGCTTATGGTAGACCTGTTGAGGGGGAAAGGGCATCTTGATAGAGTCATCGATCACTGTAAGCTGGGTATCATATATACTCTCCTTCCCCAGAAGAGATCCCCTTGGCGAGTCTCCACCAGTGACGGGCCCTGGGATCATATTGGAGATGGGTCCATCGCGCTTCTTGACTATGCGGTCTGTAGCGGTAGCATTGTGGATATCAGAACCTCCGCTCGCCACCATTGGCTCCTCGGCGTTGCTAGCTACCTCATCTTTAGGCGATCGGCATATGCATTGATTATGAAAATTGTAGCCATACCAGCCGGGTCCATATGTACTGCAGTCTGGGTCATGGTGGCAACCTGAACTTGTATCGATATCTGTGACCGATTCCCCGAATATGTGGTCTCCCGTTACCTCCTGCGTGATAGGGGCGTCCCGCTGCTTCATACGAGGCCCAGAAACCGTGATAGCAACACTTTCGACGACGGATCCACTGCTAACCTTTACTGGCACCTCCATTCTGGGAGGTCTTTTATTTAAAGGTTTTTTATCTGTAAAAGGCACGCATTGGCAATCATGACCTGACCAGACGCCATGCATACCCTTGCTATGACATCTGGAGTCAGCGTAGCATTGGTCTAGTCGCTTCCTGGACACGCGCTGTCCCATATCTCCATTGATGGTAAATGCCTTGCGCTTCTCGATTGTGTTGTGCTGCGGCTTGTCTGGAACACATCTACAGTCAACGTGAAATTGTATACCATGGAAGCCTGGATCGCAGTCGGTGTTGCATGATGCAGATCCCGCAGTAGATTTCCGAGCTACAAATTTTCTAGTCTCCTCAGTCGTCACGAGTGCGTCAGGGCTCTCTTTGTGGGATGAAATGACAGGTGAATCAGTGCCTGGTGATAAGGTAGAATCGGCGACTTCACGCTTCATAAGAAGCCCAGGTGGCATTCCGCATGGAGCGTCTCCATCCAGTTGCGGATTCTCACCGTAACCTGTGCAGTAGCGGCGGGTCTCGAAGGGCGGAGTACAGTGACATTTACCGTTGCTATCTCTCCAGCTCTTGGATCGACGAGGACAGGCAGGGCAATTGTACTGCACTTGCTCCGGAGCAGCGCCATCCTGTGCGTCACGAGTGTCTAGTTGAGGACCATCAGGTGCAGTAGGCTGGGGCAGTCCAGTTTCATGAGCCGGGCTAATCGGATCCCCAGAACAGGCACAATGTCCTTGGAGAAAATATCCGACTTTACCCGGTGGACAACCACAGATATCGTTTGCATACTGAGCTAGATAACTGTCAGCCTCGAAATCCTTAGTGCGATTCCCTCCACATCCGCCTTGGAGATGGAGCATACCGATCCCTACGATGCCAGTGTTACTTGGGGTACCTCCATCATTGACGGTAGAGGCAATATGATCAGTGGTAGCAACATCTAGGGGGTGTTAGATGCTTGGATATCTTACACTCATAGCCATTTGGCTCACCTGCAAAGCTTTCCCGGGCTGAAAGCTCATTGGGCCCGATAGCTGGTGCTGAATGACAAAAGCGGGCAACCAAAATGGCCGCAATAATGGTAGGTAATTTTAAAATCATGGCGAGTGCCGACTTGGAGTTCCGCAATGTAGGATACTTCTGCTGGGTGTGGAGCTACGCTTTATCAAATGAACGAAAGTAGAATTTCTTGCTTGAAACGAGGAGTAGGAAAAGACTGTATTAGATGTCTCGGAAAAGTCTCGTATGTTACCATGGCTTAGCATCGTTAAATGCAGATTGGAGCCCGAGGCGCAGCATTTGGATCAGGGGATGAATTGAAGAGAATTGTAGTATTCATCAGTCTAAGTACAATAACCAGAGAGTACGTACGCTCTTGATTAGATCTGGATTGCGAGAAGAACATGCAATCATTGTAGTACAATAGAGATCCACAAATTGGTCATCCATGTGCCAAACGCATCAAATGCTGAGTGTTGGAGATAGTATTCTTTGCTCATCGCTTCATTCATACCTATTGTCGATTTCACTACGTTGTGTATTCTAAAGCGAACTCTGTCATTCCTCCTTAAGCTCGCCAAACTCGCGAGAGGGGTAATAGTAGTTGAGACTCTGCTCCATCACTGGCCAGGCTGCTTGAAAGGTACAGTGGTCTTTGGTTTTGGACGTCTTCCAGGAGAACCATCTAACATGTAGACCGTATGGGACCTTTTGCGGTAGATGAACCCTATCAACCACTTTAGTCATGGACTTGGCTTCAACAATACATAGGGGGATTGTGGCAGTCTCCATTATCCTGTAGTGGCTCCCAATGAAGATGTAGCTTGAGGGCCACCCATTTTCTTCGTCGAACCCGGCGTGGCGAGAGACAAATCTAGGTTCCTGGGCGTACTTGCCATCCTGTCAACAACAGCACAGGGTTCGCCTTGATGCTGGTTGTCGAATCAGCACAAACGCCAAACCATGAGGTGCTATGTCATTGCATTCCACTCTGAGACGTCGCCAAAGCCCAGCTCTCACGGCACATAGCTGAAGTATTTGGAGGGATAGTCTTATTAATTACCTGCTTGGTTCCTAGCAAGTGCTAAAGGAGGATCAGCAATAGCGTTCGAAGATTTTGGGAAGTGATGATTAGCAGCAAGCTCAATGGCATTAACCAGAGTCATTTTGCTAAGCATAGTTGGTGTGTTAGTCGCCTATGGGGGAATATTTCATAGGAAAGCGTCCGCCAAAACATACTGATTGATGGAGTCAAGCTTAATAGAGTGGTTTTGTTCCTCTTGCGAACGGTCACTCGGGTCAGCAAATCATTACAGTCAAATCAATGGACGTTTCGACCGAAATATTCATTAGGCACAAAAATGCCTCCTTTCCACACGTACTCTTGACCGGCAAGTCTGGAAAATATGGTGCTCATTTAGACCATGATTTCGAAGACTGGACTTGTCGAATGGGGTTGGAATTGCCGGATGGATACCATGCAGATTCCATTTCAGCTACTCCCATCGAATCGATGCTGGAAGTCGTACAGATGCCGTGGCGAGCGTGGCTACCGGATAGAATGGCTACAGTTCTTATCATGCATGATGCTCTCCCGGCTTAGTGGTCCCCTGCTTAACGTGCACAGTACATCGGCGTGTACATTGGGTCCTCTCATGCATCTTAGATGACGGAGGATTTTGTCGGCAACTGTGGTCAATGTCATGAGTAAATCGGCACGGAATAGCCAGCCAAAGAAGACCAAGTATAGTCCGAGGAGGCCGAGACTTATTTCGCTCGGTATGGACCGGAAATATGATCAGCGTGATATCCTTTCGCAGTACTCTAGAAAATTGCCTGATCACCTGCATCAAATCCTTCCGGGATCAGGTGACGTCAATAGATCCTATCTAGAAGGGGTCAATTTACCCCGCCGCTTTTATGCCGCCATTCTTGGTGGAGGCGTGTCAAATTTGAGATTTCGATATTGTGTCAAGTTGCTTGGAATAATGAGCCATCTTGCGAAATTATTGACAAGGTAAAACGAGGCATAGGTATGGATCTAATCGTAGTAATATCAATAAAGAGTTGAGCCACCTGTTATTGGAGCTGTGACATGCATCAGAAGGATGACGATGTGGAGGGGGTGGGCCTAGTTTCCTGATTCGCACCTGTCTGCCGCGAGAGGCGCAGTACTATGTCACTCGCCATCCATCCTCTCGCATTTACTCCACCTATTGAGCTTTGCTCAAGATTCAAAAAGTTCTAATCCCGGATTTGTCTTGATGATTTTGATACTGATCGCTTCGACATCAACAAGATAGTTGTTCGTCATCCCGCCCGCAATCATCGTTGCTTCCCGCCCCCCGCTTTGATCTCCAGTCTGAAGAGTCCTCTTGATAGGGATGGCTGCAACACCCCATTGTACACTTGAGATATAAGCAATGGGGTGGGATTATGCATTGGTGTATGGGAAACGTATCTCCATAACCTCTGTGACCTCACTAATCATCATCGCAGTCATCTTTACTACAATATCCCACCCGCCGTCCTCTTGACCTTTTGCTATTACCCGCTCTGTACAAAGCTCGATGTTTACAAAATAATATTCTTAATCTTAGTATGGGTGTCTCCTGCTAATCTTTTGAATTAATACTTACGCGCCTCCAGATCGCTGTTGTGTCAACCACACCCTGGGACTCGTATCTCATCCACCGCCGAATATGGACCTATCCCTCCGACGCCATAATTGGCCCAACTCTATTCAGCATACCGGCCGAAGAACTATTCTTCTTCGTCATTCAGACCTACAATACATCTCTCCTCTATCTGTTTGCTAGTAAACCAACTCTCCACTCAATTTACCTTTGCGGAGAAGAACCCCGTGGACGAAGCACATGGCTAAAAAGATGGAGGTGGTTGGGCATCTTACTTCTCCTGACAGCAATATGCACTGGAGCTGGATTCGTTGTAAGAGGAGGTCAAGGCTTGTATTTGGGTCTTATTGTGGTCTGGGCCGGACCATTCATCCTTCTGCTGTGGTGAGTAAACATTGTCAAGGGCAGGGCTAGCTTAAGACTGACCCAGTCATAGGTCGCTCTCATTTCAACTCCTCCTCTCTTTGCCTACTTCCAACACTATCTTTCCGATTGTTATGCCTACGCTCTATCTCTGGATTGTTGACACGGTCGCACTGCGAAGAGGGACCTGGGTTATCGAATCTGGAACGAAGCTCGGCTGGCATATTTGGGACGGATTGGAAATTGAGTAAGTCGACCTAGATCGGTCGTATTTGTAGAAGCTAAATCATGACAGAGAAGCAATCTTTTTCCTTGTCACCAATACCCTCATCGTCTTTGGTCTCGTCGCTTTTGATAACGCCCTCGCCATTCTCGACACCTTCCCTGTACTGTTTCCTACAGTACCTGTACTCCCCACGCCATTCCAGCTTGTCAAGGCCTTATTGGTTTCTCCGACGCAATACGATGACCAGCGTATTAAGGGTTTACAAGAGGCATTGGCACGACTTAGGAAGAAAAGCAGGAGTTTCTATTTGGCCAGCGGATGTTTTCGAGGTCGCCTTCGGATTGATCTGGTCCTGCTATATTCCTTTTGCCGGGTAGCTGATGATCTGGTGGACAATGTCTCAACGGGAGCTGAGGCACAGCATTGGATTTCGAAACTCACCGAATTTCTCGATATCTGCTACGGTGGCAGTACAACAAAATCGGATGGGCGAGACGATTTCATTAGGCGTACCTTCCCCGCAAAAGAGCAGACGGCTTTGCTGCTACTGCCGACAGCGTACCTTTCTTCACAACCTCTCTACGAACTCCTGAAAGGATTTGAGACAGATCTTGAGTTTTCCCATGAAAATGAATTTCCCATTACAGATTCGAAGATTTTGGAGGTTTATGCATCAAGAGTTGCTGGCACCGTCGCAGAATTGTGTCTGGAACTTGTTTTCCAGCATGCCAAGGACCCAGTAGAAGAAGAAGAACGACGGGAAATTGTACAGGCTGGCGGCGACATGGGAATTGCTCTACAATATATCAATATTTCGCGAGACATCGTCGTGGATGCAAGGATGCAGCGTGTCTATCTACCGACTACTTGGCTCAAGTCATCTGATCTAAGCCCCGAAGATGTCCTCATGGAGCCTAGCAACACTCTCGTTGAAGCTCTAAGAGAGCGCCTATTAGAAAACGCTATGATCATTTATGAGGAGGCCAAAGGAGCAATAGACCGACTACCCTCTGAGTCCAGAGCCGCAATGCGTGTCGCCGTTGAAAGCTACGTCGAAATCGGGAGAGTATTACAGGGATCTAGGTATCAGCTAAAGGCTGGTCGAGCGACTGTACCCAAGCTGAAGAGACTAAAAGTGGCTTGGACAGCTTTGCGAAAGGGTTAGGCCGTGTTGTAAAAAGGGCGTTTACTGGTTATTTTTGACTTCATGATACCATTCTGTTGATAGGGAGGCTTGCTTGTACATAGTGTTATTCATCTCCCCACGATGAGTGCTTCAAAGAAATAATCACAATGAACCAAATTTTCACAGATGACATGCATATGGGCTACTAAGATAATGTAGGCCAGCTTAGATGACGATTCCATGGATAAGCCCAACTCCATAATGTCTGCTAGCCTGCATCGAAGTCCAGGTCAACCTCGATCTTTCTCAACGCAATCTCTACTTCCACCCAGATCTTGAGTAATGACCCAGAAGGTTGTAAGCAAAAGTGCTATAGTAGTTGGTATGAAAGCTCTCTGCGTTTTTGTAACGTGTTCTGCACTGATTCTCTTGAAGGTGCGGGTGCGGGTGGCGTTGCAACTGCAGCCAGACTAGCAAAGGCTGGCTTTGATGTGACGGTTTTTGAAAAGAATGATTTTACTGGAGGCAGGTGCTCACTAATACATCATGAAGGCTACGTAAGATGATATTTCTTCTCTTTCTACCGTTGGAAACCTGACCTGGAGTTTCAGCGCTTCGATCAAGGTCCTTCACTACTGCTCCTCCCAGGTCTATTCAAGGAGACCTTTGAGGATCTTGGGACTTCCCTCGAAKCCGAAGGAGTCCAATTGATGAAATGCGAACCCAACTATAATATTTGGTTCGACGATGGCGAATCCTTTGAGCTTTCCACGGATGTGGCTCGTATGAAATTGGAAGTCGAGAAATGGGAAGGCAAAGATGGATTCGAACGGTATCTTGGTTTTCTCCAGGAAGCTCATCGACATTATGAGATCAGTGTTGCTCAGGTGCTGAAGAAGAATTTCACCTCTCTTTTGTCCATGACTCGTCCTGCATTTTTGCGACATTTGTTTCCTCTACATCCTTTTGAGAGCATCTACTCGCGGGCTTCGAAGTATTTTTGGACGGAGCGTCTACGGAGAGTCTTTACGTTTGGGAGCATGTATATGGGAATGTCGCCCTTCGACGCGCCTGGGACATATTCTCTCCTGCAGTATACAGAACTCGCAGAAGGGATATGGTATCCGAAGGGAGGATTCCACAGCGTCATTGAAGCTTTGGTTAAGATTGGCGAGAGACTGGGTGTCAAGTATCGCCTTTCAACGCCAGTCGCATCTGTGAATTTGGATGCCAAAGGCCGACACGCAACTGGAGTTACTCTTGAGAACGGAGAAACCATAACGGCTGACGTCGTAATTATCAACGCTGATTTAGTATACGCCTACAACAACCTTCTACCTCCATCTTCCTATGGCCACTCTCTCCAAAAACGATCGGCGAGCTGCAGTTCAATATCCTTCTACTGGGCCATGAACCGTCAGATACCTGAACTCACCACACATAACATCTTCCTTGCTGAACACTACCGCGAATCCTTCGACGACATCTTCAAGCGGCAGCTCATTCCCTCAGAGCCCTCCTTCTACCTAAATGTGCCTTCCAGAGTCGATCCTACTGCTGCCCCTCAAGGCAAAGACAGCATCGTGGTCCTCGTCCCAGTTGGCCACCTCCTTGACGAGAATCAAGGTTTCGGGCGCAAAGGCCTGGACGTTCAAAGCAAGCAAGACTGGAAAGCCATGGTAACCAAGGCACGGGAGACTGTCTTCGCTACTGTCGAAGCTCGAACAGGCGCTCGCGATCTCCAAGGCGCACTCGTCAAAGAAATAGTCAACACGCCCCAAAGTTGGAAAGATGTCTTTAATCTCGACAAGGGAGCCATCTTAGGTCTCTCGCACAGCTTCTTCAACGTGCTATGCTTCAGACCGAAGACGAAGCACCCGTGGATTGAGCGGCTGCATTTTGTCGGTGCTTCGGCGCATCCGGGGACTGGAGTTCCAATCGTGCTAGCAGGGGCAAAAATCACGAGTGAACAGGTATTGGAAGGATTTGGGATAGAGAAGCCATGGGTGGACAAGGGGAAGGGCACGAGGGAAGTCAAAGAAATCGATCGGATCCGAGCTCTGCCGTTACTGTCGAACATTCATATCGCCATGTTGGCGATACTTTTCTTCCTTGCTGTCCTTATGGCAAGATCGTGGCAGCAAGACGCCTTTTAGACATATCTGTTTCCAGATACCAGTCAGTTCCTTTGCCCTGTAGAGTATGACGGAGATTGCCGAAGTCTCCCCATGATATTCATTCAGTGCCCACAGCTTTCTGGTCACTGACACTCAGCGCTTGAAACCATTGCCGAAGAGTGGTGGAAATTAATCTCCTATCTCGCGGTGAACATGCAAGCCCAATGTGGCTAGCTTCACACTTCGATCGACGCCACTAGTTTTTACCTCATCGCCGTCTGAATTTTCAGACCAAGGAAAGCGTTATCGTTAGTTATCGTGGAAGCATGATCTTGCACACACTTCACCAATTGGACAATATTACATGCAGAGTGATAGTCCGCTGTAATCCGTTCCTTCCACTGCGATCATGTGGTCTGTGAGTGTGGTCAAGGCGCCTTTGCATATTTGCGGGGTGCATCATCTCATGCCATTGGAGCTGTAAAAGCAGCGTCCGATGTCCCGTCCAATCCTTTGATCGAAAACAATGGCCGAAACCCAATGAAGTCGAAGCAAGCTTTGATGGTCGAAGATCCATGTCCTCGCTTGCTGTCGCGCATTCGGTATCCGCAGTAGCGTGCAAAGTGTCAACCTTGGCCATTCTCAACATCGTTCCACGAAATCAAACCACTTCATATGGATATGAGTTCCGAGGGCTCAA
Source organism: Opeltia flavorubescens (assembly GCA_000442125.1). Classification (NCBI taxonomy): domain Eukaryota; kingdom Fungi; phylum Ascomycota; class Lecanoromycetes; order Teloschistales; family Teloschistaceae; genus Opeltia; species Opeltia flavorubescens. The sequence goes on from KE546974.1 coordinate 642,583, forward strand.
GACAAAGTTTCAGGGTTCAACGGCTGCACTTCCGCTCCACCCGTGGTTAATCAAGCATGAACCGGTCAAAAGTCCCTTCACATGCCGGGCGACCCCTATGACATGGTGTAAGGGCAATTACATCACCCAAGCCGAGTCTTCCAGAAGTTTGTTCCGGAAGAATCGGATTATCAATCAAGTATGAATTTTCTAGTCATTCCCAGCGATATGGTGATGAGCACATCACGTGGGTCTGTTTGCCTCTTTAGCGGCTACGGAAGTAGAAAAGCTGGAGTGATGAATGCATGAGCAGACATGAAGTCATTTGAGGTAAGGTAGGGATCAGCTTTCCATTAGCGTCATTGCTCAAATAACAAATACCAATCCTACCTCGACTTTTTACATTCTTCCCTCATACCAGCCTGTCAATATCATCAACGACACCACAGATTCAGAAATTATCAACTCAGACTACCACTGAAGTCGCCAAGATGGGAAACGGTGCTATTATGGCTAATGAGCACCCAGCACCTCATGGTGTCAATGGGCAGATTTCATCCATCGGCATCACCACTCGTGGCTCCGACTGGTACTGGGTATGTTGTCTGTTACTGGGTGTCTGAGCAAAGACTGATAATACATAGACCGTCTGTGCGGTCATGACCGTCGCGACATTCGCCTTCATCGGTCTTTCCTTCACCAAGAAGCGCAATCACCGTATCTTCCATTACATTACCGCTGCGATTACTCTGGTCGCCGCCATCGCATACTTCACCATGGGCGCCGACCTTGGTCAGACTCCGATCACTGTCGAGTTCAAGCGAAACAACTCCAAAGTTTCGGGTACTGCTACGAATCAGGATCGTGAGATCTTTTACGTCCGCTATGTCGATTGGTATGGGCTCCAATTTGTTTAAAGCACCAAAACTAATTTGCATAGGGCCATTACGACTCCTCTTTTACTTCTTGACTTACTGTTGACAGCCGGTATGCCATGGCCTACAATTCTTTACACAATCCTTCTTAATGAAGTTATGGTTGTCACCGGTCTTATCGGCGCTCTGGTCCAGTCAAGCTACAAAGTATGCCTGAGATTTCTATTTCTTCTGATGATTGGCCCATACTGACATGCCACAGTGGGGCTATTTCGTCTTTGGGTGTTTCGCTTTCTTCTGGGTCGCATGGACTGTCACCATGACAGCCCGCAAGTTCGCCTCGGGTCTCGGCGCCGACATCTCCAAAACCTATACCATTTGCGGCGTGTGGACCATCTTCCTTTGGTTCCTCTACCCTATCGCCTGGGGTCTCAGCGAGGGTGGCAACGTCATTGCACCAGACTCGGAAGCTGTCTTCTATGGTATTCTCGACATCATGGCGAAGCCTGTCTTTGGTGCTCTTCTCCTTTGGGGACACCGCAACATTGACCCATCCAGACTTGGTCTCCATTTTAGTGACTATGACGATGCTCCAGCAACCACCAGTGGGAGTCATACCGGGGAGAAGGGTGACGGTGCTGTCAGCAATGGCACTTCGACGAGCGCTCCTACAACCTCTGAGACTGTCTGATTGTGCGAAGGAAAGAAAGTGATTGAAGGTGTAATTTGGAGGATCAGGAGAGCCAGTATTTTTATTACTAACAGGATCCTATCCACTCTATCATGATACCACTTTGCGACTGTTTATTTCAGCGAGGAGAATACGTGACATCGGGGGATAATGATGGTGGAAGCATCTTATGTTGGATGACAAGCAGTTGGAAAGTTTGTCAGCTTGGTATTCGAATACCCTAGGTTGTAGCAATTGAATATGTTTAGTAATACTTATTGTCCTACGATTTCCCCCCTATCAAGCAAGCTTATAACAAGTAGAATTCCCTCCCCATACCCCTAACCCCTGATTCCTGAAAACGTAACGATGCTGCCATAGATCTTTTCAGGGAAAAAAAATCATGTGCTCTTTCATATCGACTCCCACTCGATCTGGATAAAAAGGAGGCAAAAGAATGGGCTCCAACCGCGATTCGAACGCGGGGCCTCTCGCAAATATGCTTGGGTTTGTAGGAAAAATCCCCCCTAAGCGAGAATCATACCACCTGGTTCCATGAGTCAGTAAATCGCACCTTAAGCACAAGGAATTCAGGCAAACGAACTAGACCATCGGAGCCGACTTGAAGTAGTGCACCGTATATCAAAATATATATCAAAACTTTTTGGCCCAAAAAAATCCAAAAAAATTTAACATCCCCTGGGTTTTTTGAAATTCGTCCTTTCGCTCGTGTCGCATACGGACAGTAAACTTCCGAGGCGGGGAAAAGTCGGCTCCGATGCTCTAGTTCGTTTGCCTGAATTCCTTGTGCTCAAGATGCGATTTACTGACCCTTACACGGTCGGTCTGATAGTTCTTTACAAATGTTCGAGAGTATCGTATTATGATACTATATATACTATTATAAATGCAATAGTATCTTGTCTTTGATTGGAGTTTGTCAAGGAGAGTAATGTCTTATATATATAGTGGTCTGTTAATCACCAAAGTAAATGTATAACGAAGGCTATTTCAATTTCTATATTTTGAACTTTCAAGAATTTAGTCGGGCATCTGCTACAGCATATCGATACATCGATAGACCGGCATGATCGAATGATATGCAGAGGCACTGGCCTTCCGCAAGCAGATTAATCGATACAACGGCTGTTCATGTTTTACTGAACCGTTTGCGAGGGAAGGAAGAGAAAACTCCAAACGTCGCTGACAGGATCATTTCTACTTTATTCAATGGCTCATGTAAGTGATCTTTGTTCGCGGGCCCCTCGCACAAACATCAATGCTCTACCTCTTTCTTGGAAAAAAAAATTTAAAAAAAAATTTGACTCACGCGAAAAGATTCGTCATGAGGTTTCAATCTATACTGGGGAACCACACCGGCTGACATCTATCGTACGCTTTATCAATCAAGAACTTTATCATGAAGTTATCTACGCTCCAGCCATGCTCTACCTGTAAAGTGCGGGTATCTGGTTTCCCATGCTTCTTCCGGATGTGATTGATAGAGTCTTCCACATGCTTCGCCAACACTTCCCCTCGGATCCATGCCTGGGTTTCTGGCCCGCCTTCAATCGATACTTCGACAGGCATGGGGCCTTGGCTTAAATTGAGGGAATGCACATGCATCCATCCTCCAGTCCAGTCCGGACCGCAATCAGTGCCGTATATTGGTGCGATCAGTTCGATGTTAGAGCCCTCAAGATCCAAATACTGCAATTTTGTAAGAATATGGCTCAGCCGGCGGAACGACTGAAGTGAATCATCGAAGTTTGCATTCTTGACTTCTGACAAAGGCCAGTATGCCATGCACAGATGCGTATCATTTGGTACCATCTCTGCGAAAGCAAGGAATGAGGGCCACAATAAACCTTCTGGTCTGCGATGTGCCAGACAGAGGTGCGTAAGGAATGGAAATGCAAATGATGTAGTGAGATCATCGAATGAGATTTTGACCCCTATCGAATCAGTGATTAAATCAGGTGAAGCATTTTCGTTGGTAAAGAGGGTCCGCAGCTCGCTCGATGCGATGCCCTCGATTTTCAACGCTGCAACATAAGAGAGCAGGCGCTCTTTGAGATGAAGAGGGAAGTCACAATTAGCCGAAAGAAATTTGGCTGTCTCGTTATCGAAATCTCGTGCTATAGTGATCAAAGAACAGTCCAAGAGAGATCCCCGCGAAACAGCTTGCATGTCAGGGAACGAATATATAGAGCGCTTTGATACATCGAGAGACATGACAGTATTTGAGACAGTGGCAGTTCATAAAGGTATATGATGAGAACAGAGAGAGAAAAAAAGACATGGAGGTCTGATGCCGACGCTCACGACATGGCCTCAAGACGTGCAGGTGTACGTGGTCGTAAGGCTGAAATCCATGGTTTGCTACAACATACAGCCACGACAGACTCGTAATCTGCCCCAAACTAAAATGTTTCATTCGGCAAAGTTTCAGTTTTATAGCTTCGTCATTTCCCATTTATCCAGACTTATTATGGAGTCATATTTGTTTCAGCTCTATATTCATTTTCTGCTCGTTCCTTTGACTCTTTGCTCCTCCATAGAGGCTTATTCATCCAAGTATAGTTGCGCATGGTTGACTGGTTCTAAATCGCTATATATGGATCTATAGGATTTGAATTCGTTTCTTTGTGACCAGTATCTCATCATATCCTTTTCGTATAACCTCGTTTCCACAGTCCGCTTCTCGAATCTACCCAATCTGCAACATCAAAGATAGACAAATTCATGGATACGCTTCCTATTCAGCCGTCAGCGGCGGGTGATCCAACACACTCTAATTCAACATCAGCGATACCATCGTGGTCCCAAGCCGAGATCGAGTCTTCACAGGCCCCGCAGAGACCGATCGCACCGAACGAGCACGGCAAAGTGTTCTCATGGGCCGAGGTGAGGGACATTGTCGGTATGAGTCCTTGCGGTCCAGCTGCATTAATGTTGCGTTGTTCCATACTCCAGCTCCGTATGATCGAGTTCCATTATACGAACCACTGACGACATCTGGAATGAACAGAAACCAACAACCTTCAGCTTATCCGGCGAAAACCGTCGCAACGACTTGTCTACAAAGCCTGGTGCAAGGACATTATCGCTGCATACGGCTCCATAACAGCCTATATGTGCACCGAGCGCCTACGGTGGACACCGCAACCCAATTCTTCAGCGGACACTGGTCCAATGTTCAATTACCAGGATCCAACCCCATTTACGCAATCGAGTGATTTCAAAATCTTGCGTAATGACTGGCCATACGGATCCTTCGAGCCAGGAATCACGCACTTGATAGTGTGGTCCAAGCCGCGAATCCCAACTGATCCGGAGAGCGGGCCCGTGACACCGGAATCAAGGCAGCTGATCGACCGGTTTATCGAGAGGACATTTGTTGAAAGGATGGAGCGGGAAGGAATTTCGGCAGGCGAACGGGTATTGTGGTTCAAGAATTGGGGAGCCTTGCAGAGCGTGCGCGGTTTGGAACATATCCATGTACTTCTAAAAGATGTTCCAGGGATATTGGTTGACGAGTTGACCGGGGAGAAAGGGGCCCAGCCGTGACGGCCAGCTCTGACACCGAAGTATCTGTCTGTGTATGCAAACCCTGTACTTAGTTGTACCTCAAGCATCAGCACCGCGTACGGCCCAATCGTCATTCGTAGTCGAAAACGATGATCCATATCAGCAGTCCAAGCATTGAAAGTAGAGCAGACCTCTTCAGAGTGAGATTATGGGGCACCTGTTGCAGTAAACTATACAGAGATCCCGTTACTTTGTTCTCATGGGTTGATCTTTCCATGCCATACTCTCTGCAATGAGGCAAAATACATCTACTCTTTCCCCGGCTTCTCTCGATCTTGGACATTATCCTTGTAAGACGCCGCATTCTAGATCTGCACCATTGATTCTTCTGCTTCTTTGCAGTCGCCCTGCTCAATGTAGACGAGTCGCAAGGCACCTCCAGGTCTCAAGGGCGGCAGTAATCGGGTGCCAACTTGGCTTGATCATGATTTGTAGCCTTGGTATAGAGTGTTTGTAATGTCCAAAAAGTGGAACCATTGCCTGATTCTGAAAGACACTCTCCAGAAAGGCTGCCAGCCTGACAAGAACCTCCTAGATGTCAGTCTCCACTCTTTGTTGAAGCCCTTGCAACCAAAGCATATGCGCCAGAGGTTCGAGTAGCCTACGTGTGTACGTATCATTCAATGCTAGTCTCTCTACGATGACAGAGAATACCAAGGCAATGGAGCTGGTAAAACAGCAAAAGGGGGAAGAGGAAATGATGTGCCATGTCGATACCACGATTAGTACAGCATACACTTCTCTCAATAGCTCAGTGACTCATGCTGCAAAACCCATTCAACCGAACACCATAAAGTCAGGCGGCTATACTTACCGTACGTCTAGTCTTTGTGGAGTGAAAGTCTCTCAAGAATCTCCCCTACAAGTAGGTGCAAGGAAAGCAGAAGGAAGAGAGGATTCATCAACACTTTGTTGTCGAAGCCCCACTAAATTTGGCATTCTTCGCAGTGAATGAAATATTGACTTGCCTCCAACCCATCAAGATTAGCTCGCTTGTAAGCCCACAAATAAAAATTTCCCCCGACCATTTCTAGCTTCAGACTCACCACCTGAAGCACTTAGTAACGCAAGTTCTTGAACGTGGAGCCATTGCCCAAGCCTTCAGAACATTGTACACTGGTCAGTTACGGTCACTGCGTTGCATCCCTGGCTGTTGTCTTCATCTTATGAGTCTCATTGAAGTCACTGCGTTGCAAACTTCAGCCCCTACCAAGGAGACACTGCGTTTGCATACTCCATCAAACATACCTAGGAGACACTGCGTTTGCATACTCCACCAAATCAACTAGAGAGACATTGCGTTTGCAGAGTCTCTATTCATCCACCTGTTCTCTCTCCCGTTCAAGTCGTCACCTCGATAATAATCGACCAGATCACGAGCTCTGTCGGCCTTCGACTTCAAGGAATCATGGCTTCCCGACGAACTAGCCAGCCAGTGAATTCGGCAACGTTGTACTACAGAACTAACGCCTCCAACGACTGGATCCGATTAGATGAAGCCTATCAACCGACACTCCAAGGGAAGAAATTCAGAAACCTGAAAGAGCAACCGGAGTTCACCGAGCCGACTAACGTGGAGAAAATTGTCTTCGACAGCGGCATTCAAATCGAACAGGCTGCAGAAAAATACAAGAGGACTCACAAGTCTGTGAAGATCAAGGAAATGGAAAAGCCTGAGAGTCGCTGGCGGATACGTTTCGAATACGGCCAATACACGAATGTTTTTGTGAAGGAATACTTGCGGCCCCATAGCGATCCGAAGAAGCCAGCGATTACCTTCATTGAGATCATCTTTGATGTCCTTGCGCCTCCTGCCAGCACCGATGCTACCATCCATCTACCGCAAGTGCCAATGGAGGTTGTTGAAAGATCGAAGGAAGTCGCTATTGCGGCAGCTGATGTGAATGTCGTGCCGGAGACGGAGGAGGTCACGTCTTTCGAGGGCGCGTCTGCAGACCAAGAACGATTCGACTTTGACTGGGACGCGGAAGCAGTGACTGCCGCAATGAGGCCATCCAGGGATCTCCCTCTGGCGCACATCTTCGAGAACTGCGAGGAGCGGGGTTTAACTTCAATCCGTCTTGTCTTCCAACGTTCCAAAGCTGGGTCGGGCCCTCGGCAATGGTCATGGCCAGCAACTGTCCAGTTTCTTCAAGGTTACAAAGAATACGAAAAGCCGGACACGTTGGTTCAAGCTTCATGGAAATCGATCTTGGCTGGTTCGGTTGATGAATTTGTGTCAAGTGGCGCGAACCATTCATCAATGTATGCCGAAGGCGATGGTTTCCGCATTCCGCAGTAAGTGCCACAAAGCATTCAAGACGAATAAATTCAGCTGACCTAGCACGCAGCATAGAACAAAATCAGGACATCGATACCTCGCTTGCCACAAATACTCAAAGTCCACGACACGGGTCGCCAGCTACAGGTTCCAAAGGCGGAGATGAGTCTGGCGGGAAGAAGGATGGAAAGCGACGAGCCAATATGGAGGCTGAAGGGCAAAGCGACCCGAAACATCGCAAGGGTATCACGAAAGATAAGCTTGACCGTGAGTACCTAGAGCTGACGTACAAGAAAGAATGGCTCAAGAAAGACATTGCGGCGAGGTTGGAGGAGCTTGACGAGCTGGAGAAGACGATAAGCAAGAACCGTCAAGAACTCATGGCGCTATTTTGAGAAAGGAGCAGCCGGGGTAGAAGCGGTCCATTCCAGATTCACTAGGATGTCGAAGTATGAGATCTAGATAGGTATAGAATCGTGGTATCGAAGCTCCTTACACCTAATCATAAAGTGTCGCTATTCGATGGTCAATGATGGCTCACTTCTAAGGTACTTAGGTCTTGCAGCTAGAGAACAATGTCCTACCTGATCAAATCTAGCTAACAAATCGTTGGGTTTGAAGCGCAAACGAGCACTTTCTATGCATGCTGACCGTGTTGTGACCGGATGATACAGCTGAAGATGGGTAGACTTATAAGTCACGCTCCTACGCTCACTACGTCTAGCGCGAAATTTAGCGCGGCTCCAACAATCATAGATTTTGTGAGTTCTCTCTTCCTTCTCTCTTTGCACTTGGTTTGGGGTGCAAGTTGCCATTTCGTAGGAAGCTCATGAAGTCCCAGCTTTGCAAGGATTGATTGTTCGTCTTATCGTTATGTGTGCTTGTGAGAGGTCGACTGCGTTGTATACCTCGCCCAAACCGGTGCCCCTGGGGAGTCAATGCGTTTGCAAACTTCCCTTGTACTCAGAGGACACTGCGTTTGCACACCTCCAACTCTTAAACTGAGGACACTGCGTTTGCATTACCTCTCAACTCTTGAACATTGAGGACACTGCGTTTGCATACCTCCAAACTTTTACATACTGAGAATAGTGTATTTGAATCTCCTCGTGCTATGGTACGTGGAGCTGGAGTTTGGAACCGACTGACATATTTTACTTCATTTAATTTCGCTCATGTTTGAAGGGCGGTTGTCAATGAGTCTCTCTAAAGCTCTGTTTTGTTCCTCTCGGTCATCGTGGTCTCTTGTTCTATTAGGTCTCTCGATGTATCGAAGCGGTTTGCACTTTCAAAGCAGGAGATAAAAGCTATCAGGCGGGAATCTCTCTCAGATCACTGTTTCAACTCCCTGGCCGAGACCTCGATATTGAGGCAATCGATTCTATTTCAGTGACAGACTTAGTGTGGGTGGAAAAGTCAACGGCGCATACAGCATTTCTCCGAACAGTCTGTTCGCAGATTCGAGCGTGGTCAAGGCCATGACTGACAAATCGTGCACCTCCTAGTATGCTTCCGAGATAACCTGCACAAGAGGTCTGGCCTTTAGCAAGTTTACTTGTATATGCACCGAATCAGCCGCTGGGTCCAAATCCCTATCAAGAAATCCGGCCGTTTGAAATATGCAATGCGCAGAAAACATCGAAAACATTACGCAACTCTGTTACACGGCCGTCCGAACGCCAAATTAAGAATCCCGTGCTCAATTCAGACGGGATATTCAAAGGGGATGCGATGCAATCAAGCAGACTCGTCAAATCTGGAAGACGCGATATGCGATCGTGGACCGTGCTTCGTGACAATACCAAGAGTTTTGTATACGGCAATTGCGCATGGAGAAGTTTGAGCCTACCTCAGACCCTGAGGCATATAGGAAAAATGACACGGCAGATTTCGAGCAGCGGCATGTTCAAGGATGCTAATTTCAGGCACGAGATTGATATAAGTATGACCCATTACCGGATTCGCATCCGGACATATCGTCAATTCAATGCAAGATGAGGCTTAAGTATTTTCTACAGGGTCTTACCTTGCTGCAAAATCTCTTCTGCGTATCCGCTTCCACAATCCCAACCCATGCACGAGCCATTGTTCCGGCGGAGCTGTCAACCATAACTCCAGCTCGATCCTTTTCCCTTCATCCAACAAAGAGGGCATGGCCCGATCACCACCACAACTTCTTTGTCCTTACTTCACTCCTAGGTAGCGAATGGGTTCTTCGATTTAATGTCCTCGAATTTGTCTCCCAAAGCCACGGCGACACACCAGCCAGAGAGCTGGTGCAATTCTATAAGGCAGCACTTGCTGTAGCGAGAGCCGTGTGGGCCCGTGGTGAAGCAAAAACTGTGCGGAGGGCGGGGATGAATGGTATAGTGCTGATGTTTTGGTCCGATCAGCCTATCCCGTGGGATTTCCTGAATTCGTTTTTTGAACATATTGTGAGTAAGCATTCTCTTACTCGAGTCGCTCGCTCAACCCTTCGACCATTCAATCATCTGCATTAGTCTAGGTAAGATCACCGTCTTTCTCCATTGGACTCCCGCTTCAACAATTGTTCAGACGGTAATGCGATATGTGCACATGGCGAAAACTCGACAATTGCTATTTGGAGCATGTGTTTCTTGCCCAAGCTCATCCACTAACACTACTTCCTAGATCGACCGCACTCATGGTGGTCTCGTAGGTGGCTTCGAGGTGGCATGTGTCGAAGCAATCACCGGCGCTGTAATTAACGTAGCGTTATCCATACCGGGTGGAACAGCGGCGCCAGCGGCGAGACGCAAGAATACACGATGAGCAGTACGGGGATGCCTCTAAGGGTGGAAATTGGGCTTGACTCACTGGCACTTGGTAAAATCAATCATAGATTTCGTGGGATTTCATGAGACAACCAAGAAATTTGCTTAAACTGACTCTTTCAATCGGAAAAATTGCGGGTAAGTGACTTGGAAAAGGCGCACACGAGCCATGGGCGAACAGCTGTCTGACACGTGATCAAAGTTCATATCATAGGTCATCCCTTCCCTGTTCATTTCTTTCATCTCACTATCGTCTAAAGCACCTTCCAAAAAAATATTCCACCTAGTCAATTACAAAGATGGAGCTCAACAAGAAATTACCTTTCCTTCAACACGACAAAACGACTCTGTTACCTCGGTACACCAGCGACGGAGCACCACTGGAAGCAGAAAAACTGCTCGACATACCTTCAGCTGATCGCTCGGAATCGCAAAAAACAGACGACAAAACAGGATTTCAAGGTGATTCGCAGCGAGAGCTCGATATTAGTCTAGAATCCACACTGGGATCCATCCATACTGAATCCGATGCCCGACAAACTAAACCGCCTGACGCTGCCTATCCTCCACGGAAACCCCAGTTGGAACCAGATCAGACCCAGAACGAAAACCGGGTACATATACCCAAATATGATTGGCCACCATTGACTTACTGGGCATTCGTCATCATATTCATCCTACTTTGGGCCACTCTCCGTGAAATTTACTCAGATGCTATATGCTGCAACGACTTTATTGCAACATGGATAGTCGCCGTTCCACCGGCCATTGTGATCGGCGGGACGCAATTACCCATCCGTGACCAGGTCAAAAGGTCATGGCCAAGGATGAACGCTAGGAAGCAAAACGTAATCGCATTTATTATATCAGTCGCGGTTAGTACGGTATGCGCAATGTTTTTCGAAAATGAGCCTGCTGAGAGATGCAGAGGGGTTGTTTGTGAGCTTGGTATGTCGAATCTCGCCTGTGCCTTGTGTGATATTCGCTTATTGCCAATAGCTTGATCAGGATGGTATTAGATTTCAGCTACTGGTATTGTAGTTATTGATGAGACGAGAAACATGAGAGTTGACTAATGATTCTGAAACCTTAATCAAGAATGACGAGTGAAAATACGAGGAGGCTATTGTGGAAATGGTTTCACACAGCGTCTGAAAGTCAGCTTTTTCAATTGTTGTTACAGGTACTTCCTCAGCTTCCACGGAAGGTCTTTCGTCGAATGCCAAAGCATCATTGCCACCACCTGTTCGGTTTTTCAGCTTCTCCATACGTCGAAGTAGATCATTACGCTGCTGAACTCATCTCTACAGTCGAATAAGTGAACTGTCAAAGCGAGGCTGCATGTCTTCCATACGATTTTGTAGCGGTACCTGTACTCTTCTGGGTTGTGCTGCTTCATTCGCTTCCCAAATATCCTTTTATCCTTTCCAGGCGCTGGTGCAAAGCAATCCTCGAGTTTTTCGATTGAACTTGAAATAGCAAATTTCGGAAAACGCTGATTGAAATGAGACGAGTATTAAAAACCGAAGCATTCATAACACCTTTTCAGGACAAGGCTAAACAGGATTTTTGGGGATGCCTCAATCGATACATCAAGTGTGATGTAGGAGGAAACCAAACATTCCGACGCAGATTGTAAAAAGCGCGTAGATATCTAGAGTTTCAGAGAATGAAAGGCGCTTTGGCAAGAGATCAGGGATAAAGTTGACAAGAGGCAGCAGATGATCCAGTGCTTTCTCAAGACCCGTAACGGAATCACATAACAATATTGCGAGAACAACAGCAGGGCGCTCCGTCTCAAGAGGCTGGAAATACAAATTGACTTCGACATTATAGTAGTAAATATATACATAGATCAATGATCTGCTCAGCAAGATCAGATGACCAATAACGTATGAAATAATCGCTCGCTGAACGAAAGAAACAGAACTCCAGCCTCAACGCCTGGTATATTGCGATTGGGATATATGTACGCGAATGAATCCCGCACGCTATGCAAGATAGAATAACGATGGTATGCCGCCAATAGTGAGAAAAAACACAGCACTGTCCTTTGCCGACACTCATAGATATCAGAGCCGCCACATGATATCAAGGGGATGCATCGTGCCGTCAAATCGTGTCCAGTCCAAAGGTTTGAGAGAGCAAGAAGAATGTATCCATGAGGTCGAGACCGACCTCGGTAAATATCGTCGATTTTCGAATTGATGATTTAGCTGTAGGCGGTGTCATATCATGTTCAGGGTCGCAGCATCATAGGCCATGCGAGCATCCTGTAACAATCCATTGTCCATCGACTCCTCGATTTCTCCGGTGCCCTCATGAGGATCATCCCACCCAATGGGCGGTAATGGTGCATACTTTTCGCCAGTCTCATTTTCTAGCTTCTTCCTCTCGATCGCTTCAGCCAGCGACCAGCGGGAAGTAAGCCGCTTCCGGCGCTCGGAAAATTCATGCTGCAGCAACTGTTCGTCTGCCCGAGATGCTGATTCCAGTTGCTGCATCTTCCACGCAAGTTCCTTTTCCATGTCTTTCAGCTCCTGCTCTTGCTTCCCCATGATGCGCTCCAATTGTTTGCCCTGTTTTTCCCGAAGGACGTTGATCCTCGCGGTATGTAGATTGCCCATCCCATTTCGCACATGATACTGCTGTTCCAGTTGCCGGTGATGTTGCTTGGTCACGACACGATTTGGCATACCCTCAATAGTGGACCGAGGATTGCAATAGGCTTGCATGTGCTTTAGTCGAGTATCGCAGGCTTGTCTCTCAACATCAAGCGCTTTCTCTAGGTCTACCTCCGCTGAAAGATGCCGTTGTTCCAAGGATGCAAGAGCTTCTGCATGCCGGTCCTTTGCTGCATTGACCTGTTGGGGGTACTCGTCCAAGGCTTTTTGCTCCCTGCTGACTTGCCTTGATCGCATCACGCGGCGCTGATCGGCTTCGAAACGGATGAAACGCCTCTGCTCGTCGAGTTGAGCCCACCGAAGCCGCTTTAGCTGAGGATGTTGCATACTCCTGTGGCGAGCAGCGACGTCATCATGTTCGCAATCGGCGGAGGTAGATGGTACTCGGACGTAGGGCGCAGGAGACTTCTCCGAAGTCGCTACAGGAGTTGGCCTGCGTGGAACAGCAGGAGGTGGAAACTGATCGATAGTGGCGGGGCGGTGTTGATGTGGTGGTCGAATTGTCTTGATGGCGGCGATAGGTAGAGGAATTGGAGGCAAAGGCGCATCAAACGTTTTCCTTCTTCTTAACGTTGATATTCGCTGTATACCTTTCTTGATCTTGGTATAAGAGGACCTTTGCGACGAATCTGAATGGATGGAAGATGGTGCTGATGTCATCGAGGCGGAGGTGAGAGAGGATGCCTTGGTGTGGCCTCGCTGCTCGCTTGAACTACATGAGGTTGGATGGGTTGAGTTGGAGGTACTCGATGGTGGCGGACGAAAGTCAGAAGGGGCCGAGGTGAGGTCGAGAGCTGAAACATTCTTGGTGACTAATTCGAGGGTGGTCTTAGGATCTTGCGGAACATTAATCCCCAGATTAAGAGCGGTGCGCAAGAATTGTCGGTCGACCTCCTCTTCGCTGGTGTCATGACTGAAGTGAAGGACCATCATCTTGTAATGATCGCTGTCGAGGAGCGAGTCGGTAGGCTTGATGGAAGAAGAGGGTTGAAGACATTCTGAACGAGAGCGTAGGGGCGAAGTGGAAGAGGCAGCCATCCAGGCTTGGGGGCCGTGTCACCGGGGTATTGAATTAGGCGTGGGCGATCTGCTGCTTCTAGACACAGAGCTGCATGGTCGTTGGAAAGGTCTCAGCTCAGCTGCAGAAACGGGGAGGGTGTGTAACTGGCGAACGGGTAACCCATGGTTGGGCGTCGAGAAAGGACGGTGAGCGACGTCAGTGATAGGAGCGACTGTGCCTTCGGGAGATCCTCAAAATCCGTGTCATCGACAAGAAGGGTAATATATGCTAGGGCTTGGACGCCGTTTACCCTACGTCACTCGATGCTCTTTAACCCTGGCTTTCCATGATAAGGAATCCTTGGTCAATAATATTAGGAACAAAATCCATGATCATACACTAAAATCTTATGATTTATGATTCGGATCTCATGCTTGTTGAGTGCCTGAATCAATGGTGAATCACTTTCTCATCCCATCCTCTCGAACCTTTCCTTTGCTTTATCCTTCGTTCGCTCTAGGAACTCCCCATACCCACCCTTCGTATTCCGTCCCGCTTCATCGATAGCATCCCCAATCTTACCTCCCTGCGCCCCCAGCCCCACGCCTTGCACATACATATCTGTCGCGATACTCTCGGTCCTCCCAGTACCTTGAGCACCTAAGCCTTCGCCAGCTGACCAACCCATTTTCCCTAGTAAAGACGCGCCTTTCGATGGAACCGCCAGCTGTTCCGGCTCAGTAGGCTCAGCGGCTTCAGGTTGACTTGGCTGCTTCTTGAGAGGGAGGGATATTCTCTCCGATGTACCAAATGCTTGACGGCGCTCCTTGGCTCGGTCTCGATATTCTGACGTATCTTCACGGGATAATGTGGTGGAAAGGCCGGCTTTTGTCATCTTAGCACTCGCTTGTGATACAAGCTCTTCTTTCTTCAGATTATCTCGGTGTAATTGGCTCAATCGCTCGTGCTTGTTGACTTCGCCTTCGCTTTTGAATTGACGAGAGCAGAGATAGCAGCATTTCTTCGTAAGATTGGCAAAAGTCTGAGTGGGGGTGCTGTTGTCCAAAGCAGCAGCGCCGGAAGACGGATCCTTTGGTTCTGGATCTCGCTTCCCTTGTTCTTCGGATGACTCTGGTCGAATCCCATGCAATTCAGCATGCCGATTGCTCCAGAATTGAAGATGAGCCGGCGCAGTCTTATCAGGTCAGTGGAGGACATTAAGAAGAGCAAGCAACACACCTTCTTAGGCTTGGCAGCAGCAGTCGTTGCTGCTTCGGCTTTGCGTTTCTTCATTTTGGCTTCACCTTCTTTCCCAGGTGGTACTAATCCCTCTCCTTCCGCAGCAGCGGCTGCAAGATCCGCAGCGCTTTTTGTCTGTCCCTCGGCTGCAACTATTGCCTGTTTTACGCCCGACGATACCTCTAATACATGGACATATGCTTCCTTATCCCAGTACGCAAGCTTGATCGCAGCGTTACCCAATGGATTGAAGCAGAACTTGTCAGGATCTTCTGCAGGGTTGAAAACAGGTACAAAGACGCCAGCATGGACGTAGTCCACAACAACTGGTTTCGAAGATATTGTGAATTTGTCAAATGAGTTGAAACGGGTGACAGCAGCTTGAGCATCCTACAGACGTTAGCATAGCGTGATATTTGCAGCGAATAGACTTACATCAACGGTCGCAAATTCGGCGAAGCCATAGCGCCAGCTCTCGTTACTTCTCCTATCCCGCACTAGCAGAACTCTCCTGAGACTGCCTTCTTTTGCCCCAAGATTAGCATCGCCTGTTGTGGAAGCAACCTTCGCATTGCCTTTCTTTGAGTTCGGTGCAGCAGGCGGTGAAGGCTGTCGACTGGGTTTATATAGCTTTGAGACTCCCTTGGCGAGCAGATCCTCAGTTACGGTAGGTTCAAGTCCACGCAGGAGTAGAAATTGGGAAGGCGATCCGTCAGGCGAGACGTCACTATCACCGCTATTCATCGTAGGCTGTTGTTTAGCGACAGCCGGACCTGCATAGGTAGACAAATCTATGACAGGTCAGCGACGAGACGATCGGGGTTAAATGTAGCCCCATACCAATCTGCGGCGATTGGCATTTAAAACATCTCGTTCGTGTAGGAAAATTGACGAAGGTGCACTGCAAGATGTCAGAAGCTAGTTTAGATCGAGAGCGATAGCAGCACGTACAATTTTACAAGTCCATTCACCGTCCTTATCCCCTCGACCAACGTCATATCTCTCGCGACTGAACGCAATACGGACTTTGGCTGCTTGATTGTCATTTTCTGCTGATCCTTTGCCATACAGGTATATAGAGGGGTAGTTGCGCTCCAAGAATGATTTAGAAGCCTCGACAGACGGAAATCTAAGGAATCCAAATCCCCGCGAAACCTCTGTAATTACATCAGCAGCAAGCTCAATAATCAAGCAAACAATAAAACATACTGGTCTGGCGGTCGCGGATGATGCGAACATCGTCGAGTTCATCCACATTGTACCCTTGCCTCAATTGCTCCGTAACCTGTACCGCAGCAACAGAGATTACTTAGCCAGAATTCGAACGCATATGGTTGTATCACTTAGGCTAAAAGGCCACAGTCGGGAATCAAGATTCGTGTATGGTAATGACGGGGAGGTGGTAGCGAACGTCTGCTTCTGTAATATCCAGAGGTACCCCTTCCATGATAGCCTCTTTACTCGGGGGCCCTCCATAGTAAGGCGACCGATTCCGCCTTCGTTGTGGACTTCTACTCTTGCTTCTTCCTCTACTCCTACTCTGGCTTCTACTTCTACTGTAGGAGTCGGGCGATCGATAGCCTTCACGATCTCGATCCTGGTAGGGACGCCGATGATCGCCTCGTGATCGGGAGCGTACTTGACGAATATTGTTGGAAGTACGTTGCTCATCTCGGACTGGTCTAGAATCGTAATTCTTCGAAGAGGAGAAACCATTCCCTCCGCCATAATCACCCAGAGATGACCTGTATTGATCTTGACGAATCTCGAGTTAGCGGTGATGCAGGTGCGTGGTTGCGAATCCCTATCAATAGTTTACCATGAGATGGATGTCGTGGAGGTGGTGTGGGGCTCCGTCGGTATCGTTCTCTAGAGGTTGGTCTCTGATAATGGTCATCATACATTCTGCCGTTACGGCTTCCACGGTGCTGCTCAGGAAGGGGTCTGTGATTGTTGTCAAGCCGTCCGGGCTCATCGTTGTATCGGCGGGCCGCCATCTTAAGGGATTGGAACAGAAATGATGACAGATAACTATGAAGGGCAATAAGACCTCACAAGGGAGTGTTTGATCTCATCTTTCGAGGTCACAAGTTGGTGGAATTCACCTCACGGAACTCAGGTGATGGCAGGGCGGGCAGGCCGGCCAATCGAATTCGGTTAGGCTCAGTGTAGCCTGATGATGTTTTAGACATAAACACAATAGGCTCTAACTCTGATACTAAAGCAGCAGTAATCATGAAATACGCCCTTTACGAGCAGGAATAAGCTGACCTCCAATTAATTCCCATTCCCATTCCCACTGGGCAGTGCTCAAGCATGACGCATCGCTACTTAGCGTCTATTCTTGGTCGCAATTTCCGAGCCGTGGACTGACAAGATGAGTCAGTGCCAAAGGTATTTTATCTGAGCTTCTTTCCTTCTGGAAAAGGTACATCAACAGAAATCATCGTCTTTAGAAGGCTGCATACTGAAGCAATCTAACTACTTTTGTAAAAATTCTTTCACTTCCTTACTTATCATTAATCAATACCAGTCTTCCTTGTAGTCACCAAGTCATGCCGCCCAAGACGTCAACCCAAGACATGAAAACATTTGAGCCAGACATGGAATCATACAACGACGATGCGTTCCCCCGCGTCTCCACTACGGAAACACCAGATCTTGAATACTTGTCCTCCACCTCTGAATCTGACGTACCTCAAGTATCCTTCTCAAAGCGGGGAGGAACACTGTCCAAAGCCAAGGATAAAAAAAGCCGCAAGGAACAACGGCGGAGCTTATCAAGTCAAAAGGCTGTCTCAATTCCCCTTCGACCAATGCATGATGTGATGAACCGACTCCGCCACGATTCTAAGTTCAATGTGTCTGATTATATAATCGGATACGTGGATAGGCACCTTGGGCCGATGGAGAAAGCTCTGGAGGATTGGTCCGTTGCAGGGGTGGAAGAGGAAGAGTTCATTCCACGGCACCGAGTTATGTATTTCAAAAGGATTTCGGATGACCACATTGTCTGGGATCGCGAGAAAAGGATCGATGAAATATTTGGAAGCGGTGCAACTGGGGAGCAGAAAGCGTTAGACAACGATTGATCGCAAAGCGAAAATGGGGCTCCGATGAGTGTCCACACCGACTTATGACTGTGATCGCGGTCACACCAAAGTAAAAAGGGCGTGGGACAGTGTATGACCTCAAAGAAATGAAAGGCGCCGCAATTCTTCTGGTTTTTTCGCCAGGCAAGTACGTCCCATTTCTCTCTTGTTTTCTTACATCAACTCAAAGACCAGAACTAAGAGCTTTCGTTAGCAGTATTCTTCACCAGAGCAGGCATTGACGCATGGCTTGAGTCGCAACGTACTGCTTTAGAGTCTTCTGCTGTAATCTTCGAGGCTTCGGATGCCTGCTTATCAATCAGACCCAATCTGCTTTTTCTGAACTCCCACCAAAAGTCTTTTCGGTTGCCGCCCAGCTCCTCTGCTAACAGTTTGCGCTTCAATGCTTTCGCAAAATCATTGTAAATGTCTGGTTCCTCAAGATCGATCATCTCCTCCCTCATGACTCCAATTTCCTCCAAAGCCCGAGCATATGCAATATCTCCAAAGCTATCTTTGATTCGTGTTTCGACAACGACTCCCAACTGTCGAGTAGCATCTCGCATGCCCTCAATCGAATCGGCAGTGTTTACAATTTGTCGGAAGTCAGGAATAGCATTTTGGGAGGATATTTTCGCTCTTTTCTTATCTCCGCCAATAAGAGCTTCAACGTCGAGACCTGACAGAGGTTTGATTTCATTCCGATTGCGCCTTCTCCCTTGTACTTTGGGTGGGACTGGTGATCATCAGAAAAGGGTCTAAGAATAGTTGATCTTGTGACCAAGTACCTTTCTTAACATCCGCTGCTGCCATAAGCTTTTCCAGCTTTCGTTTTGAGGTCGAGACTAGAGCTTCAGGTGGCTGAGAATAACGAACAAGAATCTCGTAGGGTGGCGGTATGGGTTCCGTAGGGTGAACAGCTCTCCAACGCACTGCTTGATCAATCCGATGCAGTACAGGAGAAAAAGTATCAGTCATTGGCATGTACTCTGAAGGGTTGCTACGGTGCATTAGCGGAATCTTTGAGGCGTTCCAGGAAATGATACCCTTCGTCATCTCTACCAAAACTTGAAAGATCCATTGACTCTATATAGTCGCTCATCGCGGAGCTGAGAGTATCGTTAGGTAGGTTACGATGTTCCTTGATCACTTTGCCTGATACCGTAATCACCCGATCTAGAGGGGGAAATTTGTAGGAGCGAAAATCTTCCGTGA
This sequence comes from Opeltia flavorubescens, assembly GCA_000442125.1. Lineage (NCBI taxonomy): Eukaryota > Fungi > Ascomycota > Lecanoromycetes > Teloschistales > Teloschistaceae > Opeltia > Opeltia flavorubescens. The sequence goes on from KE546974.1 coordinate 662,004, forward strand.
AGGGTATCTGTACGTCAAGAAGGCACTCATAATCGAATTCGATAGAAGGGGCAAGAAGAAGGATCACAGGAGATTTGTCTGCCTTCGGCACAAGTCGAGCGATAGCATAGGTTTCGAGTTCGAAGAGCGCATGGATAAGGGACGACAATGCCATGATAGCTTTTCTGTTCGTTTTCTGGGCGATGATAATGTTCGAGTTCGACATGCTCATATACCGATCGTACTGTGGATAACTGTTAATGCCATGCTTTTAATAGATTGGTCACTCGAATGATTTACGTTTGCCCAAGGTATGAAGCCAATCATCTCAAGAGCCGCTTGCGTCTCAAGCTTGGTGACGTTCTCATCGGTCTCGTTGATATGTACTGCCGTCCGCCCGTACTCATAGCCTTTGGCTAGGTCGTCTCGAGAAACATCTCGCTTGCCACCTGGTGCCTCCTCATCTAGAACTTGATAGGTCCTCGAGTTTTTGACATTCGTGAGGTCACCCGTACTTGCATCCACCATTTCGGTATCCCCATCTGGTAGGACTGTCCCGCTGGAGTGAATGGTATTTTGTGATGGATCCAATCTCTGAACGTATTGACTTGCGGTCAGGGGTCTTCTGACCGAGGTCCGGGGATACCTCTCTACATCTATACAGATGGCTGAATCAACTGCAGTATCACCGAGAGAGAGATGGCCTTTGTACGAGGGTACTGGCCGTGTATTCTTTAACCTTGGCATGCCCAGTTCCTCCACAGCCTGTTGGAGGGTGCCAATGACCCCTTCACAAGCATCGGCTAGAGCCTTAAAAGTTTGCTCGTTCTGGGCCTATGACTTATCTTTAGTATTGAGAACACAACTGATCTGGTGAGCATACCTTTTGATGCTCTTTGTCCTCCTCTTTAAAGCCATATTCCGGATCATCGAAATCGACTCCACTGTAAAGCTTCAGCGAGCGGGATCAGAAATGGACTATCATCCGGATATTACACGATCACAAGCTCCATATCATCTTGTGTTATTTTTTTGGTAATCTCAGCAATAGAGGCTGGATCATCGTCCAAAGAAACTCTTCCATTGGTGACCAAGACAATCTTACGCTTGTACTTCAATTTTTTACAGTACTTCGTTATCATCTGGATAGCGATGACAATCGCAGAAATAGCTTTATGTGCCTTAGCTCAATGAGCCAACTGATACAAGGGAATTGCCTTACCATCTCCACTGTCTGTGTTGCTTAATTCAACCTTCCTCCGAAGCTGCTTGAGTTCTGGAAGCAGTATACTTAATCTATCAGTCGAGGAATCACGCGAAAAGGCTACCGCCTACTTGCTGATCTCCTGGAACACGGAGATATTCGCGAAGCTCTCCTCACTTCCGAGCTCATTGGCAGTTCCTTCACTTTCATGAACATGGGAAAGGATGACGAATAGTTCAAGCCCCTACCATCTGTGCGCAGGCCGATGACACCCAGTGTTGCCGTCTTTCGATCAAGGGCGACCTTTGATAGTCAGCCAAGGAAGTTGTACAACGCGCTAACGAGACAAATACAGTGCTCGTAATTTTGTCCCACACGTAGGTCATGGCAAAATCTAGGTCCGATACTTTGCGGCCATCATGGATTTGGCCCATTGAAGCACCAACATCAACGATGTAGACCGTTGCTTCCTTCTCTGCCATGATGGATACAGAACTATTGCAATCTAAAACCTTGAAATTGGTAATGCATTTATGAGCAACCAACAACAATCACGTTCAAGGCAGGCAGACGCGTCAGATCACGAGGACACGTGCCAGATCCTAAGGCTGTACTAGCTCCAAAAGCAGCTTCTACATGTCGACGTCATACCTTCAACTCGTGGACTAAGACTAAGAGATGCTTATTTCGACCAATTTCTTTCATTTGGTGATATCTAAATTGCAGCTCTAAGTCGTCATGTCTGATTTCTCGAGCCTTCGGTCCCTCGCTCCTTACCATATTCTCACGTGAGGACTCCCCGGCTCTTGTCTCCCGTTTCCAGGGGGCGAATCCTAATTGTCTACAGTTATGGCACCATCCTGGGGTCCTCCATTTTTCAAGTGATTGGTGTCTCAGTCATTCCAAAGTCGTCGCTAAGGCATCAGTGTAGTCGTTCATTGCTGGCCCTGTAGCGTACACAGCGCTTCCACGCGCCCAATTTGCATCCTTGCAAACTGCCATCTTTCCAATATATTTTTCTCTTCAGACTGCCCTTCCGGTTCTACTCGCCTTGACCTATCCTGCTGCCAAGTCGTTAACGGGATCGTCGCAAGCGGGTTTGAATGGGTTCTTTGCGGAACAAAATCGCTACAGCGTCCTAGCCCCCATTGCTACAACATTCGCCATCAGCATTGCCAACCTTGTATATTTCGGCCCTCAGACCAACAAAATAATGCGTCTGAGGAAACATCAGGGTACGTCTGTTAATAGTCAAGTCTGATAAATTATCTCAATGCTGACTGCCCAGAAACACGTGATGGTAAACGTTCTTTTGATCCGCCACCTCACTCGCAAGCAATGCAGAAGCTCAACAAGGACTTTGCGAGGATGCATGGGTTTTCTTCGGGTCTTAATTTGATCGCATTGGCTGCAACCGTCTGGTATGGAGTTGTTCTGTCGGAGAGGATGCAATGACAATCGAAACATTTACCGAAACCCCAAGCTCTCTTACCTTGGGAGAGTCGAGGCGAGCTCTCGTCAACCTTTGGCAATCGAAGACCCTCCCATTGTTGATATCTGTACAAATGTTTCACTCTATATATTAAGCAAGCGGCTAGTATGAAGCCAATTTCATTCCTGGTACTCATCATTCAAACCGTGTTTGCGCATTCCTTCGAGATGGAATTTGAGCATGGTGGATTACTTGTAGACGGCACGCAGATCGCAAAGTCGACTGCCAACCACCCACTCTCATTGTGTTCCATTTTTAGTTGACATTATGCCCAAGCGTTTTGATGACTAGATCAGTCAAAGAGCCCCTGTTGCCCTTTCCTCAGTCAGCAAGTGAATGACAACGGTACAACTTAATATGGTTCAAGCTTGTATATGATGGTGAGCTGGCTTCCCTTGCGGATTGTACGCCAACCTAAGACGAGTATCCAGAGAATTTCAGATATGTTTCTCCGCGAAACTTGCACACTCGAGGACAAGCTACCCTGACGAGAAATCTCATGGACGCAATGTTGATAATCGAGTCTCTGCCCTCTTCACATTTAAGATATGGCTGACTGAGACCTCCCTGCATCAACGGGCTTATGAAGGGGAATGGGCATCAGCAGATGGAGTCCTTGAGGCTGTCATATCGGTATGGCTTGAGAGGAGAAGTCCATGGCAGCTCATAAAGCATGAGACAGAGGAAGGCTATGGTGTAGGACATTGTAGTACAATTTCTCGGGCCTGCGAAAACATATTTAATTTTGTTTGAAGGGAACGAATTGGGTTTGCAGGAAATTGCAGATATAGTGCTTGAGAACAGGAGCGAAATATATACAGTAACGTGTCAGACGACGGAGCTACGTAGCCGAGGTCTTTGAGTACACTAAGACATTACATCTCTCAGACTTCTGTAAAATAACAAACTATAACTGTAAGATTCTATGCCACACTGCTTCAGTCGTTCCCCTCAGCACCAATATTTGCCGCGAGAGAGACCCACAGGGATCGCAAGACCTTATCTGGTAGGGATGAAACCGATTGTAGTGTGCTGTGATTCTGAAACCCATGTCCGATGAACACGACATAACACATTTGACAATTCCAATGTCAATATGATACGATATGTCGTCTTCGCTGCTAAAGGTTGTCGGTCGGTCGCAGACCCGCACCTCAAGTATAATCATTGTATGACTATCCGGATTGAAGTATCTTGAAAGATGTCTCAACAAGGCGAAACTCCAGAACGAAAACTCCTTCTACTATATATCCATGGCTTTATGGGCAATGAGACATCCTTTCAGTCTTTTCCGACGCATGTCCACGAGGCTCTAGTCGCCGACCTGTCCTCTACGCACGCGGTGAAGACCATAATCTACCCAAAGTTCAAAACAAGAAAGAAAATTACGTTCGCTCGGGATGATTTGGTTAGCTGGTGTGTGCATGTGACCCTTTGACATAAGGTAGATCGAATACTGATATTGCAAGGTTGCAGCAATATAGCTCCCAACAGACGGATATCATCCTCCTTGGTCATAGTATGGGCGGTCTCTTAGCTGCTGATGTTGCCTTGCTTGCTGCCGGTCAAGATGAAAGTAACCGAGTGGCACTCGAGCACGGTGTTCTGGGCGTCGTCGGTCTCGATACCACATTTTTAGGGATGCATCCGAGGATCATTGCCAGCGGCCTGAGCAGCTTGTTTACTTCAAGTTCTACGAATCCAAATCTTAATGAACCAGAGAAAAGCGAGGATCTAGAACCCCGAATGATTGAAGAGATGACGAACATCCCTCCTCATCCGATCTCGAAGACTCCTACACCAACAGATGCTATTGATGATAATTCAGCTCTAAGTTCTCACTTTAAATCTCTAACAACACTCTCTCCAATTCCATCTGCCACCACGAAGCCAAAACAAAGTCCGTGGTCTCGAGCCTTTTACTTCATCAACAAGCATTCCGACGATCTGACCAAAGCCTCGAAAGCGTACTTGACCTCACATCTCGAGTTTGGTGGCTGCATGGCAGATTACCAAAGCTTGAAAAGTAGATACGAAAGGATCAGCAGTATTGAATCTTCCACGGAGAGAACATCGAGATTCGTAAATTACTACACTGCGAGCACTGGTCGACCAAAGAAGAAAAAACCCCAGCCACCAACAGCAGCAGAAGAAGAAGCGAGGAACTCGAACGACAGCCTCGGATCGACTGAAGAAGACATTCAAAAATTGCACATCTCAACATCAGACTCCAGATCAGAAGATCAAAGCAAGATTCCTTCAGTCCAGGTAATCAACGACACAACCTCCACCTCGGACTCCTTAGAGCAGCAATCATCGAACAACAACCTCGCCAGCATCTCTCCAACCTCTCCTACACCACCACTCCCCCTTCCACTCCACCCCTCTCGATCGGCCCCCTGCGCACCCAACCTCCCACAAATCCCCCCTCGCCCCTCCCCTCCATCCCCCATCAACCCATCCCTAAATACCACAAAAGAGTCCCAAAAACTCGCCTCCCAAACCCACGCCGCAGAAACAAAAGCCTACAACATTGCACTCAAGGACCGAGACGCAGCCATTCTCGCCCATCGAAAAGAAGCTAAAAAGCTTGCTAGGGATGGGAAAAAAAAAGCCAAGGACGAGGAACGAAAGAAATCAACAATGTCCAATGATCAGTCTACCCTACCTATTCCTGAAGTTTCCCCATCTACTACTCCGATTAAACCACCGAAATACCGTCCCTTCTGCCTCCTCCCTCCAAAGAACGCTCATGGTGAGCGCGATAGCAGCTGGGTCCGCGTCACGATGCATGGCGTCGATGAGATCGGGGCGCATTGTGGTTTATTCACCGCTGGAAGTGGGCATTATGATGATTTCGTGAGGGAAGTGGTGGATAGGATCGAGGGGTGGGTCCGTTAAGTGATGCTTTGAAAGGGGTTGGATGGGGAATGGGAGTTGGAAATAGAAAAGTATGAAGAGGACTGTGGACAATGGGATGGACTGGGATTGGAGAAAGGGTAGAGGAAGTCGAAGTATCGAATCGGGTAACGGTGAAGGCGATGTGTCTATGGCGTTAGAAACAGCGACTATGCTCGTGAGAAGAGATTATGATACCCACATATGCGCTTATAACAGCACCCAATGTCTCACCCAAGCATCAGAGAAATCACGTGCACAAATCAGAAGAATTAATCTTCAAACGTCGCTGCATTGCCTATTCCCCTCCCCTCTTCTAAGAAGAGGAGGCAAAGTCACGGAACCCTCAAAAGAGCAGCCCCTGGCGCAACACAACCGTCATCATCAACTTTCACAAACCTCGAACCCCCTTCCCCTCCGCCACCCGAAACCCCTCCCTCAAACACGCACACACGTAAAACGTCCATCTTTCCCATGCATTACCCTAGAATTACAGATTACAAGAAAAGTGGGCATATTCGCTTGGGATCCTGTAGCCAAGCCTGGCTCCGCCAAATGCAAGAAGAAGGATGAAGAAATGAAAAGAATCGGAATCGCTACCTCAAGTCGCTGATTGGATATCAAAGGGCTATTGCATCAATTGATGATGATTGATGGTACATGTCCGCCTGAAGGCGGTCCTGAAGGGATTATGGAGAAAGAATTATATCGTAATATTGACAACGAAGCGAAAGGGCATGTGGCGGCGTGACGTAAAGTTGTTGACGGCAAGATCAAATATCCTCGGCGAAGCGGGAGCTACGAGAGCCGTCCATGCTGGGATGACTTCTACCAAGGCCATCCCTAACACGTTCTGGAATCGTGCCCGGAATGTGCGGAGGCGGTGGTGTGCCTCGCTGTTGTCGCCGAGGTGATCCGCGGAGAGGACTGAGGCCGCCAGGTTGAGTTATGACAGGTGTGCGCGCTGGTCCAGGTCGTGTAACAGCGACACCTTCCTGTGATGGCTGCGATGTGCCAGGTGGAGGGTGTGTTGGTGACTGTGGTGGCGATCCTGGACCGACAAACATTGACGAGCTGTTAGATGGTGGATCAGGCCCCGGCTGTGGTTGCGCTGGACCACCATAGAAGCCTTGGGAGTCACGGTAGAAGGATGACCCTGAAAGACTCTCGGGACTGGAATGACCAGGCGCGGCGCCAGGAGCAGCTGTGACGATAGGAATGGGTGCGGGAGGGGCACCCCGACTAGAGCTAGGACCCGGAACAGCACCTGTACCAGCAGCACCAAATGGAATATCGCCAAAGCCATCTCCACGGGAGGAAAGCACCGACTCGAGTTTCCGTCCACCGAGATTTTGGAAGCCACGCTCGCTCGGAGTGGTCTCAGTCGTGGTTGCTGTTGCTCCTGATCCAGGTCGCAGGCGCCTGAAGAATCCTGCCCCAGTCAAGGGTACCGCTGCACTTGACCGTTCTGTCATGGTTCCAATGTTGGCTCCAGGGCCGGTCGAGGCACTTTGGGGAACCGGAGGTGAAATGGTACGCTGCTGGCCTACTTTTCTTCGGCGACGAAGAAAGAAAAGCAAGAGGACGAGAATAAGGGTCAAGCCAGCTACACCGCCAACCACGCTGCCCACTAACGTTGGAGTAGAGGGTGTACTATCGCCACCTGATCCTGCGGCTGCTGTTGTAGAGGCCGCAGGTGGAGGGCCAGCAGTGCCTGTCGGACCTCCAGCGGCCCCTGGCACTCCGCTGCCAAAGCTTGGGCTGGCGGCACTAGCTGAAGATGAGGACGACGAGATAGTAGAAGACGAAGGAGATGTTGAGGACGGAGAGCGAGTACTTGTCGCAAATGTGGAGTTGGATAATGTAACGATCGACGACTGGATGAAAGAATTCGAGGAGGTTAGAAGAGATCCAGAAGGGGTTGGTGAGGTGAGCGACGTTGAATTTGCGGTTGGAGTCACAATGACTGGTATTGTCGTAATATGGGTGGTTCCAGAGATTATCTCCGACGACGTGATTGCTAAAAGAAACACTATCAGTAAAAACCTACAAACAGTAAATGGACTCGGCTTACCAGAAGTGGAAAAATTCCCCGCTGTTGGGGTAAATCCAGCGTTGGATATCTGCGCTGATTGAGAAGTCGTCACCGCGGCTGAAGACGAAGTGCTTGAACCACCTAACGTCTGGCTTGAGCTTGATGTCTGAGATGAAGTCGAGCTGAAGTATGATTCGTTCCCGGTCGCAGTAGATGTCGAATTAGATGGACTCGGCGGTAAAGGAGTGGGAGGGGACGACAGAATAATTTGAGAGCTGGAACCAGGTACCTCTATCGACATTGGACTCTGCTCCGGAGGCGAGCCTTGTGAGGCCACGGCACTTGGCGCTGGTTGCGGAACAGGCATCGGTGCTGGCTGCGGAGTCGGCTGAGTTGCGTGGGAGTGATGGTGAGTATGTACAGCTGGAGGGGGATTCTGCTGCCCAGAAGACGATGTTGGTTTAGAGGGTGGATTCCTGTCAATGGTGATTGGACCATATCCATTGAGATTGAACACAGTAGACTCGGCCGGAACGAGGACGTTGCCAACAGATGTACCGCCGCTCTCCAAGACAACGTTGACGAAAGAAGCTACTGCTGTCTGAACGGTCTGTACAACTGGTTTGACAACCCCAGGCGCAACTTGGTATGGTATTACATCCCGCGGGTGCAAGCGCTGAGTGTTGGCCTCCTTTTGTTCAAAGGGAAGAAGATGCGATGTGCGTGTAGCGGGAAGAGATACGTTCGGGACTTCAGCAATGGTTGCATGGAGAAATTGCTGGTCAATCGCGTCTTGATTTCCGGATGTAGGATTTCGAGCCTGGGTATTGTCGCCATTTTCGCCGTCTCTTTTGCGGGAAGTGTGAGCTGGTTGGAGAAGTCTCCGACGTTTCGCCGGTCGATCCATTGATTAATCTATGGGAGAAGTTGAGCGAATTGTAGTTTTGCATAAAAGAACGATGAAGAGTAAGCGCGATTTTTTTGGACATATGCTGACTGGGAAGTGAATATGACAATGCTTTTGCCCTTGATACTGTATTATAGCACTGCCCTCCTTGGAATAATTGAAGGTAGGCTGATTTTCCTCGGTGCGACACCACCGGGTTCGTGGAATGAGAAGATAAAAGATTGTTCTTGTTTTACGATAAACGATCGGATGGAAGTCTGGGAGCGGACTCCAACGCTCTGTTGCCGTCGAAGTTCAGTTTCGACAATACTGAATAGATGAAGTTATTGAAGGAATGGATGCCAGTCAAAGGACTGGCGTGATCAAAGTTGCGCAAAAAATCTTTGGGTGAACCAAACAATCAGCATGGGTTCCATGTGACACGACAGGATGTGGAAAGTACACTCACCTGTAGACTATAATCGCATTGCGGTGAAGCTCCAGCTCGATACCGATGGGATTGCTGGTGGATGACTGATGACTGCTTGCTGAAGATACTGCTGTAGGCTTGTTCGTGTTGCTCTTCCTATCACCAGGACTTTGCCGCCTCCTCACTCCTGCAACGTTGTGGGCCCAATTGTTGGGATGAAACGGTGTATAAGGGACTGCCTTGCCCGGTATCCGCTCGCACCTTCCAGCTGTGCCCTCTCCTCAACTCAACTCTCCGCCGACAGCGAGGTCGTGAGGACGGCGATGTTGATGACAACCAGTGAGGTGAAGGAAGGGGGGAAATTTGGTAGGAAAGGGAAGTTACCAAGGGTAAAGCTACAGGCTTTCCCGTTTCAGGAACAGCGGCGTTTAAGCGAATGAAGCCAACCACAAATTTAACCACTTTTAAAATTACAAACTGCCGCCTCTTGGCTGGGCCACGCTCATTTGCTCCGACAGCTCACATGTATCAAATGCTTTCTCAAGAGACGAATTTCATGAGAGGTGAGCGGTTAAATCAAACAGGAATGGGTTGTACGTGTACATCACACACCTACTCAATTCAACACAGCTCGAACAGCTGACCCTAGTACTCGCGACAATGTACGTCTCAACGGTTCGAAGTACCCATGTCAAATTGGATGAACTTAGGAGCCGCATATCGCATCATGGATCGATCAGGCAAGGGTGGCGTACCTTAATTTTACTATCCGTCGAGTAACCAACCAATCGACCGGCGGCTTCTGCTCAATGACCCTTCTAATATTTTGAGTCGTCATCGTTTGCGCCGAGCTGTTCGTTCACCATTTACCAATCGGAGTGCTGAACCTACCCGCTGGTCTAGAGGAAGCCAGGTAATACTTGCCTTAATTCACACAACACCGCCGAGGTGACGAGTTGCGGGGAATACGCAGTAGGAACGCATCGTGCACTTGGACCCTGCCTGGGATCTATGCCGGACCGTTTGCCTAATGCAGGAACAAAGTGGTTCAGTGTAGACCACCGGGCATGTTTTTAGACGCAAGAGAGGTCTACAGCTGATAATTTTTCCCCTCCTAACAGTCGATATGACGAGCCAGTAGACAGCAATTCATTTGTGGTAGCCTGCATCGATAGCTGAGACAACCAATAGAATGCTGGGCAGTGATGATGTTCGCCTTCCGGCCACCCTTTCCATTTCACATTGGTAAAGCTGCCTGAAAGCCTTACGGAGAGCCCATTTCGAGAAGATTCTCAATCCTAGTGTAGAAATGCGAAGTCGATGGCTAAGGCACTCATCAATCCTTTCCCAGCTTTTTCCTACATTCCGGGCACCACCACTTAGTCCTCCGACCAGGTGCTTCCTGCATACCCATACATTCAAAATGAAACCATTCGCCATTATCGCACTGCCAGCTCATTAGTATCGAGTGTCCATCCCTGTGAAGTGAATCTACCGAGGAAGAACTGACCTGGCTGTTTTCGCATTTGACCATATCCCCAAAGCTCACATCTCCACAGATACAATATCTTTCTTCGTTCGGATCTATTTCCTCCCCCGCCGCTTCTTCTTGGGCTTGTGCTTCCGCTTCTTTCTGTTTAGAACGGCTAGCACCCGCTACGGCGCGTTTTCTCGGCGCTGTCTTACGGATCCCTACCGTCACCGCCGCGCCTCCTTCAGGGTCATCGACTACTGGGCCAGGCGCGGACCGTTTGCTTCGTCTGCTCGCAGCTGTGTTAACCGGCGTGGAAACCTTGGCCGGAGTGACACTGTTGCGCCGCGTTTCAGGCGGCACCGATGCGGTTGAACCTGCAGCTGATGCACGGCGATTGGAGGCTCGTGTTGCTGAACGTGGAGATGGCTCAATAAGCTCTGCTGGCGGCGCTGGACCTCTTAAGGTCAAGGATGGATGACGGCTTGATCGGCGGGCCTCAGGCGCTGGCGTAATCTGAGGCGCAGGCTTTGTGGGCGAAGGTCCTGGTGCTGCTAACGGGACCGTCGTCGTGACACTATGTGAAAGCCCATCCGGCACGGTTGTTCGGCGTTTCTTTGGCGATGATTTGGGCTCTGGAGTAGGACGCCCTTTTTGTGGTGATGGAACGTTGATCTGGAGGGCAGGTTCCCGCTTTCTCTTCCTCGAGGCCTTGGCTGTGGCAGCCTGTCTTTCTGCCTCTTTGGCCTTTTCTGCTTCTTCTCTCGCTTTGGCCTCTCTCTCTGCGGCTTCTCTTTCTAGCCTCTCCTGCTCGATTTTCTGCTTTTCCAGTTCAAGTCTTTCCCTCTCCATCTTCTCCTGCCGCTCAAGCTCAAGCTGCCGCTGCCTCTCTTTCTCTAATTCCCTTTCCCTTTCCCTCTCCTTCTCCCTCTCTTCTTCCTCCTTTGCACGTGCCTTTGCTCTGTCTAATTCTTCCTGCTTCTCAATTTCCTTCTGGCGCTCACGCTCCTTCTCCCTTGCCTTTTCTTCTCTCAACCTCAGCCTCTCCTTCTCCTTTTCCCGTTCTTTTTCTTTGGCTTTTTCAAGTGCTTTCGATTGCGCCAATGCTGAAGAACTAGAGCTTGGGTAAACAAAATTAGTTGCCCCAGAAAATAGATTCTTGATTGTGCTTCCGATATCTCCTAACCTTTTAGCCGCCTGCTCAACTTCTAATTTTGCAAGCTGCTCCGCTTCTGCTGCTTGTTCCTTGAGCAGGGCCTCTCTCTTGATCTTTTTGGCTTCATTGAGTTTCATACCTCTGTTGCTCAACGACGTCTCCTCGAAAGCTAGCGAATCCGCACTGATCTCTCCTGGCTGAAGTGGTTGTCCAGGTGGCCGGCTAGCAAGATTATCGTCGTCGATAAAAGGCTCACCCGTGGCTTCAGCATTCGCTTTGCTCATCCGATAATTCTCAGGTCCACGACCGGCGTCCGCAAGCTCACGTCTGATCATGGTTTCACTGGGCGACCAGATGGCATTCTTCTTCATCCGCTTCCTCAATTTTGCCATCTCGTATTCTGTCAATCGCATCCAGGGGGCATGTTGGCTACCAGGCTTTGCATCGGGGGGCGGTGGGCTGAGTAAAGAGAGTGCGTTACTTGTAGATATTCCTGCAACTGCACTGTGAACGTTTGTGCCTACCATGCCTGGTGGGCGTGGTGGTCGAGGTGTCTTCTGCTGCTTGGGTGGTTTTGGTTGTTTTGGTGGACGGATACGTATGGTTGCAGGAGGCCGACTTCGAGCGGATGCGCCAACACGAGAAGTTGGCATAGGCAGCGGCGATGGCGGCGCAGATTCCCATTCAGAGTCGGTGACCGGGGGTGGAGAGTCAGGATTTGGCGGTGGAAGAACTTCACCTGGAACAGTGACTTTACGAGTGCGCTGACGAGCGCGCTGGGCTGGGGTGGTGGTGGTGGAAGGTACAGGGCGCGGGCCATGTAGAGTGATACGTGTAGTTCCTTCAATACCTCTGAATGCCGTTTTCCCACGCGTAGTTTGAGGTGACCTAGCCTGAGGTACAGGAGTCGGGTCGCGAGACGGTGGTTTTGGCAGGGCATTGAGCTTGGAGATGATACTGGTCAAGCGGCTTGCATGGCGGTCGACGGCATCGTAGAGACGCGCAGCCTCAGCATAGGCAGACTCCCGAGCACTTACAGCCTGGTCAAGCTGGTAGGATATTTGCTGGCGGAGATACTGAGCATTTGGCTTTTTGGCGGGTGGAAGGTTGGGTGAGGAGCCGTATGCCTTTGTCAAATGATGGACTTGATCGGTACAGTCGAGATAGGACTCGTCAAGCTTGCCGATGAGGGTGAGAGAGCGGACGAGATCAGATGGTAGATACTCAGTATAATCAAGGAAGTCAGTGACGGTCGCTTGGGCGTCTGGATCAGGTGGAGGCTCTCCAGTGAGGACTTCGAGCTGGGTAGCCATATTGCTTTATGACAGCCAGAACGAATTCCTCACGATCGCACGAAAGATGAGATGAAGCGACCTCGCCGAGTCGTAGAGCTATCTTGAATCACCAGCAGTGGGACAAGCAAGCCCAATGATTACTCGTTTCTAGGAGGTTTTGCACCAGAGGGGGTTTTGCACCAGTCTAACGGCTTGGCGCCAAGTTCTTTCAGGGCTAGCTTCATCGAGTAAAGCTCATAATTGCCCTTGGCAGTCTAGCCCAAAGAGTAAGACGCTTGGCGCCAAGCCATTAGACTGGTGCAAAACCCCCCACGCGGAGTAGAAAATAGTTTGCACACCAAATGATCTCTGCCCTACCAAATAAGCGGCATTAAGCGGCATTGTGTGCAAACTATTTTCTACTCCGCGTGCCCCCTTTGGTGCAAAACCTCCTAGAAATAAGTACGTCAGCAACAGGGCTGAACAGCACTTCACTCTGAATTTTTTACTTTACCTGATGAGCTTAAACGGTATACGATCTCTGTTAACAATGCAGCATTCTCAAGTTTAATTCCTGGGGCTGTAAAATTTGCGTAGAACTTATTTTGTAGTTTAATGATGGTATTTACGTTTGACAAGGCGGCAACAGTCGACTGAGTACAATAACGTAGATTGGCCCAGCATCCACCTTACAACAGGATTTCAATTCTTATGCGAATGATATGTACGTACGGAATATAAGACAAAAGCAAACAATCTATCCATAGGCAGCCAACTCCTTCCTCACGTCACACTTTCTCGTTTTAATTTTGAAGCATAAGTCAACTCCAATCGCCATTGACTTTCAAAGAATTCAGAACATAGAAGGAGCGATTGACGAGCTTGCACAAGCTTCTTATTTCGCGGATGCTGTTCCAGTACAACAATTATTCTTCATCAAAGCAGTGACCCAAAAGGAAAGCATTGTTCCTTAGATTTCAGGACTTTGGTGCAGTAATAAGAGATTTCGGCAGGTTTCTATTCTCTCCTTGGTCTTCTGTTCTTTATTCAGTCCAGTCACGATGTCGACCCCAGGAGCTATCCTTTCCTCTACAGATTTCCCACAAGTCATCGGCCATGAAGCACCCAAGAAGATGAAATTTTGTCCGCTTGCCGCCGTCAGTAAATGGCCGTACAAATTCTTCGGTCGACTGGATGCCGAGATCATCGCAAAGCCATTCTTCGCAGCTGGGAAATTCCGCATGCGGGGATGGACGCTGTAAGTCATCTCTGCACCCCAGCAAATTGTCATATGCTCGGAGGAATCTATAAGCATGGATAAAGTTGAAGGATCGGAATACTGGATTTCGCGCTTCTACCTTCATCTGCAAGCATTTCCTACATAATTCAATAGTGTTTATGAGTTATACAAGTGAATGAATGATTGAATGAATATAAGGCGTTTACTTATCCCGAATTGTGGATTACTTACATATCGTATTATCGTCTCAATACTGAATCCTCCTTTCAGCTACTACATTCATACTCTTCTCGACACAGCAAACAAACCACTCATACTCGTCCCAGCGTCTGAAGTTCAGGCTTTGTTTGATGATATCAAAACCGAGCTTCGTCTACTCGTCTACTTTCCTAGCGCGGACAAAGAGCCCGGATTTCTCCTTAGCTTCACGGAAGAAGGCATCCCGCGTCCTCGATACCTCGGACGTTTGGATCTAGAATACAGCTTGGATGAGATGGAGGCGAAGATTCCACCCTTCGAAATCGGGGTGAACGGCAACCATCGCGTTAATGATCGCTCGTTTGAAGCTTTCAAGAAGAAAATGGAGCAAGCAGTTCAGGCGACGAAGCAAAAGTCTAAAACTCAGAGAGACAAGAAGAAAAGAGAACGTGTCACGCTGAAGCAAAGCTGGTGTGAGCAGATGAAGCGAGCTCAGTGCTATCTCGGAATCCGTCCCCGTAGAGAGCCAGGGATGAGAGATCCAGCGTCAGATCCTAATATTCCAGTACGAGATCTCGAACGGGCTGTGCAGCGATACAATCTTTCACAGTGTATCGAGTTGCCTGACCTTGATATATCAAAGCCGGCACCTTTCGAATTCCGCGACAATGTCGTCTTCATCTGCGTTGATGTTGAAGCGTACGAGAAGAATGATAGACCAATTACGGAAATTGGTATATCCACACTGGACACGAATGATCTCCTAGAAATTTCACCAGGTGAGGTCGGGAATGCCTGGATGAAGAAGATCCGAGCACGTCATTTTCGCATCAAGGAGACTGCACATCTAAACAATTCCGAATTCGTCGCAGGATGTGCTGATCATTTCGAACCTGAGTTTGGAGAGAGTGAATGGGTTTCTTTCAAGGAAGCGCCGCAACTAATTGCATCTTGCTTCCGCCCTCCTTACTCCCGCCCAATCAATCAGGATGAGGAGGCTTCGACTGGCTCTGAGGAGACTTCTGAGCCAAAGCGCAATCTTGTACTTGTTGGCCACGACATCAACAATGATATCCACTACCTTCGGAGACTCGGCTACGACGTTTCGAACCTCTCTAACCTCATCGAAGCGCTAGATACCGCTGACCTCTACCGCGCCTGGAAACACCAGCAGAATCCCACAAAATTGGGTTCCATCCTCGTGGATCTTGAGCTCACTGGTTGGAATCTTCACAATGCGGTATGTCGCCCCACTCTAGATTGCAATCTCGCCGTGTACACTCCAAGTGCTAAAGTTAAATTCAACAGGGGAATGACGCAGTGTACACCCTTCAAGCCCTTATTGGAATCGCCATCTCCGCTCGCACATCTGAAGCTAAGCGCCACCTCGACACTCAAGCTCAAGTCACAGCTCACGCCGAGATCATCGAGCGCGAAGCCCGCGACCGTGCTAAGGAAGAAGCGGACGAGTGGGCTGTTGCGGACATCGATGGTGGTGATGGAGGCGCGCCTAAGCCTCTCGAACGATTCGGGTGGCCGACTGAGGACATGCCTATGGTCAGTAAGCAAGCTCGCAAGGCCAGCATTTCGGAAGCTAGGGTTTCGAGGAAGGAGCCAGAGGCAGAAGATGCTGTAAAGGCGCAGGGAAAAGAGAATGAAGGGACTGCGAAAAATCAAGAAACCGGGAAAGAACACGAAGGAACTGTGAAAGGGGACGAAGACGAGAATGTTACGTTGGAGACGGAAGATAAAACATTCTCCCAGAGTATGAGCGAAAAGTTGGCAATGCTGGAGAAGGCTGAAGGACAGATTGGTGGAGGGGTGAAAGTGCCGGTGAATGCGAGGGGTTTTTAGGTGGTGTCGCCGCATGATAAGACTTGACGTCGAGGGAAGGTATTCGAGACTTTTTGCTCCGGCGTGGTGAGAGAAAGGAAGCACTGAGATATACAGCGGAGGCATGAGGGGCATGATATGGCAGCTCGAGGGCGCTTTGGCTCGAGGATAGGCTATCTCTTACATTGTAAGATATGAAGATGGCTATCAGATGCATGGAGGACTAAGGAGATGATATTCGATAAGCTGATAGCTATGAAGCTCTGCATACTTATGATTTGGGTCCACTTGCAAGCAGAGTAAGGGCCAAAAGGTCTGATTGTGGTGGTATGATTACTGAATTATATTTAGATAAAACTTTTTCCTTCCTCCCTACCCTCTCAACAATTTTGTGAGACCTAAAAGAAGTTTTCAATCTGTAAATTACACCTCCAAGAATATTCATCTGCCCTCTTGACTAAATACTCCTAAATCCACTTCCTAAATCTTGCCCTTGCTCGCACTAGACTTTCTATAAGAAAACGCACTTATAATTCCCCCGAGCAACGCAGCTTGTACATCCTGGATGTGCTGGAGATGAACATGTTTCGCCGTAATTTTAGAGGTTTCTTCTACCATATGTAGAAGTGGAAAGAATACCCATCTGAGGAACGTTTTCCATGTAATAGAAGTTTTTGGGTTTATGGATTAGGTCCGGCAGATACATGTGACCGGAAACCAAGAAGAAAGGGTAGCCCAAGGGTTTCAAATCACGAAAAAATCTGTCAGATATGAAAGGTCAATGGGTTTTGCAAGTCTTATTCACAAGGAGACGTGTACGAGAGGTTCATTGCAAGGGGTCCTCATATTTGTGGTCTGAGACCGATTAGACTTGTGTAAATATCGGTGTATCGATGTCGTGTTTGACTATTCTGAGTACTATTCTGAGTGCTTGATTATAAAGTTGTCCATGGTTACTGTTCCTGAACTGGATGGGATAAGGGACTGTGGTTGTGAATCCTTGATCAAAGTCCTTTCAATGGTTGGACAAGAAGAAGGAAGTGGGCTTTGGATGAACGGAGGTAGAAAAGTCTCCGTTACAGAAGGGCGAAGCAAAAGAAAGGGGGCACCAGGAGGGGATTTGAGCAGATTGACTACACACATTGTTTTAGCAGCGTTTTAGTCACATCTCCACAAGACACAGATTCTGTTTACAATTAAGAATCAATTCACCTTTCCTTTTAGCTTTGAGGAAAGGCATTATGAGAGTTCCAAAACGGCTCTCGCTGAAGAAAAAGTCCAACGCATGTAGATGACAAGATGCCATGCCGTGCCATGTCAAAACGAAAGCTGTTCTACAAGAGATCAGCGACGCCGTCCAGCACATGAGAAAATTCCGTTCGTCCAACGGGGTAGGTAGGAAACCACCAAAAACAAAATTCCACCGTCCAATATTCCGTCACAGTAGAAAGAAGTGAAACGATCACGCTGTGAAAAATGAACAAAAAAGCCTCCAGCCTCCGCATACCAGGGCAGAGGCAAAACGCTTAGCAAACAAAACATGAACATTCCTAGCTCGTCATCGCATCTTTTCCATATCCATTTCTTTCATCTCTCGTTCTCATATTGCGTCGTCCCTTACTGACCGATCAATGAACCAATCACGCCGCATGACTCGCCGTCGCAGCGCTCAATTGACGATGATATTGGCTGATCGAGTTGAAGCCCCTATACAGCACCATTAGTTAGTCAGTCGTTCCTTCACAACACCCCAAATCGCCAAACGTTCACAGGAAGGAAGCACACATACTTCTTAAGATCAATGGCTAGCTCCTCGTCATCATCCACATCCTGACTACTCCCCATCATCCCGCCTGACTTCATGCCTCTACCCCTTGTCGGACTCTCCATCCCACCGTTCCCATTCGTCGCTCCAGGCGGAGGACTACTGCTCTGAAGTTGTAGATGCCCACCCTTCAAAGGGCTAATCTCCGGCAACCTCGCTGGCGTGCTTCCCCAAGGTGGGAACTTCCAGAACGGGGCGGGACTGCTATCGGGCATGTGGCTAGTTGGCAATTTGAGAGTGCTCGGTATCGGGATGTTAAGGTTATGTTTCCGAGGGGCCGGGGTCACCATGGAGCCGTCGTAGAGGCTGGATGTGAGGACGGGCGAGGAATCAGGTACTCCGGGTCTGATATGAATATGACGGCGGATGGGAAGTGGAGAGGGGTCGTCTGAGAGAGCTGGAAGACCAATAGGGAGGCCATGTGAATGATCGTTGTTAGGGAGGGCGCTCATACGGGAGCCACGTGAAGGGGTATATGATTCTTGAGCGGTAGGGTAAGCGGTTAATGGAGGTGAACGACCCGGAGGAGGGGAGGTCTTAATGGGAGCGTTACTTTCCGTATTGCTTACCGAGGAATAAGGTGGCGCTGGTACGGATGGAGCGTAGGGATTTGCAGCGAAATCGTCTCGCACTGTCGAAGGGGAATTAGGGGCAGAGGAATGTCTCGCATTGCTTTTCTTCATATGCTTCGCCACGGCAGCGATCAACTCGTTTCGCTTTTCCTTCACAATGTGCCATTTCATGCCTTTTCCAGGCTCGTTGGGCCCGCGTGGAATCTTTTCGAAGGCAGCATTTAAGGAAAGGTTATGTCGGATTGAATTCTGGAAGCTATTAATTCGACTGACCCTGAGAAAGTCAACTCATCATTGAGACGTACCTGCCAGTTCGTCTTCAAAAAACGATAGTAGGCGAAATTGGCGGTGATCCACTTGTATATACCATCCAGAGTTATGGTTTCATCCGGTTTGGAAAGAATGGCTTGAGTGATCATGACCCCGTAAGGAATCGACGGCTTAAGGTCTTTCATGGCATCACTAGAATAATCAATTTGCTCAGTGGTCTCCATTCTGTAAGCACTGTAGCTACCTGCGTAGCCTGAAGAATTCTTCGTCGCTGAATTAGAGGATTGCTGTGCTCGTTTTGGTGAATGAACAGGAGTTGTAGGTCGAACGAAATTCGGAGGAGCAGGAGCTAGTACTGTTTGGGCTGTTGGAGGTCGGGTTTGGGACGATGATGAGTTTGTCACATGCATTGTGTCTGGATGAGCATGTAATCCATTGCTGGTTCGCACTGACTCTTCCTCATCGAACATAGCCATCCGCTCAAGAAACGTTGGATGGATGTTGATCTTCTCCCCAGCTGCGATGAAAACCATTTGAGTACCAGCAATTTCCAGGACATCTCCGCAGCCGAGGACAGACTTCTGTCCACGACGAAGATCTCGGTCGTTGATCCGGAGACCATTTCGGCCTTTAACTTCAACATACCACTGTGAATCATCGCGGTCGAAGAAGATTAGGGCATGAGATCTCGAAACAGTCTTACTCGGCCCCAAATCAATATGAATCTCTTCGGCATCATTTCGAGCGATGGGGCTCGACTCAGCACCGAGGCTCGAGCTATGACGGGAGACAGCATCTGGAGGTCGCCCAACAACAATGGCCAGTTCCTGAACATAGTACGTCCAATTTTGTCCGGAGATCCTTGCAAATGCTTTTACTCCGCCTCCTTCCGACTGTGAGTTGTGGTATTTGACGGCGACGGTGACGGGGGCCTTTGCAATAGCCAAGTAGGGGGTGAGTCTGTCGGCGAGGGTTTGACCTTCTACTTCACTACCAGAATCATCGGCGACGTCACTTTCTTCGTCTGGATCAACCTCGGGCGTCTTTGGACGGCGCTGACGACGAGGAGCGGTCGCATTGACCTACGATAGATTAGCGCATGGATATATCTAAAGGCTGGCGTCGCATTATGCTCACCCTCTTTCTCTTTGCTGCAGGACGAGATGGGGAGGAGTCGGGTAAATCTGGATCAGATCTTGGGCGAGTATCAGTCTGCCGCTTTTGGGCGGACCGTCTGGTGGAAGCGGGCATTTTCTATGTGAACGGTGGTCGGATGCTGTGCACCAAAGCCGTCAGTAAGATAGAAGGTAATACCAAATGCTTAAACGACTATGTGTGTAAGCGATAATCATGAAAAGTATTGACCGTTCGCACTGTTGACAAATGCAGTCATCGATCGCATACGTCAGAATAGGTTGGAGTTTCAACGCACCGTCAACAAATGCCGATTCTGCTGAGCGCTGCCTGTTGTCCGATAGTGATGATAAGGACGGTTAAAATTCTCGATAGAATACAGGACCACGGACAAGACTTCAGTACATTTACAATACACAAGTGGAAAGAGTGTGGTAGCGGAGAATGTAGGAAGCAAAGATAGAAAGAAGGGATGTTCTCTCACTGACGCGTGCCACGCGATGACAGGAATCGATAAGATATTTTGCTCCACTTAACGAACAAAGACAGAGTCAATTATACACAAAACAGGGATGTGAGAGTACGTCTTGATGTCTGAAGCTCTTGACATATCCATATGTTTCTTCACGTTTGTTGGTAAAGAAAGAACTCCTCAACTTTACTGATTAAATTCCGTTGAAGAGAGACTCCACTAAGCGAATAATGCTCAAATCCTGATTGGCTGTACCGCATAGGGAAAATACCCCTAAACCTTTTTACCACCGTTCAAATATTGACTCTCTTCTTGAATCATTCGAATCGATACAGTCATAGGGACACATTAAACTCAGTTCAGCTTTTCACTTCGATCGGGGTCATTTACTCGTCTTAAAGGATTTTATCCTACTCCAACCTCCTGATCTTCCCTCTTGTACGATTTCCCTTGATATCCCTCCCCTCTTCAATCCCCAATATCACCTCTCTCTTCCTCAACCCTACCTCTTTCAACCCGTCCCTGATGACTCTAGTTTCGACATTGACCCCTTCCTCCTCATACGCCCCCATTTTCGCCCCAACCCGTCCTTCAATAGCCAAGAACAGCTGCACATCCCTTTGTCCAACCAACGTGATCGCCTCGCCTTTTTTGCCCGCTCGCGCCGTCCTTCCCACTCGATGAATGTAATCATCTGGATTTCGAGGAACATCGTAGTTGATAACCAGGTCCACCTCCGGAATATCGAGTCCTCGGCTAGCCACATCCGTAGCCACTAAGATGCGCGCTGCCGAAGCCCGGAACCGGGCAAGATTAGACGTACGTTCCGATTGCGGGAGTAAGGAGTGTAATGAGGTAACTCGGTGCTCGAGTGATCGGAGCAATCTTTCTAGCAAATTCGCGGTTCCTGTTCTGTTGCAGAAGACGATGACTGCCTTCTTTGCCACATTACGCCTTGTGAGCAGGAGTACGTGTAAGTAGGCTTCGCGGTACGTAAGAGGCACTTGTAGGTACGTCTGATGCAGCGTAGGTGGAATGGCCAAATCAGTCGTATCAACCTCGCACACGAAGATTGGTGGACGATGTTTGGGCCTCGGGAGATTTTTCAGAGCCATGACTTCCGGCGTGACGGTTGCTGTGAAAAGACATGTTTGCCGCTCGCTCGACGGTGGAAGCGCTGATAGACAGGTCTCAACGTCAGGAAGCATGCTGCCTGCACCAGAGGCCAGCAATCTGTCGGCTTCGTCCAAGACCACAATACGAGTCCGGCGCAGCCCCGATATCGTATCTGTCCCCGAGGTTTGGATATGGTCTGCCAGACGGCCAGGTGTGGCAATTACAATATGAGGTCTTTGACTGAGCGCTATAGCTTGTGGTCGCATCTCTGTTCCCCCCACGACCAGGATGGCTTTCAACGACTGTGGTGCAGATATTGCTTTGATTTGCTCAAAGATCTGAAGCGCAAGTTCTCTATGCACAATGTCAGTGTAACATGTATGAAATTGATGTATTCCTCATCCTACCTCGTCGGCGTGAGCACCACCGCAAAAATGCCAACAGGATCTTCTGCCCATTTCTGTAGTATCGGTACCGTGAATGCCACCGTTTTCCCAGACCCTGTTTTGCTGCCCCCAATCACATCCCTCCCCTCAAGAATTTTCGGGATGCACCCTTTCTGAATGCCTGTAGGTCTCATAATCGCCATATTTGCTAGAGACGCGATAAGCCATGGTGATGCTCCCAAAGTAGCAAAACTAAGGCTCGCATCGACCGTTTTGCCATTGCTGATGGCTGGTTTCTCTAGCTCTCCTGCCTGGACCTCGGGATCTGATGGCTTTTGACGGTTGATGCGCGATTTTGTTGGAGCAATTAGGATTTTCTCTTCCGATTCCGAGTCTTCATCAGCTGGCGAGAGGCGCCGTCGTTTTCTGGGGTATTCTTGCTCTATATCCTGATCGCTAGCATTTTCGCTTGAGGAAGCATTAGAAAATGAAATGGCTGATACTGAGGGCGAGGGGGAGGGCGAGACCTTGCGCTGATACGGCGCCATGAGTAATGAGAACGAGTGTTCTACCTTAGGCTTGAAAGTCAATCGCTCTTATAGGGTAGGTGATAGGTAGGTGATTGTTCATTTGACATGTATATTAATAGATCACGATGCCCTTGGCACGCATTCGACAGATCTCCATACCACACGGAGAAATTTTACGCTAATGTAAGACCATTGCATTTTGTAGCACATTAGCATCATTTGATTCAGTCATTGATCATACAGAGAATACTGAGAAAGCCAGAAACGAACAAATCAATAGCCACCAGCCCATAGAATGAATCATTACTCGCGTCCACGGCCTCGTTCCACTTCTCAAAACATCATGGCCGTGCCTACGCACCGGCAAACAACTCTATGCCGCCACGGGGAGAGCGGGATAAAGACCAGGAGTCTGCTCGTTCTCTTGCTTAACTTCGCTCTGTTCACTCTCATCCTCAAAGTCGCCAATCTGCAAACGACCTTTGATCCAGTTACGTAAATTCTCAACCGTCCGCATGAGTCCTACCCATTCTTCGCTGTTCTCGGCAGACTGAACGGTAACCTCGCCGGTCCCAGGAGACGCAGCACCAGTTAGTGCCGGATCGATGTTCGATGCAGGGGTATTTTGTGGTTGAGGAACTGCACTGGCTGATTTTGGTGAGCCTCTTGAGGAGCGAGCTTTTGGTGTGGTGGCCCCGTCACTGGTGGTATCCATTTCATCTTCATTGCGTCGCAAAGGCTGCCCCTTGTGGAGGCGTCCGCCGCCGTACCGATGACGCTGATCGTCGAATTGCGATCCAAGAGTTGAGCCTAAGCCAGAGAAGAAATGCCCGCTGGTTGGCGTGCCACCTGGCAAGCTTGGATACATACCATGTCTGCTTGCACCGGAACCATCGACTTGCAGGGCATGCATAGACGATGGAGAATGATCAGGGCTGTTAGAGTATGCACTTGACGACGGCGGTGTGAGCGCAGGCGTGCCATCAGACTGGGATGCTGTAGATTCCATAGCCGCTGTTGGGGCCACCATACCCCCGGTGCTTGCAGGAGGCATTTGCGACGGTGGTAAGGGATGCCCTTGTCCTCCAGCATTGTCAAGTGGCATATAATCGCCAATAGCCTGTGACATACCAGCTGCAGCAAGATGGGCAGGATGTTCGTACAATGTGTGCTGCATCTTCTCAAACAAGCTGTCAACGAGGCTTAACTGAGTTTTAGTCCTCAGGTTCGTCAATGGAGGTAGGGTATGAGGCGATGCTCCGTAAAGTGCGGCTTGTGGACCTCCATCATGTTGCATTGGCGAAGTCGCTTGATAACCATGCGAGTCGCCACCAACGATGAAAGGCAGTCGACTGTTTTGAATAGCTGCGAGCCGATTTCCGACATCGGAGATGTTGCGTACATCGAGATGGTTTTGCTGTACATCCTGAAAGAGGCTGTTCAAAGCATTGACACCTTCCATGTCATACGGAGAATGGCTTCCAACGCTTTCGCCATGATTCATTGGGTAGTAGACTTGGCCATAGCCATTAGAACCCTGCTGAGGAGCAGCATAGCCTTGCTGTGGGTAGTGACCGTGATGTCCATAATGCACCGGGGCGTTGGACTGGACTGTATGCTGCGGATGATCTCCATAATAGCCTTGAGCTGTTTCATAAACAGGTCACAGGTCAGTCATTGCAATAACCACGATAAGTATTAAATAAGATATTGGGCTATGGAGAGTATATGAACTCACACTTTGGTTGATTATTTGGAACCTGGCCTCCATTTTGCGGGAAACGGTTGTTGCCCTGGTTATTCATGTCCGGACCTCGGAAGAGCACCGAATCGTCAGCATGAGTTTTGACATGCTTCTTTAGATCCTGCGGGCGTTTGAATGCCTTGCCGCAGAAGTCGCACCGATGCGGCTTCAAAGGTACGTGGACGCGAATATGAGAGGTGATATGGTCACGCTTGACCACGGAAATGTTGCAGTTGGCCCATCCACATTTCAAATTTAAATTGTTCGTGCTTTTGCGACCAATGTGAACTTCGCAAACATGTTCCTAGAGTAGATTAGCAGTTTGAAAACATGGTTATAAAGTCAAGCGCGTACGTAAAGGGATTCAGCGCTCTGGGTCCTCTCGCGGCAGCCAGCCCACAGACACTGGAATGGGTCATTCCCAGCGCCATTATTGGATAGACCGGATGGCTGTTGCTGCAACGTTGGTGGACTATTCGCAGCGGCTTGTAGCTGATCTTGACCAGATTGTTGCTGCTGCTGTGGTTGTTGTTCTGGTGCAGTAGGAACAGGTGTTCCTGTATTCGAGGCCATCTTGGCTTGGCAAAAAGTCTGCCAAGTCTCGTCTTGCCAAGAATCTGTCCAAGAAAACGCTAATGAACTACAAAGAATAATAAACCTTCTTCTGTTCACAACGTTCAACAAAATTCAAGTTCAATGCTGGCAGTCCAAGTACGAGGGAAGTGGGAGAAGGAGAAGGGCGCAAGAAGAACGTAAGAGCAATTTCTCGGCCAAAAGGCGCTAGTCCGCTTCAGGCCTTGACTACGGACACTCTGCTTGTGATGAAGCGACGCTTTATCAACCTTTCCTCGGTGGCAATATGTATACTTTGACATACACAGCCTCTTACGTTGATCCTTGAAGAGTCAATCACTCTGTTCTATGTCTATGTCCACCTTCTCCACTGTCTGTAAACCATCGCTGATTATCCTCAGCTGGGAGTGCCAAGTGCCAAGATCTTGGCGCCAAGAGAGTTTACGTGGTCCATCCCACCACCTTCCCCATAAGCGTTCCGCTGACATGCCTCATCCCTCTTCGCCCAGCCCGTCTCCGATATCCTGTCCAAGACTTTCCGCGGTGGACCAAGAGCCAAGCGTACCGTGGCAATGCCAAGTAAGGCAGTGTTGGCCGACTTTGCGCATTGAGCCTTACGAAGTCATGCGCACTGATACGGAACAAGCTTATGCTTCCGAAATCTACCGAACTCTCAGAGGCAGTAGACCAGTCGGTAAATGACACTATTTGGTGCTTTTCTGGCGAATTACAATTGTTAGCAAGCTCAAAACTTGCCGCAAGATTTGGCAGCGAAACTAATCGACGTGAAGATGGACAGGAAAGTGAAAACAACTGTATATTAATGATTATCTATCGATAGTATCCAGTGCTTGTGCTTGCGCTTGCTGTCTTCCTTTATTCAAATATGTTACTATGCTCGCTAGTGGCAATTGATTTATATAATTATCAACCAGCGTCAGCTGTAGAGACACTTGATCTAAAGTAAATAGAACAGTCAAATCGGAGAGGAAACGCTTCCTACTCTGAGCCCTAAAATTCATATTGGTCGATTATTGTGGATTGCCTGGCTCGGTCCAGCCGCCACTCCAGTCCTCTCCGAATATTGTATCCCAACCAGATCCAGCGGGAGGTCCTGCAAAACGACCTTGAGGTTGTTGAGCCCATACTTGATTACCATCAAAACCGCGGAATTCGCCATCGGCTTGAGCACTGGTGTTCCGCGTGCCTTGCATTGAATATGCTGGTATGGGACCATAGAAGGGAGCACTAAGATTATTGTATGACTCGGCATTTGTTCCGTCGGCGAACAATTGAGAAGTGAACGATTGATCCGGGTTGCTGCTCTGGAGGTTGTCTAATATAGTCATCGGTTGATTGGGATACGCAAACGGATCGTTGGATGGAAACATCATCGTCGTTAGATCGGGGAAACCGTTCATTCCCGTGGTGTTTGTAGAACAATATGTAGACTGTACGGTACTCGAGGGCATACTCCCAGTGATCAAGCCACCCAGCTGGAAATTGGCAGTGCTTGGAGGCACACTACTGAACGCCTGCTGTGAGTCTTCAGGGATGACGCGCTCCGGATTTGATGTGATTTGTTCAGGAACGATTGGGCTATTATAAGCGCTGGAAGACTGCGCCGGCCCCGTACCTTCCAGACTATACGAAGGAGAAGACCATTGTGTCGGATTTTGCAAGATGCTTTTGCCAGTAGCGTTATCTGATATTTTGTCCCCAGAAGCGTGTGCTAGATCTTCCGTCGGCTGGGTACGTTTTTTCTGCGACGTAGTGTTCAGTCGTCCCTTTTTGACTGCTTCGGGAAGATGGTCAAAGAGGTCCTTGAAAGATAATTAGTATTTGTTGTAGTTTTCGCAGGCCTCTACTTGCCTTGAGAGATCGCGATGAACGATCTGCCGCTATACTCCGCGATGCAAGACTTGTTAGTGTATCCCGGCCCTCATGGGCATCTCTCAGTATCCCATGGCTGGCCGCATTGTGAGGGTTTTCTACTACATAGAATAGTAGGGAAAGCGTGGCGAAAAAAGTCGTGTACATAGTGAACCAGTATGCACCGGACAGTAAACCTCGCCTCTTCATCTCAGATGTAATGTGGATGATGTTACGAGACACGCTGATGCATGCTGCTGCGCAAGCATAAGATCGTTTATCGGTTTTCAAAACTTGAACCGATTGCGAGGCGTAGTGCAAGAATGGCCGATACAACATGATCTGAATATGACCGTACGCTATGCGGAGGAGCTGCTGTACCCTGGAATGGTCTAAGAAATGATGATTCTCATACGTGAAGCCTTGACTCACCTAATGAGCTCCGGAGGTGCCTCACCGCCTGGCCGAAGAGCCACAGGTAGGTGTTCCATCCAGTGATGCAGATCCTGCTCGACTTCTCGAATTTTAGCGTAATTGACGACATAGGCATGTTTCGAACTGCTACGTGAGGTTTGCAAAGGGTACACATATCGGACGGTCTTCGCAAGTAGCTTGACAAGCTCGATATGTGCATTGAATGCTGCCATGGTTGAAGTTTGCTCAGACGGCATGGGAAGCACTGCATCCGCCGTGATATATTTATCATCAAGTTCGAGGGGAACGTCTTGATCGATATCTTCGTCGCTAAGCATCATAGGTAAACCAAGCAGTGCGCCTTGACGATTTAGTAAAAAGCTTGGATCATTTGGCTAATAACGCGGAAACTTACCAACGTATATGTCCATGTTACGTATAACCCAGAATATCCGCTTTCTGCATTCCTGTTCTATTGGGGAGAATCTATTTGACACACGACGATGAAGACCCATACGAATTGCGCATCTCAATGCAATGCCAATATGAGAGAAGCAGGTACTAAGCTTTGCAGATGCTTGTAGGAACATGATCATGAAGAGTAGTGCTTGCAAAGATACCAAATCGCGACAATCCGTGACGTCCATTAATTGTCGCGATATCTGGAACCAATTGAAGCTGAGTCTGCATTAGCCTCTGAGTAGTCGGGAGGAAAGAATGCCATTTACCCTTGATCGATAGCACTTTCATAGCCATAGCTTTGCAATATACTCTCTTCTGATCTCGCAAAGAGGCACCCGAGTGCCAGCACAGAATACAAGAAGGGTAGAAACCCCTGGTCGGCGGGCGTAAACTCTTCGGGTGGTGTATCATAAACCCGATCGAATGATTCGTAGAAGCTAGGTTGATGTACGAAGCGTAAAAGTGCAGCCGCATCGTCGAGGGCACAGCTGCAGAGTTTTCGGGCGCATGCTTTAGCTGGAAGATCATGAACATTGGTCATGCCTGGGTTCATTGGTGATGCGCTGGACGAACGTGGTGAGCTGAACCGCTCAGGGAGACTAGGGGAGTTGAAAAAGAGTCTCCGGCTTTCGGACTTCCCAAGCAGGGTGCCAAACTGTTCCCTCATTCGTTGCAGAAAGATCATTCCGGAAGAGTGTCCATAGAAATCCCAATGACCTTGGTCATCAAGTGCTAGCGAGCCAGCTTCATTTACCATGGACTCCAAGAGTGAATCTTCTTCCGCCTTTGCGACTGCCTCGGAAAAGGTTGGTTGGGCTCCCGAGCTTGGTGGAATGTTGGCCGGCGACTGGCTTTCTATCTTGATAGGACTATGGACACGATGCTGCGAAATCGCCACATCGTACTTCGGATCGTCCAAAGTGATATCGGGGCGTACCTCTCGCAGGAGTTGCTCGGCTCTGTGAAGTCGATTTTCTAAAGCTTCGACATACTGGGGAGCAGGATTTCGGCGACGGTTGGAAGGCTGATCGTAGGTACACTCTACATTTCGCACATTAGCCTGACAGGTTGTAGAAATCGCAGTGCCTTGGGCTTACTAGTCCCACAAGCGACTACTGACCATAACTGTATACTGTACAATGGGTGCAGGGCTGTCTGCCGTCGCACTTGATCTTCTTTCTCCTACATTCGTCGCATGCTCTTGTCACTCTTCTGCGTTTTGGCATGACTGGTGAAAGTCCAGGGCTTTGTGAAAAGGCTGCAGCAGCATCTTGGGGTAGCTTAGACTGTTCATTCTGCGATTGCTGGGACGAGCCCCATTGACCTTCATGGGAATCGCCAGGGTCATCATCGGATCCTTCAGATGGCGAAGCGATGGAGTTGGTCGACTTCGCCATATGGGGAGGGTTTGGTATGCTTCCCATGGAGAAACTTCCGCAGGAAATGAAGAGGTGGAGGAGTTCATCGTCAGGCAGATTGGCAGCGTAGATTCCAATATCTGCAATGACGTCGGCGGAACTATTTCGGTAATCGCGAGGGACTACTCGAAATTATTAATGCTCGGCGGAACTTGCGGGAAGCCAGGACTGTTGATCATTTGGCGCTTGCAAAACCCTAGAGACTGCTTGGCATCGAGAACAACAACACCAACACACCCATTTCAGTCAACATTACTGTAAAACCAGTATTATTATATAAAAGTAATATAGAAAGGTCTTCCTAAGATATATACTATCTCTAGAGACTTTATCTAGGTTCTAATAGCTTATATCCTTTAGTAATTCAAGTTTAATTTTATATAACGGCGGACTTCTCTAATTACGCTTACCGTAGAGTAGCGGAGCTGCTTAATTAGCCCGCCGTAAAACAGCCCCGCTTTATCCCGCCTGAATTTCGAGTTTTTAAATCGTATTTATATATTAAAAAAGGTATTATAGGCCTGTAGAAGATACTATAAGGGCTCTATATCTTAAATATTCCACGATTTTAACGCGTGGTTGTATAGTTAAACATGGTTTTATTATCCGAAATGGGTGTGTTGGTGTTGTTGTTCTTGATACCAAGCAGTCTCTAGGGTTTTGCAAGCGCCAAATCCCGTCTTATCTCATGCTTCATGCTCGTCATGCTGGCACCACTGGTAATGCTTACGGCGGGACGATGAACCTAATGCTTATGTTGCTTAAGGTTGTTCAGGGTCGATGGACCCTCATTATTGCTCTGTTTTGTTCAACGTGCTGAAGAAAAGAGTCATTGGCAGGAAGTAAATATCGGATATCTATGCTCTTCTCAACCAATCATTATTGAAATCGAATATACTTTTTCTTTTTAGTCTAGATTTTATGGTCGACCGCTTCTACTCCGACTTCGGTGGCTGAACCCTCCACTCCCTCCATGCATCTGTTGCAGCTCATGGCTCTCTTGAACGACATCGTCATATGCCGCATTCTGGTGACTAGGTCTGCGACGCATACGTGCTTGATTTTCACCTGCCTCGCCACGTTCCGTTGAATCTTCCACATCGAGTCTGTCCATGATCTTGGGTCCAGTCGCTCTGCTACTATCAACATGCGTGCCGTCGAAATCTTCTTCGAAATTTCCGCCAACACTTTCCATTGTAAATGGAGACGCGGTAGGTGCATCCAGGATACTTAGCTCCTCCCGGGTGAAGTATTTTGGCAACAGGAAAGTGCGCACGGGGATGAGCAACAGGATGATGATGGGGAATCCGATCGCCGCAATCGTTTGTGTAATGGCAAATGTTACCCCAAATCCCAGCAGCTCAAGTGCAACGAAGTACCAGATTGCTTCTTTACGTTGAATTTTCGAAAGAGGATCGGATGCTGTAGTGAAGGATCGATCCCTAGCGAGGTACAACATCTTTAGCGTAATACCATTGCCCTCGAGAGCTTGCACACCCATAACGAAGAAAAGCCCAGCGAGAACGCCGTCGGGAATTAGATGCAGGACAATCAACAAAGGGCCTGACATTGTACCTAGGGTAAGAACGCCTTGGGCGAGATTCGAGACGCGCTGCTCCACAACGTGGTCAACAACTCGAGTAGTATGGCCTTTCGCATCACCGTCCTCCGATTCATTGGAAACCTGACGTGTTACGCAAAGAGAATTTGTGTGAAACGGTGCTTGAGGGATGAGACCGTTGGGGAACGGAATACCAAGGAGCCCTATCACATGCGTCAATCCAAGACGGTATAGAGTCACCAAAGGAAGCTTACCTGCGACCCCCGTTGTCAAACCTAACAAAAAGATGTCCCAATGAAACCCGGCGGGCTTACGCAAAGGAAACTCGGTTCCTTGTGCTATGAGTGATGAGACTAGAAGTCGATACAAGGTTAGTCCGACAGATCTATGATCGATGTCTCTTGGAGCCAACCGTACCATTATGATCAAACCAAAAAAGGATCGTCAAAAGTATTGCGAACGGAAGAGCGATGAAGACATCGCCTACGTCAAGATCCCAGAAATGAATTAACCATGATCGATCCTTAGTTGGGAGGAATGCTTTGCTAGTCGGCAAGGTCTGTAAGTCGACGCCACGCATCTTTCCGATGTGAACGAAGCCAGTGAAGAAGATGATGGTCAATGGCGTGCCATAATCTTCAATGAATTTTCTTACGTAACGCTGAAATAAAGAGGTGCCTCCAAGCACACCGCAGAGGTATGCCACCATCAAGACTAGGAGCGCCACCATGATGGAGAGGTAAGCAGCAGCGTCTCCCGACTCCCATTGTCGTGTCAGGACTTGAATGCCCTTCTGTAAGTATATGAAGGCAACGTAGAAACCGAAGATGTCACAGCTGAAGCGAGTAACGTATGTGAGCGCGTTACAGGAGTTGGTGATTGCGAGCAACCAATGCATGACCAATGACCAGCTATTTCTCCATCAGCATCGAGGTACTTTTTGTGTTACAATTCAGGATTCATACAGCCCAATCCAACACATGAAAGCAAAGTAATTAGTGCCTCGAGGGGTGATTATATCGTAGACGGTGTAGTTGAAGACAGTGATAGGCCCTACGGATTGGTGAGCTAATGACGATATTGAATCGCCTTCAAGGTCGATCTTGAATTACCAGTAACGCCCACAATGGTGATAGGCTGACATGCAAAAATCGAGAACACTACAGAACCCAGGACCGATGCAAGAAGGACTTCATTTACACCGTAGCTGCTCGCTGTTTTGGTAAACATGTCAAGGGAAAAAGCCAAAGCGGGAAGTATACTGTGAAAGTTTGTCATTATACTGCTGAGAGAACGCTGAGTGGCCATGTGCTGAAAAAAAAAGGTAAAGAGATTAGGTGATAGGAGAATGGTACGACAAGAAATGGCGACAATCAGCCGTTTAAGACATCACTCGGACAGAACTATATGGGAAGAACTTGCTTTGCAAAATACATGTAGACAGTCGCTGGAATGACACGATAGTCCCAGGCATCTTTCCAGTCACTCCAGTAGTAGGGGGCACGCCTCCTGAAATCATTGGCCATGCCATTGAATAACTTGATCCTCCACCATCGAGAACGTTTTGAACTTGAAGAAGCAGCCGTGACGTGGCTATCTTCTTGAGAAAGTGCCACCTCGTTGTGCCGATTTGCTCGGAATGATGTCGAGGGTAAAGGAAGGCGCATTTGCCATGGCTTCTTCTTAGTGTTCTCACTCATTCTGGCATTCACAGAGGGAGAGGTATGATATCGAGTAGCCGATGGCATTGCGAATGATTCTTCCTCCATGACCTCAGATGTAATGACTGCTAAATTGCCGAAGGAACCTCAATCCAATTTCAATATTATCATATTCGGTCGAGATCGTTGACCTCAGAAGCCAATGGCCCAAATCAATGACGTCAAACTTCTATCACGCCTATGCAAGTCAATACAACCTGGTAGATTAATCCGATTTCGTCACTCTTGGCGCTTTCTCTCGATGAGATAGGCATTGACTTCGTGTTGCGACTCTAGGGATGGTGATATCTCACATGTTGCATCTCCTACAGCTGACCGAAAAAGGTTGAATGGCTTTTGGAGTAAAACTAATCCTTGAATTTTCGGACGAACATTAGCAAGAGATTCAAGATCGGGCTTCGCTCAACAGTAGTATCATAAATTCCTATTATAGCAGTAGTGTCCCAACTATTAATATTTATGTTCTCTGCTGCAACCTCTAGCACAATTGTTCGGTCGAGGTATATTTCCTCAGTGTGCACTTTAGTATTTTCTTTGATTTTCGGATTCAAGCTGCAATGAGTCCAAAGCATCTTCTAGACGGTCAAGCTATCAATGGATTGGAGAGGTTAGAGACCTGCCATTTCTCTTACGAGACCCGCCTTCACCCACCCTCTTGCAAAATGCCTTCCGTTGTAAAGCAACACTGAAATCCACCAGACACGCCCAGTTATACCATCATACCATCTCTCCAAGCAAGCAGGTTCTTGTTCGCCAGATATCTGCATCCTCCTACGCCGCTGACCCAAAACCAGCCGCTTCACAATCTCTTCTACAACAACCGCAACTCCACATCCCGTGAAAAACTCCGCCTCTCCCAATGAGTCCACCAAAACCCCACCCACAACCGTGTAAGCAGCAAAAGAGTGCACAAACGCCGAGCTGATGAACCCGCCCAATACCTTCCCAACATCCGCCGGCTTGTCCGCGGTTTTGCCCGTAAGCTTCCTCTCCAACCACTCGCCCGGCCAAACGCCATACACAAGGAACAGTCTAGAAAACAGCCGATGCCAGCCATAGCTCCAAAAGCTCCTCACCGAAGTAACGTCCCAAACATGCGAAGTATACAACGGAGGAAAGTAAGATAGCGGATGTGGTTTTAATGGTGCCAACATGATTGCAAAAACGCTATGCCCCAATGCGAATGCACTCATCAGAAACCCGCCCAATGCAGCCGTAAGGAGTATCTGATTTGAAAACGAAAGATCATCAAAGCTATACGCACGTCCCTGTCCCAATGGTGCAGAAGAAGCAGCAAGATAATTAGAATATATATACCGGATCACTGCAAAACACATCCCCAGCACCGGTAGAACATGCACCCCAATGCTATGCACCCTGCTCCCCACGCTCGGGGTCCAAGTTTTCCTCGTATGCCTCACGTCCGCTGACGTCCATGTAAATCCAGCCCCTCTCATCGCCAACTCCAGCTCCAAAGCCCAGCTCGCGCGATCCCCCCAAGAATGCGGTAACCCTTTATCCGTAGTCGCTGTTTCCGTGACCGCATCTTCCTTCGGCTGCAGGAAATGGAGATTGAAATAGGAATTCGAGAGTGCTCGGCTTCGTTGTCCCGGTTCTGGTGTTCCTCCATCCTCGTCATCATCATCACGAGGGTGCTGATGGTATTTCACCCGTCGTGGGATATGTTTGAACAGGTAGGGCGATATGAAGAAGGCATCGAGGACCCGGCAGCCGCCGTATAGGCCTACGAGGGCTAGCTGGTAGGTGAGGCCGACGGAGAAGGGGACATGGTATCTTAGCGGGAGGCGGAAGAAGAGGTATCCTGCGATCATGGCGAGGGTCGAGCGGAGGATAGGTATGAGGGGCTGTTTTGGTCTGTTGGGAAATGGAGGGAGGAGGATGAGGGCGAGGTAATAGATTAGTGGTGGGAGGATGGCTGCTTGTGGCGTCAAGGGAATAGTCCCTGGGATGGGCTTTAGGTCATATCTTGGGGCGGTGAGTCTTGATAACAATGTGTCCATCGATCACCAAAGGGTGGCTTCGGATTGATGGTGGGAGGAAAAGTTGAATGAGCGAATATGCCTAGCGAGCCAAATGCGGCATGTATATAATTGGCGTGATGAGTTCTACCAAGACTTAGTAGGAATCTATTCATCTATACGAAGAAACGACTCGATGAAATGATGCCAACGGTAGCAATAAGGCAGAGTCAAAAAGGTATTGATATTCTTGGGTCTCGCCTCCACATTGAGAGCGACCATACTGTAATCTTGGATCACCAATTCTTCCCCTCTACCCAGGGTCAATGTAAAATGCTATGTACAGCTTGGAGCCAAATGGTAAATATCGACGCCCATACCCCAAGAAATATGCGTACAAAGAACAGAAAGCTGTGAGCGCCATTATCATTGCCCCACAAAAAGGGCAAAAGGGTATATAAAGTGACACATGTACGTTGCAAACGGTGCAGTACCTCTTGAAACTGGTGCATGCCTCGTCAGCAGGGGCCCGGTGATCAAAATGCGTTCCCCGGATATCTTCCCCCTCCACTGGGTTCCATGCCAGGAATCATTCCTGGTTCCCTTTGGCCTCTACTTGCTGCCCTGAATCTCCCTCCACTTGGACCTACTCGACCACCTTGAATGGGCAATTCGAAATCGGGGTTTGAATTGAGAAGCACGTCCGGTCCTCTCTGCTGTTGCCCAACTGGCTTACGGTTGGGTACGCCTCCCATACCCATAGCCTGGTCAGGTGGTGGGCGCCATTGTGGGTTGATACCGCGTTGGCTGATCGAGGTATAATTACTGCCGTCAGATACGGCAGGTGAGCGAGTACCGGAATCATGCGTGTTCTCGGGTATAGAGTCATACGAGTTACTCGGCTGGAGGTACCCGTTGTTGTAGTCGCCTGCATTTTCGATGATGCCTTGTTGAGGGGGCTGGGGATGTAAGCCGGCTGTCAACGCGGATGGTAAATGAGATTGCGTTGGTGGTGGGTGTGATTGAGATGGCTCGGCAAAACGGGGGTCGACATCCTCGTAGTAATTGTCCGCAGAGTTGTAACGGTTGTGGCCAGGGATGCGGGTAGCATTGCTGCTATCTGGAGCGGTGGAAGTGAGCTGTGGAATTGGAGGACTACGCGATGTCGACGCTGGTAGTTCCGTGACTGGGGAGTCGCCGATAGGAGAGATGACTTGTTGAGACGGATTAGAGGCGTTGGTTGAGTTCATTTGAGATGATGGATTAGCCCAGGCGGCACGTGGGGGCACGTAAGGTCTGCAATATTGGTCAGTCGACAGTCTTTGAACGGTCAATTCATGGGCGGACTTACTCCTGTGAGCTATACATGCTGGTCAGGCTCAAAGGGGACTCTCTGTGCTCACGTTGTCGCTGAAGTCCAACCAAACCTTGAACATCACTATCACTATCACGTAGCTGCATAGGCCTGACGACAGGCGGTGTATGTGAAGGACTCCCGGTCGTTGCATCCATTTCTACAGCCTGGCCGATCACTCGCTCATTTGCGGGAACTTCGGGCATAGGTGGTGGTGGCGACTCTGCTCGCATACGTTGCCCTTGAAAGGGTCCGGGTGACGGTTGGCGATTGTTGTAGTCGTAGCCTCCAGGATTGGAGTTCGATCTCTGTCGTGCATAAACCCCTGGTGCTGAGGGGAGTCCAGGAGATCGTCTCGCATAGGTTCCAGGAGCTGAACGACCACCCGGGGAAGGTTGCCTATTGAAACCGGCTGGATTTGATGGTGGACCAGGTGATGGCTGTCTGCCATACCCAGGTGCCGATGGAGGGCCAGGTGATCTTCTTCCGTAAGCCGGAGCGGATGGACTCCTACCATAGCCTGCCGGTCCACCCTGTTCATATTGTCCTGGCCTCTCGCCTCCGAAATGAGGATAGCCATTACCATAATCAGGTGGCGGTCCTTGACCTCTGCGATCTCTCATGTCGTTCGCCAGCATACCAGCTCCAACCCCAGCAGCCATGCCCATAGGTATCCCTCTCCCATAGTTATTGGGTCCACCTCTTCCAGGCCCAGGTGGCCCGCCCCTCCCATATCCCCGGACTGGGAAACCACCTCTGCCCCGCCCACGAAATCCACTCATGCCATCGTCAGAGTATTGATGCCGCATTCCTGGGTCAGATGGGTCTCTTCGCATAGGGCCTGGTATTGGCCCAAAAGCATTTGATGGTGGTAATGGGTTTCCATATTCGTCACGAGGTCCACCATAACCACCACGGCCGCCTCGCATACCTCTCGGGCCACCCCTCATGAATCCTCCTCTACTTGGCGCACCGTAAGAGTCAAGACCTTCCTCTACAGAGCGAGATTGGGTGCCGTTGCTTGGTAAAGTACGATTCGAGGGTGTCCTGGCATTCAAAGGCACTCGGTCGTCCTCAAAGTCGCGTGAGGATTTCTCGAAGGTCGCGAAGCTGGGTAGCTTGTCTGCTCCTGGGCTGCCGTTGACCATTGGAGGTCCTTGGGATGAAAGTGGTGGCGGAGTCTCAGCTCGAGCGCCGATTGGGGCCAAAGGTGTGGCATTTTGACGAGTGTAAAAGTTTTCGCCATTCATTTCAGGATTTTCGGCAATTCGCTTCTTACGGGCCTTCCTGCTGACCAGAGTCCTTCTCATTGCACATGTTACAACCCCACTCGCCACTATCAGAATAGTTGATACCAAGACAATCCACCCTCCCCATCTCATGTGTGGAACGAACAGCAAAATGTCGACCAAGAATGCCAGAAGAGTGACCAGCAATGTCGGAATAAGAAGTATTAAAAGTGCCAGTAAAAAGCGAGGCGAGTGCGAGGGAGAGTGAAGGTGCGAAGAGGCTGCAAGGATAGTGCAGATCAGGGTGAGCAATGCAGCCACAGGATGTACGATGAGGATCGATGAGAGCGATGAGCGAGCGCCATTGGGAAGCGAAAAGTCTGATTCATTGTTGTCGTTAAAAAGGGTGTTAGAATCTGAAAGATATGTCAGCAAACTCCAAGCATGGGAGGATTCAGTGAAAGTTATGGTAGCCTTTGTGGGAAGTGCTTTGCTCCTTCGAGTCTGCAAACTCCCCAGCTCGAGCTCCATAACAGTTCCATGAGTCCTCTTGGGAATGAAGATCCCATACCCGTAGCATATCCAACCTGGATCCCTGTACACTGCCTAGTTGTGCAATATCCAAATACACCAAAATCGACACCTTTGAAGGAGGCCAGCGGAATACCTTTGATGATCGGTGTTGAGATGACTGATAGTAATAGCAGTACGAAAGCTGCAAACAACAACACTGTCAATGGAGTTGCTGGTCGTAACATTGCTGCCATTGTGAATTTGCTGTAAAAGAGTGACCTTGTCTGACCATCAAAGAATTCTGTAACTCTCCAGTGTATAGGCTATTTCCAGCGTTGATGCGCTCGTTGCGCGATTGGAGTTTGGAAGTTGATTCATCTGAATGTCGCAGTGCTGCACCTGACGGCCGGTATGATTGAGGCTTTCCAACCTAGGACCACTAAAGACGAAGGAAGAATGAAGCTGGGCAGGAACCGTGGAATTCAACTTGGCTGGGGCTGTCGTCCAGACCAGGTCTCCACTAGCGGATTGCGGACGGCGGGAGACAAGCGTGATTGACGATCAGTGGCAGTAACAAGATTTTCTAAAATTGAAAACCATGATTAAGGCAAGCACTTTATCGCGATGTAAGGCTTGAAGGTCAGCAAATCACCAGAAGACTATCACCTTTGATCATTGCTCTGGATATCAAGGAAAGTACTCCATACAAGCGCGTTTGCTGTAAATTGCCTGCATAAACCCTGAAGTCTTAAGATTGGCAATCTGCCTTAGTAAGCGACCCATGATATTACCACATGTGGACTAGACTCAAACGTCGTTCCTGCGTCATCCGAGGCAAGTCGTGACGCTATGAATTTATCGTAATATGCGACATTGGCAGATTGATAGAATACATGTCCTGTATATTGAAATGAAGATATCAGAGCTTAGCATATGCGCTAGCTGTTCAAGAAAACTTCAGGTCCCTAGGTCGCTCCCTTCAACAATTTTGAAATTGCATGTATCCCGCTCCCTTCAACCAAGCTTGCTATCAAGAATTTCACGACGTTACATTCAATCACAAGAATTCAAACCCTTCGTTCCTCCCCCTCCAGCCTCTCTCCCTAAGGCAGCTCCGCCGAAGACCTACCGACGTATCCGTCGATGGACCCGGAGGCTCTTATATCTGGCTGTGGGACTTGGAGCTGCCTACGAAGTCGACCAACGCTTTCTCTATGCCTCTCTCACAAGGAGCGTAAGAACTTTCTGGCTTGGCCTACTCGTTGCGACCGATTACAAGATCAATTTCCGACCACATCCTCCATTGGCGGAATCCATTCAAGCTCTTCATAACCGTAACGCAGAACGTCTTTTCAATCTGCTTCGTACCAATGGCGGTCTGTATCTGAAAATCGGGCAAGCGATAGCCATGCAGGTATATATCGGAGTCTCATCGAGTGAGACTGCACCGTGGCTGAAATTTGCTTAGTCGGCTATCCTGCCACCAGAGTTTCAGAAAATGTTTTCCAAGATGTTTGATGATGCCCCCCAGAACGATTGGAAAGACGCAGAGAAAGTCATTATCGAAGAATTTGGAAAGACTCCGGAAGAGTTGTTCGGCGTCAGCTTTGTTGGTGAGCCCGGCAAAGGGGTAATGGAACGAACAGCTCGAGCAAGCGCCAGCGTTGCCCAAGTACATTGGGCTAGATTAGCAACTGGCGAAGAAGTCGCCATCAAGATCCAGAAGCGGGAGATCGCCCAGCAAGTTGGCTGGGATCTGTGGACATTCAAGTACTTTGTTCCACCAGCATTCTGCTCAAGACTAGACTGATACCTGATGTGATAGAGTTGTCACAAAAATCTACACTTACCTCTTCGACTTACCTTTGTACAGCCTGGTACCCTACATTTCCGAAAGATTACTCCTTGAGACCGACTTTGTAAATGAGGCCGACAACTCTGAGCGTATGGCAAAGCTCGTTGCAGGAGAGGCTCGATTACGGGACAGGGTCTATATTCCTAAGGTATACCGTGAATTGAGCTCAAAGCGCATAATGACAGCCGAGTGGATCGAGGGTGTACGCTTATGGGACAAGGAAACTTTGACTAGGCCATGGCAGGGGAGATGGCGCGAGGGTAGCCCAGGTTGCCATGGTGCCCCATTAAACCCTCCAGACCACAAGGCAGTGGCAGAGATTATCCGCGACCACCCATTGAAAGAGCACATTAAACCCAATCGCGATTGGTGGAAAGGGTACAACGGGAAAGGCGGGCTGGGCGTGTCGCTGAAGGATTGTATGCAGACCATGGTGGATCTATTCTCCGCTCAGATGTTCCTCTGGGGTTGGGTACGTCAGCTGTGGATCTTAATGCACTAATCACTCTTGGTAACTGACTCGTTGTAGTGTCATTGTGATCCTCATCCGGGGAATATATTCATCAGAAGACTGCCATCTGGCAAGCCTGAGCTGGTCCTGATTGATCATGGACTTTACGTGCACATGGAGCCTGAATTTCGACACCAGTATAGCCTGTTCTGGAAGAGCCTCATGACGTTCGACAATAAAACTATCGGTGATATCGTCCGTGCATGGGGGATTAAGAACCCTGACGTGTTCGCATCGGCAACGCTTATGAGGCCTTATACTGGTGGAGACAACAGCACGAGTGCGGGAATTAAGCGGACCATGTCCGTCAAAGAGCAACAAGAGAGACACTACGAGATGCAGCAGCAAATGCGAAAAGGCATCAGAGAGGTTCTCGGGGATGAGAAGAAATGGCCCCGAGAGCTCATCTTCATCGGGCGTAATATGCGGATTGTTCAAGGCAACAATCAATACCTCGGAGCGCCGGTCAATCGGATCAAGATCATGGGCAGTTGGGCTTCGAGGTCTCTCGTGGACAGCCCAGACCTGAGCTATAGTGAGCGCTTTGTTAACTTTGGTCGGCATTTGCTCTTCAAGTTTGTCCTCTTCAGCTCAGACGTAGTCTTTTACAGCAGCAAAGTGGCGCAATTCTTCGGCAGGAAGCAAAATCTTGAGGATGACATGGAAGCCAGCATGAAAAAAGTTGCGGGCGATATGGGCTTCGAGTTAAACCATAATGTTTTTGATGG
This sequence comes from Opeltia flavorubescens, assembly GCA_000442125.1. Taxonomy (NCBI): domain Eukaryota; kingdom Fungi; phylum Ascomycota; class Lecanoromycetes; order Teloschistales; family Teloschistaceae; genus Opeltia; species Opeltia flavorubescens. Next base: position 702,339 of record KE546974.1, read on the forward strand.
ATGAAGCCAAGAGATGTATCATGACCCTGAGCGCAGTTGCACATAAACAATAGACTTCTCCTCTTCCGCTTAAGACATGCAGCCGAGTACTCCTTGCTTTACTAGCAATGCAAGTGGCATAATCAGGCCGTGAGCCTTGGTCTATCAAGTCGTTGTGCTGTCGTTCATGTGGGCGTATATTGTGAGGTTCCATGTCAAGGGAATCTATAGCTTCGATGCTATCCAATCTAGATACCAGGTTTGTCACATCGTGTGCTTTGCAGACCGCAAAGCTCTCGTTTCCTGTTACTGCCGGATCCGCTGATGTTTGATTCGATAGGTCGATTACATCTACTTGAAGCTTGTAGAGACCAACCTATGCACATCTACTTCCAGAGACTGTCCATCCAAAGGGTTGACATCCACCACCTCAACAAGATCTACCACCGCCTGCGGAAATTCTCTAATCCAGAATCGATCACCTTGTCCAATGTCTCCAAACCTCCGTCGATGAACGCCATGCATTACATGGACGAGTTCAAGAGTTGGAGGTTGCGAAAGGGGCCATTGCAAATCCTGGAGACGAACGCGTACATGAATAGCAGGCTCAACAGGAACCTATTGTTGACCGCGGAGGCGTTTCCATTGCAGACCCGGTTCATGCGGGAGCTTCAGACGACGACTGGAACCCCCAACAGGAGGATCAATGAGAAGTGAATGGTGATAATGTACATCCCCGACGAACTCGAGCAACTAGAAACAGGGGCAAGAACGCGAGAGAATATCAATACTGGACTCGGTCGGAGCTTAAGTTACTGGTGTCGCTGAAGCCTCCTAACGTGCCGTCAACCTTCCGCGCGCCCGGTGAGGATGCAACCAATACCATGAAACACTTTCCAGATCGAATTTTTCCGGTGTATGCAAAAAATGGAGGAAAGTGCAAAAAAACAATATTACGCGGGAATCTTGGAGGAATCAGTGGAATCAGTCGACGATACCCGCGCTCGAACCAGCAGCGAGAATCAGCGCGTAGCATTGGCGAAGCGGAACTCTCCGAATCATTTTGAACACATCCACGACGCTTACGTCGTTGGATACCACCTGCCAACAAAGGATTTGAATTTCAAGAGACCAAAACCGACCGCTTCAATACTCACCAATGTGCATGTAGTGTGTGTTCGATATTCACGCACCAACACGCTGACCCAGAATCACATCGACAGATGTTATGAGTTGTCAACGGCGTGCCCAAAATCTAAGAATGGTACAGCGGCCCGAGTTGTGCACCTCCTGTTCCGGTGCAACAAGTCCACATGCGAGTCCATGAGCAGAGGAGATATGGACATCTTCGACGATATCATTCAATCTGATGGGAGACTAGTCATCCTCTTGGCAGGTTGGGATAACCTTGTGGAAGACCTCCAGTCACTGGTGCAATTCTTCGAGACTTACGCGTCAGACAACTGGTTCATAGCAGTGTTGGATTTTCACAATGTCTGGCATGTCCAGCAGCCACTTCTACTTGCCCAGACATTTGACGCGGTGAACGATGGCATGAAAGAGTTTACAGAAATCGAACAGCCCAGGCTCCGATTTCTTCATGTCCTTGCAGAGTTCAACTATTAAGAGATGTTCAAAAGCCTATTTACCGCACCCAATGTTGATTCTGCAAGAGCGACATGAATTGTTAATAACTTTGCCATAGCTTGACCGGATGAAGGTGAATTGACGGAGTTGAGGACCGAGATGGATCCGATAGAGACTTGTCACAGATGTGGTGCTCAATTCAACGGGCCTAATGCAGAATCAATTAAGCGGAGACATCTCGATAGCCATACTCGTTAGACAGAGCCAGGGAGATGTATGAGATGTTCTGTCGAGCGATGAACGTGGCGATGAACGTGGAGCCCGCGGAAAGTGGTTGAGGTCGGTCGAAGGTGCCAGCCCGTAGCGAATCTTGCTATCTATCCAGAATATGTACATATCAGAGCATTTGTGAAGCCAGAAAAAGCTGATCATGCACATGTACAACGTAGATCAGAGGTTTGCCGAAGAGACCCTTGGGTATGAGCAACGTGAATGACGGCGAAGGGACACCGCAACTCCCAGCCAAAAAGCAGCTGTGATGTTCGCGTAGCCCTCGATTCACCCTTTTGGCCAGGGACCGAAGAGGGTAGTATATTCGCGGCATGGAGCGCGCCATGGGTCCTGAGGGGGTCGTGGACGCGTCGAAGGTGAGTCGGTGGTGGGGTCTGTGCGACGTCACAGCGACGCGTTCACGACCCCCTCACGACCAATTGCCTGTAGAATGCCACACGTTCACTACACCTTTGAGTGTGATGTGCTGACCACCTCATGGCCTTTTGGCAAGAGAGCTGATATGATATGATGTGTGATCTCGCCAGCTAGTACCAGTATCAGTTACCGTGGCAAAAGCATCCACCCAACCCCAGCTTCACTACACAAGTCAGGTGCTCAAAATTCGATGGCGTTCATCCTCAACATTGCCATCAATCTTCTCCGTACCACCCATTTCAACGTCGAAAAAATTGTTTTTTACCGACGCTCCAGCAGCTTTCACATTGCTTATAGTAAGCTCGGGATGCATTCTAAGACTGGAGATCCCACGAATTCACACAAGTCTTGAGAAGCCTATGACCCCGCAGCACTAGGCTGATCTACACCTGATCCAGCACTCATTACTTCATGAGATGTACCTTATGTGGGGAGGACAGAGACACAGTATTCCTTGTAGACAATTCCGATGGTGTTTCTATTTGCCTTCTACCTACTGTACCACGAGGAAATGTTCCAGATCGTTTGCTTGAGCACTGCGTCGTAGAGAAACGAATATTTCATATATCTATCGGTTAACACCTGTTCAAGTAATTACCGTGCCTCTGCCTTCCTTTGAAATACTCCTATATCGTCTACTCCGTCATCATCAATGCGATTCCTGTTCAAGCCAAACACCGCAAAAGAATCTATGTCGGACCCACAATACTTCTCTAGTAATGATGGTGACGGAAATAAGATCGCCGTCTCCCATGAAGAAATGGAGTCTCGTCGAAGAGCAGATTGGAAGACTTCGCACTCTGGAGATGGAGATACTGCCATGGCCTTGTTTGATACGCCTGATCAAGTCGACGAACCAATTGACCCGAAGGAGAGAAGACGACTCGAACGCAAGATCGACTTTATGATCCTGCCTTACTTGGCCGTGTTAGTCGCCAACCTGGACTTCTTACCAGAAACTTATGCAAGACAGATGCTACGCTTTCTTTTATATCGACAAGACGACCCTCAGTTATGCAGCCATATTCAACATAAGGGAGGATCTTCATCTAGTTGGCACAGAATATAACTGGCTCAGCTCAATCTTTTACTTCGGTTTCTTGATATGGGCATTTCCTACAAACTTCCTCATGCGTTCGTAATGGCAAACCTTACAGATTTCCGATGCACCAAAACTAACGACGATCAGAGCGTCTTCCAATCGGTATTGGAGCCAGGGCATGGCGACAATATTTACGTATGTACTAACCGGCATACAGGGAAGTATCTCGGCTTCAACATCTTCATGTGGGGTAAGGCACGTACGGTCTGTCTCCTAATGAATGCTAAAGCGCTGGCACAGGCTTCTTTCTTATGCTGCAAGCTGCCTGTAACAACTTCAAAACCCTTGCGACTCTTCGCGCTCTTGGTGGTGCTGCTGAAGCTTGCAGTGACCCATCATTCATGCTTATTACTTCGATGTGGTATACCAGACGGCAGCAGCCCGTAAGGATCGGCATCTGGTATACGGCAAACGGGCTGGGAATCGCAGGCGGCGGACTATTGGGCTATGCGATCGGATCAATCAAAGGAGCCCTGCCTTCATGGAAATACGAATTCTTGATCATTGGGGCTTTGTGTAGTGTTTGGGGAATCGTGATGTCGATTATGCTCCCCGATTCACCCGTCACAGCGAAACTACTGACGGTCAGGCAACGGCGGATGACGATTGAAAGACTTCGAGAGAATCAGACCGGTGTCGAGAATAAGCACCTGAAGTTATACCAAGTCAAAGAAGCTTTTGCGGACTACAAGCTTTACCTTTTCTTCCTCCTAGGCGTGGTTGGAAACATCCCAAATGGCGGTATCAGTAATTTTGGAACAATCATAATCAAAGGATTTGGCTTCTCGACACTTGTCACAACGCTTATGCAGGTCAGTCAATGAAGCCTGAATGCATTCACTGATTAATTGGACATTCGTTCACTAGGTTCCGTACGGAATCTTTATCTCAATCAGTATCCTGGTTTGCGTGTTTCTCAATGACCGCTTCAAGAATCGGCGCTGTCTTTTCATCATCTTCTTCCTGATCCCGAATATCTGCGGTTCCTTCTCGTTGCGTTTTACACCCCAAGACCAGAGAGTCGGACGACTGATATCATATTATCTCACGGGCCCATACAATGCAGCTTTCGTACTGATCTTGAGTCTTCAAACAGCTAATACCGCAGGTGCGTGCCCACCAATTGCCACACTCTTCCACTCATATTCAAAGAAGGCTAATCGACTTAACGTCTAGGTCATACCAAGAAGGTAGTCACCAATGCCATGTTATTCTTAGGTTATTGCACTGGTGAGTTCTTATTCAATGCCTGTTCAATGGCTAAAATATGTGTCAGGAAACATAGCCGGGCCCTTTTTCTACAAAGAAGACCAATCGTACGTCATACCTGTCATCTGAAGACTCGTCCGCTGCTAACAACCCTTCAGCCCTACATATTCGCTCGGAATATGGTCGATGATTGTCTCGCATCTGATTGAAGTGATTGTCATACTGACATTGTGGTTCCTTTTGGCAAATGAGAACAAGCGAAGAGATCGTATCCAATCTGAGATGGAGGGTGGGCTTGAGGCACGGGATCTCAACATCACAGCCTTCTCCGATTTGACGGATCGGGAGAACCTCAAGTAAGTACAGGTTGTGATCTAATCTTCGAAGACTTTCTATTGACTCACGCATACAGTTTTCGATATATCACTTGAAGTCATTGGCTCGAATCTTCCAATTTTGTTCGGGAATCTCATTGTATCTGTGACTAATTGATGCTTCTACGCCGTGTCATTCACCTCTCCGCCATAGTCCTGCCTCGTATTCATCTCGCATCGATCTAGAATCCGTCATTGAATCTATTATGTATGCCACTATTCTCTCGGAGTATCTACAGATCTTGCTCAGTCACTCATCGTGTCATTTTCGATTTCTGTGGCCATCTCACCTAATATACTCTCTTATCATGCTTGTTGGCCAGCTATCGCTCAAGAATCCCATCCATATCTTACACTATATTGATATTCCAAAGCATACATGCTTGGTACGCTTAATTTTTGCTTCCATATCATCCTCATTAGCATTGGACACTTTGCTGATCCAATAAATTTTATCTTAGACAGCTCGCTTGCCATTCTCCCTACTCGCCTGCGCCAGCATGGAACCTTTTATTGAAACTGGAAAGACCGTCAGATTGCCGCCCGCAATCCTAAGACCTGTCTTGTCATTTCCTGTCGTCTTTCTCCGCAAAGCAGTTCCTAAACACGAGCTTCGTGCCAACTACACATGCTGGCTATCGCGATTGTGGTACCTTATCCAATGATCTTGAGCCGGACAAAGAGGTTCCCAGAGCACATACTAGAATGCACAACTTAAGATATAGATCCTCTCCACGTGGATAACAACTTTTCGTATACTTCACACCCGACTTTTTTTTTGATCTTGTTGACCCGTGGCACCTGCTACAGTGCATATTCAGTCAGGTTGCCAACCAACGCAAGTAGAGACCTCGATTTCCACAAAAGAGAGTACGATGAATGGACACGGGATTGGCAACACTCAATGATGAGTGAAAAGTGGTCCTGTTACACCAAAATCCACCTCGAAAAACTTCGGCTGGAAGCTCGAAGCCTGAGGTACTCACTGGAGATGGCAGATAGAAGCCAGCCTCTACGCACCCAAGATTGAACCAACAAAGACACGGGACAGGGTACAAAGTTCGACAGTTGAGAACGACCTGTCCACAACGAGGAGCCAGATCCTGAGAGTGCTTTACTTGAACACTGAAAGGTCCGACATTATACCCCGATATCAGATGCAAGGGACTGCTAAGTGTTCATGGCTAGCACGCCTTTCATCATTCCTCGATCTCTAGATATAATATGCTATACTGTTTCGTATACTTATCTTGCTAGGCATTATGAGCGTGATATGACATCGAGGTACCGTTTCCGAAAATGTAGCTTGACATTACGTTTTATGGAACAGGTGACATGGAAGACATCCGTTTGAATTGATATTTCTATATACGAGAGCATTTCGACTGCTCTATCTCCTGGTATAAGTTATCAGATTCCATCTTTCTGCAATGAGAGCTTCGACATTCGACGACTTTCTTTCAATACTTGACATCCATTTGCTTACACATATCCACAAATTTGGTGCCTGTCGTTTGGCTCTTAGCTAGCAATCTATAACAATACTCTTACTTGCTCGCTCTACATTCTAATTTCTAACTCTTCCTAAATACACATATCGACCGCAAGCAACAATGTCCCGTGTCGATTACTATGGCCCGATAGAGTGCCCATATTGCAACGAAGTCCCCACGAATCGACGAATGGGAATACTGGATTGCACTCATGAAATCTGCGAGACGTGCCTTTGGAACATCCGTGAAACTTTTCGGCCGCGCCGACCTGAAGACAGTCCAAATCCCCCGTGTCCAATATACAGGGCACCCATCGATGTTGACACCATTAAAAAACCGACGCCAATCCCCAATGCAACAGCTGAATCGTCACAGCAGCTGACGCCGGCTCAATGCCGACACCAACGAATGCGTGCCGAGGTAGGGAGACATCTGCACACCTCTCGGGCCCACGTAATGGCGCACGCTATAGCAAACGATTGGAATCCGGCCGCTGACGAACTTGAATCTTTGGGAGTGGCTCCGCGGCCATTGACGGGCCTGCCAGGGCACTCTTGTCCTGCTACAATTCAAGAGCGCATCAGCGCCAACTCACCGCCGATAGCGGTCACCGTTGCATTCAAGAGCATACTGGCGTCATCCGATCTGGCTCATGCTCGTCCTACCAACACCTCGTTTACAACGACACAATTGAACTCTGCCACGCCGCTCGTGCGATGTCGCTGATGCCCCATCATCATTTACTTGTGGATCAATACCAACGATACGCCAAAATCCATGGCAGAACTCCTCTACTGCACGTTGTACCGTGTGAGACAGCCTGTCCCTTCGATGGGCATCTTCTCTCCGTGGCTCAAATTGGAGACTGACGATGGGCCCTTGTAGGATCTGCACTGGCGACTAAGTCTCGCAGAGGTCAGTGTCTCTAAGTTCTTCCCCATCACATCTTCCACGTCCCTAAAGCAATACAGGCTGGAGTCAGACATCGGTCGATCATACATCTGGTGAGCATACGTCACTGAGTTCAAGGTATGTCTTGTGATGTAGCATGGTGGGATAGAGCACAGGTGTGACTGATCAATTGCCGTATCGCTGCTACTAGTCTACACTTCCACGTCCCCAGCCTGTCTGCTTCCTACGGCACCCAATTGTCGGCTTGTATATTGCCTATGAAATACACTTCAACATTCCCGTTCCAAAGGCTGCTATCTTCATCGATGGGATTGTCTTTGATGATGGGGATTTGGTAGCTAGTATGGTTAGTGTCTCTCTTCGTCATGCATACTGTGAGTTCCACTTACACGAAGCCGTAGGAGAAGTGATTTGAATATAGCAGGCGGCCGCCCACCATCTCCACATCGGCTTTGGCCCGGCGGAGAAGCTCGAGATTTCGGCCACGTTTGAGTTGGATCCGGTCAGGTCAATATCTCTGCTACGCGAATGATGCTTGCATGTCTACACACTCGATAGAGCTTGCCCATGACTGTCAATTCCGTGTCTACCTCAACTCCAGGTGTCGAAGGTGTACCATTTCCCGATTTAGACATGCTTGCGGATGGTTTTAGGGTTTGACTTGTGTATCTGGAATTTGTGGATGGAGGCGATGTAAGAATCTTTGGGGCATAAGCCGGTTGAGTCTTCGAGTGACCAGACTTGAGGACACGTCACGCGGACCCACTGCTTCACCTCAATACCCGTCACGCCTCAATACCCGTCACGCAATCTCGAGTCATGACGGTAGTTGAGGTCTCTCGATGTCGCTGAACATCTCCTTGATATGGGTGGTCTAAGGCCCACGTTACTCATGCACTTACACAATAAAGAACACAACAGTACGTACTGCAAATGAAAATAAATGCAGACAAAATATCAGGTAGGGAACCGGAATGAACCGGTCGACGATGCCACTCATTCATACCCGCAGCGAACATTAGCGTATAGCCTTGACCATGCCAAATCCCCTGACTAAAGTCGCTCGCGTCAACGATGCTTACATTGTTGCTTATAGCAAGCCAAGAGGTTATTGAAGTTGCTCCACTTGCCACAGGTGTCCGCATGATCTGCGTCAGGTATTCGGGGGGAATTGAGGCAAAGCAGAGGCACATTGATAGATGCTCCAAGTTATCCACGGCTTGCCCATGACTGTCAGTCGAGTATTATGTTCAACTATAGTAATCAGCGTTCCCGATTTAGATATATATACATTAATACTTCGAGATTTGGATTGTCTCGTTGGTGTTGAGCGAATTGACAAGGGAAACGATGATGAAGTAGATACTGTGTCCTATGCTTCGCTTATAACAGGCGCTGATTCATCTCAAACACGGCCTCGACGTTGACATCCTCTACCGCGCGAAAGGAGGGATGGATATCATGAACTCAAAAATCAAACTGATCACTCCTGAGGTCCAACGTCAGTAGTTCATCTCTGTGATTTACGATAGCAGTGCCCGTACAAGCAAGCCATAATAGGTAAAAGGGCTACGCGGTAGGTCATTTGTCACTATCGAAAACTCATGACTAGAAATCGTTGTATCGAAATCCCATGTCGCGCATTATAGGATGCACCATTCATGACAAGACTTTAAAATGTAACATTGTAGGAAAGATTTGGGAATTAATCTCAAGTTGTTAAATGAAGGTGCACGGTATCGTGTGTAAGGTCATAGAGAATTAAATGTCCTTGTTAGGATCTTCTCTTGAATTGATCCATCTTTTCCAATGTTCAGCTAATTCTTTCGCCCCCAAATCAAAACACAAACAAAGCTTTCATGCCAAAATCTCCCGTGTTTGTCACAAGATATCTAGCTCGGGGAAAAGGCCATACCCTTGGTATATAACTGGCTGATATGCTCGTCGGGTCCCCAGAACGATCTCACTCTACCCTCTCTCAGACGCCGCTGTACCTGCCTGAAACAAATTTCGAGAAATCTTCGGGGTAGATTTTCGGCTTCTCCTTCTTGCTGAAATGTTTCTTCGGCCGAGAAACAGTTGTCGCAATACAGCAGTACCAGTGTCTTACATAATGGATCTGACTCCGGTAAATGGGACCACGCTTTCGTGATCGCTGGACCAGGGTAAGGTAGCTTCGAAGGTCGTTCTCCTGGAGGTAGTCGTGACCAGCGCCAGAAGTAGACTCTACTCTCTCTGTGCTTGTCCGGGTGAGACTGATCGGCATATACGTTGACCATCATCTTGAGTATGAGATCTCGAATAGCATCGACTTGAAGGTAGTCCGAGAGAATGTAGAGGTCCACAAGTTTGTCAAAACGAGCGTGGAGGTACCATTTGTACTGGCGTAGTCTGTCTATCTCAGTTTCGTACGGCTCACTGGCCTTCGGCAATTCTTCGCCTATATATTGGACTTCCATTTGAAGAGACTTTTCCCACTTCTCGTCATTTGCCTCCAGTCCACGAATATGGCGGGAAGGACTTAAGAAAGATCCAGAATAGAGCCAGCACACGAAGGCCTTGAACACTTCGGGATCTTGTGTGCCAAGTGAAACGGAAGAGGTGGATGTTTCGACAAAGCCATCTGAGAATGCCGCTTCAAAGAAGGCCGAGCACTTGCAGAGTAATGGTTTGTAAATCTGAAAAGCTCGCGACTCTGGCCCAACAGATACTGTAACAATGTCATCGTAGAGAAAACTGCGACACGTGAGCATACATCACTTCAGCCAATAATAAACGGTGAGCTGTCCTACAATTTCTCTATGAAGTAGTCGGTGGCTCCAATTTTGCTCATAGTGGAGGGAGGTTTGCTTGGCTGCATTTGTTTCTGGTCCTCTGAGTCGTCGTCCATGTTGCTTCGATGTCCCAGCTTTCTTGAGGAAGTTTCCTATGTATACATAGATGAACCTGGGAAGAAAGCATGAATGTTTGGTTATTTTATATGCTGTTCATTGCTCAAAGCGCGAAGGATTAAATTGTTGAACCATCATGTCTATACTTCAACTCTTTTTAGGACGAGTCACAGGCACGAGTCTAACGACAAAAACTTCTGCCGAGATTAGGTCAGCACAAAAAAGGTTCAAGTCCATGGCAGTAAGGAGTCATCAGAATTTCATTGACACTTCTGTATCTGCGTCACAAATCTGTAGAGCAAGGGAGATCCTTAGGACAGGGATAATTATCCCCGCCTGAGTCCTGGAAGACCTAAGAAATGGTGTAGAATAATCCTCTTTACATCAGCGTACAAATCAATGTTTTCTTTGTTACGGAGATGGTACTTGACGTAGATTCTTTGACAGAGAACGGAAATTGTAAATATAACGCCATTGCGTAATGACTTATGTGTCAATCGTGGATAAGCTCAATTGGTAGACTCATGACGAGTGTATTCATAGAAAATGACACATGAAACTATATAGAGAAATGTAGAACGGCTTGGTGCTTTTGAAATTTCACCAAATGCCCAACTTCTCAGCACTGATGCTTAGCTGCTGTTTTGCTGATCGAATATCCTGTGCTCAGCGATATGATATTAGTCAGTGTCATTACACTGTTTCGATAGACGTCTGGTTGTTTCCAGGTAATTCGAGCTTCCCTCGTGACCATGAGGTGGGTAGCTGGCCTGGGAAATGAGGGGGAGTCTATTATAGGAGAATCACTTATTAGGTACACGGATTCCGGCCGGTTTTGTTCTTCTGATACCAGAAGTCCGTATATCGGCCTTAAAACGCAGTGACGTGACGTGAACGATTGACGAGACATGGATAGAATGTTAATCCAAAACAGGGCAGGCTAATACAATCAGTATCGGTCTCGCACTATTGGAGGGTACAGCATCCGTCAAGAGGAACAATTGCCATATTGAAAAATGTCAGTAGTCACTTGCTTTATTATCTAATGCTTGATACTGTCCTACAAAAAGAATTTGATGCTTGATCTATCTACTACAATAGGTTCACCGAAATCCGGACATCCGAGAACGACTCCTGAATGCCCTTGGCAAGTAACTTAGAGGAAGCATCTGTCTAGCTCATGCTTGGACCACGTGAGCCTCGGTGTAGTGGATTAATTTCCTTCAAGTCGATGGTAGCTGCCTCGGCTTCTTTGAAATCTGACTGACAAGCTTTTCTGAAAAATTCCGAGCTGGTATAGAACACTAGGCGGTGGACCCTCCACTTCATTCCTTCGCAAACGATGACCGGACCATGGTAGTTACCAGTCTCCAAGGCGTGTGACAGGCGGTAGCCGTAGTGACTGGTGCCCATTGGCAGCTAACTTGTCCTGAGGATTGGAACTTATGGCTTGGTGTAAGGAAGCTCCCGACATGGCTACTATGTAGCACGCATGCAATGAGCGTCAGCAATCTCTATGGCACCTCGCCGGCGCCACTGGCAGCGAGGGCGTTGCCTTTTCTTTGGTGGGGATCTGTCACGGTTTTGCCGCTGGAGAACGTTGTTTTCTCACATCGTCAACAGTGAATAGGTCAGAACTCAGCAATTCAGTGCATCTGATTGGTGCATTTGGAACCTAGGAACGAGCTTCTCCCCCCAAAATTCTAGATTATCGCCAGTTTGTATGTCATCCCGCTGGAGATCATCTAGTTCTGCGGAGAACCATGCATGGGCGCCGCTACGGCATAGGTGGATGTCGGATCATAAGCAGGCCAACTGTGCATAGCCTTTCGTTCTGCCTGAGTCTTTGGCGGAGGCGACGAAGAGGTGAACATCGCGATACTAAGTATCTCCGCTGACCTGCACGAAATCGCTCTTGTCGTAGATGGCATCTGATACGTAAGGGTCGATGTAGCCGATATCACTAAGCTTGAATGTGATGCTGACATTGCAGTCACCACTAGGGTAATAACGGAGTCGAAATTGAGCTCGTGTATGTTGAAGGGGGGTGGGAGAACGTTCACGGGGATCCTATTCCACCGATCGCAATCTACGTGATTGCCTGATGTCAACTCTCGGAAACACAAGAAGGAACTCTGGTCAAAAAAGACTTCATGGAGGTCGTAAAAAGTTATAGAGAATCTGCCGTGGACCTCATCGATATCTGGGGGGTTGCCAGTGGGCAAGAGAAGCTTACATTGAGCTCTGGGGTCCATGTCACTTCGTGCTTCGGGCATGTCGGCAACGTTATATGCCCCTATTGTAACCGCGGGATGATATACTCCTTCACATAGACGATTCTACGGACAGGAAACTCGCAAGCATTACTATTAGTGATTTCGATACTGCCCCTAATCCCTCGTCGGCTCGAAAGAATCGAAATCGTACAAGCCCCAGAAAAGGTTGTTGGGGCTGCTCCGCTTGGCTAGAAGTTTCGGGGCGCTCGCTCGATGTATCGTCGTTGATAAATCTGGTCATGGCTTGCGCGAAGGAAGATGAAAGTTCTTTGACCTGGTCGCTAACATCTTCCACGGCTTGCCATGCACGTATGGCGCCATCGATCAAGAATTTACTTTGGCTGCGAAACGAGAAGGAAAATATTCATGTCTTGGTGCAAAGTCCACTTTCTTCCTCACATTTGCAATCGTGAACATTACGGAGGCGTGTGTATTCGCCATGTCCGAAGACTCTTGAAAGCATGTACCCTTGCTCATCTCGCCATTCCACTACTGTTGGATACGCCTTGCCAGGGGACCTCACCGAGACCCCAAAAGGCTGAGAAGCAAGGTGGTCTAACTGAACGAGTCAATTGACTAAATAAAATAAGGTCTGGACATCTTAGCAGTCCGGATTTGATTAGATAACGCTTCGAATGTCCCATCCATTCTGAAAAAGCGGAAGTGGACAAATTCCAAGATTGATCCATGTGGTTTCACGCGCTGGCTCGTAGGTGCAGGGCATGGAGGCTCTATTGATTCATCGTTCTCGACTGCCTCAGTCATAGCTGTCACTAGGGAAGTAGCTTGTTGTTTATACACATTGTGTATGTCTGCCTTACCTAGCCATGCATACTTGGCAGCATCCACGAGCATTTCGCTGCGGCTGCGGAAACCATATGGAATCTGTTTCGTTTTAGCTACAGTGCACTGAGAAGGGTATCGTAGAGACTTGCAACATAGCAATCTTCTTGCAGGAGGTGCAAGGTTTTTCAGCTCCCTTTGGTCCGTTGCAAGTATGGACATGACGAAGGCGGTCATAGTCGCCCTGTGCGTAGATCTTTTTGAAGCATTGTACGCACGGCAGAGACCTTGTGTCTATTAGCTCCATCTACTGGAACGAACATACAACCCACATGCTGAGATCCCGAGGCTAGAATCTAAAGATGATGATGACACGTTCGTAGATGGATTGCTTCTGAGTAAGGAGTTGAATGTCACAATGTGCTGTGTGAGGGAGCTGTGAGAGGGAGTTGTAAGAGCGAGTTGTGAGAGGGAAGATCTAATTCAACGGTCCATGATCTATTCATGGGCCCTTCACCATTTCCAACTGTAGCCATTTCCTTCACTCGACTCTGAAAGTTGTATTCTTTGGATGTAGACGCACAGGTGCGACTGACTATTAGTCGATTCGGAAGAACCATGATCTCACTTTGAAATGAAGCTCTGATTAATTTCTGAATTCACGGATTCCACGACTGATCTTGAAAGCGTCCTGAGTCTTTGAATAGATCAACATTGTGAATATCAGATCAAAGTCTTTCCTGAGATGAGCTGTGTTGATGATCGAGAACGTAGCATTTTCCCAGCCTCACAACCTGACAAATCATCGTTGCTGCCTCTGCTGACGGAGGAGTCGCTAGATTTGCTGCTGTTGCGGTCGCGAAGGGTCTGACTGTAATGCCGTATCGGACGGCTTGTGGTGTTAGGAATACATGGATTCCCAAAGGCCGAAGTGAGGCCAAGATTGCTATGGTGGCTGGGGGAAACTTACGCTCTGTCGCTAGAATGCAATCCCTATAAATCCGTCAGCAGCCTGCATCACTGAACAGATTGTCTTTGTATCACCTCGAAAAGTGACTGAGAGAGAGATGGCCAGAAGCTGAACTCGAAAAGCCACGATTGAGAAGATTGGACCGTTAGGTGTTGCAACGGTAGAGCTTGAGAATCTCTGCTGGCCTGCCCAAGCTAATTTTGAAATCTAACGGAATGCACTCCAGCGGAACGACCAGCATGCTGATCGATTGAAGATGTAAAGACCACATTCGAGCATCCCGGGGTGAAGCCATGCTTTGCTCGCTATCCTACCAGGTTCAGCCAGGTAGATCGATTCTTTGGCAAAACGTTTTCCTATCGCTGATCGACTAAATGTAGTAGACCCAGGTAGTTCCTTGGTGGGTTGGCTGTTTCTGCACGCCCGTAGTGTTGAGATCGTCTCCTTCAGCGAGCTTGCAGTCACTATATTGAGCCCATATCGGTGGTTGCTTAATTGCCATGCATTTGGTAAGCGCCATCTCGCTATGGAAGGCACCCGGCAGCAGTCGAGTTCGATGGTCATTCGTGTAATCTCATGATGAGTGACACTTTTGACAAAGAAATCAGAGTCGTTGAAGTTGATCCCAATATAATTGGTTCTTTGACGTCAGCACTTACCTGTCACTCGAGAAGTCGGTATATCGACAAAAGCCCGAGACTCCTCTTGGGAATGGATTGAGACGATGTGGTTTCTTATAGTATTCGTTCCAGGGGCTGTAGTATCGACACCTCTTTTTCTCCTCCAAATATGATGCCAATACGTAGGAGCCCAAAAAGGCGATCTGTGGAGCGTTTCATAACCACAACAGTCAGTCCACCAGCACCTCGACCTCTTTCTAGTATGTTAATGTCCCTCATGTCTAATCTATACGGGACCAGATGGCTCATCACATAAAGTATTCGAGGTTCCACATGATGCAGTACGCCATTTAGCTTACTAGATCATGCGAAAATTGAATATCAATACACGACAGTACCCTTGCTGAGTCTGAGATGGTATTACATTAATATCATAATACGTAATGCGTGATAAGCTAGAAGTCATCTGCCAGACTATCTTACCTAGCCTAAAATTTTTCCATCAAATTCTTCCGATACGTCCACATGCGGGCCCTTTTCCCGTAAATGTACATAGGAATTGTCGTCAATAGGCATGCCAGCTGAATACCTCCAATGGTTTGAAAGACTTTCTTGGATCCATCGGCCTCAAGCCAGTGGTTGAAGAACAGGGAGAACACTAAACCATGGAAGATATTCTTCGAAAAATTCAACGTGACCAAGCCTTCTCCGGCGTACATTCGGTAGGAGTCAACCGCAAAAGTTATGGCAGTCGTGGAGCCTAAGGAGCTCCCAAAGCTGATGACGCCAAAGAATATTGTGGGGACGATCCAGTGGTCCTTTTCTGCAGCGCTCCAACCAAAACCCATAAGACCAATGATCGTCGAAAGCGCGACGGGAATAGCCATCACCAAACGAAATTCAGGCTCATAGACACCTCCATTCTTGCGACTCATAGCTCGGACAATTAGGTCGCTAAACTTGCCGGCCACGGCTGTCCCAAGGATGCCCCCAATAAAGGCAGAAATGTAGACCAATCCAACTGAGAGGGGCGAGAAATTGTAGACATCGCTACGATAGATTTCAGAGACCGTTTCCGAAAGAACAATCAACCATCCAATACTCAAAGAGTAGACAAGAGAACTCCAGAGGATTGCAGGATAAGCGAATAGGATGAAAGGTCGTAGCGCCACCAAGAACCAATTCTCATGACGCAGTTGCCCGTTCCAAGGCTTCAAGGTCTGCAGAAAAGTCTTCGGTGGTTGAGTTCGAAGTTGGTTGGTGTATCGCTGCGCTTGTGCAATCTGCATCTTTTCATTAATATTTGCTGACGCGGGAATTGTCTCCGCTGGCGGCGGTTGGGCGATGGTCGATGATGACTTCCGGCGTTCAATCTTTGCTTCGTCAAGCTCTTCCGCTGGAGAAGAGCCAACCAATTGGCCTGGATAAGGTGTTGGCTTCCTTCCCTCGCTGGCGTTGGCGTCTGAGTTGAGGGGCTCGGACAATGTCAGTCTTAACGGGCTTCTGTGTCGACGTGAAAGGTCGTCTTCTCCTGTCTTTATCCTAGTCAGGCTGTCTGCTTTTCCTGATTCATCTACAAATCCGACATGATGAGTTGGCTTTTGCAGTCTCCTCTCAGCGATAGTCGTGGCAGCGGCTTCGTCATTTGTGAATGGAGAAGTAGGAATATTCTTGGCTGCTTCTGCATCAACATCACCAATTAATGATCGTCGGCTCTTCTCTTCATGGTGCGGATGATGAAAGAAGCCAGATATTGACCTGAACGCTGAATGCTGGCTTCTCTCATGTGGACGTGGTGTTCTATCCCAGAAAGTTTCGGGTACGAAGAGAAACATGAGGAAGAAACAAAACCCGACGACAATCGCAACGATCCAGAAAACCCAGCGCCATGAATGCATGCCCTCGATGATTGCCGCGGAAACCAGAGGCACTAGGTTTTTACCACTCAAGAGCAGAAGGGTGTATATACCAATTCGATAAGCTCTTTCATGCAGGAAGTATATTTCGGCAATGGTTGCTGATGGTAGGCATTCGCACGGCGATACGGCAATTCCCATGAATATGCGAGCCACTACGAGTGATGGATAATTCGGCGAGAGGGCACACCAGACGGCGCTGAGGACGAAAAGTATGATGCAGCCAAGGTAGACGGGCCGCTTTCCAAACAGGATTGCCGTTGGTGACATGATGACGCAACCTACTCCCAGTCCTAGCATGTAGAGACCGGTTGTTAGTGCGACTTGAGGAACGGTAACGTCGTAAGTGTCGGCAACGTTATTGAATCCAGCGGCCAGCACGGGCGTCATGCCTCCCCCAAGCATGCAAAAGAAACCAAGAGAGAGCAAGGCTACATCTCTTCGAAGAGTGGGCCAATTAAGTGGGTCATTCAGTGAATCGTCCGGTTGTGGGTCCAATATCATTTTGCCATCCCGTGTTCTCTTCTTCTCTTGCTCGGATCGCGAGGTACCACGACGACGCAACGGCGGCCTCGTAGTTGGAGGCAATGAAGATGGGATTGAGGATGCTGACGTTCTTGCGGGAGTGTTGCGCAAACCCAAAGGCTCATTGTGGTTCTCATTGGACATGAGGAGGATACTGCCTTTAGATAAGGTTAACAACACGTCGACGGTCCCTTCCAAGGACATCCTACCAGGAACTTCATCTGTCTCCTTATCGTTTAAGATACCCATCGACCATTTCACAGGTCTGGCCTTGACAGCCTCAAAACTATCCGGAGAAACGTCCGGCATTGCAGGTTGTTTTTTAGCCGGTGTTGGGGTGGTGAAGAACGACCGCCATCTAGGTCGATCCTCTCGATTTTCACACTTGGTTGTTGAGTCATCTTTGCTCTCATCTAGACGCAAATCTGTAGCTTTTGGACTGGAGGCCATTGTGTTAATTTTGGTAGACTGGAGGGATTAGGGTACGGGCAAGATAGGAAACACCATCAGCCAGACATTGGCGCGATTCCCGAAAGATTATGGGAGTCCGAGAGGACGTGTAGATGGAACATCAATCATTGTTGCGAGCGGGTGCTCAAAGGCTGATACAAGAACGATTAGGAGCGTGGCAGGTGATTTATCGGATCAGCCGACGAGGAACGGAAGCGGTCAGGTAAGACCACGTTGGTGGAATCATTCCCAAACTATTTAGCAGTCGGTGCGCAGGCTCTGCGGTGTCATAGCCATAAGAAGTGCCCATTGTTCGGAGTTTCAAATCCTTTCGGCAACGGAGAACATGGGAGTGGATAAGCTGAGTAATGAGCACGAAATCTGGGGAACTCGTGAAAACCGCTCTCCGCTCTCCGCTAGGGTCTCACATATAACTCCCTCAATCTACGTTCTTGGCGCGCGTCATTGCCGGCGGAGGAATCGGGCTATGTAACAGTTAATTGGCCGGGAGCTTGCGAAGTTCGTTATAGACGCAGCATAATTGGATCAAATGGAGAGGCCATGCTGATAGAGTGAAATTAGACACCTGGATCTTTAATCGATGGCTCTACTGGCCAGCTTCAGCATACAGTAAATATGAAACATCACAGCCTACTTGTTGGTCAACAATGCATTCTTTTCAAAACAACTTCAGCCCATTCTTCTCATTGCCACGACTTTAGCTTTCGCCTTGGTGCGAGATGGGAACATATCGTCGATACAACACAGTATTCCACGTGAATCTACTCTTTTGACATATGGACTATGGACTGAACATATCACGCCGACAACAACTAGGCTCGGGGATAGTAAGAGTCATTATCATGCGCATCGTTACCGTTCTATTCAGGTAGAGTGCTTTCATTGAGGTATCGTTTTCCCGAAGATAGCACATGCATTGATGGGCACGAACACGTGGCCTGTTGGACCATGGGCATAACTTCCTTTACCAAAGAGGATGCCAGCGTGGTTAAATCTCAATTTTGCATTCCCATTGAGAGAATACCTTTCTGTGGACAAGAAGATCTACGCTAGAGAGGCATCACGTGGTCAGAATCCCGGAGTGGACATCCGACAAGGATGTGAGCTCGTTGACTCTCAAGAAAGAAGTCTTTTCCTGTGAGGTCGACAAAGAAACCTGGGCGCTTGCGACAATAATGCAGTATTTCACCTGAAACGTCTCAGAATGTCTTGATTGTGAATATTAATAAGGGTTGGGGTTTGTATTGTCCAGAAGGTAGAAGCGACTTTGGTTGAAATGGCTTGCATTTACCAGGGATTACGCGGCCCGAGAGACGCAGCAAAGTACGGAGAAACGTCATTATCTCGCACCACCTACCAGCAGTATTTGCATTCGACCTCGTGTATTTCTTTCTGCTGCATCGCGTCTTCGTGGTAATGGCTGGCCATCCCCACTTTCCCTTCATTTACCTATCGTTTTCTCGCAAGATTCCCATGCTTCTTTTCAATGTACCATATGTTTACTTCCCCTGATCCGCTTGCGGTTCACCATGACCACGCCAACAGTAGATGAACCTCCATCACCAGACCTCGCTGGAGAGAAGCGGATTCCCTTTTCAGATTGGAACTCCCGTAAACCTTTACTCTCAAAGCGCCAGAAAGTTCTCATCAGTATTATCTCTATATCCTTGCTTGCCATCGCCCTCGGCCTCGGGATTGGCTTAGGTATTGGATTACATGGAACTCATGAACCTACGCCTCAGCAGTTGGTTGTAGATCTAGGCTATGCCAGATATCAAGGATCCAACTCTAGCGGTGTCAATCGCTGGCTTGGGATGCGCTATGCGGCTCCGCCAACGGGTATTTTGCGTTTCGCAGCTCCACAGCCACCAAAAAGACAACAGGGGATCCATTCAGCAACAAAGGTCAGTCTTCATGCCTACCGCAGAGGGTAGAAATAAACTGACCTTGTGTTTAGCATGGCGATAGATGTCTACCTGTGCATGCATCAAACACCAGCAAGCCTGCCTCGTCCAGCTATGGTGAAGATTGCCTCTTCATCGAAGTATACGCACCCGGGAACGCTACCACTGAATCTCTGTTACCTGTATATGTCTATCTTGAAGGGGGCGGATTTGTCGAGAATGACGGATCATACAATGGCGCCCCTCTAATCAAAGCGAGCGGCATGCAAATGATTGTTATCAACCTTAACTATCGTGTCGGACCCTATGGCTTCCTAGCTAGTAATGAAGTCCGTGAAGGAGGTAGTCTCAACAATGGGCTCAAGGATCAGAGACAAGCCTTATTCTGGATCAAGGAGCACATCATCAAGGTAACGCGCCCTATGAAAAGCGCATCGACCTACTTTGCTTACCATCAATCAGTTCGGCGGTAACCCCAACCACATCGTCCTGGGGGGATCCAGCGCGGGAGCAGCTAGTGTTACTCTCCAATTACTGGCTTACGGGGCAAAAGACAGTCCTCCCTTCCATGCCACAGCAGCCGAATCTCAATCCTTCGGCGCCCTTCGCACAGTGGAAGAATCCCAATACCAGTACGATGAGCTCGTGTCCCGCACTAAATGCGATGAGAAAAGTGATACGCTTTCCTGCCTTCGCAGGCTGAGCATCCATGATCTCCAGCCCCAGAACATTGGCACCCCTTTCCCTGACACCACACGATCCCCTTTATTCGCCTATAACCCCACTCTGGACTACGATTTCCTTCCCAGCCAACCCTTCATCCTCTTCTCGACGGGGCAATTCCATAGGCTTCCTGCAATATACGGTGACGCAACGAACGAGGGCACAATCTTCGCTCCCCGCGACCTCTCCACACCCGAAGAATCCACTAATTGGATCCAAGCCCAATTCCCCCTCCTCAACACCACCGAAAAGGAATACCTCACGAAAACATACCCACCTACAGCGGAAGAATGGCCGAGAACTTCCAAATACTGGCGTTCTACCGCAGACGCATACGGCGAACTCCGCTATATTTGTCCGGGCATCTTCCTCAGCAATGTTTACACAAACCACAACGTCAAAGGGAACTGGAACTATCGCTACGCGGTCCTCGACCCAACGGATGAGAAGCACGGGTTAGGCACCCCGCATGTGGCGGAACTAAACGCCATCTGGGGTGCTCCTTTTGGTGCTCCAGCGAGCTACAAGACGAGCAATGCGGATATAATACCTGTGGTGCAGCAGTATTGGATCAGTTTCATCGGGACGTTCGACCCGAATCGGTATCGGTTGGCTGGGACGCCCGAATGGGAAGAGTGGAGTGCCAAGGGTTTTGTGGAAGGAGAAGTCGGACGAAGGAGGATTCTGTTCCAGAACGGGGAGGGGAAGAAGACGGAAATGGAAAGTGTGGATAAGGAGCAGTGGGAACGGTGTAAGGTATTGAGTGGATGGGGGGTTGGGTTAAGGCAGTAATTCTCGAGGACTCTCGGGCATTTAGCGAAGGATGGGAATAGACGGGGGGAAAGCACCGGGAGTTTATAGATCCTTGGTTGTCACACAGATGGCTCTCCTAAGGTGGTGGAATAGCACCTGGGAGTACAATCGGATGGCGTTTACCCATAAATGAAAAACTCAAATGATTCCTGCCATAGCTGCCGTCATATCGATACCGCGAAACAAATTCTTCAGTTTCATCGCCGACCATACCTGAGAGATGTAGTGACCATAAGCTTTTTTCCAACCTGCTGCAAGCGTCCGTCAGCCATTCGTATCTGACCACGCGACGACCCGACCCCACGAGGCCAAGACACCACCAAGGATCCAAGTGCGAGATGACTTGAGTAAGATGACGGATCGACCTTTAGCACGCCTAGTTCCAGATCTCGGTTATGCGCAACCAAAAAGCTTGAACGCTTATCGCCAGCGACCTTCCTAATCAGGCAATGAGCTTGTCAGCTAGCCCTGCTAGCTGTGAGGTCCAATCAGCGCCGTGGTGGAGATATATCCATCCTCTGCAGGCGTGGATGTCCAATCTTGTTTCTCATGAGCGACAATGTCCGCGAAGAAGTTTGAGGAGGTCTCGTCGCCATCACTTGAAGCAACTGACCTCGATGCTGCGCCACTCGGATATCACGACACGGATGTTTTCGGCAGAGAGGAGGATCATCAGGTAGGTGTGTCCTTCGTGAAGACATGTGGGATAATAGCATTGGAAGGGCGTTGAGGTTGATACGTGATTTAGATCCAATACAAGACTCTGTCATGGCCGCTCGTAGCGGTGTTGATGATTGCGGAGATTGTCAGCAATGGGATGCTTTCTCTACCATCCTCGTTGGCTGTTGTTGGGTTGGTGCCAGGCTTGATCCTAATTATTTTCCTCGGATCGTTTGCCCTCTTCACGAGTTGGCTGCTCATAAAGTTCAAAATGAGGCATCCTGAAGGTAACCCTTTCCTCCAATTCTACCTCTTTTATGAGTTACTCGGCCGACCGGAAAGTAATTTCTTGCTCAATGGTTCTAATGTACCTTTCTTCTGTCTCTTGTAGTCCATAACATGGGTGACGGCGGTTATATTCTTGCCGGGCCCATTGGTCGCGAGGTTCTCTCCTTCGGGACAGTCGTATTCGCCGTCTTCGCCACCGGGGGACAGATACTTGCTGGTCAGATTGCCCTCGGAACCCTAAGTTCGAATAAGCTCTGTACGATGCTGTATACTGGTATCTTCGCCATACCTACGTTGCTATGCTCTTTACCCCGGACTCTTGATCAATTGAGTTGGTTGAGCGTACCAAGTGTCATTTGTATAATCGTTGCAGGAATTGTAGGCATGATTGGTGCCGGCTTGCACCCTATAGACGGTTGGAGGGATCAATTCAGTGTCACTGTGTCGACAGACTTTGTTTCTGCGTTTATTAGCATCACGAACCCTGTATTCGCTTATGCTGGTGAGCAATCTGGGTCCTCAACGCAGCCAGATATGGAAGACTGACAAGCATGGTTTGCAGGCCACTTCATGGTAAAACCCGATCTTTGCCCTCTTTTGCAGCCACTGTAGATGTCGAGGCCTCGAAATTTGGCTCATGTATGTCCTTAGTTCTTTATCCTCATCTCGGAAATGCGTCGACCCAACGATGCAATGAAAGCAGCGTATACGTTGCAGATTTTCGCCACAACCTTCTATGCCGTTTTTGCTGCCGTCACCTACATCTACCTCGGTCCAGATGTTGCTTCTCCGTCCTTCAGTTCGCTACCCCTGAAGTGGTCCAAGGCGGCGTATGGTATCGCGATCCCAAATTTCCTCATCGCAGGCTCGTTGTACTCGCACACGGCTGCCAAATTAATCTTCATCCGGTTCTTCCGGAAGTCACGCCATCTGCATGAACATACTATCTTCGGTTGGAGCATTTGGATATTCTTGGTCGTACTTATGAATTCGGCAGCTTTCGTACTCGCCATCGGAGTGCCGATATTCAACTATCTGATAGGAATTGCGGCGAGCTTGTTTGCAAGTTGGTATACGTATGGTATTGCTGGTGCTTTTTGGCTGTACGATGCTTGGGTATACAAGGGAGGATTTGGAGCGTGGAAGAAGAGGTGGGCGATGTTTGGGCTGAGCTGGCTAACTTTGGCTGCTGGTGCGTTTATATGTGTTGCTGGGATGTACGTGACGATCAAACAAATTGTTGATGCGTATAATAGTGGAGCGGTAAGTGAGCCGTTCAGCTGTGGGTAAGTTACGAAAGAGTATCAGGAGTGGAAACAAGCATCGCAATAACCATAATGTAATGAAAGTGAGTGATGAGCTCTCAGGGTGATAAGAGGTTTTGGATAAGGGTAATAGACTCCTGTAAGCTTGTTGTATTCTACATCCTCGTGCCCTGGTATGAAAGTCGGGGGCCGGGTCGTCGGGTCCCTAAAAGGTCGAGCGTCTGCTTCCTTTTTGCCCGGCTTCGAATCCCAAGGACGCAACATTCTTTTTAATGTTTCTTTTGGACATCTGAACCTCGAGGGCTTCTTTGTAAATATGATCACACCAAAATTATCTAAGTCTACTGTTGCTGGCAGTTCTTTGGAAAAGACTATCAATGAAAGAACCTTACTGCGGATATCGACCTGACGGGATCAAGACCATAGCTGTTACCTTTACTGGATAGCGACGTCCCTCCCGAGCTCACGGCTCTTGCTTACTACATCGCTTCCAGACTTGAAAGGAGAGGAAAAGCATTTACACTTGCAAGGTAACAAGACTACAACTTCTAATAGCGCCCTGCCTCTTTGGAAATGCAATGGACTCAGGCATCACAGCAGGACGGGTATGTTTACATGAGAAATTGTCCGTGCTTTCATGCTGCTTTTGTCATGGAGCTGTGTTACTTGCTGCCTTTACGGATTGAAGTTGCTCCTCTGGCGCTTGGGTACTTTCCAGGTCTTCCGTTGCACGGTCTTATTCCCTCTGAGATATCAATGCTATGAGGCTGTTCATGCACCTCTCTACGAATCACACGTTCTTCCAGTCTGCGCCTTGCTAGTGCCTATTTTCGATCAGTGTCATGCGTACAACGCTATCAGTCACATAACCCGGGACACTGAGTATGCATGTAACTTGCCGCCGGCTTTGCCAGGTATAKTTCAGTCCTAGGAAAGTTCACACGATTTCTTACGTTGCACGATGTAATGTCATAGCCCCGAACAGTCTTGCCGTGTGGGCACATGTTATTCGAACGCCAGCTTGATATCAGCCTATACCTGCCCCTAAAGTGGTTTTCAATCGGGCAGGCTCATTGAGTAAGGCAAACCCCCGGCTGATGGCCGGTTTTTCGATCTTTAGGGCGGTGTCTATCGTACAGGAAACACGTCAGCGAGGGACCCTACTCCCAAACGTCACGCCATTACGGAGCTCCCGTTACACTGCATGATACCGTTGGAATCGCCCAGCTGATGTGATGGTTGTAGCCTATTCATCGACATGGCGATCTACATCAAATCGATACATTGGGATCATTCACTGTCATTTTCCATCTCTCGCCTCTATTGGATCTGGTTTGTACGAATCTTGAAGAAACGTGATGTCGACCTTCTCTCGCACTGGGTCGATGGATGATGGCAAAATGTACCAAGCCGAAGAGTCAAAAGGAGCGCCAGAACTTGCGGCCGACATGCTTCGTAACGACTTGGATGAAAGATCCAGTGGCTGTTTGCATCAAAAAGACGCAACATTCGAGCTCTACATCACCGGCAATGAGTACAACATACTTCAACCGATGATTGCAAGCAATTGCTCCACCTCTGGGCTGTTCATTGGGCCAGTACGAGCGCGCCGCCAGAACGAATTGAGCAGACATCTAGAGGTAATAAAGAAGCATTTTGAGGGATTGGAGAGGATCGAAGACGTGGTGAAGAACACCTTCAAGAATCACCGTTGGGATGCAATGGTAGTGCCAAGCAACCAAAAGTTCCATACTCTTTCTGACCTGTAAGGTAGCTCAATATGACCGAAGCCATCCTGCACTCCAAGCTGGACGATTCCGATCTCCAATATGGCAATGAAAACAATTCACCCCACGATTCAAAAGCGTATGAGACTGCCAGAAAACTTTCTTCGTCAGCAGACAATGCAGTCAAACAGGACGAAGCCGTGGACAAGCAATGGAAAGAGGATTGCAAATCTCTGAATCTGACACTAAAGTCGTTCCCATTAGAGACAATCAAACGGTATCGGCAACTTATTATGATGCTCCCTGACACCGATCCCAAGACCGGGAAAGATCTAAGAGAACTCAGACAAACAGCAACATTTTCCATCAGGACCCTTTGTGCACTATTCGCTGATTCTGTTCTGAATTGTCGTGCAAAATATTGCCTTCAAGTTGCGCATCCGGACTACGCAGGTTCGTAGCGACCATGAAACGCAGTGATGCTTCTATGCTGACAATGTCTAGATGACTGCTTTGAAGGTGCAGGATCCATATCCGATAGCCTTGCCTCTGCGGCGGATAGCCATGACCACATTCCGGAAGCTTAGCAAGCTCGCGATTCCTCGAAAGTAGTGATGATGATGATCATCATTCCAATGGCCTGGTGGGAGATCTTGGTGGGCACGGAATTATAGGGACGTCATGTACAAACACTTAAGTACACATGATTAGTGGCCCCCTATTACTCTTCTCCTCATGACCTGTGATCCGCTTTCATGATTCACTCGTTCTCGTTGTAATAAGCAGTCATCAAGATATTGAGCTGTGCTAATCTCGACTCGTCATTGCCACGGGCTCTGCTGTCGTTTCATTCATAGGTCGATTCCTCGGCTTTCCACCATAGTGTTGTTCATCAGCCCTTTCCCCAACCGACGGTCCACTTCTTGAATTATTTTGTAAATCCAAGTCAAAGCCTGTGCCTTGATCTGAGGAAGCGTGTAGAAGCTGAGAGCTCTTGGCAGAAAAAGCCAAAAAGGGGAATAACAAAAGTACAGGGCCCCCTAGAGAAATGTCTAGTTTTTAATGGTCACCCCTCTTGACGAGTTTCAGTGATGTACCAGGGAAATAGAAACATAAGCCGAGAAGCACCGATTAAAATCGTGTATAGTAGCGCCCTGAATTCGCTGTTCTAGCTAGAAGCTATCCAACAAAGGGGGATGTTGAATCCCTCCAGAATATGGCCAGTAAATCATCCATCTGTCTCCATCATTTTTTAGCGCCAAGATTACAAACTCCATATATAATCCTTAGCGATCTCATTAAAGAGTCTGGCCTTATTCTCCTTCACGAACTTTCCACGTTGGTACATTTCTACAGAAGCCCCATCATGAGTCCCAGCGATGACTGTCATCCAGGTATCCATCCATTTCCAAGCAATCAATCCTCGCACCTGGGGTTTTGTTTCCTCCGGTATTACTGACAGGTTGAAGATATTCAAATCTTTCCTAGCAGCTTCTTTCGTCGCTATAGAGAGTTCGGCGAAATCTCTCTTGAAATTTCGGACGACGTTCCCTAAGTTTTGGTATCTGTCCTCGATTGCCTCGAGATCTGCAAATTTGAGACCTGGGTCTTGGCCCCTGCGGTTACGAGCTGCCTCCTTGATATTCTCATAACCCTCAAAATTGTCGTATACTTTTCTCATTGTTGCGTCGCACGCCAGCTCCGCATTCACTTTCTTTACCACCTATCAAAGTACAATAATTGAGCCATAGGCTACCGCGTGCTTGAGATCCAGAGACATACCACGTCTTGCGCGAACTTGAGCGCCATAGGGTTGGGGATTATGTTGCTGGAAGTTGATTGGAAGTTCAATGGATGTACAAAGATGACTCTGGACACAATTATCTATCACTCGGAATAATATTTGGCGAACGTATGACTAGACGGTTTGTTGATTCTCGAAGATGATGTTCGTGGAAATCGAAATACATCCTTAGGAAGAAGAGAGCCCTTTATGTCCTTCTCTCCATGTGGCCGATGAATGTGCAACAGAGCTGAAAAGATTTGACTAGTGCAGAAGAGCGACTGTATTGCGTCGGCGTCATTGCACAAGCATGGTTGATCCTCCTTCTGCCGGGAAGTAGGACATAAGCAATTTTGTATAACAAATGATGTTGTCCAAAGCGCAGGCCACGTACATGAACGAATCATGCTTATCAGTGACGTGGTCGAATATGTTCTGTCATCAAAAGACCGCGAGAATGCGTAGGATCCGATGGAAGAAGGCTCCGACATTCCGAGCAAGGATATTGAGTGAGATGTTGTACAGATCTGCCTTGTACATCTGTACATCCTTCAGAAAGTATTATGTTTCTATCCTATGCTACCGTACGTGGATAACTGATGAAACCTTACCAGGCTACAAGCGGTCTTACCGCACTGAAGACTCGGAGGAGGAAGATCGGCCGTGGTCGTCGTTTTGTTCCTTGCATGGGACTATGCCGGTGGAGAAACTGAGACGCAACTCTGAGAATTTCCATTCACTAAGAGAAATCTGTTGTTCTATATGAAGAGTCAGCAAGGAAAAGTCTAGGAGCATAGGGTGGACGAGAATCTGGTACCTCAAATCGCGTTGGAAGCACCAATAGTGCTTGACTTTTGGGTTAACCATAAGAGCATCGGCCACGATATGCATTGATATGAGTTTTTGATCTCTGCAACATCCTGTAGCTGCCATTGCTATTATTCCTGACTTGGAAATCAATCAGGGCACTCAAGGGCTGGAGATGCTCTTTCGACAATGATTTTGATCGACCGGTTGATCGTTTCTGCCGGTCCATGGATGCTAATCTTCAACATCTCCTATACTAAACAGAGCCTGCAATTCTGTACCTTAGCATTCGGTATGTCGATTTCAAAGGTCTTGAATTTATTATTTTGTTTGTTTGGAGAGATATGCCTTTGAAATTCTGGGAAGAAGTTGTCTCTTTCACCAGGCCGGCTTGGCACCGTTACTCTAGGGCAAGACTACATGAACTCTGCAACCAACTCCTCCAGAGTTTCCTCAGGAATAGCTTCCTTCAATAGCCCGCACAACGCGTCCCTGTACTCTATCGTAAGCACAGCTTCATCCGGTTGTATTTTCTTGTCATCCATGTCTTCCAACTCCCATGCCATCCGCATCAAGAGTTTACACCGGTAGTATTGAACCATATGGCGCATCGGGCGAACCTCATCCGCTTCGTGGTCTCCTGCCCCGAGCCAAACAGTCACCAGGAATTCCATTATACCGACACGAACAAGATTGATTCTCAATCTTGTGGGCGTTTGCATGACGAACTCTCTCCCATACATGTGCAAGCTTGTTGGCCACCATTCCTCACAGAAGAATCGTCGAAAAGCGTGTTCAAAGTGCGGGCGGCAGGTCTTGAAAGACTTCCCGTATATCCTCTTGATCTCTGCAACCTGTTCTTCACTCAAGCTCCCAATCAATGCGCTCTTTGCCACACTTCGATTATGGGAGAGTTGCTCGCAGAGTGTTTGAAGGCGAGCGTCGATTGTGCGTAGTTCAACGTCCTGGAACAAAGACTTTAGCAATCTTTCGTCCACAACGCTCTCGTCGGAACTACCTACCCATGCATCATAGACCTGCCATGTATACTCAAAAGGTGGCTGTGCGCGCGTAGGCATCTCTGGCCGAGTTTCGTGAGATCGAAAAGAAGACTTTGATCATCAGCATTAGAGGAAGCAAAGAAAGTAGTTTACCAGTATTGACCTGTGTGATAAGATCCTATTTTGGGTATCAGATGGTATCTGTTGCAAACATGAAAGTGAAGCTATAATAGCAAATGTAAGCATTACAGAAGTGATGAATGTTGAGTGATTTGTGTGGATCAGCATTCATCAATTGATTCTGATTTCATTTTCCTTACCATTTTCGAGTCGCGACTTCCTGTCCTGACCAAAAGTTGTTCTTCCACACGATCCGAGCATGAACAGTTGAATTCGATGACGACAAACACGAGCGAAATGAATTCATCATATAATACAAGACCGTGTATCGTCGCATACTCGTGGATTTCGATATAGCACCTAAACATAGTACACCTATTTGAGGGAAGACAGGTTCATGCTTTTCGTTCCTATGGCTCTCTGTTGCGTTTGGGAACGCGTTGACGGTCTTCAGGTACCAGCTGCAAACTCCTCGTGCAGTATACACGTGAAGAGAATTGCGTTAATGGTAGCATTGAACTCATGTGATAACGGCAAACTTTACGCCAGAGACCTTCAATCTACTGTCAGTACTATCAGCATCTTAGCCCCCTGTATAGGTGAACGTTACTCGAAAAGCTACGTGAGCCACCAGGCTACTAAATAAGAGATTCGCGACTATCTTGACAGAGATGGGGCTTGTCACTCCACGGCATCGCTACCGCAACCATGCATACCGATATACCGATTCATAGCCTTCAAGTTGCATCTTGAAGCAAATATCTTACACTATGGTCCGAGTCTGTTCGAGATACCGTCCCGAATGTAACGTTCTGTTGTACTGAAGCTTGTATATGTTATACAGGATCCCTGAGTTATCAAGTTCCGACCTTGTGCAACAGACAGCAATGAGAAAGAATGCCATATATAAATCGTCGAAGTCATCCTTCCATGACTGGGACATTCAAGCCCTATTGCCGTCTTTCAACTACATCTTTATCCAGCTCTGATGGAGAAGCATCCTCTTGCCATAGGGGAAGGTCCTTTCGGCTGGTTGAAAGGCAAAGGGAAGAAACGCAGACCTCCATACCCCTACAAACCACCAAAAGGTGTTCCCGCCGTCAACGATCCAATATTCGAGATTTTCCTTCCCCCAACAGTTCGCATTGCTCGTCTTCCTACAATTCCTCCCAAGCTTCAAACCGCGCTAAACGACACCTTTGCATTTGGCCCCAAGTCGACCAGATTTCTCGTTGGGAGCGCCCGTCAAAGTCGCAGCTACACAGAGCGCCTGATGGGTATTGAAGATGTTGAAAAGGAATACGGAAACCTCCGAAAACGGCTCGTCTGTGAAGGACTTACTGGTTTGCAGCCAAACAAATTTTCTGTCAAGGATCTATGGACCGCACAGGTAATGAATATGTTCAAAATCCTTCTAATCATGATTGACGGCTTTAGATTATTATTGGAACAAGAATTGAGAAGCTCGTGCGTATGCTGGATTGGGCACAGGAGAATGTAGGGGCCCAACCACTCTTCATCCAAGATCTCAGCTGGAGTACTTTCGAGGAGCCGGTTCCTGCTGTGTTACAACATTCCCAACATATTGGAGATAAAGAGCTCCTGGAGCAGCTTACACTGGCGGCAGGGCAAGTTGAAGGGCCCGACAGGATTAGCTTCATGGAAGCTGTCGTCCAATGCTACCGAGATGAAGTGAGGGCTCTTCCAGCTATGTCGGGAGACTACTTCAATGATGACTTTAAGAAATCAGCAGACTTTTCAGATTCCACCATAAAATCGGCGATCAGGTTCACTTTCTGGGGCTCCGATACTAGAAGCTGCCTTACGTTGTCGCACCCGAATCTTTATGGTGGCATTGCAGATGAAACGAAAATTCTTCTGGATAACCGTGTCTTAGAGGTATATCAATCTTCGGAGGATGAATGAAGCAGAATCTGTGTGGGTTTTTGTAGCATGCTGACAAGAATGCTGTTGTTTTGAGCTTACTGGAATTCAACATTCCATGCAGATTTTCGTTGCACTGCCAAGAGAAACAACATCAGAGGACGGAAAAATAGCTAGGAGACAGAAATGAGTCGTGATTCTGAGCTCTTGATGACTATCCGCCTGCTACATTCTTTTTTTGGTGCTGCCTTCTCCGCCGCGTAGTTGTGGTTATGCGGTTCATCCAAGCTTCAATTCTCGACGAAAGAGTTGCTGCAAGTTTCTAGGTAGTCAATGCGTATCCGAAAGCGCTCGAATAAGCTGCAGCTCTGGAATTGACGTGATCCTGGTTCGCTGTGCCCCTTCCTGATACGGTACAAAGCCATTAGCCATCATGGAGGACATCGATGAAGCAATTTCTATGCCACTTTTCCATGCTACCTACGATGCCATATAACTGCTGCTGTTCGACAGTACTTCATCTATGGACCAGATGGAAAACGTCGAAACTTATGCTGGGAAACGAGTCCTGGTGGTAACAGAGTACGAGACAAACATGGCAAGATCATGAAGATACCACATCGTATTATGGACAGCTATTCACTTCCAGCTATCAGCATTCCTAGTCGCATGGTGGATATGTCTGAATATATCGTTGATAGCAAATTCCCTATGTTTACCCAGCGCTAGCTTCCTGTAGCTTGGCTTGCTCCAAAATCACAACCTTATTCCAACATCGCTCAGATTATCCACGATTGAAGTCATTTGCCAATGACCCGCTCCTCCTAGTCTCAGAGTCATGATCGTGATCATTGCGATTTTGTCTGGGCAGCTTTGCCTCGTAGACGTGGCCAGTAACTCAATAATCTGAGAAATGAGACGAGTTATTGAAGCTTCTCCATTGAAATTGCGCGGTAGGCAACGTTGTTGGCTCTGCCATGGGCTCTACCCTTGACGCTTCACCCGGAAGCGGTTGCGAGCATCGCACGTATGAAATCGTTTGCACCGGTATAGTGGAGTACAGCGGAGTAGCGTGAGACTTGGAAACTCCATGGGCTTGTCCCCACACATGCCAGATCTGTTGATCTGCTGGATATCCTGAGCTGCCTGTATCGTCATGCTGGACTTCTGCCTTATGAAATGACGGATCGAAATCGTTAGCTGTAAGCATATATGGAGCTGGCATCTGTGCATATGGAGATCCCTTGGGTAAGTTTGGCGAACTATCATGTCAGTATGAAGAGTGATCTAACCAGTAGACTTAGAATTGACTTACTTCGAGGTGTTTTCAACATTTGGATCTTTATATTCACCATATACACACTGGCTGTAGGAACCAGTGGTTCCTTGCGGCGGAAAGTTCTGATCGACGTCTTTACTTAGCCTTGGATGCAACGGGTGAATAGAGCCTTGCACGCCTGCCGAAGAGAGGCTGCCATTTACTTTATGTGCAGGGTAATTAGTCGTGTCTGGAACTGGGAGGATCGGCGTCCATATCCTGGGTTTGAGTACCAACGCAGTGCCTGGTGCTTCCTCCCTCATCTTGAGTCGGAGATCAAATGCGGGGATTCCTTGCGACTCTTCGTCTGGTAGATACAACTGTCTATGTTGAATACTCTCTACTTGTAGCGAGCACGGCGTTCCCTTGTCGATGCACCGGAGACACGTTGCGTCCCGTGTCCCTCCTTGATTGGTGGATGACGAAGGTCGGCATCTCACTTTTCTTTGGGCACAAAAGGAACATGCTCTCTTCGTTCGGGAACGCGTAAAGGTATTCTTCGCAACTCTTGGTCTCGCTCCTTGCATCAAGTCAGCATGTGAATCAGCTATATAAGGCTACCAGTTTTGACCTTGACGATTGGCACTACCAGCAGATCCGCACTTTGAAACCGCATCCTTAGAACGAGAATACTTCTGCTTCTGCCTCTGTCTCTGCCGATGATGGCCGGCGTTACCCATATACGCCATCTTCTCCGGTGGATGCGAGCTCATTGGAATGTCTTTCACTTGTGCTGTCATGGGTAATGGGATTGTGCCGCTGTCAGAATGTGACCTTCTGATGCCTGTAAACATGGATTGAGTAGTTTCGTTCGCACAATGAACTCTCATGTCTTTTGATTCAAACCCGGTTGGCAGTCCGGACGACTCAAGAGCTTAGGTTACCGTAGATTGACGAGGACAAAAATTAAAATATGAGACAGAATCTGGAGAACGCGGCCTGATGTCTCTTTCTACAAGTTACGTAAGGCACAAGAGAATTCAGGCATCCGTGCTCAACATCGTCCGTTACACCGCTCAAAAAAGCACAACCCTGTTGCGAGCTTCCAACGGTTGGTCAAGCCATAGCCTGGAGCCCAAGCAGCCAATGGCAATAGACTGCAAAGGGAGACCTGCATCCCAGATGACGGGTTCAAAAGCAGCGTGTTGTCGGCCAAAAAGCCATGCATGTGATAACATTTCATGTCCAATCATTGTGTAGACATATCTTGACCTGGATCAGGCTTTCAGCGGTGCAGCTGCCGGGGTTGCAAGCCCCAGAGGTCCACTAGAGTTGATCAAACCATGGTTACCACGAGGTTTCACACATTTAGCGTTTCGAGGGAACGTTGAACGACGGGCATGCCGGATCGCGGCAAGGACCGCCCCGAGACTACTGAGTCGACGGCAAGTGCTTCTTAGTCAAGGGGTCAAAAGAGCTCGAGCGAAGCCGACTGGCGCAAAGAGGCAGAAGCCAGAAGAACATGGTATGCCCTAAGGTCTTCAAGATGTGTTCTCGGTGGCCGAAGAAGTTCAAGTAGACCGCCAAGAATCAATACTATTGTTAAGCTAGGTGAAGCTGCTGCGTTACTTCACTTCATGTAATGAAGCGATTAGTCAAAGAACTGATCAAAGCCGTGTAACTCGAGTCCGGTAGGAGTCAGGAGATTTCTGATTCGCGTTTCAAACAGCCAGCATGCGAGGGTCTCTGACGTATTCTTACCACAGAAGTCGGCATTTACAAGCACACAAACACGAAAACACACTTGGTGTCTGACGAAATCATCTGCGGTACTAAAGCTGATCCAAATACGACGTCCACGACGAATACGGGAAAGCCTGCACGAGTCCTTTCTCTTTACCCCCAGGAGCTTTGTCTATACCAAAATCTGTTGAGATTTCCTGTGTGTGGTAGGAAGTCTTTTCCCATACCATAACTGTGACAATATTCCCACGGCAGGAACGACTATCGGAAGCTACGAACTAGCTTTATCTAGTACAATCAGGCAAATCCCAAATGACTTTCTCGAAGAAACATCACAAATCATGATCTTCATCAGATGTCGAAGAACGCCTTGTTTCAATCCCCAGACTGATATATCTGAGTTCCTTCGGTGTTGGTAGGTCATCAAGTACTAAATTACTCCAAGCTATCACTATATTCGTTGCGAAAGGACAAACATTGTGATGACACCATGGATAGGCCACGAAGGAGTTTTCATCAGATCGGAAATACCTTCTTCATGGGCTCGCACGAAAGAAGCGCTCACAGCAGACGATCGAAACGCTTGAAAGACATGGCGAGCCAAAAGCTTCCAGACTATAATCCTGCAGTTGACCTGGAGAGCCAGGGAACTCAACATTCACCCATGGAAGAACCGAAATCTGAAGATTGCTTTCTCGATACATTGTCTCCTAGCCTTACCAAGATGGTGCCCAAGCGCAAGCGAAGAGAAAAATTTGGAGAAGAGGGAGCTCGAGCGGGTCTATCCGACGCTTCAGATGCGACTGCAGCTAAAATACAACATCAATCCCTCCCGGAAACGGCAGTGAACAAGCGCCCAGCGAAAAGATCATGTTCGGAGCACGGCGTCATTGACCTGATGAGTGACGAGGAGCACGACCAAACACTGACTGAGATCAAGAAAGAGCGATGCCAGACACCATCGCCGTCCGGCGGGTCCACTCTGCCCTCAGATCACCCTCCAACAAAAGATCCCGAATGCTGTGCAGGCCTGCATGAAGATACTAAACTCTCCTTGAGGAAATACGACGCTCGAATCTCAGAGCTCGAAGTGAAGGTGCACCAGCTCTGCGAGACGTACGATAAAGCGGTAGGCGCAAAAGACGTCTCAGATCGCGTCCATGGCGCCTCACAACCTCGACCTTCAGGGAAGCAAGTCAATGTGGCAGACTCTGTGAAAGATTTCATAGGAAACATGGACATTTCACAACCAACAAATGACACGATGACCAAATCTGTCCCAAACAAACCAGCCACTGCCCATCCTACCTCGGTGCAGACACAAGGCGTGGAGGATTCCTTCGGTCAAGTAAACGAGGCAAGAAAGAATTTCACCGCTATGATGCAAAAAATTAGCGATGATCAATGTGTATCTGCAACAGAGAAGGAAGATTTTAGGCTCAGATGGGAAGACAAATTGAGGAGGCTTTTAAGAAAGCATAGGCTGGAGATCCTTGACCTCGCTGGAGATGCTAAAGCCGACATGAGCAAAGATTCACAGAAGACGGCCGAAGAAAGAGAAATACCTCAAAGCAGAGAGTCCTGCCTATCCCATCAATCGGTGGTACTAGACTGCGACGAAGAAGAAAGAGCTGGTGTAGTGGCAGCAGGCGACGAAGCTCGAAATGCCCCGGAGCAGCAGTCAAGTCCAGCTATCGGGGATTCGGAGAAGCAAAGATCGGAAGACAGGTCAGAGAATCCATCGGAATACCTGTCTTTCGAGGAATAGATGATTCATTTCCTTTTGTACGAATATTTTGTTGGATAAGCGCAGGCAGAGAAAAGGATTGTCCAGCTGGGTAATTGTAGAGGACAAACACAGACTAGGGAATCAAATCAGGTTATCATTCGTTCTCATGCTTGTTTGATCAATGGATGCTTTTGTTACCGGTGATTTCTAAATGCTTCCAGGAGACCCCTTTGTTCTTCCCTAACCAGAACAGGCTAGCTGTCCATCGTAGTCTCTTGGCGATCCAAGAAAACATATCGTGTTCCAAAACGCAAAAGGCAAATTATATTTGCCAATTGCATCAAATTGACTCATCAGCAACATAGCACAACGGAAGCGCGCCGGGCTCATAACCCGGAGGTCGAAGGATCAAAACCTTCTGTTGCTAAGGCTTTTTTGCCTTTTGTGGTCAGACTGAGACCTGGAATTTGATTTTGCCGTGACGGAATTTCGATTCATTTTCTATCTACACCATCCTAACTTTATAGACACTGTGAAGCATTGATTGGATTCCCTAGATTGACATCCTACACCTGATCCTGATTACCTTACAAATTTTCCAAGGCGAAGCCTACCTGGGCTTCCCTGTGCACATTTTCTATGATACCGTGCCTCAAATATACTTAACCGTGCCAAAGCAGAAATTGGCTGCCCCAGATAGCCCTTTAGTAGCAAGTACTCGGCTAAACGACAATGATCCTCTCATTCTTTGCCACGGAAAGCTGTTATCCTATCACTTGCTCTAAATAGACAAAACCAGCCATCAATTATAGCACCTTCCGGCTCTTGAATGGCGAAAGATTCTGCTATATCTTTCATCACACGGTGGAAAGGATACTTCTGCAGCAGAGCGACATAAATGCGGGCAACGGATCGATCGAGGATAAAGGGGGGCCGACAGTGCACCTGAGCCACTCGTGCTACCATTCCTACAGGCAAAATGTCCATCTCTTCGAATCGTACTTTTCCCGGGAAGCCGAAGGTGGGAGATCGTCGAAGCTGGTCAAGACATGACTTTCTCACTACCAACTCCCAGATACCCTGCCTGACTGGAAAGATTATCGGCACATTTGTCTTGTCCATGATTGGAGTACGTATTGAAGACGAATAGATCTGGTGAATTGAGATCTCGGGATCGACATGTAGGTGCACAATTTGGAACTCCTGCAAATGCTGGACGGATCGGCTGGGGCGAAACGCTCGCTGGAGGAGATGGTGCTGAAGTACCACCATTGTTCTTGAGAATTGGGTGCTCAATGCAGCGATGTCGCTGAGGAAATACCGCGCAGTGACGGGTATCTTTGGAAGGTCGGCGTACGACGGTCCAGTCCCCAACTCACAGTCGACCAGGGTGGAAGCTCGAGATATACCCTTTAGCAGCCGTCAGCCTCTTTTAAAGTATCCCGCTGTCCATCTGCGCGACTTACTGATCCCCACTCTTTCCGATCGTAGTGCTCGTCGAGACGCTTCTGGTATGGTGTAATTTCGAAGGGATTCGCTCGTACAAGAGCCGTCGTGTCTTGACGCAACATCACGTATGTTGAGGCGAACACATCGGCCGGGTCAGGTATTGGGCGGGCCCTGAGAGCCTGAGAGATTGTCAACATCTAAGTGCGTTGCAGACCGAGTTGCTTACTACTGTGTAAACCATTTGGTAGATTGCAAATAGCAACGCAAGACGTAGCCCAAGAGACATGCACTCGCTCAGAGGCACAGGAAAGACGGCGAGTACTTGCAGCAACAGCGTTTCCTACAACGGAGTAAAGGTGTGGTGAGTGGAAACAATGGATCCGAGTGAGTGGAATTTCGGAATGTGGAGTTCCCTTACTTCCCTCGTCCATCACCTCCTTGTTTCAGGATCTACAAAAATCTGCTTCACAGCGAAGGGATAGCCATTGAAAGCCTATAGGTATTCTATTGACAATGTGTTTTAAAATTAGGATATACAAAATGTGACAGTGCAAAGCACTCGCGGATGTGAATTGTGGAAGGAGCCACCAGCTACAGTCCTTGCCCGCGTCGATCAGCCACCAATGAACCTCCTTCAGTACTCAAACAAAGGTCATCAATACACCTAGCTTTTGTCTGATAGGCTGGAGAAGTAATTCTTTTGTCCAATCGGATCATGTACTGTCATTCGTTTCGCGATCTTCCAAAGGTCCATCATCGCAAGCACAGGTGCCATCGTCGATGTAGCAAAGAATATTGTCTCTGGCTGCAGGCTGTAGAGAGCATCTTTGTTCGACTAGGAGTGCTCCTCTCTTTGTCGATGTAGCGGGGGCAATCAAAGAAAAGTTCGAACCAATCGTGGAAGATATGAATATCAAAACATAACTAAAGTTTGAGCCCACTCGATACTTTCACTTATGATATTCAATTCCGACCAAATACAGCGTGGGMGTCAAAAAAGCACTAGAGAAGCGGTTTTGCCCCCTTTGCAGATCTTGATTCCTGTCAGTAACCTTAGGACGTTGAGCCATGACGGCGCTAATGAGCCATATGTTGGGACCAATGCTTCGGAAATCATAAGCCCAGCCGGTTTAATTTCTATAGTATGAGTTCAAAAGAAAGGGGGAATCGCTGAGACCCCGAAAAATTGGCCTCTCAGGCTGGGGATCCCCACAACATCGCTTTGATCCCGGAACCCAGTCCAACTCCACAGAAGCCACCTGCTGTGATACTGTGATAGGCATCAGGAAACATCGACCCATCCAAAGGCAGTTCTTGACGGTCTAGCCTTGCGCAGGTTGAACGGCATTGGGCTCGGGGAACGCTAACATAGTGTACCATGGAATAGCAGCTGCATGACATACACCCGTTACTCAACATCCTGCGGCAGGATCGGCATGGAGTCTGGGAGTAGTAGAGCATGCATCCCATCTGTCCAGTCGGGAATCATCCTGAGGGCTTCAAAACGGCGGCTCGAGACACATAAAGCGGCGTGCTTTCCTACCTTGGCGAGTCATGTTTGTCATCGGGCTATTCTTATGCTATCTCGTGTTTCTGGTTCCCCGCCATGACTCAGGGGCTATACGTCGATCAGGGAGCAACGTGAAGTGGCCCGATGCCGTCGGTCTTCCGTAAAGATCCGGTGAGATTTGTCATTCCATTCGAAATGCTGCGGTGGAACCATTTCTTATTCTTTGTATGCTGTTTGGACTCAACGGACCCGATGACAGATTCGGGTGCTCCTCCTAAATTAATTAAGGGTCGTACTCATACATGGATGATCCTGTCGAGGATATGTGAGGCCAGCCTTCCAAGATGTTCTTTACAGACCGAGAGATCAGTACGGGAAAGCAGCTAGTAAGTACTAAGATCTGCCTACCACAGGGAACGCCATATCAGCCAAATGTCAGTCAAGTGATTTGTGGCCGTACAGAAGGGAATTCAGTGGTGGATTCACCATGTAAAATGAGTAAGCCTATCGCTACACGATTTTATCAAAAGGCAAAGCAATCAATCTAAGAGCAAAGCTGTTTACCACAGAGCTAAGGCTTTGGAGTCAAATATGTTTGATATCTCTTCCGATATCGTTCCTACATCTTCAGACCCCATGTAATTATTGATGAAATCTACTAAGAGCTTCTAATTCTCTCAGCAATATGGACACTGAAATGCGGGAATCTCTTATGCTGAGCAACAATGATAGCTGTCATACATGCTCCGCACGGCCTGCTTCACCGACCAGGATGTTCCGAAGCGCCCGAGTTTCTCATTCAGCTCCGGCACGCCAACGGCGCTTTGCAGCTCGAATGGATTATGTACGGAGTATATTTTGAGCTGCAGCGTAAAATTGTACAACGACGATCAGAATTCTACTGACACTGTCACTATCACTATCACCGTCAAAGATTTCTTGTGATACATGAGAAAGCATATAAGAAAGCTTTGATTTTCCTTCAAAGCCTTTGCAATGTGCAGTTTCATCGACATATCGTTCTCTCTAGCAATATTGTACTTCTGTCTAGAAACAAATACTATATACAACTCCCATCAAGGTACGTGGAAGCAGTTCTTCAATCTTCTAGTGCCACGGATGGATATATCTTCCAAATGCACGCAAAGCCTTAACTGACAAGTGGAAGCTTCAATCAATTCACAAGCATCAAGCCTGTACCATTGAAAGCATGGCCAGCAGCGCAAACATTACGCCAGCCGATCCAGTGGATCTAACAAATCCCACGCCAGACGCACCGGCCAATCTCCATGCAGACGACAAAGTAGCACTTGATGCCTTCTATGCTGGGATTGATCGGCTTAATTACTCAGCATACAATAGTTTGAGGAAAGAATTGCATGATAATGTCTGTCCCAAGATGATACCCCGAATTCGCGACCTTCAAATACACCATGGGTTGCATGATAATACGCCAATGCCAGACGTGGAACACGCTCTTTGGGATAGTCAGGTGGACGCGATCATGATCTTTTGGCTCAAAGAACCCAAGACGGCTGCCAATCGACCTGCGCTCTCTGTTCGTGAGCAGGCGAAGCAATTGTACGAGTATCGTTGGAGACTTCGAGTTTGGGCAACTACCAAAGGTTCAATGCCACATTTTGTCGACGAATATATGAGAGGAAAAAGGATGCCGGGGCGGAAGAGGGACACCGCGCCTCAACATGTTGTCGGTCCAGCGCCCCAGTGATCCGTCGGAGACATGGCTACAGGGGCGACTTCTTGTGTTGGCTATTCAGGATATAATCGATTAGATCGTTAGGCTTTCTTGGATACTTTAGAAGATTCAACTCTTCATGACCATTGATCTCCTATTCTTGCTACCATTATTGTGGTTTGGAATTCAGATTGTGCATAGGCAGGCAGATTGCGTCCCTGATCCAGATTAATGTGAAAGAATAACACCAAAAACGTTGATTTATGGATCGTGCTATCAGAGTATATTCTCAGGTAGGACATTAATGGCGAGTATGTTCTAATGACGTAGACCCAAAATACCAAGTACTCGAGCTTAACACTGCTGATGTTCCTACCTTATTGCATTTTGAGGCACTGTGTCCGATGTTCCTTACTGAATGCAATTGGTACCTTTTTAGCCTACGCAAAAGGATGCTTTTCTTCCCGCTTTCGTTTTTTTCCCTTTCACCATCGATTGAGCTACTTCTACTAGCAGAAACGAGCCACCCAATCAAGACTTTGTATTGTTCGAGATACGATGTTTCATGTTTACTATCTTCTCTACGACTTGGAAATGTATTGCTATCTTCGAGAGTGACCCTCTATGTCCATCCGCCTTCAGATAAGCTGATCACTGATTCTTGGTCGGACGGCCTCAAATACAGTCATCAAGTTACAACAGCAGTGTCACAGTACAGATCATGTGGTTCAAATAATGAGAAATGTGGTCATGTCGTTAGTATGAATATCGTCAGTCTCATCCGCCCTTAGTATCTATCACACTGAAGTGAAACCTAACCCACGCCCCCAAGCTACCATCGACCATCAGCTCCAACACACGTCACAGTCCAATCTTGAACCCCATTCTTCTCAATTCCCCGGCAGCTCGGATCTGATACTTCCTCAAATGCTCCCGAACATGCCAAACCCTCACCCTCCTCTCGTACTCCACCTTCGCCCTCCACTCCACCTCCCAGCTCGACCTCACAAACATTCCAATCTCCACACACTCCCGCATACCAATATGATATCCCCATGCCTCCTCGTTCACCACCGAAATCCACTCATGAAGCACCTTCTGGATATGTTCGTAGAGGATCTCTTTGTGGAAGATGCTCTGGTTGTTGGGATCGTCGCGCGTCTTGCAGAATTCTTGAAGAGGCTGGAGGAGGTATGCAGGCCAAAGACGCTGCCAGACGATGGAGAAGGAGGCATAATCAGCGTCGATTTTGACTTTGTCGTTGCGGAGGAGGAAGCGCGGGTGAGCGTAGTGGGGAACTCGTGGTTCGGGCGGTGAGGGTGGGTCAATCCGGAACATGGTGTGAGATGAGCACGAGTTGGATAGTCGATGTAACGATAATGAGGTGCTAGGTAGTTATACCAGAGCTAGATATAGACTGCTTCGTGGTGATAATCATCCGCTGCGGGTTCGAACGATTTGGAATACCGTTTACTGAAGACGTTACCAGTGCTCTTCGAAGGAACAGATCAGCAACTTCAAAAGATGGACGTACATAGAAATGGTTATGCTTTGATAGCATCTGCACTTCAGTGGATGAATTGATAAAGGCGAAGTGTCAATGTGCCTGGTTGAGAAGGCGTTTTCATTCTTGGAAATCGTGCCCTTCATTGCTTGGTGAAGAAATTTTGTCTCTTTCTAAGCAGGTGCGACACCTACCTTTTGTCTATATCACGGGAACGCTCAGAATCACAAAGAATTTATGCTTGAGCCGTTCGATATACTCCAAGCAATCTTAGTTCTCTAAACACAGGAAATCAATGAGGTGAAAGGTGTTCTAGATGCTACGCAAGAAACAGCGCATAAATAACATAGTCAACAGCTCACAAACATTG
This sequence comes from Opeltia flavorubescens, assembly GCA_000442125.1. Taxonomy (NCBI): domain Eukaryota; kingdom Fungi; phylum Ascomycota; class Lecanoromycetes; order Teloschistales; family Teloschistaceae; genus Opeltia; species Opeltia flavorubescens. Next base: position 744,389 of record KE546974.1, read on the forward strand.
TATAGCGACGCGTCGCGGACCCGACATCACAAAGGATCTTGCTGAAATCAACAATGCATCCAAATTGAACGCTTGCCATTGTGCGCAAGAGGCTCCCTCGAGTTATTTGTTCACTGATTTCCGTGCTTGACTCCTGGTGGAAAGGAAGACTTCTTCACACCTATTGAGAGCTGGGTACAGACCATGGTAGACCAGGTACCTCTGGGATATCACAAGTATCGAAGTCTTGGAGTAATCTTCTAGTTTGACTGTCCCCGTTGTATATTGGTTTGCTCTTCGAAGGACCGATCGCTGGAACAGTGGTTTCGACGAACTCTTGATTCAGCTCGGCGGTGGATGAAATCAGGTTGTGCTCCAAGTGTGGCTCCAAGAGAAAAGGAAAGCCCTGGCTCATTTTGTTGTACGACTCTTCGTCGATACTCGCAAACTCGTCTGCATCATCTATAGTTGAGGGTGTAGACGAGCGAATCCGACCCTGATTGTGACCGTCACCACGAAAAATGCTATTTCTGTGGACCCTCTCACTGTCCAGCTTCGATTGAGCGCTATCGACTTGGCATGAAGGATCACAGCCGCTCTCAATTGTCTCGGATAGCGTTTGCTCTTGACCTTCTGGCACATACCAGGTCCCTGGATTACCAGCTAAGCTGTCATCGTCGAAACGGCGGTTGATACCTGTATCAGAGCTTGCCTGCGGTGTCTCAATGGTTCGACTTTTGTCTTCAGTTGCTGCAGGATTCTTTCTTCGTCTTTTGCACTGGCGCTGTGTGAGAAGTGCACTCTCGAATTGGTTGTTCAGCGTCGAGGCGCCAACGACGCATTCTTCATTCTCCGAGCGGGTTCGTTTTTTTCTTACATCTTCTGCGGATACTGATAGGTCTTTCATCGTCGCTACATAGACACCTTGAACTGGTGAGAAGAGCATAGCAATCAGCTCTCTGCTAGCTTGATCATCGGTCGTGTTAGCCAATAATTCAAAAGCGCGTGCGATCCGCCAAGAGGGAGTTTCTCCATCTTGATCGGGAGATGCTCCTTCACTTTGTATTAGAGAGATGAAGCGCTCTCCTACCGCAGCTGAACCTACTGGATATGAAATGAACCTGAGCGTTCACAACCCTAGAGCCTTGATTCGCTATGCCAGCTCGTCTGTAATGGGTTCGCTCGTGGGATGTCAGACCGTGGAGGCTGCCGAAGGAGCGATCACATTGAAAACAATGTTTGCGCTCCAAGATCATCTTCAAGGCTCTATGTCCAGCTCCTTTGGATGTCCGTAGATGGCCGTGGTAAAGGTTTGGTTTAGAGAAGTACCTGTTACAGTTTTCGGCCGGACAGGCATATGGATGCTCTTCGGTCGGAGCGTTGGGTGTATAGAAGATACCGAGCTTAGCTTCGAGATGATTAACCCGCGCTTCAATCGATTCGATAGTTGCGTTCAAAGGTGTCAGATCAGTCAGATCTGATGGCGTCGGTTCGGTATGAAGCCCTTCGACGACACAAAGTCGTGCGTCGATGGCTTCGACACGCGTCCACTGCTTAAGAAGTTGGCGGTGCAAATCAAAGTTCGCCATCTTCCCGTCATTCATGATTTTGCGAGTCCTGCGTGTGGTGGTACTGTTGGACATTGTGAGAGACTCTTTATGGTATACAAGACAGAATTTGAAGCATTCGATAAGCAATGAAGTAATATGCTTCGCTATGAAGGGGTAGGCAGAGATGTTGGGGAGTAGGTTTATTTATGCAACTAGTTGTACGTAGGCATATTTGCATTACCTTTGTAGCCTTGTATTTTATGGGTGAAATATTCATGGCAATCCTGCCAATTCTTAGTTTTGCCACCAGGAGCTGAAAAGTTGTTGTACCGTCAGCCTCACAGCGGGAATGACATTCCGGCGGACAGTCGCAGAAGTCTGTTCGTTATTGTGGTTCGGCAAAGTGCCTACGTCCGGATTGACGAAGCATAATTGCTTGCCGTGGCATGTTCCACGACCAGGATGGCCTAAATTCGTATGAGTAAATAGAGACCGTGCGATGAATCATACGCCACGATGCAGAAGATGCCCACCGATGCTTCGACTTATGCAAACTAAGCCATGGACTGGTCTGGATATAGTAGTAGTAGCATGCCTGTTGATGAGAGGCGAATTCTTCTCTTCTACAACGAAAGAGCCTTCGATTCAAGCTCTGAATAATTTAGACACAGAGATAACGGGATCAGACTTATATGAGAAGCCAGCATCCGGCAGTCTCTGAGGTAGGATCTTAAATCAGCGTTTGCACTGGAAGCTTCAGCCTTCCACCGCCTCTACTAGCCGAAAGCTCGTCAGAAATGCGGCGGCTGGCGCCGAACACCACATCATATACCGTTGCCCCAGATTTCCCAGGCGGATTGGTGAAACCCAAACGGGCGGCAGTCGACGATCTTCAGTGCAGACTAGCCGAGATCCTCGCCACTATCATAGACTTACTTCAACCTGCATGGAACTCAAGATGCTACGGCAGAGTCCTGTAACGTAGCCATTCAAATTCATGGCCCAGAGAATCTAGTCTGTGAAGCCTAACATGGTTCGAAGACCCGGCCCCTTCACCAGTGAGAGCCCAATTTTCGAACCGATCTCTTGAGTATGAGTAACGCATATCATGTTATGGAGCCAATGACAGGGATAAATGGGTATGGTGAATACTCCCGTTCACACACTCCCTGATAAAGTACCGTCTCAGAGATTTTTTCTTACTATGTTCTAACCAGAATGACGTGCTTCMCAATTGTAAGAGATAGGCTTCCTAGCACTTTACCTACCGGCCAAGTCTACAAGTATGGATTCGGAGCAAAAGGCATTGACTCTAATGTGCTCAAGGGCAGATGGAAATAACTTACCTCACCACCGTGGAGAATCCAATGAAAGGACCAGGTAAATGGAGCCCAAAAAGCCAAACAAAGTTAGCGTCTTGGCTTCTCGGCTACACTTGCCGAGCAAACAAACCATATCCTCGCCTCGATATAAATTGACTTACTTACCATTCTTCAAATGGGTCGAATTAAGCAAAGCGAGTCATTCGATGACTTCTTACGATCCATCTGTAACAGGACCGAGAAGTCAAGATTTTTTCGATAATATACCTCCGCTGCCTCCCAAACCTTTTACAGATCCAAGTAGGCTAGCACCTGAGGATGCCTTCCTCCCCCAGTCCGCTTCGCACCTTCCCGGGGATTATCGAACTTACACAAGGCCAATCAACAGCATCAATGGCAATGTAGATACGCCTTCCTCCCTCGCCTCTGCGCGTGAAAGGCGCGATAAAGACAGAGGTAGAAGTGGCAGTCGCCGTAGGAAAGGCGTTGGAAGGAAGATCCTATGGGTGAAGAAACCCAAATGTACATAACATTCTTGGGCTTCTCAATTGGTTTTTACATCATTAATGAAATGGCAGATCCCGATAACTACACTGATGCGCCTACTTTTCTGTCTCATCTCCAACGCAATCAAGGCCTTCAGCCCTACAACTTTTGGACTCTCGTTGCGGATTCGACCGTCATAGTTCAGCATCTGTCGTCCGTCGCCATCTTTGTCTGCGGCTTCGTCGGCATTTATCAGGAACAGGTTTCACCTAAGTCGGTAATCAGCCTAGGTAGCACCGGTACTCTCTTAGGATGGATCCTCTATGATTTCTGGATAGGCCAGGTGAAAGCAGCCACAGCAGGTTCGAAAATCACTGCACAGCTTGATTCAGATGCCCATCCGCAAGGGCTGGATGGACAAGCCGACCCATCTCTGTCTCGAGGTCATTCACGACCACCGTCCCGTGGCCGCCAGCCTTCAGGCCTGGGCCTTACTCTGTCGAACGAAGCCAACGGTTATCGCTCACGTGGAGAGAGTATCGAGCCAACCCCATCAGTCATGTCGGATCAATCATTTCATTCACCATCAGCAGGCGGCGCCGACACTTCTCCGGCCGTGGTCCCAAGACATAATCTGTTCGACGATGTCTTGTCCCAGTTCTCCCAGCGTAACCAGCAGCGTCTTGCAACCGTCAAATCTGCCATTCTTATCGTCACTACGTTGTACGTGCTCAGTCCAATACTCAAATCCCTCACCCAGTCCACGTCCAAAGACTCGATCTGGGCAATCAGTGCCACGCTCATGGGTGTCAACATTCTCTTCTTCGACTACAGCGCTGGAATTGATGACAAGTATTTCACCTTTCATCTTTTTTGATCAATGACCACCATCTCTAATGCGATGACCAGATTCCCTGCTCCTATATCCACCAATGCCGCTGTCATGTCATCAACCGTTTTAGCCTCTCGACTTCTTAGCCCGACACATGTCTTCAGTCTCATGTTGTTCGCCATTCAAGTTTTTGGTCTGTTCCCGGTCTTCCGAAGGCATCTCCGCCATCACTCGGGGCAGGGTGACTTTATGCTTACTGCTGCTCTTGTCCTTGTGGCAGGCGGTAGCCTAGGAGTAACGCTATCACAAAATCGAAGTTGGCAAGCCGTGCTGATAGGCATGATTCTATGGTCTGCTGGCACAGCACTGGGAATGGGCAGTTGTAGTTGGTGGCTCATTGGGTTGCAACGATACAAAAATGTTGTCATCGGCCCGTGGGATCCGGCTAGACCGGTCATTCGAAGAGACGGCTGGGATTGATGATGGGTTTTTGGAAGAATAAGGTACCGCATTACACGATATAAACTCGTGCCGCTATTACTTAACCAAACATTCGAGTTTCCCGTCCGAAGCGCCATTTCAATGCTGTTCATTCGATGCCGTCTGATCCAACCAGTCCTCTGTCATCCTCACCTCCCAAGTTGATGTCTCATACTTAATTCTTGTCTCTTTCACGTACTCTACATCTGTTTCTCTGAACAGCCTGTTCTCCATTTGATCTTTCAGGTCCCATGACTCATTCAAATCTGCAGCCTCTGCCAGCTTTTCCAATCCTTCTTCCGGCTCCTTTTCTATCTTTCGCCTCAACTCGAATAGCAATTGCTGCATTCTCTCCAGGGCATCAAAAGCTGTGAACTTATGGACAAAAGTTGCCGATAGCAAGAGGGCTTTGCAGAGAACTTTGGTCCCATACAATCCATATGTGCCCGGATCTGGGAATAACGGTGTCATCGTTGCTTGCGGATGCGATGAAGGCAATCTGAAAGATGGCACTTGTAATGCAGGCGGTGGAGATGATTGCGAAATGGGAAGCGTTGAAAGAACCGGTTGAGCTCTGAGCCGCTCTTTTCTCTGGAGGAAGCTGTGTGCCTGTTTAATAATTCGCCAGCGTGTTAGTCTTGGTGAGGAGGAGGAGGGGAACAAAAGTAGGACAGGTTGATGGAGGGACTCACGTATGCATATTGGGCTGCGATAGAGTGGACTTCCTGAGTCACAGCCGTGGTTGGTGGCTTCGGGGCTAGAGCTTTTTTCAACCGAATTGTGAGATCGTCCATGGTGATGCGGGTTGCTGGCGAAACCGGAAAACCTGTGGATCTAGAGATGGAAGGAAAAGAAGAGAGACGGGAAGAGAGGTATTCATAAGTCTTCAAGGGACTGTTATTTTTGATCGACAGATTTTTGGTTGATCGCACCTACCGGGATTGGTTCTTTGTTGGTGTTTCTTCAACAAAGTTGTCTTTGACGATGCTCTTCAACCGTATATGCTTTATCCCAAATGGAGGTAAATCGATACTGCGTTATCCAGATCGATGAATACATTTTTAAACGGAGGCTTGGAAACAACCCGTACCCTTCACTCAGCCAGTTCTCCCCTGGACCGCTACTTTCCAAAGTATCTTGTCTCTTACATCCTAATACAATCCATCGTACCTTCCATGAGATCGAAAAATATGCCAGCTAGTTTCCCGTTTCGTCCATCGTCTCACCCATCATTGATCACCTTAACTTATCTAGGCATAGCAATCTCCTTCGCCTGCCTGTTCTTTTTGCCTTGACTGAATGTAGATCCGATCCTACCATGGGGATTCTGCTAGCCAAAGGTTGAATATTTGAGAAAGTTTTGCCGATCATTTACATGCATGCGAATCACTCGTCGCTTTATTGCGAAGAGTAGATAATGTATATAGCCAGAGCCACACACACTGTTTGTCAAGCAGTTGACTGGTTTGACGAGGCGCTCCTTCAGGTTGAAGTGCTCGATCTCAGTCTGTTTGCTTATCTCTCCCGACCATCCTCTTCCTAGAGGCTCAAATGTCTATGAAATTTTGATCCCTGCTAGTAAGATGGAATACGGCAGTAATTGATTGAGAAATAAAGATTTCAAGCCAGAATACTTCTCGCTGAACGATGAAACAGCCCGGAAACGGTGTCAGTAAATGATCGAGGGCCAGCTTTGACGATGATCTTAGAGAAGTTCGTGAACCAATAGGCGCAGAGACCATGATCCCTGGCGCAATGCGTTGTAAGTCAAAAGCAAGTAGTCTCACGTGTTTGACAGACGCCACTCCACGATTCTTCGAACCATGGTAAACGGGACCGTGGAAAGGGTGATTGAGGGTACCGACCATTGAAACGAGATGTCAGAGCACATGTTTAAACAATGCCATGCGCTTATGACGCCACTAGTCTTATTGAAACCAGTATGAAGCTTGAAAACACAGTGTTGCTTTCTGGTAGTTGGCCTCCGAGTAGTCGCATCCAGGAGAAACCCTCTCATATGCAGCAATCTCAAGCTTAGTCGGCAAATTTTTCGCAAAATCCACATATACGGTTGAGCTATGGCTAGTGTTAGAAATCTCGAAAACGTTTCAAAGGATCTCTTTAGGATAACCTCTTCCCCCATTGATTTTGTACTAACAACTGGAAACATTTTCTAACGGTATTAACAGTACAGAGACGATCGCGTTCGACAACTTAAGGAGGTAATTATTGAAGAAGGGACAACGACAACAAACTTCCCTTCGAAGGTCAACAAGTATAGTACGAAAATGTCATAGAGGACCGTTGACACCATGGGCCTACCGAGGGCCCAAGAGCCAATATGGCTGAATGCGTGGCTGGAAGGTGTCTTCAACTTCAAAACGGACACGCCGGTGAATGGCAAAATATCAGAAATTCGTTTGTGTATCGAGGATACTATGTTGGAATCCATAAAGCCGTACGACCTTGGTTTGACCGACGAAAGATATGTGGAGGTAGCACAAACATACAATGAAGTAAGTTTTGATCTGATTTTGCTGTGCTTCTTTCAGCGACGAGAAAGAGCTGACCCGAAGCAGGCTCATGGTGCCTTGACGATTTCCGATTATACGACTTGTCTTACTAGTATTCAACGGCTCCAGAGATCCTATCTCACGACTCAAGAGCAGGAGTATCGAGATTATKGGAATCACCACTCGGAGATGCTTTGGGAGGCCACAGTATTTTGGAAAGCAAACCTGATGGAGATGATGATCGCACCACTCAGCCACGTATCGCCGATCGTAGGGAGGACTTTTAGTCTTCTTCCACCAAGAATGGCTTTTTACAACGTCATAGTAAACGCATATGGCGGCAGAGTTCCCGAAGTCTTTGAGGAATTTGTCCAATTGTGCTACAACTTCGATACCCGGCCAAAATGGTTCCACAAGACCAGCGAGAGGGACTTGAGTAATCTGGAGGAAGATGGCTTCCTGCCGGTCAACGAGAAGCTACGGGAGATTCGACGAAGAATTTGCAGGTGAGGTGAGGGAGGTATGATGCGCCGCCCGTATTCGGAACGTTTGGAAAACCAGCCAGACGCATAGCGAAGAGATCAGGTTGTCTGCTTAGATGTAAGCAGTGAGTCTACATTTGTTCTTATCGAAGCCCATCAAGGCCGCTTCTCGGCTCGTTCGAGGCGATCAAAATTAAGTAGAGCAGCCAACAAGTCTCTGGTTTTCACATTCGATTCTTGACTTTCAAAAGCTTGGTCAAATCGCCCTTCATTGGTCTGTTGTGGATCTTAGGATATCAATAATTTGCTGTCATTGAAATTATGCTTCAGTAACGGAGCAGAAAACACCAAGGTACTGGACATGCTGCAAACTAAGAGAGATGCCACAGAGGATAATGAGAGCATGAAAGACATAGTGATTGACGAAGTCAACAAGCAACAATGGTCTTGGCATTTGCAGAAGTAAGAGAAAAGGAGACACTTAGGCGCTAATCCCTTGGTAGAAAGCCAGCTGCTTGACATCAAGGTCTCCTATTTTATTTGCGTTACCAACTTGCCTCTATTACCTCCCTCAAACAGCTTCATCCATGTCTCCACCACACCCTCAAAGCCAGTTTCTACTACTGTCTCGTTCGATGAGTCGACCTTAATTTTTCCTTCCTTCGTCGCCTTGACTAGCTCTGCAGTCGCCTCTTTGGCTTTAGCCATGAAGTCGAAGATGATGAAACCTCTGATTTCAAGCCTGTTGCTGATGACCTCGAACCAATTCTTAATCCCATGACCATCACTCTTGTTGTACTCGGCAATCGCGCCACAAGCCGCAATCCTGCCATGTCGTTTCATTCTCGTCAACATCAAGTCCAGAATCTCTCCACCGACGTTGTCGAAGTAAACTTCCACATATCCATCGGTGGCCTTGATTAAGGCGTCCTTGAAGTCTGCTACTTTGTAGTCCAAGCATACATCCGCACCAATGCTCTCTACCCACTTGCACTTCTCCGCTCCTCCTGCAATTCCCACAACCTTCTTACATCCCAGGACATTTTTCGCAATCTGCACCACCATCGAGCCGGTCGCGCCGGCAGCGCCAGACACTACCACGGTATCATCCTTGCCAGCTCTCACAATCTCAGTCAAGCCATAAAAAGCTGTCAGACCTGTCATGCCCAGGGCTCCAAGGAACTGCGTTACTCCCACGCCTTCAATGTCCTGAACTTTCTGACATGCGCTGGCACCTAGAACACCGTATTCGGTCCAACCCAGATTTGCAAGAACCTTGTCTCCTTCCTTGAATCCGTCATCCGTGGACTTTAAGACCTCGCATATAGATCGTGCATACATTGGCACGCCAACAGGGACTGGCGGTGCGTAGAGCCGTTTAGGGTCGATGGTAGCTGATATCCAGCCGCGCTGAGCAGGATCGTTTGAAAGGAAGAGCGTTTTCAGGAGAACCTGATTCGGCTTGAGGGAAGGGATTGAATTAGTTTGGAGAGTGAAAGTTGAAGAGGAGCCTGTTAAGACCGGAAGGTCTGTAGGTTTATTGGTTAGGATCCATTGGCGGGTTGTGGTCGGCAACGACATTGCGTGCAAGCGTCCGTCGAAGTGAAGTGATTAATGATATTATGGGAGACAACAGAGTGATACTTTCTTAAGATTGAATGGCTGATCGTTTGCAAGATCGGACAAACACTTATGAGGAAATATTGCGAAGGATCGCAGTGACGTCAGCAGAAGAGACACCTCGGAGAAAACGACGAAAGTAGTAATTGCAGCCAGAACTGATTGTAATGAAATTAAAGCTGATTTGCGCGGAAGCAACGATAACTTGATCTCGCCACTCTGGAATATGCACAGCAGTGACTCCTAATTTTGTTATACATACCTCCATTTCCGCCCATGTTTTCCCCCATGACGGACTCCGTGGCAATGCTTGTCTTGAAAAAAGCCAAGATCATGAGGCATACATCGCTTCAAAGAAATACACAATACCAAATACTAGAAAAGCGAAACCGCCACCCAATGTGACTACATTTGATCGTGTTAGCGACTGGATGACAAGATAGAAGATTTGGCAAAACCTACCGACTCTCAAGCTCACTCGTCCAGCGATAGCTCGACCTCCAATAACAGCTGCAGCGGTGCACATGCCATGCCCGCTTACGGCACCACCAGTTACCCACCAGTAGTCTTGTCCGGCAGCCATCGCGATGGTTGCAATTTGACTTCGATCACCCCATTCCCCCAGGAATGTCATGATGAAAGTTTGTACCCACGCAGGGCTTAAGAGGAGTGAGCAGAGGTTGTTGATGCCAGCAAGAGCATTCACGAAGCCAGACCCCCTGCTTGGTGAAGGACTGCGTGAATCGGGCGACGAGGGAGGCGAAACGGGTGGAGCTGGTAATCGATTGCTCGTGCGCGTCTTGCGCGGACTCATCCTACCGGCCTCGAGTGAAAAAGGAGTAAGGGAGGAGCGCCGCCTTCCCATCTTGCGAGCCTGAACCTCTTTCTCTTCCAATTCCATCTCTACTTCTCTCATCTCTTCACTAACCCCTTGTGAACGTGGGATTGCGAAACCTTCACGGAGCATCTTAGCGCCAAATATCAAGAATAGAACAGAAGCCAAAAAGTTGGTATAACGTTTGGGTATCAATGTTGGTACTGCGTGACCGAGGATGGCGGAGAGGATGGTCATTACAATGAGTGCTGAGAACGCAGCGGAGAAAACCACCAGTCGAGGGTGCTTCATTGCCATCAACGCAGCTATGAGGAAGGTCTTGTCACCTATTTCGGAGAAAATAATCATTGTAAAGGAGAGGAGGAAGGAATGAAGCGGCTGAATTAGGGAGTCCGGAGCGGAAGTTGTGAGTAAGGGGATCGAGTTTTCGAGCATTTCGAGATAATTCTTCTTCTTAGATGACGCTGGAGCAGGATGGGGAAGGTCATGAGGCTTTTCGGGGAGATCTGCAGGTTTCTGATCGAGAGTCAGCATAGAGAAAGAAATAGACAGCGCAAATTGAATACTTCAAGACCTCCCAATTCCTTTGGCTTCCCATTTGATTCGTCCTCTTCCCCTAACTTGGTCTCGCTGATTTTCTTGCCAAACTCTTTGCCCTCTTTCTCGCCGAGTTTCTCTTGCTCTCCATGAGGTAATGGAGGGGCTTCTTTGGGCGGATCTGGTTTCTTCTCTGATTTTGTGAGACCACTATCGCCTTCCAATTTACCGTCCCGGCTCTTCTCAGATATCCCTCCTTCTGTGCCTCTAGTGCCTTCTTTTGGCCCACTTCGGTTCGGGTCATCCATCACTCCATCATTGGTCTTCGGTAGATCGATTTTCCAACCATCCTTATACGACGCCTCTTTGAACTTTTCTGTTATCGGAGGCTTATCGACCATAGCAACTGGCTCTTCATCTCCATTCTCTTTCGCTTTCTTTCGATCGCGCTCAGCATTGGTCTCGATGAAAGGACCCTGATGTGGTCGCCCATCTTTCCCATCCACAGGAGCATCTTTTGTTCCTATACTCGGATCGGTCCCTGGCTTCGCAAGGCCCGAGGGTACACTTGGCAAGGCGCCTGTATCCTTTGGTATTTGTCTACCCTCGGCCAGTGCCGCCACCTGCTCTGACGTTCGAATAGCATACGTGTATTTAAGGTATGGTATTAGTAGGAGGAGCAGAGGAATTGACCGGTGCCGGATCCTCATAGCCGCTGAGGCGGGCTTGTCGAGTGGTACGACCGCGTGAATTGGTCCTTGCGCTACAAAATGATGAGGGGTAATATGATACTCAAAGCATACAGCAATCCTAAGATGTAGAACACTTTTCAAGATGAGAGTCGATTGGGGGCAGTGCTTCTCGACGATCGACACCTCGAATATCCAGAGTGCCACGAGCCTCAACAGGGGTTTCTAGTCTTGGCATCAAGCTAATAGCTGCAACCTACCTAACGTGTTAGGGTGCCTAGACCAGCCAGCGTCACGTGATATGCTATGATGCAGCAATCAAAACAACGATACAGCAAGTCGAACAATAACTTTCAAAGCTTTTCTACGACGTCAGGCACTCTCAGATATACATTAGCGCTTTTGTCCATGTAGCGAGTATGGCCGATCGCATAACGAATCGTCTTACCACCTCAAAGGAACCCGCCCCAATTGCCATCCAAAACAACAGACATCAAAGAACGCACCGGATCACACGTAGCCAGAGTCGAGACATCAGTGATAGTGACGCCGAGAAGAAGACTCGAAGTACAAGGAGGGTCAGGGCAGCAGCTTCGACTGGTGACGACCGGTTGGCAGCTACAAGCATTCAACCAACAAGCGGAATCACAACACGAAACGGCGCAAAGGCGTTACAAGGTGAGGATCTCCTTGAGACGCAGAGGATCAACTGTTTCTTTATGGATTAGGTGGATGCATTATCCGCCATGCGCCTCGAATTGCATAACAGCCAGACGGTTGGCATTCGCTAATGGTTTATTTCTCTCAGCGCTCCCGGAGATCGAAGAAACTTCTCGCATCGATTACCCAGAACTGCCGCAGCAAAAACCCACAAGTAGCAATCAGGCACTAAACCCCACTCGGCGTCAAAGTGGACAAATCGTCAAATCCCCTGATGGAGCCTCTACCTTTTCTGGAACTACTGCTAGAATGTCGGGGTATGGCGAAGAGCTGGCGGGAAGTAACGCAGAAGAAATGATCGATGCGCTCGAGGACTTATACGATGCGTCAAAGAAGGTTCTCGGTTTGCTAGTACCCTCAGAAATTTCTCAGACTTCGTTACAAGGCTTCAAAGAACGGTTGTCGGATTCGAAGTCAAAAGAGACAAGACAGCTCCGCCGCTACACTCCAAACTTCCAAGCCCAACGTGCCGCTTACGGCGACGATCAGTTCATCAATGTTCCAGTCATCATACGAGCTACTCTAGACGCTTCCAAGGCTGAAGACTTTCGCCACGGACCCTTGCGTACGGATCCAATCTTGTATGGGGCCAATCTAGCCAGCCTCGCCACCTCGTTGCTAAAGCAGGATCGAAAGAGTGAGGAATATACATGGCACGAGCTCAATAAGCTATTTCCAGCGCCGTTTCTCCAGAGAATTGTAGCCAACAACGCACTAAGGGACTTTGCCGATGGCAGTGCTTTACTACAAGAAACATTCAATGTTGCGGTTGATTTGCGAACGCGTACTTTCATAGACAACGCCAAGCTTTTGCTCAACGAAGAAGGCTTTGATCCGGACAGGCTGTTGGTGCATGTCTTTTATAGAGACGATAATACCCTCAATGGCTGGAATGTTCCCGGTTTAAGAATCGAGGATGTGAATCATAACGGGGACTTCAAACTGTCGATCGTTACTCGGCTTGACCAGCTCCGCAAAACGTTCTCTGAGACTGAAGCTCCGTTCATCGACCTCGCACATTTGGAGGAATTGTTTCCATACACAAGTCTTACAACTTCCTTATTTCAATGGATTCAACTGCGCTTACGGGAGATCGAACTGCAGGTGCATATATCCGGAGGTGCTGAAGCCATGGTTCAGGAAATTCGAGCAGTTCAAAGTACCTCTAGGCAAGGTGCTCAATTATCCTTGGGGAGAATGAAAGTAGATTCTTCAACCGAAAGGAAACCTCATGAGCACGGCTCAAGCAATCAGAAATCGTCGGACCCGTATCAAGTGAGAGCGTCTCAAGGTCCCCATCCTTTCAACAGAGCAAAAGACCTTACAGCCTTCACGTAAGTAGTGACTTTCTAAGCTACAATACTCAAGCTAGAATTTGATTCACCTGATAACAGATTCGGCTCGCCTAAAGCGCAACCAATTGCCTTGAATCGGCTGAAAGAGAGAGAAGCTAGTCGCAGATCTTCGAAATCGTCAGGTAAAGCATCACGGATTGTGTCTTTCGATATGCCTCACTGATGCCGTCGCCAATAGCAGACCCGTCCGCTTTAGCAAGGACTGAGCCTGTTCCCGCAATTGATATGTCTAAAACCTCGGGAACCCAGCTCGTGAGTCAGAGCGCACCACTCTCTTGGCAACCCCCCGTCACCGAAGAGGAAGAACACTTCGCAACGGCCAAATTGGACCTAGGAACACAAGTGGACCAAATCATCAAAACGCGCCAGATGCTCGAAGCTGAAAGCAATAAAGAAAATCTACCTCTACAAGAGCCTTCACAAATACCGGATTCTCAGCCATCTCCACGAAGGACAGCCCAATTAAAGAAACCACGCTTCTTAGATCGTCAAGAAAATGCAGAACGCGTGAGTTGGGATACGCAGGAATCAAACCTCATATCCATTGCGCAATCACACCAACCGGTACTTGATGACACCTCACTGAATGAGCGTGCCGAAGAAGACGATAGCGCTTCCGACGATCATTTTCAGATAGACACGCGCCAAATTCCTCAGCCCCAACGATCAAGTCTTAGGAAAAGAAACAATCAACAAGGAGCTGTGCTTAGGTCATCGCCTAAAAGGCTCCGTAGGTCTCAAAATAGAGAAGTGACCGAGTCAAGCGATGCTGAGGAGGCCACGGAAATGCACGACAAGGATAACGATTTTATTCCCAGCCAAGTCGAAAGATATGCATTAGTCAACGAACGAGCAAAGTATCAAACTGCTATCCGGCCCAAGAAGCCTCAGGCTCGCGTTCCCTGGTCGGTAGAGGAGACAGAGAGACTCCTCGAGCTTGCGGAAGAACATGGCTTGAGCTGGAGTAACCTTAAGAAAATGGATGAGTATCACAAGGACGGACCGCGACTTGATGGTAGGGACCAAGTCGCCCTAAAGGATAAGGCGAGAAATATCAAGTTTGATTATCTCAAGTAAATCTTCCTGCCATGATTTTTGTTTGATAAGACTAATTCGTCCTTGCAGATCGAGAATAGACGTTCCTGACTACCTCAATGGTGTCCCTCTCAGCAAAATTCATAAAAGGTCGCTTGAGGCGAGGGGGATATTCGACGAATCCGCAGTAGAACTTTGAGGAAAAAATAGACTCGAGCGGGGAATTTCCGGGGGTCTTTTCCCAGGTTCAATGGGCGGCATGACTGGTTCAACGTTTTGGCTGTGGTTTTGGTTTGGTCTTGATACCCTTGCTTTTTCTCGTCGAATCCCCCTGCTTCCCATTCAGAACTGCTATCTATCCAAATCTTCGCTGGCTAGGCTACGCAAAGCGATGCAGCGCGTTACACCCAATATGTCGTCTCTTGCTCCGTTCCAGGTCGTTCAGAAGCTTCGCTTGATGATGCTTATTGAAGATGTCTTTCATTTGACCTCATCGTATCTCACCTCACTTTCACTCAATGCACCTCGGTCAGCTCAAGAGGTGAGGTATTCCTAATCCGGCCATACATATTGCTTTCTTTACTCCACCATCTTTTAGCTACTTCCTCAAAGCAATATTCCGATGCTCCTTTTCAAGCCTTCTATGCCTGAACATACCAATGATATTACGGAAGGTATATGCCTGATATTGTAGCGCTTTCTGACGTCGGGATGGCAAAGAACGATGTGTCCACAGTTTCGAAGTACGGCTGAAGATATTTCCAAAATTTGACTCGCACCGGGCTCATCTTGTTACGAAACAGTTGTCGGCTTGACCTGTAAAGCCTTTTGAGACAGACCAAACGAACACAACTGAGGGTATCAGCGAAAAAGCTGTGTACCATCGGTGATTGAGTACGATTATCAATTGACCATGGCTTCCCTGAAGCAAATCTGTGCCCAGCTAGGATTCTCCAAAGATAATCTAAACCCTCGCGGAAATGCGAGTGTGCTTCAGAACGACTTGCAATCGTTTTCCGATAAATGGTCCAAATTCAGAAACCTCTACTTCGTAGCAGGCATGTATCTTTGCCAACATGGTGCACTCATGTTTAAACATTCGGAAGAATATTCGAATTACCCTCGGGATTGTGGAAAGTAGGCAAACTTTGGCATTGACATCGTTCACTCAGACTTCACTGATCAGTTTAGGATTATGGTTTTGGTCATTGAGGCGTTAAAGCGTCTTCGTGATGCCGAATCTGTTGAAGAAGTCGAAATCATGTCAACTGATCAAGCTGAAACCACTGACTTTGCAAATGACGGAAGCGAATATCTCCCATCTGGTTCGGCGACTGATCAAACGATGTCCGAAGCCGAAGCCCCAATAGACAGTCAGCTGTCCGAAGCGGTGATGGAGGGAACACGGTGCGTTCTTTGCCATCATCGCCTTTTCTCGTAGTATGTTTGCTAACCCATAAGCAGCTCTGAAATCGATACAGAGGTTAACCATTCCACCTGTGCCGTGGCGGATCCCCCAAAGCCTCTATCCGCCCACACTAAAAAAGATCTCGTGGTCATTATCAAAAGATGGATGGACAATCATCCGTCGAAACGTTTCCCTGAGGTGGCCACTTATGATTCGAGGAGCCTCCAAAACCACTTTGCCATAGAGGCCACGCTTACTGGCAGCGAAGAATCTGTTTGGGTAGTCCGGATGGGCATTGTGGAACGGTACCTAGGTTGGGTACTCGACAAGGGCGATGGACACTACATCCTTCTCAAAGCGCAATACTCTCGCAAGCATGGTGGACATCTTTATTTCCCTTGGCTGGGCGGTGACCTCGAATTCTCTGAAAAGGTTATTGCTCGACAAAAAGTTGAAACGAAACAGAAGATTTCCATGAAAGCATACGCGCAAAGAATGAAGTTAGACGGAGACGATGTTTTGGATGAGCATGACATTACCAAAGCGGACTTAGAACCGGATTTACTCAAACCGGTGAAGGTAGTCAAGAGGAAGCAATCTCATTCTTCGTTGTCGTCATTTGAGAGCTTGGTCCCTTTGTTGCACCGTTGGACGGCGGAAAAGAATGGGCGATCCAAGTTGGCGGTCAGGCCGAAGAAACAACGCATGTGCGTCAAAAAGGCCATCAAGGCCATCAAAACTGAACAGCAGGAAGATTCCTCTCCGGTTACAGCTATATCAGAAATACGTCCATCACCCATTGACACCACAGTCCGTGAATCCACTGAAACCATTCATCTCTCGACAGGACCTAAAAAATCCAAACGCATCTCCAACATTGCGTCTGGCTCTCCAACCTACGCCCCGGCGACATATGACCGTGGAGTACCTGAATTAGGCCTTCACACTCCCCCATCTTCGATTCCACCAGTCTCTGGCCTTGGAACTCCGTATACACCTGCTTCAAACACTGATGGAACAGGGAGAGTAGTCTTTCACTTCTACTTATCGGACCCAACCTTGGGAGCGATCCCGAGCACTTTCTCTCTCGCCGTTCTCCCTACGCATAAAAGGTTTTTGACTTTGGCCATCGCAGCATACCAGACAAATCCAGATCCCAATGGGCAAGTCATCGCCGCCAGTGTCCGAATCAGTGGAGTGGAACGTCCTATCGTGGTGAGGGATGATAATGGCGGGAGAGCCGCTTGGGAGGAGACGAAGAGGGTCTTGTGTGAAAAAGGAAGTGCGGGAGGACGAGTTGAGGCGGAAGTAAGATGTATCGCTGTACGTTTGGAAGAAATAGGATAGGGATGGAAAAGGATTATTTTTTCTCGAACACGACACAGGATGAGTTGTGGATTACGTTACAGGAGGGACTTCATCGATCAATAGAGAGGTTTGTGGAATGAGGATTATTGGTGTTGTTTCTTGCGGTACGTTAGGGTTGGGAGCGAGATAGGTACCCAGCTAGCACAGCAAGACTTGAAACGACGGAAAGAATTCCACTCATTTATGGGATTTCAAGAACCAAGTTTTCTATTTCACGCTCCTGAAAAGAATAGGTCTGTCGTAAGAGATATTGTGGAGGGCTGGGGAGGAAGTTGCGATGCACAACCTCTTGCACCATCAGTCGACTCTCCATCATCGCTCCATTCCGATCCTTAACGCCTCCGCAATCCTTCGCGAGTACACCGCATCAAGCAGCTCTATGAAGACTAAAGATCTCAGCTATTGATTGTCACTGGCCAACAGATTCGTCCGATCACCAGGCTTGATCCAAATAGTCTTTTGGAAACACAAGCCAGCATTGACATCTCCTTTCCTCATTATTCTAGTTAAGTGACGCTGACAGTTACGCAGATTTTGAGTGGAATTGCCAGCTCGGACCTAATCTTTTTGGGGCTTCAAACGAGCAGGTCATTTTTCGTTCTATACATCCACCAAGCCAATGCACCTACTCCGAGACTTACGAGGCTTACCCCGACCACATTCCTCGCCGCATTGAACACTGAGTAAGCCCATAGCATCCTATGGTTCTCCACAAATTCCCCAGTATCGTTCACCCACGGAAAATCCTCCGTAGGCACCTCCTTCCCTAGGAACCTGCACAGCGGTCCCCACCCTTCCTCAACCTCATACTCCAACAAGCGTTCCTTGGGCACCACACTCCGCACATGATCATTGTGCTTCTCGTAAGCCTTAGTGCAAGCTGCAGCGCGGTAATCATTGGAGCAAAAGATGGACCAAGTCAGCATGCAGTGCGTATACCATGTCTTGGTGAACCCGGCATCGAGTTTTGCAAGCAAAGGCCAAGAGATCCAGCGAAAGACGTGGAAGATTGTTTCATCCATGGATGCATGCCAAGATGCAGGGGAGCGGGTGTTGAGGATCACAAGTGCCTGTGGATAAGCATTGACCAGCTCCGACGGGAAAAGGTTGCAGGGGACATCGACAGCGCACTACCATATCGCAATAGTTGTTTGAGTCAGCCAGCCGCTTATCACGACCAATTCTAAGTGTGAAATTGACTGTAAGTACTTACGTCAAATCCCTTGAAGGCGCGATCGAATTCACTGCGACCCCATGGTTCACCCTGGCCGAGGGATTTTGCGCGAAGAGCATCAGTCCAGAAAGGCATATGGTTGAGGAGCATGCGGTCAACAAAGTCGTAGGGTGTATAGCCTAGTTTTTTGAGGGCTGTGGTGAGAGCTGACACATTGGGTGAGTTTTCATTTCTTGAATTTTTCGTGGCATAAATTCAGACGAACACATTGTTCCTGAGCGCGGCATGCCCATGATGATCAACTCCATAGGGCGATCGTGTTTGACCAATTCTTTCAATTGATGTCGAGTCCTCCATTGAACAGGCATGACTAGTTATAGGTGTTTGTAAACAAGTTTTAGCAACAACCTACAAAACAGACGTTGCTGAAGAGGAGATGGGAGTATGGGGGAAGAAATATGCTGTGAGTTCATCCTATATCTCTATGGCAGTACGCGTTTTTAAAATGCGTTGGAACTCGTACATCACTCGCAACATCATGCACGAACCTTGCTAAGCGAACATCCCGATATTTGATGCAAGTTCGACTGCCAAGCGGACTGAAATTATCAACCGCTAGGTTCGCCATACATATATGTGCGTATATTGCTCCATTCGCCTTAGAAATCCCAGGGTTGGGAGCATCGCAGAGTCGGCCGTCCATTCTTCGATCTAGAAACCATAGACGGCTACGTGCATGCTAAGTACCTTTGCTCATGCCTAACTTGGTTTTCCTCCTGTGTATGTTGGTTTATTGATTGTCCCCGACCTCATAAGGGACTCGAGCGGCGTAATGGTTTGTCCGCGTTAAGTGACGGATTTTCCTGGGCCCCGTAATTGATGCTAGTGATGAATCGATCGATGGAACAAATTGCGAGTGAAGTAGTACCCTGAACAATCTCTGCAAGTCTTCTGAGATCCAGGAGCGACAAATATGGCGCACAAAGCGAATAGCCTGGAAAGCGCTGTAACGAGTGTCAAGCCGCTGGATGGCCAGCACGAAACGGACAAGCAAGCTGAGCAGATGCTTTTCATGACGCGTATACCCAAAGCTGCGCTTGCTTCAATCTTGTCCAGCTGGATCTATTTCTTGTACGCGTTTAAATGCCTTCTTGACGCTCAGAGTACTGGTTTATCAGGGACTGCACTTAAAGTAGCCTGGTCATCTTTTGCTATCCAGTTGGGATATTCAGGTGAGACTTCTTTTAACAGCGTCTTCATTCGTGAAACCATCTGACTATTGCATAGTCCCGATAGGTACTACTCACCTGCTAGCCTTCTCGGCCCTGGGTAAGGGAAAACAGCAGCCACGACTCCGATTGATTGGCGATATATGTCCATCAGTGGATGTGTTTATTGCTTACTGCGGAGAAGAACTCGAGGTTCTTTTGGACACAGTGCGAGCAGCCGCCGCTCTAGACTACCCAAAAGATAGATACCGGGTCATCGTTCTCGACGACAGCGTTTCGAACAGTGCCAAAACAGCAGTCCAGGAGATCCAGTCTGTGTCGAAGAACGTCTTCTACACTACACGTGGATTGAAGCCTAAGACTCACAACAAGGCTGGAAACCTCAATCATGGCCTAGAATATGTGTGCAGCCTGTCCGGTGGTCGTTCCGATCTTGTGGCTGTGCTTGATGTTGATATGATCCCCAGTCAACACTGGTTGCGAGCACTAGTGCCACATGTTATTGCAGATTCCAAAATTGCAATGGCCAACCCACCACAGCGTCATTACAATATTCCTGATGGCGACCCGCTTGGGCAATGCATGGACCATCTTTTTGATGTGATAGAGCCTTCGAAGAATGCCACGAATTCCGCGTGGTGCTGTGGAACAGGGTTCGTTGTTCGCCGGGACGCTCTGGACAGCATCGGAGGAGTTCCCGAGGAGTCGATGAGCGAGGACGTACTGACTTCGTTCTACCTGGCCGCTGCCGGCTGGCAAATCGTGTATGTGCAAGAAGATGTCCAATGGGGTCTCGTTCCAAGCACGATGACTGCTCAACTCAAGCAAGCCAAACGATGGTGTGCCGGTATCATTTCAGCCGGAGCAGTTTTCTACAGTCCTCGGGCACAGAACGTGATACTGAGGGAAAAATATGGTGTCTTATTCCCTGCGATTGCGATGGCAACGTTGGTCATCTTCAATATGGCTAACATTGTTTGCTTACCGCTCTTGTTATTCAGTAGTGAGCCGCTCGTTGCCTACACTAACGAATCGCAACTACGAGTAATTTCTGTCCTCTTTCTAATCAGGTTCCTTGCCATCCTCTCCCATGACATGCTCGCCACAAAGGCTGCGAGTTATCATCTCAGTCTCCTCCTGAACGCAGGCACTTGGGCAGTTCCGTTCCAGTTCATGACCATTGTCCAACGCGCGATCTCCATCTCTTCAGGCAGAGAGATGGCACTTTTCACACCTAGTGGCCTTACAGGTTCTCATACGCCCAAGTCCTTCGCCAGTCGGATCAAGACAGCGTTGTGGGCTGATGGGTTCATTGTACATGTCCTTGTTGCAATGTCTTTGGTCAGAGGTGTCGTACTGTCTGTGAATGGTGCGGTTCAATTGAACGATGATGGAGGTTTCTGGAAAGAGGTACTCATTCGAGCTGGGTGGCCTCCAATTTTCCAAATTTGGTCGGCATACTTGATTGATTGTTGGACACCGATATCCTACACACTGTTTCCGCCGACGCCTCTATCTCGGGAAAGCTTGATCGACCGTGATCCTATGACGCAGCTGGCGTACCCTAATCGATACGCAAAGGATCAGGTACGTATCCGTCCTCGGCAAATCTCCGCCATACTCCGAATCCTTTACTGTATCGGTGTCTGTGTCACGGCGATATCCACTCTGTAGAGGCTATAGGGATGGGGAAACCCACATTTCATATGGCTTTCGTTATCACTGAAGCGAGGAGATCATAGAATACGTCCTGCATACGAGATCATGCGATCAAACCTTAGATTGATTACAATATGCCTTGTTATCGTGCGCTTTCCCTTCCACCCCCCACGATCGCTTTGTGTAGGGTTCGGCACCTTCCTTCTTGAGATAGCTTTGCTCAGTGGAGCTGTCCGTGTTCCTTCAGCCACCTAATTAAGTAACATGGTATGTAAGCTACAACAATCTAGGAAATATAGGTGTAGCTGAGCTCCATGGATCGTCATTTGAAGGGAGCTAGGTGTATAAGATGGATGGCGCCCATCATCGTCTTTCCTTGTCGTTTCCCGTGTCTTTGGCAGCTACTTCACCCTGGCCCTTTCTTTCAGCAGTGGTGTCGTGAAAATGCGTTCCCTTCAAGCTTTTTGTTGGTTTGTAGCTTCGAGCATTTCTTTCAGCTCAGCAGTTGAAAGTCCATCATCAAATTTGTTTGCCAGACATCATGTGGTTAAGCCCAAGGTTTTCATCATTGACATGGTAAGTCTTGTTCATAAATGAGGCTGAACCTTCTCTCTTTCAATTCACTAAGCTTAACTGCAGTTCCCACCCGAGGCGGAAATATGGTATGACAAGCCAGAGTTCAACCTCCTGGAAAGAAATATCACCGTGCCGGGCTTCTCGCCACTCTTCCCCGACGCTCACTGTACGAAAAATGGAGATGTCTGTCAACTCGTTACTGGTGAAAGTGGTAAGTTTCACTCAATCCTGAATCAAAAAGGATTGCCATATGTTTCTAAAGATCAACGACTGATACTGTCACCCTTCTGAACCATACAGAAATCAACGCAGCTTCCACTATCACGGCCCTGACCTTCTCCCCCCTCTTCGACCTTCGGAAAACCTACTTCCTGATTGCCGGCATCGCTGGTATCTCCCCAAAAGAAGCCACCCTCGGCTCTGTGACCTTCGCCCGCTACGCCATCCAAGTGGCCCTGCAGTACGAATTCGACGCTCGCTCCATCCCGGAGAACTTCACAACCGGTTACGTCCCCCAAGGTTCCGTCTCCCCGACCGAATACCCGCAATCAATCTACGGCACCGAAGTCTTCGAGGTGAACGATCGCCTCCGGCAACTCGCCATCGCATTCGCGAAAACAGCCACCCTCAACGATTCCAGCACCGCAATGGCCTACCGCGCGAACTACGCCTCCACGGCCGCCTACACACCAGGTTCTCAACCCCCCGGCGTCCTAGGCTGCGACGTCGCCACCTCGGACGTCTACTTCTCCGGCACGCTTTTAAGCGAAGCTTTCGAAAATACAACGACCCTCTTCACAAACGGCACGGGCGTCTACTGCACCACCGCGCAGGAAGATAACGCCACGCTCGAAGCCCTCCTTCGAGGCGCGGTCTACAACCTCACCGATTTCTCACGCATAATCATTATGCGTACAGCCTCCGATTTCGACCGCCCCTACGCCGGAGAGCCGGATACGGTGAACCTATTCTACGCCGATCAGGGCGGTTTCGAACCCGCGATCCAGAATATCTATCTCGCTGGAGTGAAGGTCGTGGAAGGGGTGCTGGGCCAGTGGGAGGGTACGTTCAAGAAGGGCATAAAGCCGGATAATTACATCGGGGATATATTTGGGAGCTTAGGTGGAGTGCCGGATTTCGGACCTGGGAGCGAGTTTGGGGATAATCCGGTGATTCCGGGAGGAGGGGCGAAGAGGAAAAGAATGAGAAGGAGTGTGAGGGGTTTGACGACGAGTTAGATTGCCATGCTCGTTGGAATGCTTAAGATGGGTTGACCTCGCGTCACTGCGAGATGAGCTGTGAACGTTGAAAGCGGCAAAAAAGGTCACTTGGCGCTCTATCTCTCGTCAATCGGATTCTACACGACTACGGTGTCTTGTGGAGAAAGCAGTAGGTATGGAAAGAAGACGAAAATAAAGTAGTAAAGCACAATCAGCTGTACATAGACACAGAAAAAGATACTTGAACACTATTACTGTGAACATGACTCAATTGGGTATCTAGGCAAACTAAAACAGTAGAGCAAAGCAAAATAATGTACAAGCTCTGCTACCGCAAGTGGGGAAATCCTCCAACCGTTTTTCAATTTGATCCACCAAAAAAAAAGTAAACTTTGTGCTCGAAGATGAAATACGCAAGTCCCCCGCCCTCTCATCCGATGTATAAACAATCTTGATCTCAATCTCCCTCCCAATGCGCAAAGCTACTAGGCTGCCACTCCTGGCCTGGGAAACTAGTCGCTGACATGACAATCGGTTCATCCTCAGCATCGACCTCGTTTGTCCTCCCTACAGGCGCAGAAGAAGCTACATTCGGCCGTTCCGCCTTCGGCGTACCCATACTTTCCACACGCGACCGTCTCGAGCTCTGCGGTTCGAGATCCGAAAACGGGCTGCTTGGACCATGAGGTTTTGTAGGCGGTAGCGAAGGACTCGGGACATTAGTTTGGAGAGGTGGTAGTGATTGGCGGGTCTGGTTCGGCTGTGCAGGGTTTAAATAATTGGCGAGGCCTGTTGTTTGTGGTGCTGCTGTAGCATAATGGTTATTGTTGCTGCTGTTTCTCGTGTGAGACGCATAATCGTTCGATCCCCGAGCGGTTTGTGCAAAGGAATTATTACTCGTCGAGCGTTGGTGAGTTCTTGTCTGCCAGTTGTCTTTTGGAGGCGGTGGAGGTGGTGGAGGAGAATCTGATCGAGGGAAGCTGTTGCCCAGCGACTGCTGCCGAACGTTGGTCTTAGGCGGCTGAAAGGTCGTAGTCGTCGTTGTTGTCATGGACGAGAATTGACGCGGGTTTGACTCCGACTGTCTGAGCCCAGAATGACGAGTTGTAGACCGAGTCGTCACACTGCTTTGCACCCGGTGTTGCTGAGCTGGAGCTGCTGTTTGTTGTGTTTGAGTGTTGTAGCTTGCTGATGACGTTTCTCGGCTCCAGTTCGATGGTCGCCGTTCATTTCGTTGGTTTCCATGACCCAGTGATTGGTCTCGAGGAGGGAATTGTTGTCGCTCTTGTACTGAATTTCGATCGTTTGCTGGGGTGGCTGCGGTCCTAGAAGATCCCCGGATAGAATCTTGTGTCAGGAACCCCTCTCTTGCCAGCTCGTTCCTTGTGTACTGGTTCGGATCGGTAGGACGGTGTATGTTTGGTGAAGGAAATGGACTTCTGTTCTTGGCATTATTTGAAGAATATCTTTGGTTACCAGTACCTTGGGATTGTTCTGAGGTTTGCCGCTCCACTTGTTTCGGACGTTGCGAACGTTCGGGTCCTGAAATGGAACTCCTCTGATCTTTCGAACGGCCAAAGAGACTCTATGCTAGTTTAGTCCAAATTCAAGGGAAAACACGAGGATGAATCAGTCTACTTACACCAATGGCAGAGAACCGGTTCTTCTTAGTTGGTTCTTGCTGCTTTTGTTGCTCCTCCATCTTAGCTGTTGCTGCCCTTGATAGTCTATTGCGGTATTTGCTCGGCGACTTGGCCGACTTGTCATTCCTCTCTCCCGTGTCAACACTGGTAGGGGTGTCTCTCGGGACATTTGCTGAAACTTCAGCTTTATTCGTTTCCCCTACGCCACTTTCATTGGAGCTATTTTTGCCAGCTCCAGTAAGCGATCTGAAAAGGCTGCCCCTCTTACTTTTAGACTTATGTATTTTCGATGCTTCCTGGCTACCAACACCATCCTGTACAATACTTCCGCTTGGAAGCTGTGGAGCAGTCGTCTCTGTTGGGGTGGTTTTGAATGACCTGAAGAAAGCTGAGCTCCTCGATCCACGCTTGGAGGTAGATGTGCTAGTCCTAGGACGAGGTTCTGGAGGCGGTCCGACACCATCTAGAGAATATTCGGTAGATTGCTGGCGAGGATTGATGGCGTCCTGACGAGGCACCGGTGCTGGCTGGTCTGGAACATACCTTTCATCCCCGTTGAAAGACGGTTGTTGTCGTTGAAAAGCGGGGTGATTTTGAAGGTTTGATCCCTGGAACGGTTGCGAAACGGGTTTAGAGCTAGGATTAGGAACACTGTAACCACTTCCAGCAGTACGATCATGATCAGCATTGTATTGTGTCGGGCTTCTCCTCCCTAACTCTTCACTTTGTGGATGGGATGCGGATTGTCGAGAAGACATAGGTGATGGTGGAAAGCCATCATCAGTATCAATCCTGCTGGCGGTGCTGTCGATGCTGGGTTCTCGGCGAGAGTAATCTTCGAGTGGCTTTAGTGTCGGGCTCTTGGAGAATTGGACGAATGAGAACGGTCTGGATCTAGATTGATCCTGCATGTTCGCTGCTGGGACAGCCATAGGAGCTGGAGAAATTGGTGATATTTCTCCAGAGCTCTCTCTTTCTAATTCCTTGATGGGCTCGTCCTGGTTTCTACCAGCGATAGCCAAGTGGGGTTCTGTTGCAGCATTAGCTGAATGTGTGAAGGAGCCGCTTCTCGCAGTTTGGAACGTTCCATCGGAATCTTCTGATCCTCTCTGAAGCGTTGGCTGATCTGCTTGAGGAAGGTTTGGCTGAATGCTTGATTGATATGGTTTCGTTGAAGGTATTCCCCTTGGTGAATGAGCCGAGTATTTGGATCTGGAAGTCGGCTGAGACTCTTCTTCTCTATCGTCCGATTTAAGACTTGGCTTCTGACCGGTCTCTCTTTCAGAAGTTGGCTGATCAGTGGCTGGAGCCCTTGTTTGATGGATCCCTGCAGTTGAAGTGGGATTCCCTCGGAAGTAGTCTGCGTGATCTGCTTGGGTGGGCGTTCGATTGCTGCTGGTAAGCGAATTCGGGCTTTGAATCTCCCTGTTTGGAGTACCATTGTGCTGTTCTTGTCGTATACGCCCATTGACAAGGCCTGGGTCTCTAGGAGCGTCTACACTTGTGAAATCTTTGGCTGTTGGAGTACTTGGTGGTACGTCTCGCTGCAAGGGTTCTCCGCTGAGGAGTGGCTGTTCAGTAACACCTATCGAGTCAGGATTACTGGAAGATTGGGGACCATGATCACGACCAGTGGGATGTTGCTCGAAGAGTTGTGAAGGTGGCTGTAATTGATTCGACGTGCTGTTTCTCAATGTATCTTGCGCCTGTTGGGTTGCAGGCCCAGCGAATGACGTTGGCCTACTCGAAACCGACTGCCCAGCTGCGATGGGTGACTCAGTAAAAGATTCGTTTCTCGGAGCGCCCGGGGAAGCCTCGGATGACTGATGCTCTTGTTGCTGACCCGGCTGGTGATCAGTATTGGAGGTAGTAATCGGACCCTATCACATCTTACATCAATTATTGATTCGCAGTGGCGCATGAATGTAGCAACAAAGCACAGAGGGTATCGAGGAGTAAGTGAACTTTTCCAATTCCAGGCCTGCATTCTAGTCATACTAATACATAAAACATCCAAGCCTCCGGAGCGCTTGTTCTACCACAGAAACATGTTCATAACCTCCTAATCCCCAAAACCAAAGCATAAAAGTGTACTTACAAAGATCAGAGGGAGCGATGAAATTATTTATCTACCTTGTCGGCATTTCCGCCCTTCAACTTGCTCTTCCCTTTCGAGAACAGACCCTTCGCCGCAACGTTGGCCTTTCCACCGAAGATTCCAGCAGAGTGAAGAAGATCTTTTCCTCGTGCCTGCATTTGTTGGCTTGATAGCTTGCCAGCATTAGACGATGGTGAATAGGCCTGTGGCGAGTTGCCACCGGTCACGTTGCCTGCATCGGTCCCAGTTCCGCCAGGGGAGCTGGCATTCAAATATTGCTGGTAATATGGTTGCTGTGTGGAAGAGCTCCCTGGAAGTAGGCTTCCAAGCTTTGCCCTCGTGGCCGAAGGCTTAAAGGTTGCCGTTCCTGGGAATTTCCCATGTGGCAATACATCCTTATGGTCAGGAAGCTCCGCGGTCGTGACGGCAAGCCAATGCGCAAGTCCACTTTCGACGTTGGCATACTGCTGCCGAGTCTCGTTGTATGCCCTTATGCGGTCTTGGGGCTCTTTCAGTGCAAGAATTTCTCGGAAACTCTGGATCTTTGGCTGGGAACTCGCCGGCATAGGAAGCGGTGGAAGGTTATCTAGGTTATGAGTGGGTTGTTGCGTGGTTCCATTTCGTTCATCCGTGAGTTGAGGCACGAAAGGTTCGACGGTTGGCGTAGAATCATGCTCAAATTTTGACAATGAGGGCTCAGTTGGAGCGGCAGCTTCGTGATGGTCGGGTGTCAAGTATTCCGACGTTGAAAAAGGCTCGACCTTTCCAGAATCGAGCACTGCCTCCTTCTCGTGTGAAGGGCTGTATACTTGGGGATTGATCGTGTTCTCGTCTGCTAGGGGATCCGATGATAGTCTTGAATCACTAGAGTATAATCCCGAAGTTGGCGAATACCAGGTTTGCTTCTCGACACCGGCATTGCTGTTCAACGGTGGCAGCATTTGCGAATCATTAGTAATATCATAGCGGTTCTCATTCTCGTTCGGTGGCAACTTTGGATGGGTCGGCTCTTGCATCGAGGTACTGACCTCGCTGGGACGTTCCCAAGAAAAACGATGAGGCGGTATCGTAGGTCTCTCGGATACATTGTCCTGCACAGACATAGCTTCGCCACGAATCGGGGACATGTTTGTTGAAGCAGCAGTCTGCGATTTGGTATCTGCGATCCCCTTGGACGGATGTTTGGTGCTTGAAGCTCGACTCGATCGCTCACTACCAGAATCATTCCAATAGCTGTCATACTCACGAGGGATAATGAGGCTCTCGCGCTGTTCGGGGCCAAGGCTTGGATTGGCTGACTGCCTGGTTTTGTCCCGAAACCCCTGATCGTATCCGGGTGCATCAGATTCAGTATTTATCCTTGGGCTCAACTCTCGAATGATTTCTCTGCGAAGCCTGTCACTCTCATATTGAGGTCGGGGATCAGTGCTCAAAGCTGGAAGCAGCTGCGAACGTTTTGTTGAAGCTGAATCTTGCGATGTGTACGAATCACCCGACGCTTGTTGCTTCGGTATCGTACTTGAAGCAAAGTAGTCTGCGGTGTTGCTGGGACCTGAGTGAGCAGGTTGTGAGAGCTTATCAAGCGGGGTGGGCATAATGCTTGAGGTCTCGTCATCAGGTGTTGTCAACATCGCTGGCTTCGATGCCTCCGGGAAAAATGCAGTGTTCACAGACGTACTCGGAGATCTTGCTGTCTTTGTGTCCACTTTCGTTGCTGATGAGCTAGATGCACCGCCGGTTTCAGCATCGGACTTCCGTGATGGATGTTTATCCGTGACAGCCTGATCAGATCCCATTGCAGTAGAGAATGCTCCAGCAAGAGCACTACCAGCTGCTGCCAGGCTTGCGAAAGGGTCGCTTTTAGGCGCTTCGACTCCTTTTTGCGAAGGACTTCGCTCCTCCTGGCCGAATGTCTCACCTGTATGGCCGGTGTGATTAGACGTGACGGCTTCTGGCCCACTGCTTTCTGGTACCGTATTTCGCAATCGTTGTTCAAGCGGTATCGCAGAGGTGGAAGATTCTGCTTTGCTAGTGACAGGAAAGGAAACCAGGGATGCCGAAGATTCCCAGCCACCAGGCAGTTTGGGCCTGAAGCTATCCAGCCGATCGGCTGGCAAAGGCCTCGACTGATTTATTGTCTGGTTTGGCAAAAAGCTTGTCTTTACTGGCGAAGCAGCCCGCTCGGATCCAGCAGGACTACTACGGCCGCTCTCGAACTTGTCTGCCAGATTACGCACCCGGCTCCTAGTCGACTCTGCGGGACTTTTCGGTGTTTCTCCACTATAGGACGGGTAAGTGTTCACTGAAACATTTTCCATTAGTCCGACTTTGTCACCGTTGGTGGCTGAGACTCCAGCAGATCCTTGGGACTGCGTATGGAAAGATTGACCGCTTCGCGAGCTCTCAGACTGTTCTTGATCATTTGGGAAATGAGTTTCAACAGGAGTTGTCATAGCAAGCTCTGCCTCCTGAGGCTGCCTCAATTGTCGATTCGCCTCAAGTGCTGGGGTCCTCGCCGGACTATTATCAGGACTCGGTGTACTCAAATCGCGTCGATGCCCAGGCATGAAGCTGGCCGGCCGCTGAGTGGATGGATCGGGGGACGTTTTTCTGACGACGGCTTTTGGGGTTCCCAACGAGCTGGAAGACTGTGGTCGATCCTCGCGATCTGGTTCTTCGACCTCAATCGGCGGTGTAGCTGGCCTAAATTGAGGGTCTCTGGAATTCAAATTTGGAGCTGCTGAGCTAGAACCTCTGCTTATGATCGGACTCACGATACTTGTGCTACGGCTACCACTTCGATCAATAGAGGAGTCTGCATTGGAAGATGACGGGGTCGCTGGAATGTGCTCTTGTGTCGTGTCGAAAGCTTGATGAACAACGGATCGAAATCCGAGTGAAGGTTGATGTTGCAAGCTAGAGTCGGAGGGATCTTGTAATGGCTGAGGGGATTCTTTTTGTGATGAGTCGCTTGGCTTAGCCAAAGAGAATCGTGATGTTTCTTTGGCAGGATGCCCTGTGGCGGAGAAAAGCTCACCAAAGCCTGACATACGAGCAACATCAGGAAGTTGAGGACTGAGACTGCCATTGCCTTTGGTCGGATCGATCGTTCTCGATGCTTTATCAGTGGCCGATCCTTGATGCTCAGATTCGTGCCTTGACTCTACACCCTTTTGAGGAAGGTCAGGCATACCATATTCGCTCCTCCGCTCCGCAACCGGATCAAGCATAGATCTCGATCTTTGCTGAGTTTCTATATCCTGGCCACGCTCTGAAGGGCCGGAAGAATTTGACCTTAGATCGCTGCCTGTTCTATTGTCGTCCAGGATAACATCCATACTTGGTCGAGAAGATTCCTGTGACTGCCGTTCCCTCTCCTTCTCCTCCTGCATCCTTTTATAGATGTCAGCCGGTCGAACAAAAGGTAAAGGTTTTCCTGAATCGCTCGCTGTACGGTCTCGAGAGGTAGATTCCCTGACTTGGGTGTCCGCTCCCAGTGGTATGCCGTTATCATGATCCTCGTATATACGTTCAGGCTGATTCTGTTGACCCAGACTGCTTTTCCTAGGTGGGCGCCAGGTAGCTTGTGCATCGGTTTTATTTGAAGGTGAGGGAGATCCTCTGGTATGTAGTGGAGGAGGTAAGGCAGAAGGGGAGAAGTCTCGTCGATCATGGAAGTCAATAGATGTATTACTCGTCATAGATTGGGTTCTGCTTCCCATATTCGGTTGTCGAGGATAATCTGACGAGGATGCTTGGAGCGGACCTGGCTGGCTCGGTTGACTCCGAGGTGCTGGTACCCCACCGGCTTGATTGTAGATGGCAGGATTTGGAGCCTGGACATATGGATCATGTTGATAAACGCCACTCTGTGACGGTGGCATCCCTTGATGAGGAAAGGTAGCAGAAAAGGCCCGTCTCTCATCACCGTGGTCGAACGAACCGGATCTCGCTAACTGAGCCTCTCGTGGGCTGGTAACGCTACGACCACCATACTGTTGCTGAACGGGACCTTGCCGGCCGATATTACCATAGCCATGTTGATTTGCTTCTGGGTTGTGGTAATTACTTTGCTCCGGCTGGTAAAATGGCTGCTGCTCCCGATTTGCTGATTGCCCCCGTTGCCTGAGCCCGGTGGGCCTAGGAGGAGGCGGCGGTTCATCGTAGCCTCCGTATTCATCATATTCGTCCATGTCACCCCAGTCATCGCCATCGTATGAATAGGATTTTGCTTCTACCCATCGCTTCGTCTTAGCCCTATTGACGTTGGTCTTGAAGGATGGAGGCTGGCCTCCCGAAGGTTGAGGGTATGACATAATGTCACAAGCTTGAGCATCCGTGAGCTAGATTTGGGGTGGGAAGCTGCGACGGGAGTGCGACAGGGACTGTTTCGATACTCCGATATCTTGGGAGCATGGAGAGCAAAATGTTTGAACTCTCGTAACACTCAAGACCCATCAATTATGACCAATTCGAGACGTATCGAAGAGATATTGATGAGTTCGATGCGAATAATGTGAGTTAGATTTGGCTGTCAGTGAGAGGTAAAGGTGACAGACGGTCGGTTGGAGTCGCAAGTAGAAAAAGGGTGTCGAGTAAGCGTGGTGCAAGAAAGACACCGCATCCAACAAGAGAGACCTTCAGGACATGGTCATGTAGATTTCCCTATTAGTGTATCTCAACGGCGTTTTATCCTGCTATCTTGAGGAATACAGTGCATAGCACGTTAAGTAAGACGTTGGAAAAGAAGCTCGAATATCGACCAAGGAACATGCTGCGCCACAGCAATCGTCGCTTTTTGTTCTCCCGAAGAGCCGCGTTTACGTCGACTACGAAACAATCAAACCTGCCTACAAATTATTCACCCAAGTCACTCTCTAATCTCTAACAGTGCCTCCAAAGTCACCGAGTCTTTAGCAATATCAAGTATAACAGCCAGCCAAAATCGAAACTAGGTTTCAGCAAGTTAAGACCAATCTCAGAACAGCACAATACCGCATTGAAACTCTTCTTCATTCAGTATACGAAGGCAAAGATTAGTCAGGCTCGTATCGTCTCGGCCAGGCACGGAAATCGTGCTTGCTGAAGCATGGGAACTACTTCAATCCAAGATCGTACAGCAGAGTTCAGGACTGTTCTAGCTCAGGCGCAGAAGAACCTCTCGTCCAAAAACGTCGGCGCCCAACGACAGTCTCTCCTGACAGATGCTCAAAGACGAGCGGCAAATGGCTCTCCCAATGGCAATGCAAAAGGCCCAAGGCGGGGAGCACGATCGGAATTTGCGAGGAAAGCCGCAGAGGTTGGGCGAGGCATCACTGGAACGATGGAGAAGCTGGAAAGACTGGCACAGCGTACGTGTTCTCCATGTGGTTCCCTAAGTTGGAGGGGGTCGTCACCCTTCTAAATACTGACCGAATATCCTATGGCAGTCGCCAAGCGAAAGACTTTATTCGATGACCGGCCCAATGAAATCAACGAACTCACTTTTGTCATCAAACAAGATCTCGCCTCATTGAACTCTCAGATATCGTCACTGCAATCGATAACAAAGGCACAGCATTCACACGCATCCCACGGAACAGTTGCCGAACAAGAAGGAGAACACAACAAAAACGTACGATTATTCAGGACTAATGCCCCAATATCTGCCTGCTGACATGTTGTTATCCAGGTCGTTGTTCTCCTGCAAGGCAAGCTTGCGGATGTCGGTGTCAATTTCAAGGAGGTCCTCGAGGTTAGAACGAAGAATATTCAGGCATCCAGGGCACGCACGGAGAATTTCGTCTCGTCTGTATCTGCCCACGCTCAAGCTCCCCTCGATTACCAAAAATCCGCCTCCCCCCTGTACAACACTCCTACCAAATCTCGAACACCGCAGCCAGGATACCAGAACTCTAACCCAGACATCCTCAACCTAGACCCCTCATCTTCACTACCCAGCAATGGCCAGTCGGACCAGCAGCTTCTGATGATGGAAGAGGCTCAACCCACCAACAGCTACATAAGTATGCGAGGAGATGCAATTACAGCTATAGAACAGACCATCAACGAGCTGGGCAGCGTATTCGGTCAGCTGGCAGCGTTGGTGTCAGAACAGGGGTAAGTAGCTTATTCAATCAAAGGAACGATGCCGAGGCTCATGTTTTGTAGGGAGATGGTTCAACGCATCGATGCCAATACCGAAGACGTGGTTGAAAATGTCGAAGGCGCTCAGCGAGAGCTCATGAAATACTGGTCAAGGGTTTCAGGAAACCGATGGCTTGTTGCAAAGATGTTCGGTGTTCTAATGGTAATTATTGCCAGTCATCCATCCGGTTACTGAATGCTGATCTCAAGCAGATTTTCTTCCTCCTATGGGTTCTTGTCGCTGGATGAAAGTTCTCGTCTGATTCAATACGCATTTAGCACGGCGTTTGACCTGGCATGGATAGCCTCGTATCTGCATTAGAGGGTGGACCTGATTTGTACAACACTGTATCTTTCCCTCGAGGATAGAGGATTTAAAGCTCAATTGCCATTCATCCAATTCAATGAGTCTATATATTCCACTTGACCACGAATCCAGCGTTCTTTCGATGGATCTTTCTACCCCTTAACATAATCTCGTAATTAGCCGACTCCTCCCATTTTTAGATCAAATAGGTACCTGTGGTTTGCCTATAGCTTACAAGATTGTCATTGCATATGCATTACATTACCCTACCTCCGAATTATTTAACATCAATAATTAAAGCGGTCTCCAGATATTCACTCATATCTTGCTCCACTCAAAAAACTTGTTTCCTCACTACCGTCTGACAGATTCCCTCAGACCTCGAGAAATAAAGGCGATAGGAAGGCAATGGAAATCCGCAACCCCGAATCAAGATGAATAAAGCTCATGTTTTGCTCCAACTTTGTGTACTGAACTCCAAAGCAGGGTGATCTAATAAAGTCAATTGACATGAGCAGGAAAACGGAACGTCGATAGCAGCGAGTTTTCTCATCAGATAGACACGACCTGTAGAAACATGACAGACTATTTAAGATAGCAACCTCAATTGAAAATTGTTTAATGAAATGCTGAAAGTAGACTTTAGGGGAAAGTGCGATGTGATTCCATTGCGTCCATTCGAGGTCTACCATTAGAGAGAAGATAGGACTTACGGTGTCAGCGGTGAAATCTTCGCGAAGAAAATGTCATCCCCATAACAAGAAGATCGTAAGAACGCTAATAATCTAACGAGAGGATTCTCCGCCTCAAGCGGGCGACCTAAGTAATTCCTGAACGAGTTTCGAATTGCGGCAGTACGCCCATGTCGGACAGCTCTACCCTTCCCTCGTTCATGAGAGCCTCCCGAGAACCTATTGGCCACTATGACGCCTTGAGTCCATGATGGATGAGTCAAAGGACTTGCACAAGGGCTACAGTACTCTCTGCCCTTGGGCTGAGGCATTCGGTTCAGGGGTAAATTGGTGTATCAATATGCTAACTAATGACATGAATGCTACGTCCAGCACGGCAGCGTACGTCAGAAGGAAACATGATAGGCCAGGCAAGACTAACGAAGGTCGTTAGTGCTTATATTCAAGTTGATCCAAATCAAGATCATACGTATTGTTCCGCTTTTTTCTGGGCCAAAGTTATCAAAGACTTACCAGAATCTCTGGGGTAGCAGGGAGTGCATAAGATCTTGTCAGGACTCGCGATTCAAACAGTTTGGAGGTCTGGTACTGCAACTAATTCGGATCGAAGAGAGGCATCGGATCAGCCCATAGATTCTCAATCTGATGCCACTCTATACTTTCCAGATTGCTCCGCAGAGTGTCACGAGCCATCGAGTCATGAATCTTGCGTTCTGACTTTTGGAGAGCTTGCATACTTAGCAGCTTGGGATTCACCAACAGATAGGCGCGTATGGGCATAAACAGAAGACACTTTTTGAGGTACGATTTATGCCGGCCCGATAAACGGACATAATTAGTCCTGGAACATCGCATTGCAAGTTTCGCTATGCGTCAAGCATTGTGGGGGGATTTTTGGTTATCCTGGTGAGGCTTGCTCCACTAGGTCGCTGGGTTGTCTATAGCTAAGCACATCAAAGAAGATCACAGAGAATACGCGGCCTTCCAGGGACCTTCTCCTGGATTCAACAGATACTAAACTTCCAGCTTGTAGACGGACGCGAGGTTGACGATCGGTTCCGGACGCAGAATCTAAGGCTTGAGTCTCTGACGGATCAAGCTCTGACAGCTCCTTTCGCTGCTTTACGCCATCTGGGACAACGATCTTGAATTTCGCATGTTTTTCGGCTTTGATCACTTTCAAGAAGAAATGTTCACCGTGGACGTTACCAAAAATTAACGAGCCGCTGATGAAGTTCAGGATTTGCCATCCGTCAAGGTCGCCGCGCTTCCTTCTCTCGATGTGTTTCCGAACGGTAAGGTTTGCTCCCTTCACCTCTCGGAGAAGCCAGAAGCCATGATCTTGTGATGAGAACGCAATAAAAAGATTAAACTGGGGCTGTTCCTCCAACGCCCTGGATATAACAGGCGTGTTTCCCATTTCGACGTAACATCTTGTATACTCGAACGGGGATGACCCACGACTATTTTCGATGGAGCATGACCCCAAAAAGCTAGGGTTATTCCTGGCGTATACACCATTCCCAAATGCAGAGAGTTCCAAATACAAGGGGTATTCTTCGAACCCTTTTCGCACACAATTAAGTAGTAGCTTCGAGAATCCCATACGTGGATCATAGTGTATCATTTTCCAAGGATTCGCGACATAAGGAGACTCTTGGTCACAATCCCGAAACCTAAGATTTTGATGTATGTCAATCTCAAGGCCTCTGTTCGTAAGAACGGAAGGGCGTCTATACAGTCGTGGATCGGAAATAGATATCATGTCCCCCGAATCCAAGAAGACTTCAGGAGAATGAGCGAGAATGCCTATCCTTCCAAACGAGTGATTCTTCCATTTCCATGCAAACAAAGATTCGTCACTAGTGTTGAGTAGGATCATTTCTTGTAGTCTCGTAAATGCCTTTGACCCTTCACCATAGAGTAAGGGCATATTAACGCCAAAAAGCCCCATCAAGCAATACGCAATATCCTCGACGCGCGTTGTTTTTCGTTCTGCAGCCCAGGACATTTTTGCTGCTACGCTGGCCATCGTGGGTCTTGCCATAGCGTTGACCGGGATGCGGGTAGCGGTCGAGATCTGAGTCTGGAGGCTTAGCTTTGTGCCGATTTCTTCCCAGCGTTGATCATAGAACACCACGCTGGCCGGTGCTAGAAGTTCCTGCAGCGTCCAACCTCTGGTAAACCATCGGCTTCGACAGAACTCTCCGTAGTCTACAGGGATTGCGGGTTCCCAGGCAACGTCAACCAAGTAGGCGTAACAAACTTCCGCATTCTTGTACCACTGATACATTGAGTTGATAGCCTCGGATAGTTCGGCACTACTAGTCTTGTCTATACAGCAAGTATCGATCCAAACATACTGCCATCCTTCTTTGAGCGCCAATGCGCAGCAGGCCATGACTTTGGCATAACCATGCCGGGTCTGCTGACTTGGGTTTTCCAAGTCTTGCAAAGTGACCTCGTCATCACCCCAAGTATGTGATAGTATTGCGTACGGTGGTATGGAATCGTCATAGAAGATATGTGGCTGAAAGGTCGATGTATTGATTAGGCGCATCTTCGATAGTCTACAGAAGTGTGAATGGATCTCATGCTTCTCGCAGAATATGAGGACTGAACGACGCCAGAAGCAAGCTCGAAGAGGTTGACATTCGTGCGTGTGCCTATTGGTCCAATAATTCAACGTTGGCCTAAAAAGGCCTCACTGCGCTTGGCGCGATTTTTCCTCTCCAGGCCCACCTGCCAAGCGTAAAGTAGCTGTCTCTTTCCGCAATTCTCTAATCTGGTAAATACATCAGCAACGAAACTTAAATGAGATTTTCATCAGCAAGATAATTATAGCTCCAAACCATACAAGGGAAAAAGAAAAAAATGACGCAAAGAAAATTGGGCCAAGGAATGTTTTGCAGGCCCCAGAACCTCTTGGCAGCCTTGGCGTCTCTTGCTGGCTTACGAGAGGGGCCAATGTTGTTGCTGGAAGCTTCGTTTCCTGGAGCGAAAATTTTATTCCGACTCGGGATGGAGAAATATCGTATTTGTGGGAGGAACAAGGCTTTAGAAGGCAATATCACAGAACGTCTCTTCAAATCGGGAAAAAGGAGAACAATTGGTAAAGGATAAAAGAAATACGAGCACTGTGATATCTCAGAAGAGAGACTGTTCACTGTCCCGGTATACCTAAGACGTCTCTTGCACTTGGTAGTACTCTCGGTAACAGATAAACCACGGCAATCCCCAAGAAAGCTGTGAGAAGCCCGGTAAACTGTGGAATGCAAACAATTAGCCTTCTGTGCCATATCTTTCATCCTCGCAGCATTCGACTCACCTTCTCAAACCACGTATGAAAATACGCCGCCGTCATGAGTAGCATCCACCAACTCATCCCCACAACCCCTAGGACGACCCCCCATCCCAACTTGCCCAACTCCTTTCCCTCCTCTCCCCTCCTTCTCACCAGTGTCCCTAAGACCTCTAAGCCAACGGCCGCACTCCCTAGTACCAGTATGAAAACGTGTCCACTGATATCATGCCCACCCTTCCATTGCCCGCCCGCAATCTTGCAAGCCGTAGCTGTAACGAATTCCCGCACATCTCCCATTTCCTGCCTCGCGCTCTCATTCTTGATAAGCTCACACTGCCCGCCGGTAATTCGAAAACCCCGATCAATAAGCGCCGGACCAAAACACCACTGCGTGACCAGCATCCACCAAACCGTAACTACCGCCCACCTTCCCAACGACCTTAATCGCTGCGGCGTCAACACCAGTCCTTCATCCACGCCACTCAGAATCTTGTCATCCTCTTCATCATCGTCGTCAATCTCGATCACCCGACGCTGCTCAACCTTGCCACGTTTCTTTACCATCCCCACACCCACAGCTACCCATATCGCCCACGCGACGCTGAACCAGAACCAACCGACCTTCACGAAGTATTGGTTGAAGACGTTTTTCTTCAGCGCGAAGTAGTTGGGTGCGAACTCTGGTGGGTGAGATTGTAAAAGGGCGGAATAGGGTGCGTTGCGGGCGGAGGGGTCGAGGAGCGAGAAGATGGAGCCGAGAAGGAGGAGAGCTGGGTAAGTGATGAGGAGGAGGAGTTCGGAGGAGTGGAATAGGGCAGAGAGGGCTGATGGCTTCGACGAGTTTGCAGAAGTAGTGCTGGTAGTAGAGTAGCGAGGGGAGGTTTTAGCGGTTCCATTTGTGCGGCGGGTGGTCGACATATTGGAGATAGAGATTCTGAGAGAGATCGCGATGATAGCGAAGGTGGATTAAGAACAAGTCATGATTTTCTAGGCTTCATTGTGGCGGATCAGGGTGATGTGTACGCAAGTCAAGGCGAGCCTAGCTTTGTGACGGTGCACAAAGATACTTTGTTCGTATCCAAGTTCGATACGGGGGAAGTGACGCTAACTACATTGGGTTTCTTCACATAAAGACTTCGTCTCAAATATGATCCACCCCAAGGTTGATATGATTATCTGAAATGATGGTCTGCTACTACTTATACAACATTGGAAATCTGACATTATGTAGGAGACCTCTAATGATGAATACATCTTTGAATGAAAGATATTGCCGCCCTGGGTGGGTATCTGTCGTTCCTCGTCACATTATTATCATGCTTTCATCAAAGATGGACGGAACAGCGTGCGATATTATCCCGACCATGTCATGCTGTATACTTTGCTCGGAGCTTGAAAGTGGTGTTAAAATCAAGTTGTCTGACGAACCATGCATTGTGTGGCTTCCACTCTTGGTCTGGCTGAGCAAGAGACACCTGAAACGAGTCAACGAGTGAAAGCTTTTTGGGTAAATGTAGACTCACCTCGAATTTCCTCAAGAAACTAGGGATGACCTTGTAGATCTCTAGCAGGCTAATGTTTTTCCCAATACACGTTCTCGCGCCCATGCCAAAGTGGAGCATGGTACCCTCCATCTCTTTCCTCTTCTCTTTGTCCGCTTCGAGCCATCGTTCAGGCCTGAAAGCATCGACGTCTTTTCCAAACACCTCCGAGCGGCGGTGGATAACCCACGCGTTACATCCTACGATCGTGCCGCCAGGGATATGCCTCCCACAGATGTCAGCTCCCTGTGGTGGTACGACCCGTTCGAGTGGCAGTCCGACAGCCGGGTGTAACCGGAATGCCTCCTTAACACATGCGTCAAAATACGGCAGCTGTTGGGATTCGGTCCATGACACGAGTCCGTTGGGCCTGTTCTCGATGATCCCTGAAAGGACGGCGTCATCGATCTCTGCAAGTAGTTTGCGGTAGCATTCTGGATTTTTGATAAGGTAATAGAAGACCGCAGCAAGCGATATTGCCGTTGTTTCGGAACCAGCAAACGCCATGCTGACGGCCATCACGAGTACGCGGCCATTGTGGAAAAAGTCTGGTCGTTCTTCCTTCGCTTTCAAGAACATGCTAAGGAGATCTCCACGTGGGACTACAGAATTGGCATTCGGATTTTCGCCCCGGGCTTTAGCTGCGTCAAGCTCTGCTACTCGTTCGGTCACACGAGCCTGGGCGAAGCTGGCCACCGCGAAGGTGAAAGGATTCAACCGGTATTTGTCCAAGAGGCGGAGGATTGGATTCTTGAGAAGGATGAGGTCCAAAACAGGTATCTGGCCAATCTAGAATGATTGCCAATAAGCCACCGCGTAGCCAGCCTCAAAGTTATTGACTTACTGGAGCAACGTAGTCAAAAAGCCGTCCGAGATAGCCTACCATGCCATCAACGTCCTCTGCTCGATCGATGAAACCATGTTGTTTGCTATACGTGATCTGACCAATAACATCGAAAGCATACCATTGGAGCCATCTAGCGAAGTCACAAATGGCATTCTGCGAGGAAAAGAGAGCTTCTGTTTGTTCTAAGAACTTGGTAGTTGTGCTATCCACAAACGGCTCGTACTGTACCAAAGCGCTCATTGAAAAGGCGTTGTTAACAGATCTTCGTAGCTGCGCATGGTAATGCTCATCCGTGGTAGAGAACAAAGACGGAAGTCGCGTGCCTCTGGATAGAGATTGCTGGACAGGATAGAAATCAGACTGTTAATATGTTAGTGCGACATGGCAATATAGAATGAATTTTTTTGTATGCACCTTAATAAAACCTTTATTCAGACCGTAGATGACCTTCATCGCAGCTGGATCAGCAAAGGAAAGAGAATTGGGCCCCATGCGAACGATATCTCCATATTTCTCATGTAATTTGATATGAGTAATGTCTGGTCTACGGCCGAGGACATCAAAAAAGCGCCACCAGTCTGTCAATGAGGCAAGAAAGGGTCCTGGGTACACATGAAGCTTTCGGTTGAAGTGACTCTTGCCTAGGTAAGCTGCAGATAGCAACACCGAGATAGCTAGCCAGTGCTCAATGGCAAAAGAAAGCGCAATTGCTAACATGTTGAGATACTGGACAATTTCGAACAGCCGCAGTGAGTGGGAATGACTCGAATTTAAGCCGACCAGGTCTGAGGTAAAGCTGCAAAAGCTTTCGTGGATTCCGATATGCCGATCGAGTCAGAAAGTCGATGTTTATTCACAATTTCCATGCTCGGATCCTCTCGGGTGATATTTGTCGAACGCTGTACTTTGTCTTGAATCCTTCGCGTCGTCTAAGCGGAGCAGCACGGCAAATCTTTGCGAACCGTCTTGCCGTGATAGACCAGCCAGTAATCCCATGAGCATGGAATTTCCGGCAGCTGTTCCCGGACGTATCTACCTCTGAGCTGTTGTCAAAACAGCCTGTGTCGTAAGGCGATAAGGCTAGGGAAGACGTGAATTTCGATGTTTTGAGCTAGCTGCAGATGCGGCGACTCGTAGCACGTGTAACGGTTAAGATAAAGCCGATCTTATTGGGCGCTCAGATGATGCACGGCATCGCGCGATGCAGCTATAGCCGTTACGTTGGAAGCTCCCTGTTGTGACAACTCAGTTGCAGCGTCCGAGGGTTTCTGCCAGTACTCTAGGCTTCGCTTCCAGGTATCTTTCTCCAGGGGTTCCAGTAGAAGATACCGTAGCTTTGGTAGCGTCGGAAGCTTGACTGGTTGAAATCTTGGACCTCTCCGCCAAAGCCCGTCGGTTTTGGGTAGAATGTGGGGTAGATACAATCTTCGGCAATCGTCCGTAGTCACCTGCCGATCTGCCATTTCTGACGCTAAGATTTGTCGAGATAATGACACTCGGTTCCAAGCCTGATTGTCAGACAGTCGGTCACTTCGCTGTTCGCACGATGGTTAGACAGTAGCAGATGCGGATGGAAGTGATGCCGAATCTAATCCCTATGACCAAGCATGCATGATGTGTAAAACGAGATTAGAAATGGAGCTTTTGGTTCGTCTGTGACGTGGAGCAGTCTTTTGATCTCAAAGCCGGGTTACCTGCTCTTGGTTGGTGTGCTGTCTCTCGAGGAGTGTGCCTCCTTAGATTTGGCATATTGAGCTGGTTTGCTGCTCTGGTCACCTGAAGCCACAGATAGTCCTTGAAGAATATCCGTGCCAAAGGCATAAATCATGTAGGCAGGCAGAACAATCCAGCAACCGCTTTCCATCATCGATCAGTTGCTTTATAGCTCGAACTAGGAAGAGATTGAGCTCACTTGGGCAGTATCCACAGAAAAATCAAACGGGACACATTGTTATGCCCGATATAGCGGTAGTCGGAGAAATGTTCATTCAGAGCTGACAGCGGTCATGGATCTGGGAAAGAAGACTACTTGAGAGAGTGTTCCAACATACCATAGAGTACCGTCTTGCCGAAGGTCAAGAGACTCAAGGAAAATCCCGATAGGCAGGCCAGCCCTCCCCACGCACCACCAATCCTTCTCTGCTGACCTTGGGAGTAAGTCCAGTCTCCGTTCCCGTAGAACCAGAAGATATAAAGATATGCAACATAGCCAATGGTCTCGAGCACGTTCAGACTCGCTTGTGCCATAGTGAAGCCATTGCCGGACTCATAAGCTGGCCATCCATACATGTAATCGACAGTGCCGTAGAGGGCATAAGGGGTATAGACAGGAGAATGCCATTTGCCTCCAGGCATAGTATGAGGACGACCAATGACGTAAAAGCTATCCCAGATTACAAGTGGAAGGGAAATAAGAAGCCAAGTGATGGTCAAAGCTGTAGGGGTATGTATCCATTGTCCTTTAGGCAAGGACTTGGGACGCGTTGCCACTGCCTTTGAGGGCGAGAGGTCCGGGGGAGGGAAACTCGACGGATGCTTTCTGGTTGACACCATGATTCTTGCAACTGTACTGGAACTTTCCTTGTGTACTTCTAGAACTAAGCCTGGTGTTGAAGAAGGAGTTTGATCTGATGTTTCTCATATGATGTTGGAATTGCCCCAGACTTAAACCAAAGATAAAGGCAATGGACGAAGGGGAAGGAAGATCTCACCGTCAACTGATGGTGCTCCGATCCACCCCCCTTTTCGGCACCCCCCTTGAGACACACGCCCTCAACTTTGATTGCTTGGCACTGAGTCCTTTAGATTGAGTGGGCTTAGGAAAGACCTGTTTCCAAGCGACGTCTCACAAGTCAAAGCGTTGATTTACTGCAAGAACTACCACAAGCAGAATAAGGTGCTTGAGCAGTTCTCCAAAACAGTACCAATACGTCTACTTTTTCTAGATCTCATTTCGGAACAGCTTCGCTCCGGTTCCTCCCCATACAACAGCAAACTTACCCACCACAAGTAGCTAGATTAGCAATTGCGCAACGGTGTCTTCGAAGGACTGCATTTTCCAGTCTTTCCAACAGATAGCGTCTCCACACTGTTGCATTCGCTAAGTCATATGTCTGTCTTTCGAAGCAACGTAGAAATCGGCAATTTATTCTAGGTTACATATCGAAATGCGGGGTGCATAATGACTGGGTCCTTCGTAAACCAATAAAGTATTGCTCCGTCAAATCACGGTCCAAACAAGAGCGACAAATACCAATACCAGCCTGTGATTCAGCAGAAATATGACAACTTTGCAAATGAAATGAAATTAGAAAGCGGTCCATGTATGAAGGCTGCGGTAGCACTCGACTGTAAACAAAGAACGATGATGACGATGCGTTTCAATGAAGAAAGTGGAGAAATTGCGGAGCTCGACAACAGCGAGCAGGGATTAAAAGCTACCACCCTTGCTTGGATGAAAGGATGACCTGCACCTTCCAGAAGATCCTTACGAGCTACAGCTCCATGATCTTATAAGATTCTACGATTCCCGCCTGATGATTTGCAATCTGGACTGTCGACACTGTGACCTCAACGTGTCGCAGTCGTCGCTCTTTGGCAGACTTATTTCTATCACAGCGTCGTCACGTCATCATGCAGTGGCTGGCGGGACTTCTCTTGGCGGCCGCCAAGCTCGTCAACGCCCAGGACGGAAACACCACAGCTCCTGTACGACATCCTACCTCCGCTACCATTCTCTGTTAAGAATCAGGTGTGCTGATGCTAAGATTCGTTA
Organism: Opeltia flavorubescens; assembly: GCA_000442125.1. Classification (NCBI taxonomy): domain Eukaryota; kingdom Fungi; phylum Ascomycota; class Lecanoromycetes; order Teloschistales; family Teloschistaceae; genus Opeltia; species Opeltia flavorubescens. The sequence continues at coordinate 787,791 of KE546974.1, forward strand.
ATAGTTCCCAAATGCCACCTATCCCGGCGCGATCTCACCTGATCCTGCTGCTCAGACGTCCGGTAATGCTTTCTCACCTCCATATTATCCATCTCCATGGGGCTCTGGCACCGGAGATTGGGCCAATGCCTACGAAAGAGCTCGGGCTTTCGTTGGCCAATTGACCTTACTAGAGAAAGTCAATCTCACTACCGGCGTGGGGTAACGTTTAGTTCATCCTCTGCACAAATGATTGCTCACTGCGAATAGATGGCAAAGCGAACGTTGCGTGGGCGAGACGGGGGCTGTTCCAAGGCTCGGCTTTAGAGGCCTATGCCTCCAAGATTCGCCTCTCGGTGTACGGGATAGTAAGAGTCCAATCCCGGTACTTGGCATTGTCTGCCGGTTTAACACGTGTGATAGCCGACTATAATTCCGCTTTCCCTGCTGGGGTCAATGTCGCTGCGACCTTTGACCGTGGCCTAGCATTCGCTAGAGGCCAAGCAATGGGGCAAGAGCATAGGGGAAAGGGTGTGGATGTTCAGCTAGGACCGGTTGCTGGGCCGCTTGGGCGAGCCCCTGCCGGAGGTCGGAATTGGGAAGGCTTCAGGTATATGATCTCAAGTCGATTCTGGACGAGACAATTTCAAGGACTAATTCAGCTGCAGCCCTGACCCAGCCTTAACCGGTATCATGATGGCCCAGACAATCCAGGGGATCCAGGGGGCAGGTGTCATAGCTTGTGCGAAGCACTACATTCTGAATGAACAGGAGCACTTCCGTCAAGCACCAGAAGAAGCCGGACATGGTATTACGATTAATGACAGCCTCAGCTCGAATATTGACGATGTTACAATGCACGAAACTTACCTATGGTATGATTTTCGATGGCTGCTTTGTTTTGTCGAAACCGCTGACCAGTATAGGCCTTTTGCAGACGCAGTCCGTGCTGGTGTTGGGTCCGTCATGTGCTCCTACAATCAGATCAACAATAGTTATGGTTGCCAAAACAGTCATACTCTCAACTATCTCCTGAAAGGGGAGCTAGATTTCCAAGGGTTTGTCATGAGCGACTGGCAGGCGCAGCACTCCGGTGTGGGAGGCGCGTTGGCGGGTTTGGATATGGCCATGCCCGGGGATGTCCTTTTCGATACAGGAACTTCCTACTGGGGTGCCAATCTCACAGTGGCTGTCCTCAATGGTACTATTCCAGAATGGCGTCTTGACGATATGGTCACTCGAATTGTAGCGGCGTGGTATTTTGTCGGACGCGATAAAAGCCAGGTGCCTGTTAATTTCGACAGCTGGACACTCGATACATTTGGCTACCAACACTATGTTGCCAAGGAAGCTTTTGGCTTGATCAACGAGCATGTTGACGTTCGCGCAGAACATTCCACTCTTATTCGACAGATCGGATCAGCAAGTACAGTGCTGCTCAAGAACAATAACAGTGCTCTTCCATTGACTGGAAGAGAGAAGTTCACCACTGTATTCGGCGACGATGCTGGTGGCAATGCCTTGGGTCCCAATGGCTGCCCAGATCGAGGATGCGATAACGGCACGCTGGCCATGGCTTGGGGAAGCGGAACTGCAAATTTCCCCTATCTTGTCACGCCAGAGACAGCCATTCAGAACGAGGTTGTAAGCAACAACGGCGTTTTCCAGTCCATTACAGACAACTTCGCTGGTACACAAATTCTCTCACTGGCTTCGCAAGCCAGTGTAGCCATCGTTTTTGTTAATTCCGATAGCGGAGAAGGGTTCATTGACGTCGACGGGAATATTGGAGATCGTAACAATCTCACCTTATGGCAGGGCGGCGATGTCCTTGTCCAGAATGTGTCATCGGTCTGCAACAATACAATCCTTGTTCTGCATACAGTCGGCCCGGTGCTGCTAGGCAACTACTCCGAAAATCCTAATATAACGGCCATCCTGTGGGCTGGCTTACCTGGAGAACAATCTGGCAATTCCATCGCCGACGTCCTTTATGGGCGTGTAAACCCCGGGGCAAAGCTCCCATTCACGTTAGGAGCTGCTCGTGAGGATTATGGCGCCGATCTTCTGTACATTCCCAACGAAGGTACCGGCGCTCCTCAAGTCAGTTTCACGGAAGGTAATTTTATCGATTATCGAGCATTTGACAATGCAAACGTTACTCCGGTTTACGAATTCGGGTTCGGACTCAGCTATACGACGTTCTCGTACTCAGATCTGAGAATCAGCAAGCTCAATGTGGGTCCCTACACTCCCACAAATGGTCTAACATCAGCGGCCCCGGTGCTTGGAACTTCCACCAACGATACGTCACAATATCAATATCCATCCAATTTCAGTGTCGTTCCATTGTACATCTATCCCTATCTGAACAGCACCGATCTCGAAACAGCAGCGAATGAGAGTGATTACGGCTCTTCGGATTATGTTCCGGCTGGCTCACAGGATGGTTCACCACAGCCACGACTAGCCGCCGGGGGCGCTCCAGGAGGTAATCCTGAGCTGTACGACGTCTTGTACCAGGTCGAAGCTACCATTACAAATACTGGCTCCATTGCTGGTGAAGAAGTTGCACAGTTATACATCTCGCTTGGCGGGCCTTATGACCCCAAGATCGTACTACGGAATTTCGAGAGATTATCCATCCAGCCCAAAAGCAGCGCAACTTTCCACGCAGACATCACGCGCCGCGATATCTCGAATTGGGACACAAGTGCGCAGAATTGGGCCATTTCGAGTGCACCTAAAACTGTGTATGTAGGCAGTTCTTCGAGAACTTTGCCGCTGTCTGGTACATTGTCTTAGGACGCCACTGGGAGCAAGGGTATGGAAACATACGAAGAGGTGACCCTCAAAGTCTTAGAAGTTATGAGTAATGAGCTGTAATGAACCCCTGAAGAGTATATCTAGCTATCAGCTGTCTATGAACACTGTTGAAAAGTGCTTCCGCTCTGTATATAAGCTCCCTAAATAATCTAATCGCTATTGTGATAAATGTTCTCGGGCAACTTCAGAAAATGTGATGACTCTGATGACCCGACTGCCTACTTTCTTAATCCCACACTTCAACTGACCAGACACCGCAAGCTTCTCCCTACATGACTTGTTTAAACACTCTCCCCAAAGACTTGTCTATTTGGGACGTCATCTCGACTGTCAACCCGTGTTGACCACCCTCTAATCCCACCCAGGCCGCCTGCTCTCCCGCAAATTTGGGCTGAACAGGACCTCGCTATCTATGTTCCCACTCGTACTGGTCCATTCCGCTCAATGACTATAGCCATAGTTTCACAGCCCTTTCTGTGCTGAGCTTCCATTTTGAAATAACTTTACAATGCTAGCCGCAATGACAATAAATTTAGGACTCGTGTATGTGGACCGATATCGCAGAGTGAGAATTCGATGGTGCCCGGCCCTTCGCTGTGGTGGATCATGTGGGTATCGAACAAAGCTGGGGAGGGACTTCATTCTCTCTTGATATCGATGAAGAGAGGAACGTTAAAAATCTCGCAACGGTAGATCGATCGCTGGAATTGTATGGCCTTACCCGATGATAGATTTACGCTTTTCCCTTCCTTTTCCTTGGACTTTCGAAGTGCCCATCCAATGTCCCCTGCCCTCTTTTTCTCTTCCCACCTCTGGGCGTTTTATCTCCGCCTTTCGTCTCCCCGCCGACATGATTTGCTTCCCTCTCATCTTGATCGACGCCTAGATCCATATCGTTGGCATCAACGTTCTCTCCATCCTCCGCGTTCGTCTGAGCCTCGACCGTAGGCCCCTTGGTGCCTTCTGTTGGACCTTCTGCGTTATCGTCGAAGAGTTTCCTCCACGTGCCGTCTTTGACTTTTGGATCATCGCCGTACAGACCAACATGATATGCACTCTTCACACCTTCAATGCAGATCCCTCTCCTTTCATTGAAATCAAACATTGGTTTCGGGTAAACGTTCATCCCTCCCTCTTCTACATTCCCATCGTCTCCATCACCTCCATCACCCTTAATCAAGCATCCCCAATCCTTCTGATCCTTGATACTCGCCCTCCAAGGCTCATAGATGAACTTCTTTGGATACCCCTTCAATTCCGGCACATAGTGCTTCACAAATACGCCCTCATCATCCCACTTCTTTGGGAACGCGATGGGGGAATAGCAGCGGTAAAATTGCGCAAAGAAAGCCGTGCAGCTGAGCCACTGCCAGTTCCCGCTGTTGCACGAAGTCTCGTGGTCAATAAGCCATTCCTCGAAGACCTCGGCCCCGCGCTCCCAGTCGATGTAGCAGCCGCCGCGCGTAAGGAAGCAGGCAACGGCATGCCTGCCAAGATGGTGGATCCAGCCTTCTTGACGAAGCTGGCGCATCAGGGCATCTATCCAGGGAAAGCCGGTGCGGCCGTATTTCCAGCGCCGAAACCATTTCTCCGCGAGTGGAGAATCTATGGTGTACTCGCCTGTGATGAGGTTTGTTTCCGGGTCGATCTTCGACGGGAGATGCCAGGGGATGAAGCGGACGTGCGAGTTATTGTAAGTTTGGGCGAACGGGTAGCCGATGGCGGCTTGGGCGGCGAAGTACATATCGCGAAAGAGGAGTTGGCCCACTAGGTTCGTGGGTATCTTGGTGGCGTTTTTGGCGTTGGCCGGTTTGCGGGTTACCTCGAGAACGCGGTGGTAGAAGAGACGGACCGAAAGAGAACCAAAGTGGTGATGTGGTGAGAGGAGGGTGGTGGCTTGAGGGGAGAAAGCTGTAGGTGCGGTGGAAGGTTTGGAGAAAGTCGTGGTAAAGGATTCGTTGGCAATTATAGCGTCCAATGCGGCGAGAGCACGGGTTTCGCCACCGCGATGAGGAGTCGTAGCGGGTTTGAGGCCAAGTTCCGCGGCGGTAGGAACAGCGAAATCGTGATTAGGGCCAGAGATGGAGGCGTAGGATGTATCCTTACTATCGCGCTGGATGCTATTGATATCAGGGTTCGAGGAGGGTTTAGTGTGCTCGAACTCAAGAGATAGATCACCGGGATCAGGAAGGGAGTCGGGCGCATGTAAAGGTTGAGGTACGTTCCCGATCTTGTCAGCAGCCTGCAAGCTATCAGTATTTACTTGGAGACGCAAGGCTGTGGAACAGAATGGGGAAGTCGAACATGCTGGACTTGAGTGATGCTCATGGTTGGTTTCCCACCATTCGCCTTGACCAATTCGTCCGGATCATACAGAGTCCTCCCATGCCTTGTCACAACAACCTCGACTCCTGCCTCCTGCGCAAGTTGCATAACTTTTGCATCTCGCTCCTTAGCGTAGGGATCGGTGTCCCTTTCGAATACCAGGTGTGTTATGTTCCACGCTTTGAAAAGTTTCGGCAAGACAGTCTGAGGCGCTTCTCGAATGACAAAGAGTTTGGACTTCTTGTTCAGCTTTGTGATGGATGATGAAAGGTCGGACTGACAGTCAAGTCTGTCAACGTAAGTGGATATCAGCACTGACCGCATTTGCGATGCATTTCTATTTCAGCACCGTGGATCTTACAGAAACTGCCAGCGATTCGGGCCAACTCTGGCGCGGTAGACGTAATGTGGATCCCAGCACCAGATTGGATAGAGACATTCTGGTTTTAAGTCTAAGGCAGCGTGAAGGGCAGGGGAGTCGTGAAGTCGAAGGTCTGTACGGAACCAGTATATAACCCTCGGCTTCGAAGGCATGATGGATCGATTCGGGAAGCGCAAAGGTAGCGCGGAGTCAATGGCAGTATATAGCAAACTTGAAGAGGGTGTAAGAAATGGGTGATGGAATATATACTTAGTAGAGAAAGGATAATATGTGGGTAGAATAGCAACTAATATAATATCATTAGTGCAAGATGAAGTCTATGCATGATGGGACATTTACGATACAGACGAAAGGAAAGTTGGGAGGTTGCGTCCACGGAATGTGAAAGTCGATGATGTCAAAGCTCTCTTGTCTTGGCAGGGGTTGCTTTTTAGCACCAGAGATCGACACTCGCCAATCTCGGGGAGATCTCATTTTCAGATATTTGGAGTGTCAACAATGAAACATAATGAACCATCACCAGCTCGTAGAAGTAAAGCGAAAGGAGAGGTTACTTACTCGAAAGTATACGTTCAGAATATGGTAACAGATAAAGGGACACCAGTGTCAAGCAGCATCTTCAACCCAGGTCCAGAGTTCAGTCAATCTTTTTAGTGCTTTTTACCTCCTTTCATGCTCATGGCAACATTGGTCTGAATTTATCATTCCTTCTTCACCAGTCCTGCTAAAGCCTCCTTGACAGCCTCCCTGACACTGATCGGGCTTATTCCAACAACGTCATTCTCGACCAGATCCCAAAAATTGGCCGCACTGTCCTCTTCGTCAAATTGGTGCACGATGGTCAATCCTCTGGTTGCTGCCTTCCAGTCCGCCTGATCTAATGCCTGCATTGCATCTTGCCTGATCTTCTTGACCTCGACATGTGTCACTCCAAATTTCGAGCCAGTCTCCATTTCAAGCGCAGCGAGAATGCTGTTCTGTGTGACATTCTCGACACCACAGATATGGATTGCACGATTTAGGATTTGAGGAAGTGTCGTTGGGAGTAGCATGGTATGTACTGCTTCTGCGATCATGGGCAGTGGCGTCCAGCACGCAAGATTGTTGCCTGAACCATATATGGTAGCTTTATGATTAGCTATGTCGAAGCCAGCCGGACCTGCCGTGAGCCCTGACCGAAAACAATAAGCAGGACGTCTTATTTCTAGTACCAGCCTTGGCCACAACGGGTCCATTATGAGCTACCCGCAAAAATCAGGATTCTTACAGAGATCAAAGAATGGCCCTCCATTCAGAGCTGTCCAAGCGATGCGTCCCTCTTTCGCCTTCTCTTGCAGATATTGCCGGATGCGCGGTTTTTCGCCAACAAACTGAATTGGTAAGCGCGCATACGGTGCGCTCATGATGTTGGCACTATATTCGCTCGCGAAGAACAATTTTACCCCTGCTGCAATTGCCGCATCGATGAGCAGCTTCTGAGCCCCGAAGCCGGTAGCTCCACCAGGAACACAACTGAGTAGAGCATCGTAACCACCAAGCACTGCCACGAGCGAGTCGTGGGACGAGAAATCCGTTTGGACTTTCTTGATACCTGTAGGCGGATCGAAGTTGGAAGAAAGACGAGTGACAGCCGTAAGTTGCTTGAAACGGTTGTCTCCGAGAAGTTGTTGAATTATTGCTGTACCGACCCTGCCACTTGCCTGAATCGCTAAGCAGAGTAGCTTGTCTTGGTTTCTGGGCAACTGACCCCAACGATAGCAACCTTTTGTACCTGCATACTTGAATCCACTCGTACCTTAGCTTACCCGTCAGCGTTAAAAAATGTGTGGAAGTTGGTACCAATGCGCAGCCAAACCACATTTACCTGTGTTGCTGCCGATCCAAGGCAGCAGTCTGTTGTTATCGGAGCCTTGTTCGCCGACATTTAAAAAAGGCAACATGCTATACTCGTACTACAGAAACCATCTCTGCAACTAAAAAGGGTCTCTGACGCTTTTTCTACTGTTTGTTACAATTTGTAGGAAGAACCATCTGACAACTCCAATACGTAGCCATGTTCTTGGGCTTTTGATTGAAATTTCAAATTGCAACCACTGCCTCTTTGTATAATCTGTAATTGTGTTCTAACTTTGCACAATAGCCTAGCCAGTCGATCTTTAAGCCGACGCTGGAAATATTAGTATTGCGAACCTAAGTCCATCACGAGATCTCTTGGAGATATTGTTCGAKGATGATGTGCAGCTTGTGACACTACTCCGGGTTCAGGATACTCGCTCCCTCTTCCACGATACAGACTACATGCAATCAGTCTCTATAAACAATGTATAGGAGCCTGGACCAGCATTATTGAGGTCCTTGCCAAGGATTTTTTTGCATTGTACATCGATCCAGGTACTAAAGCAGTCGTATGTGTGACTCCTGTACGCTGGTACAGGACCATTTGCGGAACTCGATCTGGTATGAGAGTAGAATTGCCCTGGATATCCTGACTTGGGCTGGAGGAAAGGATGGGAAGCTTGGAGGTCCTTTAGAAATCAAGGAAGCCACACTACTGGCAAGATGGAACATTATTAATGCTATACTCGACTACATCAAATTTCTTTGCAATGCCGAGACAATTTACATGCGAGGTCTCGTTTCAGCAAACCAGCATGGCCAGGTAGGTACATTGCATTAATCTTTTTCATCGCCAAGACTGCTGTCGCCGAAAGATCTTCCTAGTCCCTTAAAACTCGCATGATGTCATGCCGAGATCTCGACTAGACTATCGAAATTACAACATACGGCGAACCATTGAAGCATCCAAGATGCTACAATGAGTGTACACAGGTCAACCGATCAATGATGAAGCCCGCATCATTACGACCTTTCCTTCCACGCCCTGCCCTTCGGCGGCGTCTCCCACATCCGAGGCTTTACGCTATTCAGTCTGGTTCTCCGTCGCTTCAAGTCTTCGACACAAACACCAAATACATCCAAAAAGAGCGCGCAGCCGCCAACGCAGAAAGTAGCAGACGAGTCGACTATCTCCGCGATGAAGTTGCCTCGCGCCTCTGCGAACGTCTTCTTGTAAGTTCATGTTGTCAGATGATATAACGTTTTCCTCGTCGCCTCAATCCTCAGACTAATTTCCTCGTCAACGGTTTAGGACATAAGTCGCCACTTTCCTTCCGTCCTCGATCTCGGCGCCAACGCTTGCAACATCGCCCGCATCCTCACCACCACCCCTCCCCCCACCCCTTCTGACCCACCGCTCCACACACGCCTCACATCCCTTACCTCCGCCGACTGGTCCCCCACCCTCCTTCACCGCGACGAGCACCTACCTTTCAATTCAGTCCTTCCTTCCCACACTCGGACCGTCCTCCAAAACCCAGACACCCATTCCCTCCCTTTTCCCCCGCAATCCTTCGACGCAGTCCTCTCCTCCCTCTCCCTCCACTGGATCAACGATCTCCCCTCCCTCCTCTCACAGATTGCCAAAACACTAAAACCCGATTCGCCTTTCCTCGCCGCGATCTTCGGCGGGGACTCTCTGTTCGAACTCCGCACGTCGCTTCAACTAGCGGACTTGGACCGCAGAGGCGGCGTCGCGACCCATGTCTCGCCATTGGCGGATGTGAGGGACGTTGGCGGTCTGCTCCAGAAAGCCGGGTTCAAGCTACTTACCGTGGACGTCGATGACATTGTGGTCGAGTACCCAGATACGTTCGCGCTAATGCAAGATCTGCAGGCTATGGGGGAGAGCAACGCGGCGCTGGTGAGGGAGACGAACGCCGGGTTGAGGGGTTTGGGCAGGGACGTACTGCTGGCGAATGAGGGCGTCTATCAGGAGTTGCATGGAGAGGGGGGAAAAGTGCCGGCAACGTGGAGGGTGATTTATATGATTGGATGGACGGAGGGGGAGGGGCAGCCGGTGCCGCTAGAGAGGGGAACTGGGCAGGTGAATATGAAGGATATTTTGGAAGGAGGTGGGGCAGCCGGAAGGTAGGAGGCGAGTGGTGATGTGCATAGGGAACGAGAATTTGGCTATTCGGAACGTTGTTGCGATCAGGGTATAGATGGCTGAGTTGCCTCGTACATTGGGCTACAAGGGTATAGAGCCCCAAAATCATATCTGGCAGGCGGTTCCTGCTGAGATTGATTATGTTTTTGTGACTTGAGGCGAATTGAGAATCGCCATCACCGCAATATCGTCTGATCGGAGACAGCAACCACCGACTTCCGTATCTTCAGACCCCTGTTCTGCCATGCATCCATTCTCAGGACCTTGTCTGTCATACCGTTCTCCGATCCGACATCACCCTAACGATACTTCCAGGTCCTGCAATCTCCACCAGCTTCTCATGCCAGCTCAGCAATACGCTCATTGCTTGACCTCCGCCCTCACCACCACCTCTTGAGTGTATCTGAGAGAAGCCGGTGGGCTGTGGGGACATTGCGCGGGTAGAGGCGGAGGAGGGTTGTGAGCTGTGGGACATGCCTTTGTAACTATCACGAGTAGACTCCATATCAGCAACTTGATTCTCGATCTTGAACCTCCAGCCTAGAGTACGATATGATCGCAGTGTGCTTTCGCAAGCTTAGACCCGCAAGAAAGATATACGTACAGGTACTTCATCAAAACATCCAGGATCTCCACCCCACCATCCGAGCCATATATCCTGCTCAAAATCGGCGACATCTCGGATTGTTTGATCGATTGGAGTATCTCAACCACAGTGGCTAAATGAACATCCTAACCGACACGGCGTCGTCAGCCTTGTCGTCGGCAAATGTCACCTCGTCTCTCCGCATTTTGTGCCTCGCCGTTGACCCGGGAGAAAAGGTTTCATGTAGTGGTACACATGACGCACCATGCTCCCGTTTTCCAAAGCTCACCTTGGCCGCTGTGTCACCGCCATACGGTGGATTTTCCAAGGCCCCGCGCAAGGCACCTTCGCTGTCGCCTCCTCGGAGCAATTGTTTGATTTGTGATGAGAGGCTCTGCACTTCGGATGCCGATACCGGTGGAACGTTGGATGAAAGGGTAGCGGTAGAGAAATTGGCGGGGGATTCCGGGTCTAGGAGATCGATGTTGATGGTCCGCCAGTTTATGTTCGTCATCGTGTCAGAGATCTGGGAGGTTAATGTCGTCAGATAAAGTAAACTGGAGGATGATGTCGCGGTTGCATTGGTGCAGTAGAGTGGGCCAACGTAGTATCCTCATGAGGCAGCGCTTAGTAAGCCTCCTTCTAATCACGTGATCGTAGCGACCCCCACAGCGGGTGATTCTTGCGAACAGCTGGAAACCCACACACCATCATGAATCGTATGGGAGGGTGGGCTATGTGTTACGCACGATAAGTGTTTCATGATGCATGCGGGATCATGGCGGAGTTCACTGACCGCTGTGCCACGTCCACTATCAGGAATCAAAAAGCTTAGCCTATCACCTCAGCTTGCCAAGAATAAGATGCTTTTGATTTCCATGCATGATAGGATCTGGCTCGAAACGGTAAGTCGCTGAATAAGATCCCTTGAATACATATCTGTTAATATCATGACGTGTCAAGCTGATGAGTGAGAAGTGCATAGCCTTATATGGTCGGCGGGTATTACAAAATGAAATTACCACAGTGTATCTAATCCTGTTCTTCAACAAGTAATCAATTGATTCCTGTCTCTGCCACATGACAATAGGTAAGGACATTGAGAATCACAAAGCTAAAGACGGCATGACTCGGTATTCTCTATGTGCTTTCTATTGCGAATGATATCCAAGATATAATTGGCGATGATAAAGTTGAACTCTGCATAATAGTTGGCGTTTCTGCCAAGAAGGGAAGATCCTGCGGGGTGCTTGCTGACCGCACGTGGCATCCACGATGCTCCCTTTTCTCTGGGCTGCTGGGGGGCGAAGCATGTTCAGGGATCTGACCACCGGTATCGTACATCGATCAGCCACTAGATACCGAGAACGGCAGAAGGTGTGGGACGGCGCGCAAAGGAGGATCGGCGCTTTGCAGCTGCCGTGATTCAATATTTGGTCCAAATTGAATGAGGCAAGTATTTCGTTACGTAGCACACCTTAACGCCTTTTCCCTATCTTTGATATGGTAATTCGTGATGACCAGATATTCCTGTATGATGTCTGAGATCGACCAATATCCACATCCCGAGATGATCCATCTTAGGTTATCATTTCGCGAGACTTGACGCATGATAGATCTAAAAGTACAAGCAGAGGTTGGTAGTGCTCCCGTTGATGTGGCAGAATCTGAATAGCTGTGGAAATGAGTCCCCAGGATACTCAATCCACCTGTAAATGAGCAGTCACGCCGATTATCATTCCACGATACAGTTAGAGCTCGCTTGGTGGCTGGGATCAATCCATGCCGCCATGTGCTGCGACTCTTACTCCTGGCGTCTTAGCTCCCCTGGCTTCCCTGTCATGCTAATTACCATGGTTGAAATCGTTCCGAACCCCCGCCCATCCCTGGGACATGTTCTACGCGGTCATTGGGGTTCTGCCCCTGAAGTCGCTGGGCTGAGGATACCCACAGGCGTTTGCCATGCCGAGATTCCAGGTAAAACGGGTCTCGACCTGAAGGGAAGGGGCATCCGAAGGCTGCAGTACCATGTCTGTGATGCCATTCTACCCATGGATCGGAGCTTAGGGGATGAGGCATAGAATACATACGAGGCTCTTACGCATATGCAGAAGCAAGCAGTCATTCTTCGAAGCTCGTGATACGAGTCACCGAAGCCCTAGAATACCGTAGCTGCAGATGCATGCAGTGGATCCGGGCAGCCATGTGTCGGATGGATCTGGGTGCTATCAACCAGCACAATTTGGGAATGGGGTCGATGGGGGGAGATGGGAATGGAGCGAATAGCTTGTCGCGGGAAGGTGTCCGGTTTCCGTCTCCTTTATTCTAGCGGCCTTCCACACCCAACAGAACGGTCGCAAAGAGAACTTTAGGTTTCCCATATTCTGACTTTCAGAGCGCCAGTAGGAGGAGTGGCTTTTTCAGTCCACCAATGTCTGTGGACTGCTTGTCCGTGAGTGCTTTGAAAAGCGGCAGCGACACCAGCACCGATGAAGAATTCCAAGCGAAATCAAGGCGGGCGCTATCAGATTTCCACTTTCAATCAGAGGAGGAGCCTGCGCTGGTTGCTGTGAATAGACGTGATCTGTCATAGTCGATATCCTATCAGAGTCCGATTGCACGAACGGCCGTGCATGGGTCGAGTCATCTTCTCATGAGGCAGTCATCGCTTTTGCGCAGTTTTTAGGCAAGACGTGAGCCGAGACCTCCGTGCAACGATGGGAATTATTAGAATTCATGTCAGAGTCAGATGGGTGAAAATAAGGACGGGATGATTTCCGCGCATGTGCTTTGACTGCTGGCCAGAAGAGGTAATCGGCATACATATCTGGTATTCTATTCGAGCACGAGAAGGACGGGCATGATTTATTTTTACCGACCGACTTCTTAGGAGTATGTACGATGGACAAGCGTAAGCCATCTTTGCCCTGCATCGCTGGCTTTAGGCTACTTTTACTTAGGCTACCCAGTGCAGTGGAAGCCACTGCTGCAGGTACCCCTCCGTGAGCAGGGATGGGCTGATGTCCCGAAAATTCTTTTTTGCGACCAGCCGCAATCGATGGAAGGGAGATGAGGAAACGAACAGGCATTGGAGCCTTTGGGAAGGGGGCGCCGGGCACGCCGCCAGGGTTCTTAGCTTCAGAGGGAATCTTCTGAAACGCTGCGCATCCATGTCGGCTCCCAACGGCGTCTCGATAGCTTTCACCCAAAGCGAGGTCAAGGCAACCGGAAAGGGTGCTCCGTCGCTGCGTCATATTCGACTCTTGCCTGTCGTCGCCCTACAACTGACACAGCGAAAAAAGACGGGACCGATCCAGTCATAATTTACTCTTTCCTCTTCCCAGCAAGTCTCTCGGTTGGAAGTCAAGGGGTGCCGGCATGCAACTACTGCTTTTCCATATATCCTGCCGTCGGCAGCTCCTTCGTCGCCGTTGACATCCTACCCTTTTGAGCCTTCTCTCGTGATTTGCTGCTGCGCTCTCTACCTCGCTTTCTCCGTGTGCTACAGTGGTATATCTGCTTGCTGGCAATAGATATACGGGCCCCACCGTCCTTTCTCCACTTCATTCAGGCAGCCTGACTGTGCTCTTTCCTGTAATTCCACGCTACCATACCTGGCTTTCTTGGGCATCTGCACTGCTCGTGAAGGAAGTCATATCCTGCTGCCCTCACTCATCCACCGATACTCCACCGCAATCCTGTGCCATCCACCAGATTCCCCTACCTACCCGGCACTAAGTCTCACCTGCATCGTACGATCTGGCGGTTGACGTTGCGCCATTCAGCCTTCTAGCTCTTACACACACGTTACATCGCACAGCCTCTGCAAGTTCACCATACTTTGTGGTGACTCAGGTTAGACTCCTCTTCGAAAGCACCTATCTTTGATATAAAACCCTCAACACCCTCTTCCCTGATCCAACTTCTTCTCCAACAAACCATCCTTGCTGATCAGACACCATCGCAGATCTACACGTTTCTATGATACTCAGAGAACTTCCAACAATGAACATGGGACGCGGACAATACGATACCACTGGTGTACCAAAACCAAAGCCGCCACCACCCAAACCTCGATAATGTCCTCAGGGGCTTCGCGACAGCTAGGAGAGTCACTGTATCCCTTCGACAGTCAGTGCGGAAACGTCAATATCGGTCTGCGCCTACCATCGCCGACGGCGAATGTTGAAGGGATGCTCTGAGATCCTAGCTGAAGAGAGAGATGACTCCTCGCGAAGTAAGTGGACGACGCTATTTTTACCTTCATGCAGCTACTAACAAATCATCCAGGCTCCATCTTGGGTGCCTTTTCTCTCTATGCCCCTTTTGTGGACTCGTCGCTTGCTCCTACTCAGTTCAAACAGCGCTGCCTTCAGCGACGAAATTCCTCTTCCGTTCCGGCGCAAATCCTTGTAACACCACTTGCCTCTGGCTCGTCGCCAGTTTTGTACAAATACCTTGCATTATCGGTCTGCAGCGTTCCGCACGTCACTTGCATCATACTTTTACAGCCCTCCACATTCGCTGCGCCCGGGCGCTTATCACCGTTACGAATTTCTTTTCGGCATAGTTTCAAAAACGCATCATCGGAGTTTTGTCAAATTAGAGTTGGTTATCGAAAGAGAAGCGCATTGGAGATACACCACATAGATCATTCAGGCCTCACGGCCGACCGGCATTGGATTTTGTGTACAACACCAGGTTTCTGTTTGGGTTTTTCTGAGGGCATCGTCGGGCACCACTTTCAAGACTCGAGCATTTCAAGTTGGGCCGGTGTCAAGGAGACTTAAAAAGGGACTGGCGGGATATGGATTAGGCGGGGATTGGGACTGGCGGGATTTCTCTGAACCCTAGTGTACTAAAACATAGATTTCTATTCTCTTCCCTGACGTTTTCTGGACCCCCTAGTTCCGCGACTTGTACTGGCGCGTGACCTGTGAGCGATTTCTCAACGTCCAATGAACCCACATTGCGTACAACTGACGACTTCATGCATCTTCTAACTGACAAATCTCCAAAATGATATGCGTCATAGAATCACAAGTCAATTTGATCTAGTAATCATCGGGCAATTACGTTCATCCATTCGAAAGAAAGTCATCACCATTCTACCCATGAAAAGTAATCTACTTCTGGATGGAAAAAACGGGATGATTAGCGGACAGTTGGCGCCAAGCCCAAACGGGCAATGGTTCGCGCTACCAATCTGTTCTGACGTTTCTCAATCATATGCACCCCGAACTCCATCTATCAGCCCTGAGAAAGAGCCTGACTTGCTACATCAGCATCAGCGCGCCAGTAACACAGCTTTAGCGAGGACTTGCCCACTAACCCATACCACGTTCTTGCCTTGTTCCACCATCTTGGACCCCGTATACCTCTTACGGCCGCTTCCCCGGCTCCGAGGCGTCAGCCTTAGGAAGAGCGAACCCATTCTGCCCGTCTCCACCTTTGCGAGCGTCATCCTGTCCGCATCATCACTGCATCCAAGACTGGTTAATTGAAGGATTGCAGGCAAGAAGCATGACAGATACCACTGCCGCAGCTGCCAAGCCGAGCAGCAGCGTCAAACTAGTCCTACTAGGTGAAGCTGCTGTAGGGAAGGTACATCGTCTCTTTCCCTACAGATTTCAATATCGAGGAGTTATCACCTACAGCAGCTAATACCGTTTCACAATCATCACAGTCCTCCCTCGTACTCCGCTTCGTGAACAATGATTTTCAAGAGAACAAGGAACCCACCATCGGCGGTATGTATCCGTTTCTCCGAATGAACCTTCCACCGAGGTTCTTTCCCCAACATGGAAGCGTTCCTCCGCCGTTACTACCCGTCAGACATTTACGAATATCGTACTAACATAAATGACCAGCCGCCTTCCTGACCCAGAAATGCAACCTCCCGCACCGGACGATCAAATTCGAAATATGGGATACCGCCGGCCAGGAACGTTTCGCTTCTCTCGCACCCATGTACTACCGCAATGCACAGTCTGCCCTGGTCGTCTATGATATCACGAAACCGACAAGCTTAGTCAAGGCAAGGCATTGGGTTGCAGAATTGCAGCGGCAAGCAAGCCCAGGCATAGTGATTGCACTAGTCGGAAACAAACTGGACTTGTCATCGTCGATGGATGGGGAAACATCGGCGTCATCAACGAATAACACTGCCAACACTTCTTCAGGGACCGATGGTGACGTGGAAGGCGATGCCCCAGCTGCAACTGAGACTGAGGATACGGCTGCCGACGACGGTGACGCAAGAAAAGTCAGCACGGAGGAAGGGAGAGGGTATGCGGAAGAGGAAGGGCTGTTATTCTTCGAGACAAGCGCCAAGTCCGGCCACAATGTACAAGAAGTCTTTACGGCAATTGCCAACGCAATCCCGGAGACGCAAATGAAGAACACGAGAGGACCTGGGGTAGCCGGGGCCGCACAGTCGGCATTGGGAGCCGGTACTGAGAGGGTAAATTTGAGTGGACCACGAGGGGAAGCGGGAGGAAAGGAAGGGTGTGCTTGTTGATAGAGATGTGGATGAGGAAGAATGTACGATTGATTCAATGAGGCAGGTGCTACTAATTCCGGAATCTGGAGTCTCATGTCTGCATATCTTTCATGGTTACTCTTGGGCCAAGAATTTACGCTTAATCAAAACAAAGTTGACAATGGCTTCACACTTGAATTTTTTCAGTCCAAATGCCATGAATTACAGAACGTATTCCCCCTGACCTGTGGTTCAAGGCATATTGATACGACTTTCGCGACAACTCCATAGCCCTTCCACTCCTCTTTCATTATCATTTTCACAAGCATTCTGACAGCAAGCAGCACAACGGCCACACCAATCTGTCTCATCCAAAGCCAATCGTATAATGCCAACATCATATTTCCCATCCGTATGACCACGCCTACAACCTCGATCAACCTCCTGGGTGCGATCATATCCACGAGTCACAAGTACCAGTTCTTTCATCGGAACGCAGCAACATCCCAACGTCCCCCTACTGGAAAATCACCGCCATCCTTAAAATGGCGCAGGTCCCCCAGAAGGAATACCGTAGCAACGGAGATGTGGGTCACCATCATTCAAAGAAGTATATCAAATATATGAATCTCTATTCACGTGTGGAAATCATTCAATGATTTCAATCTTACGAGTCGTTTAGGTAGCACGAATGCGGACTTGCGGAAAAACTCTCCCCATCCTCTTCTCAATCCCAGCATATTTACCCATTGTGAATCCTTCTCCAAATTTTCATTCCTATCGAACCAGTTGAGAAGAGATGGAGATGGAGACAAAATGATTGCAGAAGCATTAGATTCAGATACTCTCCGGGCTTCAGATTCCGGGCCAAAGGGGTAACTTTATGTCATTAAACAATCGTGACTTAACCTCGTGTCAGGTAAACGTTGGACGCGGTTTCAGATGCATCTCGTATTTGATCAGACATTTTGAAAGAATTTTGTAATTTTGCAAACCTTCGAATTACACGATTCTCACTCAGAAACTTACAATATGTGAAAGATCGAGGCAGAGCTACTGGCGGAGAAAGGATTAGTTTCCCGAAAGATACAAGAAGCTATTATTTTCATTCACAAAATGTAAACGATACAACGACTTCACTACAACTCCAAAACCGTTCGATCTGACCACATCTGACCATATCTGACCATTGGTTTCACAATGTCTTTTTGCCTATCCTAAGACAGTTCGCCATGGAGTTCGACTGGGTGTAAGGTAATCCAAGCTGCCAAGCCAACATATACCCCTGTCCCTTGTTGGCATCATAAAATCTTAGAAATAAGCCGACTTAGGGTAGAGGTTCAGATTGAATCAATGTTGTATTCACAATATCGGCGTGTCCTATAATATACTTGAAGAAAAAGATAGAGCCCCGTAAACCCAGCTCATCCACCCAATGTATCGCCATGCCAGACTTTGACAAGCGCCCACAATAATCCTCCAGGAAACGCCTACGCTATGCATGAAGTAGATAATCACCGTTTTATGCCGCTAATGCCAGAATGAAGGACAGCCAAACAAATAGACACATCACTCAACTCGCCGTCGTAAGCGTTATCGGAGGTGGTTGCATCCCAAAACCAGCGTTCATTGACTGCTGCTGTTGCTGCGGCGGAGTCTTTGGCGGAACAAATTGCCTCATTTCCGACGAACCCGCCCTCGCTTCTTCATCGTCCGCAGTAGCCTTTCCTTTGCCGGACACTTCTATATCATCGGCTTCTTTGTTTTTCCGTAATTTAGAAACGACGCGCTTCGAAGAGCGTTTAGCCGGCGCAAAGATGATATGTGACGCCTTGCCACAGGCTTTGCCAACAGGTTTGAAAATGATGGCGAGAACCTTCATTACGGGGCGCGCGACAAAGAGCCAAATCTTCCCTGCGAGGCTGAAGACCTTGGCGGCATACACGTCGGGGACGCAGCGCAGACCCACAGCCCAGAGTAAGCAAGGCAGCGCGCAAAGGATGCACACAGCCCACTGTGTACCGTCAATGCGCTTGATTTGGAATGCTGCACCACCCACGAAAACGATCATGATTTGTCCGCCAACCATAATGCAGTTGATTCCAATGAAGAAGTAGTTCTTTAGAACGCCTTCGAATATGTTAAACTTGTTGTCCAAACGCCGGTTGTTGAACTCGTTGAAGATTTGCATCCAGACGAAGGTGTTGAAGACCATAGTATTCAATTCCGTATGCATGTTCTTGGTGCATTTCCCTGGTGCTGCTGCCATGCACGCATCAAAGGCCGTTCCGTTGAGGTTCGGGCAGGCGCCTGTGAGATTTCGAGGAAGACATTTGGTGTCATATCCGAGGATGTCGTAGCCGGCGAAGTACAGGACAAAGGTGACGAGTAGCTGATAGATTGCTTGACCGATGATCATCTTCCACATGTTTGTTGTGATCAGAGGAGCCCGTTTTGGCGCAGGCTTGCGGTCAAGAATCTTTTCCGTCGGGGCATCAGTAGCTAAAGCCAAAGCGGCAAACGTATCCATAATGAGATTAACCCAGAGTAATTGAACAGCGGAAAGGACCGAGTGCATCTCGCTGGATGAAACCGCAGACACAAAAGCAAGAATAACGGCGGTGATGTTGACTGTAATTTGAAACTGTAGGAATTTGGATACGGCGTCGTTGACTGATCGTCCCCACATGACTGCTTTGACGATGCTGGTGAAATTGTCGTCCATGAGAATGATGGCACTGGCTTCTTTCGCAACTTCGGTCCCTGCAATACCCATTGAGAAACCAACATCAGCCATCTTCAAAGCCGGCCCGTCGTTCGTTCCGTCACCAGTAACAGCAACAGTCTCGCCGAGATGCTTGAGCCGGGCCACCAAAATGCGCTTATCATCTGGAGAAGATCTTGCTAGAACCTGAAGTTTGGGGAGGATGGCATCCATGTCCTCATCAGATAGCTGGCGGAATTTGGGACCTTCCATCACTAGGCCTTTCTCCGTCTTGATCCCGCATTGTCTTGCGATCGCGCTCGCGGTGGTCAGGTTATCGCCAGTCACCATACGGACCACTATGCCTGCATCTTGACATCGCTTGACCGAGTGCGCCACGCCATCTCGTAACGGATCTTGAATACCCACGACCCCTAGAAAGACCATATCATGAAACACGTCCTCAAAATCCGCCATGTGCCTGTCTTCTTCCAATGTCTCGGCCCCGGCAGGCGGCCATTGCGGGAAGTCCTTGTATAGCATGGCTATCGTTCGCAAGGACTGTGTTGCAAAGTCATCGATATTAGCAGACACCCGCATCATAGCTGACTCGGATAATTCAAGAAGCTCAAGAGGTTCTTCCGAGATATTCACTAGCTCCTGGGTTGCGTGTCGGAGCATGATCTCGGCTGCCCCTTTCACGAGAAGACGATAACTTCCAGATGCCAGCCTGACCACGACGCCCATACATTTACGGTCAGAGTCGAAAGGAAAGAGCTGTACCACCTCTACACCCGCTCGTTCTTCTGCGACAGGACCCATGCCCAGAAACTCCTTTGCGGTGGTGAGAAGAGCGGTCTCAGTCTTCGAGCCGATGTAAGTTGCTTTGCCGTCTTCTTCGCCTTCAAACGCAGTCGAGTTGATTGCAATCGATTGGAGTAGTAGTCGCCTTACGTTAGGAGATAGTTTTCCAAATGCAGTGGCTAAATTTAGGACAGTCTTTTCTTCGTCACTCATGTCAATGACGCGAGCAAAATTGATTTCTGTTCCAAGCAGGCCGGCAACCACTGTCATCTTATTCTGCGTTAGGGTTCCTGTCTTATCAGAGCATATTGTTGTTGCATTTCCCATTGTTTCGCAGGCTCGAAGATGTCGCACAAGATTGTTCTCTTTATACATTCTCTTAGTCGCGAATGATAATGCCAATGTGACGGCCACAGGGAGGCCTTCGGGCACAGCAACAACGATGATAGTGATGGCCACAATAAGGATATCCAAGAAAGTAGATCCTCTCTTGGCGGGTGTATCTGTGTTGTTCGGTAAACCACCGAGGAAGCGGAAAAGCAGGATGAAGAACAGTAAACCGGCTGCCGATGTTCCTAGATATCCTATCCAATTGGCCATCTTCCCCAGCTTCACCTGCAGTGGTGTCTCTTCGTTTTCCGTCTGTAGCCCCATCATGATTTTACCAAAGCTGCTGTTGACTCCAACGGATGTGACCAGGTACGTTCCTACACCTTCGAGAACTTTACTCCCCGAAATAATGAAAGGGTCCAGTTTTGATGTTGCAGTGCCCTCAACCATGCGTTGCCACACTTCGGGTCCAGCAGTCTTCTTCATCGCATCCGATTCACCCGTTGCTGACGACTCATCACAGCGAAGGCCATGGCCGCCTACAAGGATTCCATCGGCTGGTATCGAGTCTCCAGACTCAAGGTGAAGTATGTCACCAACCATAACGTCAAATACTGATATCATGATAGACTTGCCAGATCTTATGGCTTTGACCTGCCGATCATCCTTCTTTGCGTTGAGAGCCGAAAATTGCTTTTCCCGTCGATAGTCGTTGAGTCCGGTTACCAGCACCACAATGATGATGGCAACCATAATAGCCAAACCCTCAACCCAATCCACAGACTGTCCCTCTCCTGGCGCTGGGGTTTGACCGACAGCTTCATAGATACCAAGCGCTAAAGAAATGACCGCCGCTGCAGTGAGGATGATTAGTACTCGATCATTGTAAGCGTTCCAAAATAACCTCCAGATACTGATGGACTTTTTGGCCGGAAGTCGGTTGTCTTTGTATATTCGTTTTCTGTCATGGAATTGTCCATTGATCTCGCGATCTGAGACGATCACATCTTGGGCAATAATAGGTCTGGCATCTAATGGCTTTTGGGTTCTTGGAGAACTGGTCGCTTCTTCGAAGCTGATCTTGTCAGAGATTGATGTTTCGTCAACACTCAAGCCAGCAACTAGATCGGTGTGAAGACCTCGCTCCAAGCCGTATATTCCACCCAGCGCTCTATACGCGGCCAATGATTTGGGGTTGAGGGTCTTGTTGAGTTGACCAGGAGAGAATGCGAAGGGGCAATTGTCGATATCAATCTCAAAATCCTTTGCGTTGGTTTTGTCAGGGCGCAAAGCCTCTTCTGTGGTCAGTTCATCCCCTTCGAACCTTKATCGCAAAGTCGTCAAATCGGAATTACCCCTTGACCTTGTTGTTTCTGCTCTCGAGTTGAACGAGTTGGCTCTTGATCTCGAGGTTTCGGCGGTGGAATTAAATGAGTCTGCTCTGGAGCGTAAAGTTTCACCACCCAAAGATTTAGCGGTGGGTGAGCAGGGGACTTGAAGCGAACATGGTGAATGATCGGCGGTTGATGAGGAGGGGGTTAGGTCTTCGACATCAGTGTTGGGTGAGTCTGCTTGCTGGGGCTGCGACATGTCAATTTTGCTCATGAAACTACGGCCTTCAGGGGACTCACATTGGTATGTATAGGTGCCGGTGGAGCGAGTAGTCGATTAGAATCCATTACTTGGCTGGTGAGACGCCGCGGAAGAGAAGGAGCGACAAGAGCTCTGTAGTGGATTAGGAGCTGAGAATGTGAATCACGACATGGCAGAATCAGGCGTCGAAGAAGTTGTCAGCCGCTCATGATGACGCCCGATGATATAGAGGCAGAGTCGAAATATAGGGATAAGTAAACGCCATGGAAGGCAATCTTTGTGTGCTTCTGTGTGCACAGCCTACCTCTTGGCACAATAGCCTCCCCGACCTCCTTGGTAGCGCGCCAGGAAAGGAAGGCTCAACCCCTCAAACCCCCTCCACAAAGTCTGGGCTCGGCGGGTAGTGAAAATCCCCCGCAGCAGGAATGCAATGAGATTTGCGAGTAATGGCTGCGGACTTTCGGCCTTTGAAAACGGTCAGATTCCTGTAGACGCCGCGTCCACGAGGCTGTCAGTCTGAGGGAGAGCTGAGCAGATTATTGCTGTCTAGGTAGGAGCCTACGAGCTGTTGCCGCCAGAATTAATCATAAGACTCATAGCAGCCGCCCAGCAAACTCGGTTTTCGACCCGAGAAGCCTCTTGTCTCAAATCTATAGCCGTCGGCCAAGGCTTCATCGACTCAGGAAGCCTCCCTACATTGATCTAATTACCACCGCCCACTTGTTTCTCCTTAACTCAATCGTCCAAGCATACCAAGGACAGATCAGAGTTCTACGTGGCACTTCTCATCATCCCTTTCCGTACCAGCTTCTCGATCGCCGTGTACTTCGGTACGCTCCCAAGAAGTTCCAAGACCTGCTAACTATCCTGCCAAGTGCGCCCCTGACGATAGAGGCTTTGGTCGCCAATCGATTCGTAAATTGGAGTTGGCCTCATCATCGACCTCCTAAACGGCGGCTAGCAAATGCTGTTTAACGACTACTCTGTAACAACGCTTGCTGAGCGTCTCTTGGCCTCAAAATATTCGTTAGCACCAATGCTGGGAGGATGGGCAGGATTCGCATGTCCAGGCTCCCCAGGAAGCGCAGACGTAACCTCTGAGCCACAGTCATCCCGTTGCAATGCTCCAATACCAGCTGAGTCAACAAACATCTTGCAACTTGAATGTCGTGGAAGTCTGGAATTTTCTATGTTGACCTCCCATACCCATGGAACAAGTAGGAGCAGCAGTGATCGCTATCTATCTTACTCTACCAGTACGAAAAACGATCAGGCGGACCACGTCTCTATCACACAGCCACAGATCTACTTACGGTTAACGCCACTGCCGAGATCTTCATGCGGCCGCTTCTGAGGCCGTGTTGTTCCCTGATGGACCACTTCATCTCCTTATATTGAAGCTTGCTCCTTCGTAGATTCAGCTGTTCTGAATCCCTTTCATTACCCTATCAGCCTAAGAAGGCGAAGCTCTTGGATTCTCACAAGAGCAACAAATGGCATTCTTCGTAGGCTTTCCCCAGTTATCTTTCAGCTGGTATGCCAAGGCAAATGTTGCTGAACATGCTGTGGTAATGGGAGACTATCTCATACTCTTTCGAACTGTTTGCCGAAGTGCTTTGATCAAAGGTCTTGCTGAAATCGCTGAGGCGAAAGCCGCAATCAATTCTTTGACTGCCGGTGCCCGATAAGGACTTAGGGATGCCCATTAAGATCCTAGCTTTGTCATTGTGAGCGTCATATAAGAGAGAAGTCGAATACGCAAGTTTCTGCAAGTAAAAACAGTCCGAGCGCAGGTGCACGACGTCGTTTTGTATCAATGAATATTGTTCCATCATCCATGAGAGCTTGCATGACTCGTCTGTCTTTTACTCAGTCTCCCGAATAACGAGATCAATCAATACAGTCCATACTGGTCTCTGTCTGAGGATCGGTTGTGAAGTTTGATTCTAATCCTGCTGCAAATTAGAAGAAAGGCTATCGATTCTTGTATTACGAGTCATACCGCCACTTCCGAAACTTTGTCGTTATCACTATTCCAGGCTTCTGTGGGTTTTACTGTCTCTGGTTTGCCCTGTCTTTGTCTCTGAATTTTGTCGATGGCTGATAATAATGATAATGTTCGTTAATTTCAGTGTTACAGTACTCTGTGTTTAAAGGGGATAAAATTACCGAACACGACAGGTCATTGATACAACCTTCTTCAGATTTGGTAGCAGAAAACGTCTAACTCGGACTTGACTAGCCATCATCACCAAGAGTCCTAAAATGCTTGTCATCCTGCGTTGTTAGCACTCGAGCCGCTAAAAATCTGGAAGGTCGTAGATTGAGAGACAATCGAATGCTATATTGCATCACTTTCTATATTTTGGCGATCGTATCTACGGGCATTCTTATAGTAGAACCCTGGTCATCGTACAACTCATAATTTAGACAACTAAAGTTTCTTGATTCTTTGTAGAGTCGTCTGTGATGCGTCATTTTCTTTTAGATCAGCTCTAGCCGCTGGGAACACCTATGCCAGCAAGAAAGCACATCCGTATTGTGGCTCCAGCATACACAAATGCCACATTACCCCAATCTATAGGATTCCACCGATATATGTCCCAGTAGATCTCCAATCCAAGGGGAGAAACCGAATACAGATGACCCACATCGGCAATGAGCAGGCCAAGGAGAAGAGTGCGCCATACATTCATATCGGAAGTTGCACGTAAGACGAGAGCCTCATTGATGGCGAAGAAAAAGTAGAGATTGGAAAGCTGATTGAGGACAATGTTTGTCGAGAGAGGAGTAGTCAAGTCATCTGATGTTGAAGCAGCATGTGTCCAATGCAGGTACTCATGAGGCCTATAGAATGCGTAATATGCTCCAACCAACGATGCTAGTGGCTCCAGGTACAGAAAGAAGAATCGATAGACCGGCGAAATACCGTGGCGTGTCGAGCCAGCCATTGTGATTCGTACTTTGCGATCCAGTAAATCCAGTCGCTGGATAGTAGCGCAAATTAAAGAGTGAAACGAGAGAAAATAGAAGATTAGAATATCTAATATGTATAGCACAATGAGAAAGTTTCCTGTTCTAAGCTCGTTGATTGCGTCAAACTGGAATCTAGGTCTTAGTCTCACTAGGAACGGTACGCAAGATAAGTGGTATATGTTGCATCAAAGAACATCAGTTGGAGGACATAGCTAGTCCTGCCACAGATCAATTCGTGAGAAATAGTCAATAGTAAGATACGAGTACCGTAAGAAGTACCGAAAAAACACGGCAGTTGTACCAGTGAACAGCGCTAGTCATCGGAAAAGCGGAACAACAATAATGCAACGGCCATGAGGCTTAAAATGAGGCTGGAAAACGTTCCTTCGATTGACGTTTTTCCGGTCATGATCCTCACAGTTAATTATATGCATTTGCTCTCGAAGCTCAGTCATCTTCAACAGCAAGTCGACGTAGTCCAATATAGAGTGTTCCATGTACTTCTAGCTGAGCCAGCTTCTCCTTTGCTTCCAACATCCGGTACATAGAGCCTCTACCGTTCAGCATTTACGCCATTTTGGCAATCAGGAAATATCGCGGCTCCATTGGACGAAATTCCGTTAATTTGAGTTATCTTGTGCGAGATCAGCGTATGCCAGTCATGATATAACCTTCTCCAGACTCCAAGCGTGAGCGTAAGCGAAGGCCCAAATATATGCTACAATGGAACAAGTGAGCCTATGCCCCTGTTCACTTCCGAGGCGGCCACCATGCTTTTCAGCACCACGGTCCCGAGTACGCGATTTGCCACATAGAATTGAGAGAAGCGAAAATGATTGGGAGAAAGTAAGACCTATACGAGGCAGGGGAGGGGACACGAAAATTGCTGTGAACGGTTCGCGAAAGTCGAGCAAGAAGAATCCACACGATGGTACACAACCTCAGAACTTGCCCGTGAGAAATCCTCGAGTTGGTTCTTCTGGATTCACTCATGTTATGCCCAGCATTCGTGGTTTCCCCAAGAGAGTCATATCCCAAAGAAGGAAAAGCCCTGTGTTGACAAACAACTCAACAAATGATGACAGCACACATATTTATCATCATATCACATTAGATGGCGAAAAATTGATGAAGGAATCTTCAACTCGTAGCGGTGTAAATGTTCATCCGCAAGCAAGAGTGCCACATTGGCTACGACGATGCATGAGCAATTCGTTCAGGAATCGGCGCCGCACCTCAGCTACTGCTTCGCGTCCACCAACAACGAAATGGAGCCTGCAAGACTCGTCATCACTCTCTGCTCCGATCACCACGTTTGCGCCGCCTACATTCCTCGATGACCATACTAGTGGGGCAGCAGCACGGGCAGCGGCTGCCGAACAGAACGAGATGCTTCGGGCCCTTCGCAGGCTTTGCTCAAAAGATCGTGGTGTCAGACGAGATTCGGAGAGTGGCATCGGCATTGAAACACAGTCTTTGGAAAGAGAGACAGCTGTTGCGCGTCTTGGTAAGTCACGGTCGACTGCCATTGATAATCTTAACTGAACCTCCTTTAGATCCCTTTCAAATACTACCTAAGGAACTCTTTACACACGTCCTTACCTTCCTAGATGCACACTCGCTAATAAGCTCGGAGCTTGTATCCCGTGCATGGTATTCTGTGGCCAGTGATGATTTAGTGTGGAAGAGCATATTTCTGCACGACTTTCGGCCTCATTCGCAAACCATCCCTGATAATTCGTCAAAATCTCAGAGCCTTGGTCAGGGCTTGGGGAACGTCGAGGGAGAACAAGATTGGAAGGCCATGTGGCGGACACGAAAGGCCTTGGCTCAGCGCTGGCTTGACAATCACGCAGCGGCAATCTACCTTGAAGGGCATTACGACAGCGTCTACTGTGTTCAATTTGACGAGTGAGATATACTTCCATGTTGGAAGAATTTGTATTAACATGTCTAAGGGACAAGATTGTGACTGGTTCTCGTGACCGTACGGTTAGGGTGTGGGACGCCCGGTCATACAAAGTGATCAAAATCTTAGGGGTACCATCGAGAAGTCATCCTATTAGCATGCCGAAAATGACGGGTGGTGACGGTCCTCGTCCGTTCACCGTCATTTTCTCGCAACAATTCAAATTGGAACCCTATGCTGGCACACCAGATATCTACCACACAGGGTCGATATTGTGCCTCCAGTACGATGATAAGCTTATGGTCACTGGCTCTTCTGATTGTACCTGCATTATGTGGGATATCAAAGCGGACTGGAAGCCTATTCGACGTGTACGATACCATACCGCTGGTGTCCTCGATGTGTGTTTTGATCAAAAGCATATCGTCTCTTGCTCCAAGGATACCACTGTTTGCCTATGGGATCGTGAGAATGGTGAAATGATCCACCGACTGAATGGTCATCGTGGGCCTGTCAATGCCGTCCAGCTTCGAGGAAGTCTAGCTGTTTCCGCCAGTGGTGATGGCATCGCAAAGCTGTGGAACCTGGTCTCAGGTCATTGCATCAAAGAATTCCCCAGCAAAGATAGAGGTATGGCGTGTGTCGAATTCAGCTCAGACTCCCTGACCATTTTCGCGGGGGGCAATGATCAAGTCATCTATCAGTTTGATGCATCGACGGGAGAACTAATTCGTGAAATGAATGGCCACCACGGACTGGTTCGGTCACTCCACCTTGACAGCGCTAACAGCAGGCTGGTGAGTGGAAGCTACGACAACACCGTACGAGCATACGATATCCGCACTGGCTATCCGATCGTCCACCTCACCAAATGGACTGCCAGCTGGATACTTAGTGCCAAATTGGACTATCGACGCATTATCGCAACCAGTCAGGACAGTCGTGTCGTGATCATCGACTTCGGGTTTGATCTTCCAGGGACCGACCGACTTGAGCAGCGTCTAAAACCTAGCCTTGCCTCGATGACTGCAGACATGGGACATTTGAAGACCTGACGGAAAAAATGAGTTATGATAAGCATTAGTAATGACCTAATGCGGTTGTTTGGAGGCTTGGAGGTTTCTTATGGTGATCGATATGTGATGAATATTCACGGATTGGAAAAGTTACTGAATCATCCAACCTTTTGTAAAATACGCAATGACTATCCATAGAAGATTAAGACGATACATAGAATAAGAAGGAAGATACCCCGGTTAATGTAGTTTCACCTTAAATTGCGTCATGATAACATTGGTATTGTTGTGTCAGGCTGAATGACAGGATAGCCATTCTGATTGGTCAGACATATTCGAGTGAATCGCTGTGCCGACGTGACGTGAATCTCTTTACAAACATTTGCCTAAAATTCCGCCAAAAAACAACGTTTCATTCTTTCCGATGCAATTCCTGTTTATCGATGACGCCCTTTTTTGATGATAAAGTCAATCTAAAAATAATCATCTTTCCTTGTCTCTGCGACGCCTAGCCATACAATCCTACTCTCTGAATTCCTAATATTCCGTGCCCGAGATGGGTGAGTCCAGGTATGAAGCCTGAAATGGTCGATTTGGGATCGAGAAAGGCCATCGCTCACGTGATTATGGTACAACAGACAAGAGTTACTTGGCTGGCTCAACAACCTCCTGCAACTAAATGTCACCAAAGTTGAACAATGTGGCACAGGGTAAATTCCCCTGTTAAGCCCAAACATGTCAAGTCTAGAAAATAACGATCGAACGTGGCTCCAGGGCGGCCCTATGCCAGATTTACGACAGCATCTACCGTGAGTCTTTGATGAATCTATCGGTTATCGTAGCAAGCGCAGAGCAGCTAACGAGCTTGAAGAGGATCTTCCAATGAGCAGAGTCAAATTCAATGTCAATACCGAATACGCGTACCTACAAAACTTCAAAATATTACAAAGTGGGTAATCATTTGCACATGCGAATGAAGACCAAGGGGCTAAACGGTCGACTTCACTTTCAGACTGTTTCGCGAAACATCAAATCGAACGCCTCGTTCCGGTCGAATCGCTCATAAAATGTAAAATGCAAGATAACCTCGAATTCTTACAATGGACCAAGCGCTTCTGGGACCAATATTACCCTGGTGGGGAATATGATGCTGTCGCTAGACGGAAGGGCGCAGGCGCTCCTGCGGCAACTGGCCCAGCACCTACAACATCGACTCGCACATCAGGCGCAGGGGCTGCGAAGAGAGGGACTACCCCAACGACTGCACCGGCGCGTCGCGCTGGAGGTGTAGGGGCCGGGGGCGGAGCATCTGCCGCGGTGATACAAGAAAATAACACTCTGAAGGAAACCGTAACTGGGCTCGAGCGGGAAAGGGACTTTTACTTCAGCAAATTAAGGGATATCGAGCTGTTGTTACAGCAGGCTTGTGAAGCAGACCCGGAGTTGGAGAAGGATGAAGACGGCCTGATTAAGCAGGTGCAGACAATTTTGTATTCAACTGAGGTGAGTTTACATGAGAGTTTCAGCGGATCCGAAAGTTGACTGGTTTCTAGGAAGGATTCGAGATACCAGCCGACGATGGCGTTGCTGACGATCAGGAGACTTTCTGAGGAGCGATCTTGCCATAGCTTGGGACTATGTTCGAGACGCTGTATGCTGTTTTCTCGAAGCCATGGCCTATCCTATACGATTTACGAACCACGTTGCGGCCCTAGACATGGTCTGTATCAGTCAGTCCGACTTAAAGCTACGACCCAGCACTCTTGATTGCAAGAATAAATTCCAGTAGGCACAGAGTTCGCATTTGGCTACAAAGATGAAGTCTGAGATGGCTCTTCAGATTGAGCAAACGAAGTTCCTAGCCTTCGTCAATTTGCACTGGGAGCTTCAGGCATGTAAATATTCCCTGGGCAATCTCGTTAGCTGGGATGATCGCGGAGGATGTTGTTCTACAGCTCAAGAATGAGTACAAGTATAGTTTCTCAATTTGAAACCGCTACTGAAACTGATTGATGCAAGCACGTGACTTCGGCTCAGCCCAGGTTGACCGCGACTTCAATAAGTTCACCCCAGTCACCAGACCATTCTTTGCATCCATCTTTGGAGGAGGCACCAGAACCTACCCCAGCATCACTGAGTATATGTAGTACATGTATTGATGCCTTTACAATGAATTCTCGACCCGAGATCTTCATCCCCTCAACCGCAATCTCCTCGACTCCGAAGCCTTACACCATCTACAACATCACTCTCCGTCTTCCCCTCCGTACATTCACCCTCCAAAAGCGCTACTCGGATTTCACCACCCTTCACAACACTCTAGTCTCCCAGGCCGGCACCACTCCACCTGTCTCCCCACCACCAAAATCCTATTTCACAAATACGATTTCTTCCCCTGCCCTCGCTGAGTCCCGTCGCATAGCCCTTGAAACATATCTCCAAACTCTCAACACCTCGTCCGATGACCGCTGGCGTAACACACCCGCTTGGCGCTCTTTCCTCAATCTCCCCAGCTCATCCAACAATAATAATAACCACAGAAGCAACAATCTCCGCTCCTTCGGTAACGGGAACTCTCCCATTACCGACCCTGTTGCCTGGCTCGATCACCACCGCACCCTGAAAACCACTCTGCACGACGCTCGCCTCCAGCTCACAAAACGCGACCAAGCTTCCTCCCCGCAAGCTCAGCACGAGTGTTCCGCGTCCGCGAAGAAAAATCTCGTCCAAGCCGGCACCGCAATCTCGAACCTCGAGCAAGGCCTCAAACAACTAGGATCCGACGCCTGGGGTAGAGAGAAGCTCGGAGACGGGGAACTGAGAAGAAGGAAGGACCTCGTGGAAGCCGCGCGGAAAGAAAAAGAAGGACTCGAGAACCTGTTGAACGCCATGGTCGCGAAATCAAGCCTCGATGCCACCATTGCACAAGCGTCGACGGCCTCCAAGGAGAAATTGCTCAACGATGGCAATCATCACAAGAAGCCAGCGACGGGTAGGGTCCTAGGTAAAGAGACCGATCGTACACGTGCGCTGGATAATCAAGGTGTGCTGCAGCTGCAGCAACAGTTGATGAAGGAGCAGGACGATGATGTGGACGTCCTTGCGCAAGCAGTGGCGAGGCAGAAGAAGATCGGGATTGAGATCCAGGAGGAGCTGGTGCTGCAGCAGAGTATGCTGGGCATGCTGGATGAAGACGTGGATCGGGTGCAGGGCAAGATTGATGTGGCGAGGAAGAGGGTGCAAAAGATTAGTTAGATGGGTTGATAGGGATGTGGAGAAGAGGTGGGTGATTACTTTTACAATTGTTCTCCGAGTTCAGCTCGTGTGAGCGAAATGTGCGTCTGCATCGGACTGAGCGATTACGCGGTGTGCAGCCATTAGCACAAGTATTTTCAGTCTGTCACAACTCGGTTCCTCCGCCATTCACGGGACGACCGCGACCGTTTTTCAAACTCGAAGAGCAGCCATACAGTCATTGATTTCTCTCGTAAGGTACAAAATGTACGAAAAGCTGCCTTCACTCCGACGCACAGTTTCGTTACGCACGAACTTCTGCACAGCATCCGCTAAATCTCTCTACCGTACCGGGTCTTTTTGATGTAGTCTCCCGCCACGTCGAAAGCTTCTAACAATCTCTTATGTGGGCGCCGCCAGATGTATCATGTATCCAATCATGAGCCACACAGACGATTCGGCACTCCAGGTATCATGAACCAAAATTCTCCGGCAAAGGCGAAGTAACACAAAAACCGAATCAGCAAGCGAACGGTCTAAGGAAAAGGAAAGGGACTACGCGCTACAAACCGCGATGGCATCCACGACTCTCGTCTGCACCTCCGCTTCGAAGCACTGCAGTCTGGCCTCAGCACTCTCGAATGGCCTCGCCGGGTCCCAAATACCATCGAATTCCTGGCTCAGACAAGCTAGCACGGCGTCCCGATACTTCGCCCCCATATGTCTCTTGAGATCCATCACGGGTCCATCCATGACGACCTTCTCAATGTAGTTGGGGTCACTCTTGTGGGTTTCAAGGCTGGGTCGCGAGCTGCCTGCAGTACGGCGAATCCCTTGGTAGCCAACGGTGCGCCACGTGCCGATCTCAAACAAAATGATGCCCAAGCTGTACATGTCGAATGACGGAAGGAAAGAGCGTGAATTGTGGGCTCGGTAATCGGGATGTCGGTAGATGTCATCGTCTGGATCAGACAGGGGTTTCTCGGACACTTCTCCAGGCTGGTTGGGACGAGAGATGTCGAAACCAACGAGATACGGCTTACTCAAGTCCCAATGATCTCTGGTGCCTGCTTTGGGCCAAAAAAGGATGTTTTTGGGTTCTAGGAGTGTTAACGGCACTTTCTAGAACTGAAAGTCGGGTGGGCAAGTCTTACGGATGTTCTTATGAAGCCAACCAATGTTCAGAATCTCAAAGACTGTGGAAACAAGGATTTTGGCTAGTTCGAAACGGTCACCGAGATCAGGAACGTCAGACGTTCTGGTAACATTGGTCAGCAGTTGATGGAGAGTAATAGGCTTCTGGCGAGGGTTCGCTTCCGGTGGTATCCGAAAAGCGTAGCCGGTGACTGTCGAGCTCTGGTCCAAATATCCAACACAATGCAGTACAGCAACATCGAGAGCTTTGAGATCACTGTTAAGTACCTTGGTTAAATTCTCCGTCCGTTGACGGAAAGCCTTCGGATTTTGGCGTCGCCAAGTATTGTCTCGACAAAGCCGCCAGTCTACGATGATACCTTCACCTCGATATGTGGCCATTGCTCGCGATTGATCGGTCATGAAAGGCAAACCATGCCACTCTAATTGGTTCATCTCAAGGCGGAAGTTCGACTCAGGATTTGGAGTGTTCGCTCCTGACGGCGGGATATCTGCATCAGGGGGCTGAGAAGGTGGTTCAGTGCTGTAGCCTCGCTCAATCACGGTCCTAGCAGAGGCCATCTTCTCGAGGTCTCGATGTTGCAGCAAGGCGGCTGCAGCTTGAAGTTGCTGCAGGTCATCGACGTTGCCAGTAGAGAACCTGACTCGCAAACGACGACGCATCGACTCCTGTTCCAGTCTCGAAGTCATCTTATCAAGGCTATCGTTCCAGTAACACAATTCCTTAATCAAGGTTTCCATTTTCCTCTTGTCGCGCAGCACGAACTTGATCGTTCTTGCCAACCCCACGACTGATCGTTTCGGGGGCTGTTTGACTGATATCTGCATACTCTCTAGGAGCTCCAGATCTAGTCTAAAGTCAGTGGTCATTCGGCAGAGGAGTCCGAGATGTAGCAAAGAACTGACCGGACATGTCGCCGCTCTTTGGCATGCCGACGATATGGCCAAAGTCCTCCAGAGTCTTGTTGCTTTCCTGGAAAGCAGCCCACATGGCGTCAAAGACGGCTTGGAAGAGTTTCCATACGGCCAAATTATGCTGGGATTGTTCAAGGCGCTCTTGTTGAACGCCAGAAAGCATTTGTTCTCCCCATTGTTCGAGCCGATATCGCTCTACCATGAAAGCAGTACGCAATTCTCTATACGTCGAGGGAAACTCTCGAACGGACAGATATACATCGTAAGCAGAGGTGACAGCCGTATAGGTCTGAAGCACGGCAGAAACGACCCCAAGACCCAGACTCACCCCATCCATGGCTGATTGATGAGGGACCGGTCAATGATGAACGTTTAGCCACCCCAGCCTTTGCACCTGTCCGTTCAAGATGTCTGCATATTCTTCCAACAGCCAAGAGAGTTGACTTGATGTTCCACAGTCATAGAATACCAGGTGGCTTGAAGGATTCTTGACAAATTGCGCGTCCCCCTCGGATTCGGTTATGTTCTATGCGGGGCGCGCAGGAACTGGATCCGGCAGGTATCCGGAATCATCGCGAGGCTGCGGGCCTACTGTATTGATAAGTGTGACACATTTGTACCACCTCGACTGACGCTGGAGCCTTCTTGGCAGGAAGCTTGAGATTGAGCCTCACCCCTCCGCTAGCTCTACCAAGTCATTTGACGTCCATCTGCCCGGTAGACAATTTGGGCCAGTGATGAGCTGTCGGCATGTTTAGCTGATGGACCATTCTGTTATCGGCTGCAATCGCTGCATGAATGATGATCGGTCCCGCATAGCGCTGCAGATTTCTCGCCAATGCTCGTGAATGGAAAGGCCTAGGCTGACACGTCGCAATAATGGCACTGGGGCTGCGTGAGCTTGGCGACAACTGCGGCCAGACATATACTGGCCGGCCACCCGTCCTTGCCGGTGAGGCCATGGGTTAAGTGAATTGATTCTGCCCGAAAACATGGATCTTACTTTGGAGATCTTCGATACTTACTCGACATCGACGTCAGCCTCTCGCTCCCGGCGAAGGAGCTCCGTAGTGCCTGGTATTTCCATCCACTCGGCTATTCATGCAACCACAGCGACCACATTCCAGGATACTCTATTGTCCTTCCTCTCCTACATCAAGACACAAAACATTCCCATATTACCTGCTACCAAGCCAGATATCAGGACAGTCCTTGGCCAGGGCGCTTCGTTCCTCGTCAATGGCGTTGAGCTGCCGAGAGACTATGTCGACCCGGCCACGGGTACCTTGTTCCCTCAAGGCATGGTTCTGGCCTACAAGAGGGCTGTCCTCAGTAAAGATATGAGTGATCCTATCTCCGACCGTATTCGGGTCATATTCAATGAACTACTTACGACCTGTCATCCGCCGTTGCGCTCTCATCCCAACATCGTGAAACTTCATGGAATCGCTTTCGAGACAGAAGGCCCTGCCGATGCATTGAATGCGATGCCCGTCTTAGTTCTTGAGGTTGCTGAATTGGGAAACTTGGCTGAGATCCTTGAGACCGCTCGAAAAGAAGATCGCGCGATTGCGTTTCAGGACAAGCTCTCGTTATGTATTGATATTGCTCACGGGTTGGAAATTCTGCATGCCTGCGGTAAGTCGCTGTAGATTTATGATATTCCGAACACACAGCCTGTAGACTCTGAATGGAAGGTTCCAGCGGTAGAGACCTGATGGTTGCTGCATCGATTTTTTTCTTTGTTTTTGGATGCTATCTCCTGAGCATGTCGCCTATACTGACATGAGATGGTATAATAAGACATCGTGCACGGTGATGTCAAATGCGAGAACGTTCTGGTGTTCGAAAATGATACCGATGGACGGAGTGACAACGGTATGCCACGTCTGATACTGATGAATGGATGAAGTACTGAACGTTATTTTAGGCTTTAATCTGCAATGCAAGCTGACCGACTTTGGGGTGTCACGTCACCCAGATGGTGGTGTAAGTCTGGGCGGTAGTCGTCCCTGGCAAGCGCCCGAATGCTCTCGCGGTGCATATTTCAGGATCGAGGCAGCAAAAAGGACCGATATTTACAGCTTCGGCATGCTTTTATGGCGTGTAATGTTTGATGGAGACCCTTTCAAATTCCTCGAA
Source organism: Opeltia flavorubescens (assembly GCA_000442125.1). Lineage (NCBI taxonomy): Eukaryota > Fungi > Ascomycota > Lecanoromycetes > Teloschistales > Teloschistaceae > Opeltia > Opeltia flavorubescens. The sequence goes on from KE546974.1 coordinate 823,154, forward strand.
CAAAATAATGCCTTCGAAGCCAAGAACGATAAAGAGAAACGTACGAAAAGGAATGAGGTTATTGCTGCGTTGAAAAAGGACGATCGCCTTGTGCAGCACGTGTATGAATCCCTTGCTGTTTCGGAAAGATTCGATAGATTCCAGATCGAAATGCTCAGTGAGGTCATGAGCATGACCATGGCTCTGGAACCGTCGCGTCGAGAGCTTGACTTAGGCAGAATCATACGACTCCTCACACCGAATCATTGGTACGAAAGCCGCCACATCCTACCACCAGCTCGACTACCGACCGAAATCGATGCCCAGCTGCTTGACTTGGAGAAGTGGTACTCAGAGTTCGAGTCGGCCAGCCCGGTGGTACAGAAGTATGTTGCCGAGGGGTTTCGGGACAATGCCATGGATATCGATGCTCGAGGAGACTCCAACCAAGAAGAGAAAGCTAGTGCAGCTGCTTTCCAGCTGGCGGTATGTTATGCGAACGGCTTTGGTGTTCCCTTCAACCCCAATGAATGCTTGAGATGGACCAGAACCGCAGCGGAACGAGGGTTGCAAAAGGCTCGAGAGGCACTGCCAAAGGTAGCAGCAGCTTTTGATATCGACACAAAAGACTATGTTAGTGTTTCCGCAATAGACGACGACGAATATTCCATGCTCAGCACGTCAGTGACATCGGAACACTCAAAAGAAGAATACGTACACGTTGACGATCGACTACACATTGCTCTCCAGCAGTTCAATCTCGCTCCGAAGCCGAATAAGCCCACGTGGACGTTGCTGAAGGCCGCTGAGAGCTGCGAGTATGGCATCCTTGAATCGCTTCTCGCGGGTGGTGCAAAATCCACCGTTTCGAAGGATGGAGTTTCGCCCCTACACTTCCTCTCATCCTGGAAGCTAGCCAAGGCGGAAAGACTAGGTCGACAATTGGTCGAAGCTGGCGCGGACGTTAATGCACGTGCCGAACGTGGATCAACCGTGGGGGGGACGCCTTTGATGTGGAGTGTCTTTGGAGATCATTTAGAGCATTCCGAAATACTGCTCAAGCTAGGCGCAGATCCAATATTGATGCAAGATGGCGACGACGCGTTGTCGTTTGCAGCGAGGCTTCACTCAACGACACACCTAAGACTGCTCCTTGAAAACGTTCGTCCAGCCCAGCTTCGAGGACATATGAAGCGACTGGTCGAAGCTGCAGCCGGCGGAGAAAGCCGATTCAAGCGCATTGTGAGGCACGGAGAACATTGGAAAACGGCGGGTGAGGAGACGCTATCCTTACTTCAAAGGTGGAACGCGTTATTCCCTGAAGCAGACGACTTCTCGGCAACCCTTTCGCATGCGCTCCTTGGGGCTCTCGGTTCACCCTATGGTCGGATTAATTCGGACGTCCAAATTGGCTTCATAAAGGCACATGCTCTAGAAGCGTCGCAGTTGACGGCGATGCTGCGTGAAAGCGTTTTGAGCTTCAATACCGATCTTTTCAATGCTCTTCTGGATTACGGAGTACCCGTCAGTACATCGTATTCAGGAGGTAAAAGCTTGCTTCACCTTTGTGCGAAGATACCGGATCACAACCTTGCTGCGACTGCATATGCACCGCGCCTTCTTTCGTTGGGGATTTCCTTGGATCAACCTGACGAAAACGGAGTGACCCCATGGATGGAGGCAATCCTCGAGAGGAAGTGGGATCTGGGTGACTTGTTGATGGAACATGGCGCGGATCCACTGGCAACCAACAAGGAAGGGTATAATGTCCTTGGACTTTGCATCATCACCATCAACCTTGGAGCGATCAAATACCTACTAAAGTATAGCACGGCCAAGGACCGATTCCTGAAGGAATCATTCATAGTCAACCCCGAGAAGAAGATCAGCGCTCTTCAACTTGCAGTGACATTGCCACCCCAAAGGGCTCACGGTATGAAGATGGAAGTCATGGGTACCTTTCTGACGATCTTAACCAATTACGCAAAAGAAGAGTGGCAGATGAATTTCCGGTCGGACGCTTTCTATCCCAAAGCCACTGCACTAGAGATAGCTGCTGGTCGTGGTCATGTGCACCCGGTCAAGAACCTCGTCAAGAACGGAGCACACTTGGAGGCGGGCAAACGAGCGGTGGAGCTCGCAAAGGCAAGCCTTGCAACTGCGACGGAACGCATGGCTAGGAAAAACCTGGAGAGATGTATTTTCATTATTGAGAACTGGGACGATGAGACCAAGCAAGCGAGGAAGCTAGCGGACGACTGGACGAATATGAGGACAATTGATGATTCACACGTGAACTCGAGCTGGGAAATTGTTGTTTTTGATTACAAGTCGAGGAAGTCACTACTCAAGAAGGAACCCCTGACATCCGACCTGCTGTCTGAATAGGAAGTGGAACAAAGCGAATGTTAGCGGGGATCGCAGTGGAGTAGACTTCATAGCCAGACAAGTGAACCTGCCATGGAAGTGATGCTCATAATGTCGGTATCATCTAATCTAAAACAGTGATGCAGTCTTGAACTATCATATCGGCAGACGGAGCAAACTGACAATTTGGATACGTACCAGTGATGACTAAGCAACGAACTGCTTGCGGCTCTTGCAACATCCTTTACCCCACATTCGTCACTCGCCAAGTTATTTGGTACTGTAAGATACTAGCATAAAGTCTCAGATCAAGCCTAGTCGTTTCCCTCCCCAATCTCTCAGAGACATTGTTCTCTTTGCTCAACTGCCCGACTTCTCATTCCTTTACCAGCCAGTGGTCTGGCTGCCTCCAGGGGATCACCATGCAGGCAATGCCAGACGCCCGCCAACAAAGCTTCGAAGAGATATATGGACCACCCGAAAATTTCCTCGAGATAGAAGTACGCATTTCCCACCGAATCTGCTTTTTCCTCCCAATCATTGCTCGAATCTCTGAGTCCCAGATTCCCCTCAGATCAACCCAGTTCTAAAAAGAAATAATTCAAATCCACTCACCGCACGCAAATAGGTCAAAAACCCCCAAACACATGGCACCCACCGCCATATGTACACCGACTACGAGATTGTCTGCCGCACCAATATCCCTGCCTTCAAACTCAAACAAAGCACCGTCCGCCGGCGATATTCGGACTTTGAATATTTCCGCGACATCCTCGAGCGCGAGTCGGCGCGCGTCACTATCCCGCCATTGCCCGGGAAGGTATTCACGAACCGGTTCAGTGATGATGTGATTGAACATCGGAGGGAAGGGCTGCAGCGATTCTTGGAGATTGTGGTCGGACATCCGTTGTTGCAGACGGGGAGTAAGGTTCTGGGGAGTTTTGTGCAAGGTGAGTGGGGGTTCTTTCAATTCTTTCTTTTTTTGGGAAAAAAAATTATGGTATCTGGGCAGTGTGGTGAAGGTAGTAGCAACAAAGAGAAGAGAAAGAGAAGATAAGAAAAGAGTTGGGATAAGTAGAGCAGTGGAAGAATTCGGCTGACTTCCAAATGCAGATCCCAATTGGGATAAGAACTCCTGGTGATTCAGACAAGTTCGTTAAGGATAGGATACCCATGACACGCTTCATATGCTATTGGAAGGTGCGACGAAGGCAAAATCCAAAGGAGTATGTTATGATAGTCTGGCGTCATGGTGGACTTGGAATGGCAAGGATTGCTGGCTTTTCTAGGACATAAACTCGAAAGTTCGATGTATTTACTAGGTTTAATCGATCATACGGCGGAAAATATTTGCTTTGAGATAGTTCTCTTCAAAGGATCTGCTACAAAGCAATTGCAATTAATTTCGTATTGCATGCTCTATGCCATTGCAATTGTGTATATCGAAGAGGTATTCAAAGACCTACGACCTCCTGCGAGGTTTGATGATCAGTAAATATATATGGCTGTCGCTATATAATGACCCATTTTCTCTCCTTTGGAGACTAGCAGCATTTTTTTATCAAGAATTTCCCCAGTAACCGTGTTGCCATACAACAAGCGCCTTGTGTAAAAAAAGGTTATAGCAATCGCTTGTACCACATTTTGTTTCCTATGCCCATAAAAGCATTCAATTATCAAACTATCTCAATCAGTGATACAGATACTATCACAGCGTGGTCATATTCATATACATATTTCGTCAGCCCATTGTCCATTTTTACAATAAGCCGACCCCTGGCCGACCCCTGACCAACTACCCAAAGCGAGAATGTACAATAGATTCTCTAACATATTGCAACGGAACTCTCATGAAACCGGTATTGTCGCTGGCGAATGCACGCCTTCGCTATTGTGACTATGAATCGTTGGGTCTCGTCTTCCCTTTGTTCCCCATATCGTCAATGTCCCAATCCGGAAAATCTGCAATTGACCTTCAATTTACACGTCTGCCCGCTTCGTTTGGCTCTTCCTTTTCGTCTTCGTCACCCATGAACATCCTCTACTGTCTGATATAGCAAAATCGTGTAGCAGCTTCCATCCATATCTCCCTTCTTTCAAACCGTTCGAGTACCCAGCTGGTCTGGTATCACACCTCCTATCTCTCAATCAGCATTTTCCTCAACTTTTCGTTCCTTCTCCACAAATGGCTGCCCAAGTACGCGGCAGGTCCGGTATCCAGGAGGCAGAGCATGAGCGGAGCAGACCAGCATCACCGCGGGCACAAGTCCACCACAGACAGTGTAACACCGCAGCAGCTTGTAATTACCGCCTTCGCGGCTTATCGCCATCACCGCATCACACTGGAACTGGACTCAACGATCCTGCAGCATCGCCAACAGATCGATTCATCCAGAGGCGGCGAGCAACGCCGGTCCGAAGTCAAGGGCGATACTCCACTCCAGCCGAAGCAGCTGCCGAAGGCGCTGGGCGTCGACAGCTTGCACGAACTCCAAGGGGAATACGACCTTCGGCAGAGCATGGCAGGACCATGGCAAACCCGATTAAGATTGAAGAGAGCGAGACCGAAGAAGAGAAAGATGACGCCAATAGCGAATCTTCATCCGAGGCAGTGGCTCGCGGGTATGATCCGAGCCCCGGGAGCGACCAAAACGAGAGGCCACGACCTGGGCTTAGAGCTCATCTGCCGCGAGACGTCAACTTCGACTTGGTAGATCCTGACCATGCAAGACCAACCGTGGAAGAGGGCGCCAACCAGATAGTGGCCTTGCAGGCACAGAGAGATCATTACCAGAGGTCCGAGCGGAGGATTCGGGACGAACTTGTTGAAGCGGAGAATAGGGTGATGGAGCTCGAGCAGATATTGAGTGGAACGGAAGAGGAAGGCAGGACCAGACGAAGCCTACAACGTCAAATAGCGACTCAAAACGAGGCAATTGGCGATCTCAACGAGCGAACGGGCCGTGCTCAAGCCGAGAGAGACAATCTGTTGGACCAGCTCGACGGGGCAAATAATGGAGGTATGTCCTTAAATTGCCCTCTGAAATGACATTTTCCGTTGGAGAATCTCCAGAGGAGGAAATGTGAAACAGAAACACAATACTGACGTGAAAGACGCTGCAGGCAGACAAGTTCACCAGCTACGAGCCCAGATCCAGCAACAAGAAACCACGATTCGCCAGCAGCAAGAGCAGCTTCAGTCTCAGTATGGACGCCATGAAGAGCTCCTGAGACGGATCGATCGGGACGAGCATATCATCCGGACCGAAGAAGCGGTTATCCAGCATCTCGGTCGGCAAATCCAGGAGCGAGACAACGAGATTCAGGACCATGTGCAGCAGATCGCCGACCTAACAGCGAGGCTAAACGCTCGTCCCCAGCCTCAGCCTGCAGCGAGACGGCCTCGAAAACGCCAACACGCTCCGTCCCCGCCAAGAAGAATACTCCCACGGGCCTGTAAAGCAAGAGTACAAACCTACAGGGAGGCCTGAGGATGAAACAGCCAGTCAATCAAGCTCAAACATTGGCTTCGTACATAAATCTTCCCAGAGCAGAGGCGGAAGCGTGACATTGCCGTCCCAGTCATCAGAACGAAACGATGACTGCTGGTTCTCTTCATCATTGCTGTTCAGCAGGCCACTGATACTATGCGGAGCGCAAACGGATGACATTTGTCGCGGCAATGTCGCCGAAAGCCTTCGATTCTGCAAACCATCACCGTTGCGTTTATCATCTTCGTTCTCGGGGATCTTTTTCTGGCTACCCTTCGACGTTGGCATCTTAGCAGCACATGAATCTTCATTCACGATATTCCGATCATCCTTACTGGAAGCGGGAGCAGGCGCTGGCGCTTCGCCATAGAGCTCAGGGAATCGTTTACGAAACCGATCGCGGATTTGGGGCCCAGATCTATTACTGAGAGCAAGGGACGGGTCGCTTGCAATGTCCTTCCAAGAAAAGCCGTATTTTTGATATCCTTTCACAAGACTTTCATCTTCCTCCTCGGACCAATGATGTTTAGGTTTTTTCCTTGGCTGTCGTGGTTCTTCTTTCTGCGCAGGTGGATCAGGTTCGATGTTCCGAAGACCATCAGCGTATCCCAATAGCTCTTGGTAAGAAACACCTTCGGATGGTTGGACGCGAGTATTGCCCATAAGTGTACGAAATCTAGATGTCAATTAGCCAAATTCTTCGTAGAAATCATGTCCTGTAGGATTTTACCGGTCCTTGAGATCTATTGGGTTACGGCCCGCTGAGAATGTATATTCAGGATGATTGAGTATCCTAGTCCATTTCCCAACTCCGAATTTATCGACTCCTCTAACCAGGCTATAAGTTTCCTCTTCTGACCATTTTATTCTTTTTCGAACACTTGTTGTCTTGGTAGTACTGCTATCTCTCGTCTCTTTGCCATCTCTCTGGATCTCAATGGTCTCGCTTGTTGTACGCTCGAGAAGTAGTTCAGCAGATAGTCTATGACCACGATCGGTCACGGTAGCATTTGGGGTAATTGGTGGAAACAAAGCAGCACTAGGAGGGGGTTCATGTAGCTGGTTTAGAACAGAGATAGGAAGGAAGGGTGGTAATTTCTCATCATTAGCTTTGGCCCGCGGTTTCGGCAATTGAACGAATTCTGGGGCTGACTTGACATCGTATTTCTTCTGTCTTTTTCTAGGCGTAGAATGTATAGGCCTTAGCTCATTATCTTCTGATTCGCCTATTGGCTTTGCCTCCGCAAGTGCCTTTCCCCGACCAGTCAACTTGGCTGCTTCTTTGTCGATGTTGCTGTTGGTTCGAGCATTGGGTTCCAGTGGGGATAGTCTTCGGTCGGTGATGGTAGGGAATGGGAATGGATCCTGCAGAGGTGGAATGCGGAGAGAGCTTGGACAAAGATCGTCGAACACATCATCGAATAGTCCCATCGTTGTCTATGTGAAGTAGTAGATCTGTACTGTCTTTGACCCCCACCGCTGTAGCGTACCGATCACGAAGTCTGCAGCCGGTAGCAACCTCGAGGGCCGGTGCCAGAGGTGATTGAAACGCGTCTAATACCATCTGTGTTGAGGTCGAGGTTGTTATTGTGATCAAATGTCATTCGTGAGGGAGACGTAGTATTTCTATGGATGATCGCGCGGCCAATTGCCTAAATTCAAACCCACCACTCTGCACTCAATGTCTACCATCCTTCCGCCCCTCCCACGGCTGGTCTTTACCGTACTAGAGCCTTTAGCCTGGTGGGATATCCTTCAAAGTCTTTTCGCAACAAAAGGCTAATTCAATCCCCTCTGTGACAGCATCGGTGGCTATCTTGCTTCCCTCGATACCTCATACTTTGCCGCGGGTCAAGTTCCAAGCATTACACCAACACCGCTCACCTCTACAACCCAAATTCTAGCGTTACAGCTAGGCAACTGCTATGGGCTGATTGCACTCATCGCTCTCGGTGTTCTGTACTCGACAACAGAGCCTAAAGTCGTGAGGAATTACTTGGTCGCATGTGCCATTGCTGATGTAGGACATCTATGGGTGACATATCATGTACTTGGATATGCAAATTACGTGAATGTGCAAAGATGGAACAGCTTGGCTTGGGGAAACATTGGCTTCACGTTCTTCTTGTTTGTCACGAGGGTGGGCTATCTTACAGGATGCTTTGGAAAGAACAAAGTCACTGTGAGCAGGAAAAGAGCGGCATAACATCAGTAAAACAAGGTAAAAGGCTGTGAAAGAGAAAAGCACTGGCAAGCTCCAAAAGGTGGACGAAGAACTCCGAGATCGTACACAGCAAGCGGACTCAGTGGATAACTCGATAGATTATGTCAATGACGCCAGATCGAACTAATCTGGGCTTCGAGCTCCTGATCACATCGGTACTTCGATCTAATGGCCAGCGATCGCAAAGGCACGACGGCGATCTCTCTCTTCCGCAATGGTCAATTTCACACCCTTGCCCTTAGGTAGACTATCTCCTGGTCAACTTTGGTGTTACCAATTTTTGAGGACTGGACTTACCTTATCCATGGCTTCTCCTTGCCTATCACAAAAACGTTTGTCTCTCGAGTAGCGAATGAATTGTCTATTGCATCCTTGATATGCACAATGTTGAATCCTCCGTCGTGGCGTTCTCGGTGAGTTATAACACCAACACGGCCCATGTTACGACCGCCCGTAACCATGGCAATGACAGCGGTGTCAAAACCTATGAAGTCGGTAATTTTCCCGGTTGCGAGCTCGATCTTGACGGTATCATTGACCTTGATAGCCGGATCTGGATATCGGATCCTATTTGGCAGAGCATGAAATCAGCTCTCCTCCGAGGTAATCCTACCAAAACTTGGTCCAACGGCTGAATCAATGCGACAAACTTACGTTCGTGCATCATGCGTAACCAAGAATGGGATCCCTCCTTTGCCCAATTGTACCCGCTTCACTTTGCCCAGCTTGTACTCGGCCTCTTCAGCAGTGATTCGATGGACCGTAAAACGACCCTTAGTGTCATAGACGAGTCGGAAATTCTCCCCGGTTTTCTCAATCGTAATGACGTCCATGAAGCCGGCTGGAAATGTAGCATCGGTTCGAACCTTTCCGTCGACCTTGATAAGGCGCTGCATGACAATTGCCTTGGTTTCTCGGGAATTGAGGGCATATTTTAGTCTAAGAGAACCAGGATGTTAGCTAGCAGAAGTCATAGGGATGCAGCACCCATATGAAAAGACGCGTATTACCTATTTCGAATGAATACGATGAGTGGCATGCAGTCACGGAGTTTGTGAGGACCAGGAGAAGGGCGGGGAGCATATGCGCCGGAGAGCTTGTCGAGGAGCCAATGTGATGGCGCACTGAGGCGCTTTTGGTGCTTTTTCCTGCAAGTGTTCAGCTTGGTTATATCTTGAGTGCACAACGGATTCCATACGGTCCTCGACCCATTTTCGCGGATGACTTGGAGCAATTCCGATCAAGTAAGATGAACGATATGCGATTGAAAGTTCGAGGTGCCTCGCTAAAGTCGACTAAGGGTAGTGCCCTAGGAATGGCAGCCCTAAGTTGATCAGCCCTATGAATAGCCCCTATGGCCGAGGCGGACCCTAGCAAAGAAGTGAATATAGGGGGGGGGCGCTTTGGCACGCGAATACTATTGGAAATGCAGTGCAATCAATTCGTAGTAATCTTCGATTCCCTCACAATTCTTAGATTATACATTGGTCATAATATCAGAAGCGCCCTGCTAGCCGCGTGAGCAGCTTTTTGTGTAGAGTTTGGTAAATTTGGCCGGAGATCGAGGCATCGCATTTGCCTTAATTCATTTTTTTTGCTACCTAGGCTTATTTGTTCCAACCTCAGGGTCGCTGGCTCGACTGGTGCATAGTCCAATATTCTCTTACATACCAAGTGCCTCATTTAACATGCACATTTCCCTCTCGTGCTCAAGCATCCTCGCTGATAAATCTATGCGTAGCCTTTAAGCACGGCTGCTTCGGCATTCAGAATGGAAGATCCGGCAGCCCCGATCACAGCTGATTGATTATGTTAGTGCTACCGTAATGAAGATCGCATGGACAACTCACTGTTATGGCTCAGAGCAACGAACTTGATGTCGAATATGCCACTTTCATCCTCCCTAACTCTTCCTACTGATACGGAATATCCTCTTTGCAATTCCCTATCGAGTCGAGGTTGAGGTCGGTCTTCTTCGTCAAAGACACTGATAGCGTTTTCGGGCGCCGAAGGACAACCTATCGTTTGAGCCTCCGAGACATACTCCTTCATAGCCTGCTTGACATCTTCGGCAGAGGGTGGAGGACGCTTGGCAAACCGCAGTGATACGCATGCGGTATGACCATCTAGGACAGCTACTCGGTTGCAAGCTGCAGAGATCCTGAGACCTGACTGTGTCTCGAACGCAGTCGCCTCGGCGTTAATAGACCCCAGTATCTTTTGCGATTCAACCTCCATCTTATCCTCTTCGCCGGAAATGTAGGGGACAACATTATCTAGTATGTCCATGCTGCTCACGCCTGGATAGCCGGCGCCGGAGACTGCTTGCATAGTGACAACGGACACCTGATCTACACCACCGAACTTAGCCTGAATAGCTGCGAATGGTATGACTATACCAATCACTGCGCAATTCGAATTGCAGACTAGGAACCCTTTCTGTTGACCGTTCACATTTCGCTGGTGTGGGATGAGATCGAGATGAGAGAGATTAACCGTAGGAACTACTAGGGGGACGAGAGGATCTCTGCGGTGGTTTTTGGCATTCGAGAATACGGCGAGACTGGCTTCGAGAAATTGAGTCTCTAGTAAGAATTTGTTACCAACATCCTAAGAGAAGTAGCGGTCTACAAACCGATATCCCCTGCAACGTCGCTGTCTAAGCCTGAGAATATCAGGTCGCAGTCTTGAAACTCGTCTGGCTTGCATTCTTTCACGACGAGCTCGCCGAGCTCCTTTGACATTGGGATATTCTGCTTCCATCGGACAGCATCTTTGTATTTCTTACCCGCTGAGCGAGATGAGGCGCCCACTGCATGTAATTTGAAATGAGGGTGGAGGGCTAGGAGCAGGATAAATCTTTGCCCCACTGAACCTGTGCATCCAAGTACACCTAGAGTGAATCAGCCATCTTAGACTCCTTGGTAGATGATTGTTGAATGTATACCGCACTTCTTTTGTGGGAATTTCAGGCTCATCTTACAAGATGAAACTCACGATTTCTAACCTTTTAGTAGGGATTTCGATAACAGCCGAAAATCAAAATAGACATCAAACATTAATTAGAGTCAAAATGAACATCCCACCCCCTCTCAATGAATTATTCGCATCGCGAGCAAGTATTGTGATTACGCCGTAAGCGAGGATCGGCAACCCTCAAATCCGAGGATCGAGTCCATGCGCACCAGGCCAATGTTCAGCGACCAGTAGCGCAGAAAATGGTCAAGAACTCTGTAGCGATGTCTTTAATCACATCTACCATTGTAATGCACGACGACGGGATAATGAAACGACGAGCGCGCTTAGTCAATCCAACGTTGCGATGGGCAACCGACCTGCTGAACTGGGAGACGATGGTCAATCTTGGGATTTTCTGCATCACACATTGCACCTGGATGCGAAATGGTGACATACATGGCTACTTTGCTGTCTCAGGAGGTGCTTCGTATTTTACGTGCCCCTTACCCATGCAGTCTTCAGGTGAGGAAATTCCAGCATCATGGTCATAGATTCAACCATAGACCAGTCAGTTTGTTGCAGCGCACTTGCTGATCACATTTGAAAAATCGAAAGAACATCAAAGGTATTCTCAAGCAAATCGATCGCTCATCATTGATCGAGTGGGCGCGCAGTAATGCATGTCGATTACATGCTTTAGTACCAGTGGTGCTTGAAGCTCTCGAGAGTGAGAGCTGTGCACTGGATGTGCTTGAAGCTTTGAGTGCGTCGTCTCCCTTAAGTGATCACAAAGATAGTCGCTGAAAGAGATCGCCCAGCTTGGAGTGTCATATTCAGAAAGGATGTGCTTGCCTCAGAGCCGTTGCTTCTGGAGACCTTACTGCAAAAGACTCTGGAGTCGAAGTCTGGGTTCCAGAAGGTTTGTCCAAAATTTCTCCTGGGTTTTCTCGATTTGACAGCGTTAGTATTCAGCGACATGTGTAAATCTGCTTTCTTCGCCCTTGTCGGTAGCAATACCTGCCAGCACATCGTATTTCCTAACGAAACTCCTGGATGACTCCTTGGAAATGCCATGCGCCGATACGATCAAACCCATCTACAGTGTTCTTTCGGGCGTTGGTGCTCTTCTTCTCGACGCATTGCCACCAGGTCTCGTGGCACGTCTGCAAGAACAGTTCAAGAAGATGTTGCAAATCGTGGACCTTGAAGATCATGTCTCGAACCTGTACTGCTTGGCTGTGCTTGCTATCATGAGCTCCTCGCCACGATCAGCGACATCAACCACGGAGCATGATTCATCTGCACCTCTCGGAGGCGAGTTATCAAGCACCGTCACACAGCCCGAGAACTACTTCGTAGCAAGGCAATATTTCACGTCGAAGCGAGCTGCCAAAACTTTGGACCTCGTAGTACTCAAATTCATATTTGCGTGTTCAAAAAGCTGCGCTCTCAGTCCAGTAGAGGTACTCGAGAGTTTGCGGTTATCCAACGTTATCATCGAAGCAGTCAGTATGAAGGACCGGCAGCAATGGATGATGCAGGATCGGGGCAGGTTTCGGAAGCTCGTCGAAAAAGTCGTACTGTATGAGCAACAGTCCGACATTATCTTCGCGGTGAGATTGGGAGCCAAGATTCCAGACGCATTACTGACTTCTCGGAAGGCCTTGCATTTTATCGATACCCTGGTTGGAGACGGTCCGCTTCCGCAAGAATTGACGTCTGCATATCAGGCTGCACTTCGCATGTCTTCTTTAAACCTTCCTCGAATCGTTGGTGAGAAAATACTGGTAAGATCGAAGTTACGGATTTTCACTGCCAAACTAAGAATGGGTTAGCTTTCGCTTGACGAGTCTTCAATCCAGGACCAGTTGCTCTGGATACTTCACGAGGCAACCCATGATGAGCTCAGTAGTATTTGTACAGCCAAAATGCACACAGCGCTTGCGCTAGTCGAAACCTTCAGCTCCTCCGTTGAGCATTCAGCACCACTAAGGCAGAAGCTTTTGTATCTACTTTCTACCAATGTTCTCGGTAAACCGCTAGACTTATTCCTCAGCTTGAATCCGCAAGTCCAGCCAACAAAGGCAAGTTATGATGATGATGTCAATACCTGCCGCTGTTGTTACGATGCACACCTGATAGCATTACGACGGAAGATCTGTATTCTATTTTTGAATACGGCACTGCTCTCCCAGTCTGATAGCTTAAGTCTCGATGCTTCCCTTGGATCAGCGCTGCTTCACAAAGTGATTAGCTTTGACAGGAAATCCAGTTGTGAGAGATACGAGGAAGACAGCATTTACCCAAAACGTACAAGAGTTGCACTATTCGAGGCAAGTAGCACTCCTAACGTAGGTACGGGTGAGGAGCAATGGAGAGAACGTATAAAGCACGATCTTGCCCAGACAGCAGAACATCAGTATCAAACTATCGTCCGGACCATGGGAGAAGCCTGTAAAGATCTAGAGCGTCGCTGTACTGAAATCGAACGTCCACTGCGCGAAGAGCAAGCCAAGTCGAAGAAATTGCAAGATCAATTGGGTGAATCGAGGTTACGAATTGCAGAGCTTGAGTCACACAACCATGGGCAGTCCTTGTACCTAGAGGGTCTCGACCACGAAAAATCCGAGCTTGCAGATTCTGTAAGACACCTGAAGAATGAACGGGAAGACCTTGTGGGCCAGGTGGAAGGGCTACGCCAAGGCATACAGGAAGCCACCCAGAGAATGGAGGAGATTGTGGGGAACAGCACAAAGAGAATCAAGGAGCTGGAGTTAGTTCATGCTGCAACAATCGCAGAGAAGGAGGAGGAAATGGATGCAGAACGGCACTCTATGCAAGAATTGGAAACTAAAATGCAGAATGTAGAGTCAGATGCTGCTAGGATGCGTGAAAGAATATTTCTGAATAGCGAGGAAGTCGCGCGGTTGGAAACAACCGTATGCGAACAAAAGACAGCGCTTGATCAAGCAAACGCTATCATTTGTGAGAAGCGAGCCCAGTATGATGAGCAGATGGAATTGTTCAATGGCTTGAGAGCGGAGAGGAGCAACTTACAAGACCAGGTACGATACCTTTGTTATCTGACGTGTATCTTCTTAACACCTCATAGCTACAAGAGTTATCGAGCACCTGCCAAGTTTTGAGAGAAGAGTTAGAGGCCAAAGGTGTCACCATCCAGGATCAATCTAGAGATTTAAGCAAAGCACGCTCCGAATACAAAGCTGAATTATCTGAACAAGCCAACAATGTAGGTCCTACCTAATAGTCGATGATGTAATCAATACCTAGAGATAACTAACACATCGATGTCCACACAGGCTGCTCAGCTTCAGCGAGCAAGTGAGAAAAAGGTCGAGGGGCTTCAGAGTCTACTGGACCAACAAACAGAGGAGGCTGTGCAAGTTGCGGAGGAAAACAAGGCCCAGGTCAGGCAATTGGAAATGAGAGTAAGTTGCGGACAACGAGAGCAGTAGCGAAGGCACCTACTGATATGAATGCTCGTTTAGCTCGTTGAGTTACAGAAGGAGATTGACAACCGAGAAAACGAGCTTGAAGAAGCTCAAGGGCTGACCAACCAAGTCATGGCTTTCTGGAATAAGCAACGTCGGCGGAATACGACAATCGAAGGATCCCTCGCTGCGCCAGAAGACATTCAGGGAAACAAGACTACTACAAATCATCTMCCAGCCAGTCCTTCTCCGGCCCGAGAAACACCTCCAGAAGCTAAACGGACGAAGACACGCCAGCGTTCTAGCTCACGCAGACACACTGCAGACAAGGCCCGGTTGTTGATGGGGTCAGGCACACCAAGGTCGCGCAAAGGCTCGACGTTGGGTCGTCAACCACTTCAAGACCTCGATATCGCAACGCAGGAGAGATCCAACATAACCCTAGTGGGCAAAACGCTTCATACCAAAACACAAAAGATGCCTTTTCATAAGGATATGAACAACGAAAACGCCGGTCCAGAACTAGCAGGAGGCTCTTTCTGCGACAGTGACTTTTTTGCAAGCAGTGACCAAAACTTGATAGCTGACATTCACGCCAAGGAGCCGCAAGGAGTATGCGATGATACCACGATGGAGTTCTGAGTGGAGTAGCTAGGTGTAACGAGCTTGGGTGCGCATTGGTGAAGTGGCTTGGGAAAGAAAGAAGACAACTGTCAAGGAAGAGATGACGATAATAAAACGCCACTCTCAGGTGTAGGAAAGTTTGTTTGGATCCTGTATTGATTGTTCTAGTAATGTTCTGTTCTCTCATTAGCCGACGGATGCATCATGGCATCCTGCATATTCCATAGATTATCTTGGAAACTTTTCGTTGTTTTACCTACCCGTGTTATATCTCTCAGCCTCACCTTACCTTTTTGTCACGAAACTTTGATTGCTACAGCTGTATAGAACCATGTTCGCAAATTGATTTCCATTTCAGTATATAGTCGCTCGGTTCATCTCATCTCTCATCCAATGATTGCATTCCAAGATCAATAGATTTCTTTATGAAGAATGGCAGGTGCGATGATGCATCACAACCTGTTGAAGGTCAACAGTATTCACCACCATCCAATCAACATACAAAACCCCACTTTCCTTGCTTGCAGACTGCACTACCTCGTAAATTCTCCTTCCTCTCTCCTAATCAATCTTTCAAGACTAGAACAATGCGAAGATTTGTCCCCGGTGCTCCTCCAATGAGGCCGAGGGCTCAGCCTGTGGTAACACGGCGCGATGATGACTGGAGGACCTGGACCGACTTGCGCCTGAAAGTCACTCGTCTGCCCTCAAACATAACTACGCAAGAGCTATGGGCTTGTTTCTCGCGGCAAGGCTCAGTAAGTCAAATCGAGATCATGGAAGATAGTCGAGGTGCCAGAGATGGAGCTGGCAGAGTTACATTTTCGTAAGGAAACCTCTACTAGCTATCCAATAATGGTGGGCCCCGTGCTAATTACTGCTCAAGTCCACCACCGCAGCGAATTTTCTGGGACATCAAACCATTCTTTGTGAATCTTCGAAATGGACTTCGAATTGCCGTCGAGCTCTTTCTTGAGCCTCCCCGGCGGACATTCCTTCATCCAAGCCCAACAAACAACCAAGTAAAATATCCCGAAATTATGGTACGTCGAGCATCAAGATCTCTGGATATTAGACTGAAACAGCTGAATTAGACCTTACTCGCCGAATCGCTAGATTTTGGTTTCTTGTGCGAGCCACAAACAATGATGGTCATGCATACCATCGACTCACCCGGCATACGCTTCAGGCAGAACATGCTCCACCGCGAGACGGTTGTCGAGTTTCGGATGGACGTCAACGGTCAGGTCGAACTCTTCCGCTTTAGCATTCCATTTCATCACCTGGACACCATTTCTCGGGTTGACACTGGTAATGACAACGAGGTCGTACTCGTCGTTTCCCTACCTACGCCTCCACGCTTCTTCCGAAAATTGGATGAAGGAGATACTCATGAAGATAGAGCTCGTTATTGGAGCCAAAATGATGCCTGGTATCGGCAGACCGATATCACATGCTATCCAGCAGAGCTTAAGACCTCGCCTGTTGCCCTCAAGAAATCAAGACCAATCATCGACATCGGTAAGTAAAGGATAATCCTACTTTGATCCATATCGGGGCATGTGTGGGCTCGCTGTTTCATAAGCTTCTAACAGCATACTCTTCAGGTCGTTGGACGACTTACCGCTTGCGGTTCATGATGACAGCCGACAACAGCATGCTATTTCCTCTCATAGGGCAGGCACTCCGAGACTACAACATTTCGATCCGAGAAATGGAAGACTTTAGTATCGTACCTCATTGTGACCCCCCCGTTTGGAAGTACATAGATCAGCCTGTTCGCGCACCTCCAAGACCTGACAGCACCCTCGAAGACTTATTAGGAGACGAAAGAGTACCGTTACTTGTGTTTCCCGTCCGATATCAGCTCGAGGTCTGCATTTCTCAGTGTTATTTCAACGAGTACAATCTGAGTCGAGATTTCGTTGATAGACTGACACAAATGGAGCCAACAAAGGCTCAGGATCTTCTCGAGTATGTTGCTAATCAAGGAAAGCGAATTTTCTCGCCGATGGATCTATTCAGCTTGAAAATTATCAAGGGTTCTGCTTCGAGACCCCCTATCCCACAATACTGTGCTTACATTCGGTCTGCCACCGTCACACCCACCACCATCTATTTCAACACTCCCACAGTCGAAATCTCAAACCGCGTGATACGTTACTACTCAGAATACGCGGATCGCTTCTTACGCGTTCGATTCACTGATGAGAAAGTCGAGGTACTTACCTACCACCGCAAGGACTCGGAGTGACTTGCTGACTTCGTGCTACAGGGAAAGATATACTCGACGGACAAAGACACGATGGATGAGGTATTCACCCGAGTCAAGAGAGCCCTTCGCAACGGTATTATCATTGGTGATCGTCACTACGAGTTCTTGGCTTTTGGTAACTCACAATTCCGTGAGAATGGAGCATACTTCTTTGCACCAGTACACCATCTGCAGCCTCGAGATATCCGGAGTTGGATGGGCAATTTCAGTGAGATCCCGTACGTCGCACAATATGCGGCACGCTTGGGTCAGTGCTTCTCTACCACTCGAGCAATCATCGGCACCAAGACCACGGTCAAAGAAATAGAAGACGTGGAGCACAATGGTTATGTCTTCACGGATGGTGTTGGGAAGATATCTCCATTCCTTGCTCAGCTAATTAGCCATGAGCTCGGTATCAGCCGGACGTCTGATGAAGCGCCGTCAATATTTCAGTTCCGGATGGGTGGATGCAAAGGGGTTCTGGCCGTTGCTCCTGATTCAAACCGCCAAGAGATTACGATACGCCGAAGCCAGTACAAATTTGCTGCTCGTCATGAAGGATTAGAGATTATTCGATGGTCTCAATTTACTGCAGCCAATTTGAACAGACAGATCATCATCGTCCTCTCGACCCTGGGTGTCCCAGATGCCATTTTCCTTGAGAAGCAGAAGGCGCAACTTGCCAATCTGGAGTTAGCAATGACGAATGAGAAGATGGCTTTGACAATGCTGCAAAAGGATATTGATCCGAATCAAATGACTCTGACGGTTGCAGGCATGATACTCGACGGTTTTCAGAGGGTCCAGGAACCTTTTCTAGTGTCTCTCTTGCGGCTTTGGAGGGCATGGTCTATTAAGTATCTGAAAGAAAAGGCGAGGATCACCCTTCGAGACGGAGCATTTCTCCTCGGCTGTGTTGATGAGACAGCGACCTTGAAAGGCCATTACAACGATACACGACCAGCCACCGACTTCAATGACAAAATCAGCAAGTTGCCAGAAATCTTTGTGCAACTCTCGAAAGGCCCGAAGAATGTAGCCAGCGTTATCGAAGGACCGATGCTGCTTGCGAGGAACCCTTCACTTCATCCTGGAGATATACGTGTTGTTCGAGGCGTCGACGTGCCGGCGTTACGGCACCTGAAAGATGTCGTTGTTGTACCCCAAACGGGCGATCGGCCCATCGTCAATATGTGCTCTGGAGGCGATCTCGATGGAGATGATTACCTAGTCATCTGGGATAAACAACTTCTCCCGGCCGAATGGAACCATGCTCCAATGKATTTCACCCCTGCAGAGAAGATCCGTCTTGGACGGCCGATAACGACAGATGATCTCACTTCTTTCTTTGTCACATATATGAAGAACGATAACTTATCTAGGATTGCTGTCGCTCACCTTGCCTTTTCCGACTATATGGATGATGGAGTAAAAAGCGACAAATGTAAGTCGAAGCCCACCAAAATTTGGCCCAGATTAACATGCAATACACAGGTCTCAAGCTCGCTGAACTCCATTCCACCGCTGTTGACTACTTGAAATCGGGTGTTCCAGCTCGGATGACTCGAGATCTCAATCCTGCCAAGTGGCCTCATTTCATGGAGCAGCAGCATAGGCCTCGAGAGAATATATATCATTCAAGGAAAGTCCTTGGAAAATTATACGACGAAGTGGAACGGGTCGACTTTGTACCAGTCTTTGATGTCCCATTCGACAATCGTATCCTTGGAGCGTACAACATCGACAAAACGATGCTCGAAGCAGCGGCCGTCCTGAAGCGGCAATATGATGCGGCGATCAGGCGGATCATGGCCCAACATGATATCCACTCCGAATTCGAAGTGTGGTCGACGTTCGTGATGAGCCACTCAAAAGCGAGCAATGACTACAAGTTTCATGAGGAGATTGGACGGATCTCAATGGCACTGAAGGATCGGTTCCGCGCATTGTGCTACGAGAAGGCGGGAGGTAAGCATTTCGAGGTTCTAGGGCCGTTTGTGACGGCCATGTATATAGTGACGAAGGAAGAGATTTCCGAAGCGGTGCTGAACGCCAAGACGAGAGGGATTGAGACAGCAAACCTGAGGGCGGCCAGCATGCCGTTGATGAGCTTTCCGTGGCTGTTTCAGGGTGTCTTGGGGAAGATTGCGAATGGTGCACTGATCTAAGAGACAGGAGTGATACAAGGCTTTTCTTTGATGGCGGATTAGTTGACAAAAGGTGTCCAGGCGATAGATACTTCTCATATGTATTTCAAGAGAGACAGCGGCAAAGGTAGTTTCCCAAGGATACTGATATATATGATACATGTTATGGTGTTGATTCTCGGCAGTCGGTGTAGTGAGCAGTGGTAGAAATGTGTCTAACATTTTCTTCTTGTCTCATCTTGGTATGCTGAATTCTTCGTACATCGTCATGGACACTGCCAACACTGGCTCTTTCTGCACCACCTCAAGAAGCAGTAAATGCATCGCTGCGTATGCGTAGTGTATAAAACGTAACCCTGCGTCCTATAGCGACTACCTACGATACTCCAACATCATGTCCCCTTCAGTCTTCCCCGCTCGGCCTGCACCTCCACCTCCTCATCCCCTACCACCTTTCCCCTATCCCATTCCCTCCCCTCCCCCCTCCCCTTCCACCGTATAGACTGCTCTGCCCTCCCTTCGTCATCCGCCATCTTCCCCGCCCCGCGCTCCCACTTCCCAACCTCCTCGTCCGTGAACCCCGCAGCACGTAATCTTTCCGCTCCACTGGCTTTCCACCGCGCCCGGTCCCGCAGGGCCTCAAGCGCGTTATCCCAGTCAAGGTTCTCGGCTTCGGTGAGTGCGGTGGGCTGGATGTCGGTGCTCGGGTCGTAGGAAGGGGTGAAGTGAGCGTCGATTGTGGAGGAGTGGGTATTGTGTAAGGCGCCGCGGCCGCGGGGGAGGGGCTGTTGCGATGGGGGTAAGGGACCGATGATGGAGGCTAGAGGGTCTGAGTCTGAGGAGGAGGAGTGGGGGGATGGTGGTGGAGAGGGCTTGCTGATTTTGGTTGTGAAATGGGATGGCTTGGGCGATGTAGAGGGGGAGGATGAGGAGCGGCGGCGGTGTTGAGAGCGGTGATGGAGTTTTGGTGAGCGTGAGCGTGAGCGATATCTATGGCGGTGCCGCAGTCTTCGATCTCTTTCTGGGTCCAAAGATGGGCTTCGGTTACGGCGCCTGTGATGGTAAGATCGCTCAGCCTCGGATTCGGTGCTATAGTCTTCTTCCCTGTGATGCTTTCTAAGTCGCCTGTCGTGCCTCTCCCTATCCCGATGTCTATGTGACTTCTTCGACGAGTGCACTCTGCCCCTGTCGTCGTCTTTTTCCAATCGCCGCCTTTTCGAGGAGTGCTTGTCCATGTCCCTTCGCCTATCATCGCCATGGCCTCGCTGAGCGCTCCGTGCATCAGATCCGTTGACGCCTCGCAGTTTTTCTCGAGCATCGACAACTTCTTTAGCCCGTAAAGCTGCATTATGGCTGTCCGTTTCCTTGATGATATTCTTCAGGAAGCGTATATTTGGTTTGGGAGCATTGGTCGTGGGCCTAGGATATAGGAAGTCGTCAACTGGCTTGTCCGACCAGGTGGCAGAATGCAGGCTGACCTCTTGGGAAGAAATGACTGAAGCCCATGGCTCGAGTATTTCCTTGTTTGGTCCTTGGCATCTTTCGCAAGCAATTGAGCGAGGTATTCGTCGGTCAAAGCTTCGCTGGAAGGCATTTTAACGGAGGTGGAGGTGCAAACAGCACTGACGGGATTGATAATTTACGACGTAGGAATAATCTCAATTTCTGCATTATTGCCTGTTCATGATGCCGAGGACGCCAAGATTTGGAGTCAATCGGAATGAATCCGCGTTCAAGATAAGATTGCGGCTCTATGATTAGGCTTAGGTGAGCAGAGCAAATCATCTCCAAAGTTCATCCGACTACTTAGGCTCCTAGTTTCTTTACTATCGCAGGTCTCTGTGAATACCATGGAACTAGACCCAACGAGTGGGTTCATCAGGTCAGGCTCTTACAAGCCGTCACTAAATGCCTCTTAACGCCAGCTTTGGGCCCTCTGCTTTCACGCATGTTTGAGCGCTTTGATCAATCTTTTCGTTGGCATTGTCTATCACACCAATACCATCAATTACCCTAAGATATGCATTTTGTGCATAATTTTGTGAGGAGTGCTGGCTAACCAATCTGATATATATCCATTTGACGCTGGGCTTTGAATACGTCTTTAGGAGCCTAGGCTTCGTCATGTTAATTTTGTCCACCACTTTCCTCCCTTCAATGTTATGTACGTGAAAGTCAATACCGTATCCATTTGAAAAGGTTTGGATATCCTGCTCAATCGAAAGGGCAAGTGATGTCTAGTCTCCAGCGGGATTTTCAATTTCTATCTTCAAGTACTACTTAAGTCTCGGGTTCTTGCAATTCTCCTTTGTGCTCGACTTCTCTAGACCTCTCGTTTCCGCTATTTTCTATACAATCGGCGACGCCATTTAGGTAAAAATACCTTTCCATCATTGCATCATGATGTTCTATATCGCTCTTCTTGGCCTATTCCCTCTATTTAGTGTCTGTGATGTCTTTATGAGAGACGACTGTTGGTGTCGAAACGCAACGCACCTTGGCTGGACTCGCCATTACCAACTGGATAGTGTCAGTATCGAAGGAGGCCCTTCTATTATCGATGAGTGGTGCTTCGAAGAAAGTCGTGACGGATCCGGCAAGTGTCTTGATCAACACACGAAGCAATACGAAATCTGTGCCTCGCATGCAGCTATACACAACAACTCACTTCGGAACGACTATTGCTACCATAATCATGGGAATTCCAGGGGCATGGTACCCCATTGGTCTCATGGCGACGATTGGATCGGTGAGTATATATCTCGTTTTTCCTACAACAGACTTCATTTTTTGGTGCCCGCCATTCGTGGTACATAACTGTCCGCCGTTATTTTTCTGTGCTTATTCTTCACTTTATCTCTCTCTCAAGACAGCAAAGACAAGCTAATGCCAAGTATTAGAGTTCAACGGCCAAAAACGCAACATTCCTTTCCACAACCCACCGCTCCCAATGTCGACGGAAGAAAACACCAATTACTGTGAGCCGATCTGTCGAGACTACGGCAATTGGAATCTTCCGGTGATGGACCCTTGGAGCCCGTCAAAACATGGCATTGTAGAGAGTCGACATCAACTCTTCACCGATGTGAAAGACTTCCGTTTCAATGATGGAGCAGGAGGTCCCTGGCCCGTCACAGAATACGTTCATAAGCGCCCTGGAGGGGTCAGCACCACCGGAGCAGGGTTGTTGGGTTACTGGGAGATCAGCGAGGCTCCTGGTCCCTGAGACGTACAGAGCACCCAGAAGTCATTTGGGGTGCTATTGCGATAAGTGGAAAAATGGCAGGCATGGCGACGGTCAATTTGTGGAAATACTTCCGTGGTTTCGAAAAAGGGGCAGAAAGTAGATACGTTGACTGGCTCTTATATTTTCAGGCAGCCTTTATATCGTAGTACTCCATTTTCCTAGATCTCAATCGCTGCATCAATATCTAGTTTATCTAGGAAGAGTTCAAATTTCAACAATCGCCCCTGAAAAGATTTGGTCCGTTCGATGATTCGTGTCCAGCGAATGGCTCTGAGCGCGTCGCCCGCAAAGCGCGCTTTAAGTGCTCGAGGTACTCTAGCTGAACAGGGTATCTAATCAATATTTACCCCCACGAACCCCTCAGTTTCCACCTCTTGCTCGATGCGCGTTGCGTACTTGATCATCAGCTCCCACAACGATGGATCAAACATACACTGATACGATCGCCGCACTCTCCGACCTCCAATCCCAACCACTGTCCATTATCCGACTCAGTGAGCACATAACCAAGCCAAGCAATCCCACCAACAATGACAATAACCCCAACGCCCGCACATCCGATGCCTCCACCTCCGCCTCAGAACCAAACCCCACCGCTCAGTCCCTCGCCGCGGACCTCTCACACTACCGCGACCTGTTCTCCAAACTCCGTTTTTCCTACCTCGAACAGGTTACCAAGGAAAAGTTCCTCCGCGCCATCGTCGGTGATCCCCCTCTCGTGGTCGACCATGCTGAGAATGTCGAGCTGGAAAAGGAAATTGCAGAAATCAAACAGATACTGAAGACGCAGAAGGAGGGTGTTGCCCGCTTGGTTGCAGAATTAGAGGCTGAGGGGAGGGAGTTGGCGGGGAGATATGAGGGTGTGGAAGTTAAGAAGGAGCTTTTGGGGAGGTTGCCTGAGGAGATTCAGGGGCTGGAAGAGAGACTTCGGATTTTGAGGGGACGGAACGAGGGGTTTTTGGAAGCCGCGGGAGGTGTGGGGATGGGGATGGAAGGGATTTCAAAGGTGATGAGGGAGAAGGAGAGGGAGAGGGAAGAGGTGGAGGGGATGGCGAAGGCGCTGGAGAAGGAGATACCAGCGAAAGAGAGAGAGTTGGAGAGATTGCAAGGAGAACTTAAGGGTTTGGAAAGGGAGAAGGAGAAGGCGGTTGAGGGGGCTAGGGAGGCGGTTAGGAGTAGGAAGGTGGGTGGGGAGGTAGGGGATGAATTAGAGGTGAGGGGAAGATGGTTAAAGGGGTGTGAGGATGGGTTGAGAGGATTGTTGGGTGTGGGGTCTTGACAATATTTTCTTTCGTGCAATATCGTATCGGTGATTCAGGCGTCGAGGAGTCAATTGAGAGATTCAGGAGTGCCCAATACTGAGATGGTATCATGACTGGCTGAAGAGTATATAAGTGATATGCCAATACTAATAAGCCCTACATCATTACAAGGTACACAAAACACATCGGTCTCCAATCAAATAACCTGTCCGAGAATTAAAAACAATACATTACTTGACMGCTGATCTCTTGCACATAGCTATCTAACACGGATTCTCCATCAAGCTCATCCAGTAATTTGACATTTCTTTAGGCAGCGCTCTACGCCCAGAGCGACGTTTGCCGGGATCAAGCTTTTGACCTTGTCAAGATCCTTGCCTTCGAAAGTGAAGTCGTTCCCAAGAGCTGCTTGAACAATCTCTGAATCAAAGCCGAAGAAAGTCTGCGCAACTTGCTGGACACCTGGGTCCTCACTCGCAAATCCAGCGACGAAGACGGCATCCTCGCAATTGGGGTTGAACTCAGTATGAAGGGCACCTTGGGGGAATACTGTCATCTGGTGTGTCCCGAGAGTGTTGTGGACGGTTCTAGCGCCATTTTCGAGGGTGAATTGTGTTTCCAAAGTACCATGAGTAACAATGTTGATTTCCGAGCTGCGTGGATGCGTGTGCGGAGTATTGAAGCCACAAGGGCCCAGGAAGCCTACGACCATGGAAACGCCGGTGCCTATTAGAGGAGGGAACGATTGACGATCAGCGCGCACGGTTTGACCTCCTTTCCCTTTAGTCTGGGACTTGTCAGGAGGATTTTCGAAATCAAATTTGAATGAGGCATCATCCTCAATCAGGTTGATGCGGTCTAAGGCTTTGGCGGCTAAGATGAGCTGGTCTATAGTGGCAAGGTCGTTGGCGAGTAAATTGTTCGCCGAGGGGATTGCAGCTTCTTGTGCTGTTGAAGTACTGTTAGATGATACCGAGTTGGGGGCCGCGGTAAGGCTTGGTGCAGAAGCAGCGGTTGTCGCTCTAATTTCTACAGTCGTAGTAGGAGCGCTGCCTTGGGGGTTGCTCGTAGCTGATATCCTAGAGGGATTTGGGGAGACACCACCGACTTGTGGCAGAGCTCTGGCAAAGAGAGGCACCAAGAAGATTAGAGCTGATGAAGCATGCATTTTGGCTGGTATCTTGCTTTCAAAGGCCAATTGGGATTCAAGATTTATATGTCAAAGGTAGGAGAATTCTCTATGAAGAAATTGAGGAGATTGCGGTAGAGTGATAGAGAAAATGGTACCTTGAATTGCGTGAGAAGTTGATGAAGATATATGTTTCCTCGAGACATGAACGCCCTCATTCACGGCTAGAGGCAGGGATAGCTTCACCAACAAGATCCCGATCTCACCGATAGTTTTCCCAAAATGACCAACAACACTTCAATTTCAGCTCAAGATATCCTAATCTAGTGCTGACGGCAACAGCGATGTTTCTCGGGTAAGAAGAATACTGAAGATTGATGGAAAAACTGACACAGCCAAAATACATACAGAAGGATCACCGATACGACCCTATTAGTGGACCAGATTAGGACACTCTTGTACTGACTTTAGATTCTCGGGCCCAGATCCTCATGTTGGCAAATATACTTCGTAGTCATATTGCATCAGGGCAAACACAGCTGGGTCAATGCGGCTAAGACTGTCAAACTCGGCTCAGTACCTATCCGGCCAGGATTCGATCTCAGCTGCGTTTTCATCCTATATCATTTACGAAGATCTATAAAAATGCGGGTACCATGGCCACACGGAAGAGCGCAGCAAACTTGTTGAGAGTTGTGCTAAAATAAAGATGGAGCTAATAGTGTCGTGACTTACCCTTAACGGTTAATGGAGGGTTTTATTAAGGGACTGATGACATAAGCTCTGATTCCTTGGCATTAAAAGCTCTATTTCGATACATTGGCTTAATCGGTTCTGGTCTTAGCCAGAATGATCATACTTCACCTCTCTCCTTGCACACTGCACAGCACTTTAGGATATCGGTCCCTTTGGTGAATGGGCTTTACCACGCCGCCGTGAAGGTGCCGGATTTCCAGAGTGATATTAGCCATCTTGACGGAGCCGGTTCCCGCCATTGTGGGTTGCCGTGTAGCAAACACTCTCCGCTGTCGGTAGGAATCCTGGTGTGAGTAGTGTTTCGGAGAAGCGTTTCCGATACTCACCAGCGCCGGCACCAGTGTAATAGACCTTCATAATTTGATACCCGGTCAGTATTTGGCGCAGTAAGTGAAGTTTATAGCCAAAATTGGACGCTATCATCTTTAAGAAATCGAAGTCGATTCATCCATTCCAACATCGCTCAGATCTTTGAAGGTTTCAAGACCTTTGCAATCTTGTAAATGAGTGAATATATACAGTCTTGTCTGTATACAATCGGACGAATGCAATCAAGACCTCAGGTCATACTGGCGTGGATGTTCCCTTTTTGCGTCTACTGGTGCCGTCGTCGTTGATTCTGCAAGAGCAGTCTTTGGCTCTGATTACTGTCCGCAAAGATCATACATGGAAACCGCAGCCTTCATGCGAGGAGCCTCATAGTTCTAGCGGATTTCCTAATTGGATACATTGATCAAAGGACTGCTTTCAGAGAAGAACATTTTTACAAAATATTTTCTAGCAGTGCCTCTCCTTTGCTTCGACACAGGAAATTATCGTTCTCATGGCGTTCTTATATCTGCGGTTCTGACTATTCCCGTTTGAAGGTTATATGATCTTTCTCATATTAACGCTTTTAACTCAATATCCCGGCACATGAGATTCATACCCGTGGTAAGCCTTACAAGCCGTGACTCATAATGTTGAGTGTCGTATCTCTTCCTCGGAAGTGTAAGGGTTGATAAAGGTTCTCACTTCTCTGTAATACTCCTCTATTCTGCAGTACTTCCGGACCTCTTTCATCGAGTCGACATATCGTGAAGGATAATGTCTCAGTCAAGTGAACCGACTTCAGGTGAAAGAGCGAGTTTCGACTCATCCTCCCCACTGACTACGACTCAGACAGCAGAAGCAACCACGAAATCGACGAACTCTCTGTTCCCCAAGATCGGCAAGCTTAGCGACTTTCTATACAGATTCCGGAAGCTGGCACCAGGGGCTCGGACCATCCATCTTGCTGGCAGCGTCAAACTTCATGGAGCTCACGCGGACTGGGTCGTCTCAAGTGATAATACCATTCGCGTACAATCTCGAAATGTGATAGACCTCACGTCTAGTAACGACAATTACGGGCTCTTTGCCTTTACTTCCCCTATTCACGCTGCCATCTTGAGTTTGAGGGATGAAATCTTACGAAGGTTCATCGAGCTAAATCCTAGCGACACAATTGACTCGGATCGACCGGTGATAATAGCTGGCGAATGGTGTGGCCAGGGTATCCAAAAGGGGGTTGCGATCTCGAAACTCCCGAAACATTTTGTCATCATATCCATTCACGTCAATGGCACCTGGATCAATGAAGATGCATACACGGATATCTGCGACGAAGCCCATCAAATATACAACATTGGCAAAGCTCCACGCTACCGGCTCGATTTCGATATAAACGACAGTGAACGCTCCGAACTTGCGATTCAGGCTCTCGTCAAGGATGTTGAGCAGACATGTCCTTTTGGCCTCGCACGCGGGGTCAAAGGCCGAGGCGAAGGTATTGTGTGGAAAGCCATGGGCTACATGGAAGATCCTGAGATGTGGTTCAAATCCAAGGCAGAATTCTATGCGGTTAGTCACAGTTCGAAACTATCTGCAGCTGCCATTGCTCCTGATAACAGGGAACGAGAAGACAACTTCGCTGCGGCGGTCGTGACAGAACACAGGCTGCATCAAGGGTGGGCATACTTGCAAGAAATGGGAGTGACCCGAGATAGGGCAGCGACAGGTAAATTTGTTGCATGGATTACAGATGATGTGTTTGTGGAAGAAAAGGGGGAGATGGCGAGGAAGCAGATCGGCGGTGTGAAATTGAAGGCTTCCATCAAATCACTTGCCGGAGCATGGTACAAGAAAAGGCTTACTGAGAGTCCGGAAGAAGACGAGCCAGGCACAACAGCAGCAGTCACGGAAAAGATGAAGGATGGGACAATATGAAAATAGAAACAGCCTTTTTGATAAATCGAAGTTTTGGACAAAAAAACATCAGGCTGTGGATACTTGAACTTCGTTCCTTCCAGTTTTCGCCGTCTCTTTCCTTCCTCATATCGAGTCCAAGAAACTACCGATTCATATATGTACCACCAGAGCATACATCCTCTTTGCTCACCTAAACCGTTCAAGTGTATTTATCAATATCGGCGTCAAACTCGTAAATAGGAGCAATACCTGTCTACGTCCCGATGAAAAGGTTTAGCTTACCGAATATATTGTAACGCCCTAAGAACCAATGATACTGTGCCAATATTCCCAACTCGTCCTCTGAAATCCACATGGTCGATACAAGTATTCGAGGACCTTTACCGTGTATATTGAAACCAGATAATCGCCGTTAAGCTGACTGGTGTGGAAATGGGGTCGGCCACAGAAGCCGCCAGAGGCGCCGAGAAGCTTGAGGATCACCGACTTCGACTTGAACGAACATCTTCAGCTATCAATCAAACCATTCTTTATCCAGGCACAGTCTCAATCAACGTCCAGGGCGCTTTCATCGTTGATGATGTCTCTTCCATTTCCCCGACACCAAGTGACGACGCAGCTCAACATGACACTGACATCCGCCTTCCCAATCACCGGGCCGTCGTCAGTCACGTTGCTTTAGATGCAAGTCTCCCGCAGACAATCTTCTATATGAGAACGACACTCTGATTCGCAATCTCCCATAGATCGGCGGCTCCCTTGCTAAATTGGTCTACTTCTCTCACGAACCACATTCCCATGACCTCGGCGGCAGGCTGAGTTTCCTCAAATATGAAACGGACCAGATCCATCAGTGTCTGGAGTTCATCAAAGGATTGCAATGTGAATATCGTCAACAAAATGGGTCTAGGTCTGGAAATATATCCATCATGGCTACTGGCGGCGGTGCTTATAAATACTACGATGAGATGAAAAGAGTTCTCGGAGTCGAGGTATTACGCGAAGACGAAATGGAATGTCTCATTATGGGTATGGAAGGCATGAAGCAATCTCATCCTTAGCTGATTTCAGACACTTCTTCCAGGCCTTGATTTCTTCATCACAGAAATCCCCCGAGAAGTCTTCACCTACAATGACACCGACCCAATGCACTTTGAAGAGCCCCGCGCAGACATCTACCCCTATCTGCTTGTAAATATTGGCTCCGGTGTCTCTATGATTAAAGTCTCCGGCCAAAGCAATTTTGAGCGTATCGGTGGCACATCACTCGGCGGAGGGACGCTTTGGGGTCTCCTTTCTCTCCTCACTGGCGCAAGAACCTTTGACGACATGTTACAGATGGCTGAGAAGGGAGATAATGGAGCTGTCGATATGCTGGTAGGAGATATCTACGGTGCCGATTACGGCAAGATTGGTCTGAAGTCGACAACGATCGCCAGTAGCTTCGGTAAAGTGTTCAAGATGAAAAGACAAGGGGAGCACCAAGCGGAAGATCATGGTGGTCTGTCAGGAGAAGGAAGGGAAGTCGATAATGATGCCTCGAATTCACAGCCAGTCTTTAAGCCCGAAGACATAAGTCGGAGCCTGTTGTACGCTGTGAGTAACAATATTGGTCAGATTGCATACCTCCAGAGTGAGAAGCATCATCTAGAACGCATATATTTCGGAGGCTCCTTCATCCGGGGACATCGGCAAACCATACAGACACTATCATACGCCATCAGCTTTTGGTCCAAAGGAGAAAAAAAGGCATATTTCCTTCGCCACGAAGGATACCTGGGCTCTGTGGGTGCCTTTCTAAAGCGTCAACCAAGGAATTGGGGCAGGAGAAACAGTTTCGAAGAGCGTCCAATCCCTAGACTCACTAATCAGTCATGAAAAGATTTGCGTTGATCAATGTCTAAGCCTGCCATATCAAGTATGAAGAAACTTTGTACACACCATCTCCTCGTCATCTCTGCATAATCGATATTATGAATAAGCTTTCTTAATAGCAGTATGACTTCTTCCTCCTACAATTATTGACTTTATTTATTGTGTGCTTCCCATATTCCACATGCCATAGACTCTTCTTCATGCTTTGAAGTGGCCTTACTGCTGTATCTTAGTGGTTTTATACAACCTCTCATAAGCCCGGCCCCTACTCCCGGCTTGCTGTCTGACCTGCGAGGATTGATGCTCTAAAGTTCATCTACTAGTGCTCAATGATTTTCAGCCTTCTTTTCTGTTTTTTACTATCCTTTTCTTCAATCTTCAAGCCATTCTTCAATTCGTACCTTAGACTGTCGAGTCTCCCATAATGATGGTATCTTTACTCCATGGGACATTTTTCTCTTTTATCCTTTTCCTCCCAAGACAGTCAACTTCTAGAGCAAGATGCAAGAGATTGGACAGCCATGTTCGCAAGAATCAGAACCCATATTCAAGCTGATGAGCGAGCTAGCAGCTTAGAGTACTAGAATGCTGGAGATCTGAGATTTCGCAAAAAATCGACACCATCACGCGTACAATGGATTATCCGACCAAGCAGCTGTTTTTCATCAACAGGCACAAGATTCCCGATCTTTTCTAKCAACGCCTGACTTGCTGTACGCAGACATGGATTGCCAACTACGATCTATTGCAATTCGAAGCTGAAACACGAGAATCCTCGCAAAACAGCGATGGCCGAAGTGTAATATTCTTCCATAAGATAAGAGATTTAGTATCCAAGATATCGCTTAAGGTGGATGGGATCTGGAAAATGAAACGGACATCAACAGACTGTTCAAACCTATTCGCGAATCAATAGAAAGCGTCCTAATCACTCCGTATCAGCAGCACTACGAACGAGAAGAATTGCAAAAACCACAGTTCTTGTGCCAGGCAAATAGGGTGATTATAACACGCGTGATCGTTGGGGCAATTTGGTTACTCGTGGCTTGTAGGTTTTATTCCTCGTTATGCGCACCCTTCCCTTGCAGCACTATCACTCTTGATTGATCTCCCGTTCCTTTTTTTGCAGAAGCAAGCACCATCGACCACGGCTGCTGAAATGACAGCCGCCGATTCGACACTCGAATGAGACCACAAGGTTTGATATTGTTGGTTTGAATCAAGATTATTATTGAATCACACTTCATGTCGTATCTCGTACAGTGCGCCATCTTGACGATTCAAGTAATGCATTGGTTGGCGCGCGTGGCATGCGCAAAAAATAGTCCCGGACACTGCTCACAGACAGATAACAATGGAAGGTATCATGATTGATTCAACCATTTCGTAATACCAAGTCTTATCAGACCACTTGCTCTCTGCATTCACCTGCTGACCCTCCCAATTTACTGATTTGCGGGTCCCCTCGCTCCCTTCGGTGTACCGGTCTGAAAGCCATTTTTGAACTTCCTGGGTATCTCCTTCATGGTTCGCATTCGTCCAGTACCGGTGGTCTTCCTCCGCTTAGCTTTCATGCCCCAGTTGTCTGTTTTGAAATAAGTGGTCAGCCCTCCTCATCTGTTCAACGTCCTTCGAGAGATATTCATTGAAGTGGGTAACGGGAAAGCTCCGTATACGCACATTGACGGATCTTAGCAGCGGGATAACCGCATGACGAGCAGGTGTGTTTTTGGATGTGGAGGGAACGACGACCTGCAGATGTATTAAACTTTAGTAAGATGATTTCAGGTCTGACCAAAATGCTGATAGGACAACTTGGTCATCCTTTACGAACTGGTGTCTTGACGTACCGCAGCGTCGGCACAGAGTATGGGTTTTATTATGGCGCTTGCCAAAGGAGGAGGTACCCTTCGCTGTATTCTATTGTCAGCAATTGGATTCGTCCCGAATTGTAGAGAATTGCGTACTCATTGTAGCTTAGACTATGCGATATTAGCATCTGCACACTCTGCTTGTATATGTACGGGCTGCTCACCGTTGGGCTTTTCTGTAGTTGGTGGTTCTTGAGCATGTCATTTGAGTTGGCGTGGGTTCGCTTAAGGAGCTCGTAGGGCTGATTCTAGAGATCTAACCGTAGCAGGCTTCACCAGGGCTTTTGCCCCACCAGGCCATATATCATACTCGACTTTAACGACTGAATAGGAACTTCAATCCAGATCATACGGTTACAGGAACACTCATCCGAGGATTATGTACATTCCGCCTAGGAACACTGTATTTGTACATGCTACGAGGAACCTTTCTCAAATACTTTGACTCCACCATCCCCTGCAACATAATACAATAATTCTTTCTCTTCCACTTCAACCCTCTGTACTTCGTCTTCTTCTTCTACTGCCGGACCTCTAGTGATCCTCAAGACTCCGCTAATATCTCTTGCTGAACCTGTGTCCAACTCTCTAATTCCCCAGATGGCTCTTGCATGGTGCGCTATGCTCAATACCAAAGCCGCATGGCGGAGTTCCAGTGGTGTATTCTGAGCTTGTATGATTGGAATGTCTGCCGACACTGAGACAATAGTCGCGGAAACAT
The DNA here is from genome assembly GCA_000442125.1 of Opeltia flavorubescens. Lineage (NCBI taxonomy): Eukaryota > Fungi > Ascomycota > Lecanoromycetes > Teloschistales > Teloschistaceae > Opeltia > Opeltia flavorubescens. The sequence continues at coordinate 855,743 of KE546974.1, forward strand.
TCTGTGGGATCAAGTTTCAGATACATTAATCGATACAGCACAGTAGATCGTACTTCTCTTAGCGTCCATATAGTGTCTATCACCTCATCTGGTGCGAAATTCGTAGCGGCTAAAAGAAAGTCGACGCCGTCGAGAATCAACGTCACGTTCGTATCTGCAGATACTGTATCCTTGATGGCGTTCAATACGAGCGTTTCGACTTCTCCCATTCCGCCATGCTGTAATCCGAGACCAGATTGTAATGCGTCGACGAATATAAGTCTTGGGTCTCCTGTGAGATTAAGACCCTATTGGTAAGTATACCGTTAGTAGTAATCTATCGGAGTGCAAGGAGGTTTGGAAAAAGATAAGAGCGTTCTCATGAATTAGAATGATATTCGCGGGATTCGACAAAATACCAATTTCCGAGCAGCATCTTTCCAAAAATCCAAACCTCGTAACCAACTAATAAAAACAACTTTCTGTTCGATGTCCTGCTTTGTCGACGGCTCCGACTTGAGTGCTACCCAAATATGCCGCAAAATGACCCAATTTGCGGTAGCACCTAAAACGGATGTTACTAATGTTAGAGAGCCTGGCGGGAGATGAGATGATAATTGGTTTGAAAGAGATGGGGGGATGGTAGGGCATGAAGGCATGGTAGTATTCGTGCATTCACAAGATCATCTCGAGGATCAGTGCGAAATCTCCACTACTTCTCTAAAGACCAGGCTAAGATGATAACTTTTCAATGGGTCGAGAATGATCGATCAGGCGAATCAAGGATGGTACTTTAGGACGGATCCGATTTATCATGAGTCAATCGACTGCAGTGGCTAGCTCATCTACACCTCTGCCTCTACCCCTACCTTGTAGGGAGCATAAGCAATTCATTGAAGAACGAGTGGAGGTCCTTTCATAGCGCGACAATATATTGGCGCGAACTTATGGCTAGCCTTTTGGAATCACTCAAGTAGTCACACAAACAACTTCATGAGATGGTTTATCCACGCCTTCAAGAACCGGCTCGAACGGAGATTGAAAATAGCAAGCTATCCGGGCCCCTCAACCGAAGACAAAAATCTAGATATCGTAGTATGACTATTCTTGTCTTGTTCGCTTTGCTCCATGCGGGTTCCAGCTGGCATCTCCCGAGACATTCCCTTGCTGGTTGAAGAATGCTGGATTGTAGTGTGGTTGACTCCCCTGGAAACCACCTTGACCTATTCGAACGCGTTAGAGAAATGTTTGATGGAGGTTTCAAAGACGCAGCGTATAGCTGATAAGCGGTTCGTAATGAATGTGTGCAGACGCCGATCACCGCCAGCAAAAGGATAAAGCGTTCTATTGGAGGATGTGCTGAGAGGTCAACTTACCTTGCATACCCATGCCGGTGCCCATCTGAGGCATTCCCATACTCATACCCGCCATGCCACCCATCATTCCTCCCATGGGCATTCCCATCATAGGATTCGCAGCTATCCCTCCTCTGCCGCCTCTCATTCCCATCGACCCACCCCGCATATTGTTCATCATACCACCGCGGTTCTGGAAGCCGCCGTACGAGTGCATGGCACCCATGCCTTGGAAACCACCCATAGGAGCACCTTGAAAGCCACCGCTCATTGGCTGCTGGAAGCCGCCGCGGCTGTAATTGGACATGCCATTCATACTCCCACGATTATTATAACCGCCACCACGGCCGCCACGGTAAGAGCCGTAGCCGGCTTGCTGACCCGGCAACGATGTCGAGCCTCCAAATCCTGAGCCCGAGCGATTCATGTTTGAGTTGTTGTTTCTTGCTGGCCCATCTTTTGGCAGAGTGCGAAATGGATTTGTGAAGGGATTCGTGTAGGTGACTGTAAACCTTTTCGAGTATTGCTGCCCATCGCCGAAAGACTCGATCTTTTGCTTCGTAGCAGTGGCAGCCTGAGGTGATTTGAAAAGTACGTAGGCTTGCCTGATGATTGATATATCTAATCAGCTGGTATTTTTGACACCGTTATGTCGGCTTACTCACCCTTTGCTCTTGCCATTGACCTTGTGTTCGTTAAACGTTACGTCCTCGAGCTCATCTTCACATTGATTTTGATTTGCCCAGCCACGGATATCATCGTCGTTGACCCACCAATGCAAGTCTGAGATGAAGAGCGCGGTGGTTGCTGCAGGATCGGAATAGCGATCGTCAGACCCCTCTTTACGCTTTAAGCCTTGAGTCTGTGGAGCTTGTTTGGGTAGCTGCAAAGGATCATAAGAGGAATCGTCAGTACTCGCAATTTTCTGAGCTACATCACTTTGTCGTGTGTGATTGTCTCCTGGATCGAGATCTTGTTGTCCATCGAAGCCGTTGACATTTGGATGGGACGGATGTGAAGTTTCGACCGGAGTGTGATGTGCTTCTGTGTCTTGGTTTTCAGGCTCAGAGGGATTATCGGCTTTTGGGTTTTCTGCATTATCTTGCTGGTAGTCTTCACCGCCGTCACCATATATGTCAATGTCGAAGTTATCTTCTTCAGTTGCCATTTTCAGAAGCTATCCCCAGTCAAACCAAGACTGGTGTATTATTTCTCTTATGCACAAGCTTGTCTGGAAAAGCGTGGTAGAAGTACAGGTCTGCCATGTCTCGAAACAAACATTAGCGGAAAAAGAATTAATTACAGGGCATAGGTAGACAGTTGTGCAATACTCCTCATTCGCTATATTTCGCAGGAATCCAAAGTCCAAGGGCACGTTGAAAGCAACAAGCGACTGATGCACCATACATTGGAAGGCCAGGTAGACATACGTACAGCGAAAAAATAGACTCAAAGAAGAAGCCTGCACAAGAATTTGGCGAATAGAAGAAGCTCAGAAGTGCTCGCCCCGCTAAGAGCCGAATCAGGTAGTAGTACAGTTGTATCTAGATGATCAAGAAATCTTCCAACAAGGTGATGGTGACGACAACACCTCAAAATCAAGGAGAGAGCTGGAACATAAGTGAAGGTACGTCTGAATGGTTTTAGTGATGAACTTGACCCTTCACCAAAGATCAAGCGGTTGACCAGCAGAAGCCTTGCGGAAGTAATTGTGTATTTCACAGCTGGAGGAGCGGCCAGCAATAGATTAGAAATTTGAGCGTAATGAGAGTAGAAGAATTGCTAAATCCATGTCCTTGGGAAAAGAACGAGGGGAGCTCTTGTAGCAAAGTAGTGGCATAAAGATGAAGTGAGGCTTGATTGTAATGTATGAAGTAGCCTCGTGATGATAATTTCTCATTGACTGCGGATATCTGAGAATGGAATTTACATGCCCAAAATATGGCGCCACTGGACACATCTCTTATTCACCTCCAATCCAAAATAATCTACAATTCCAGACTATTTGACCCTTCCTCTTATTTTCAAATTGATCGGCGCTACAACACACTTGCCTACCATTCTTATTTGTCCTGCCAATCCCATCAAACAGACGGAAAAAACGTATTAAGCCTCAATTACAGACAGAGCGCAGGACGAAGTTAGCGGATTTTCAGCACGTACAAATATGTCCAGCCAATTCAGCGAAATCGCAGACATTCCGCGGGAGTTTCTGCGAGAAGGGACCCAGTTCATGAACAGATGCGCAAAACGTACGTCCATGATTCCTGTTCCTCAGATCAGTTTCCTCTGAAGCAGATGACTGATGGTCTACACAGCGGACAAGAGGGAGTTCATCAAGATCAGCCAGGCTGTTGGAATTGGCTTCGTTGTAATGGGTGCTATCGGTACGTAGTTCATCAAGCATAACACGTGTGAGTTGCATTGACTTTAGCATCAGGATATGTCGTAAAGTTGAGTGAGTCAGATCCTTCCCTTTCTGACAACTATCTTGTAGCTGCGAAAGAATATGTGCGTTCTGAGAACGGTAGCTGATCACCTGATTCTGGACATAGTACATATTCCGGTCAACAATATACTGGTGGGGGGCGCATGAGCGATGGACTGAGCTTTGGAGGAAGATCGTACCATGATACCCTGGCGAATGCGTTGGTGATACGGAATACATGCAAAAAGCAAATTCACTATGAATAGGACCTAAAGGAGGCCCTGAACCTTTGGCTTGTAGCTGTGGCCTCCGTGAAACGAGGGAACATTCTTGATCAGCTCCAGCTAAAACTTCCCCAATGGAATCGTATCGGTGAAGGTCTCAGATATCCCTCGATGTATACCACCGTCAATCCACTCTACCATTCAAATGGCCGTCTAGGCTCACGTATCTCGGTCCAATACTTCTCTGCTGTGTCTTTCCATTCGAGTTGTCTTCACACTACCAATGTAGCAGCGCAAAATTTAAACGGTGGCGCAAAGAGTAAGACAAAGATTGCACTCACATTCAAACTGAAGGGCTCCCTTGCTGGATTTCTATGGAACATGTAAGCGGGTATGATGCAACAACGGTCATTGAAATAGCTAGGTTCTTGTTTTCTACAGCGAAAAAACAGAACCGGAAAGAGGATTCTATTGTTATATACTTTATCGATCCCGTCAGGTGTAGGATAATTAGGAATCGTGGTTTTACTCCAGACCAGACCCTGAACCTCACTCAAAATAGCGACAATCAGAGGGGTATCTAAGCTTGAGTGCCGCAGAGCCGTAAAACAAATTCATACATGCCGAACATTATGGCGGCGCTCGGAACCACCCGTAACATATGGGGCGTCAGACCACCATACAGAGAAGCCATCCCTTCTTCCTTCCATATACTTGAAAAACACTGCACAAGTCCGGTGTATTTCAGACGTCCATCCTGGAGGGGCGCCTGGCGCATTCGAGTCCTAATAACCTCATGCGGATAGGTAAGGATTGCAGCGAAGAATTTGGCACCGCCGGCTGCTGTAACCTTACCACCCCAGTTGACTGTCTGATCCCAAGTGGTAGGTTCCCGACCAGAAATAATGAGTCGAGCCTCTCTCCGGCCAAGATATAGTTTACCTTGCTCGTAAAGGAACCACTGGAGAGTACTCTCAGCCACTCCGAGATAGCTCGCGGTGAGACCCCTGTAGAGTCCCTTTAGACCCTCTGCTCGGACTGTCTGCCTGACACAGTCAAGAGATCCTCTGTATTGTCGAACTGATATTGAACCTGCCTTCTCCGCACGCGACTTATCGAGTTGCAAGCGCGTTTTGACGAGCCATATTGGATTTGTAGCGGTCCCAGTGACAATCCCGGCATTGATTGCAGCACATATGTGAACCCAAGGGGCTTCCTTGCCGTTATTGAAGTTGTCGCTGATGATGCGCTTGCCGTTCCCATATGCAGAGAAATTAATTGCTCGGGCAGGAACAACGCCAGTTAGGTTGGGGGCCAGCCCTTTGAAAAGCGCGCGCCAACCCTCAACCTTGTGTATTGTGAATAGGATTTGAAATGTCTCGGTAAAATGAAGCAGGCCACTTCGGACGTATCCGAGCTGCGCAGGAGGTGCGATACCGCGAGCCTGTCGAGAGGCAGCGATCTGATTTTGATAAAAATCAGATTGCAGCCGAGTCTTTAGCACATCAAGTGGAGAGGTAAGCGTGGCCGAGGTCATGCCACCAAGACTGTCTCTTGTGAGCGTTTGAAGAAAGAGTAGAAAGGGCTCGGCGAGATTACCCTCCTGCCAGGAAATGTGCCCATGGCTTGACATTTGTTTTTTTTTCTTGCGATCCGACATTGGATTTATCACCATGTATTAATCCGCCAGTCTCCCGTGACTGGAATGATAATGACATTCGTCGAGCTTCATCTTGTTGCGCCTGCGCTGCGTTCGATTGGGTGGGGATTGTCATGAACCGACCGTGGAATGCTCCGGTTGCCGAAACAGAGAATGATACCCTCTCGGCGAGAGATCATGTCAAGCTCTGATATTAAACATCGTGAAAGATGATGAAATTTATTTAGAACATCGTCGTTGTAGTGATGATGATATGAAGTGGAAAATATTCTTCCGGAGGCAAATGCAAGCTTTCAGAACCAGCCCTATGATAGGCGGATCCAAGCTTTCATGCTTGTAACGAATCATTTCCATATTCATTTCCTTTGTCACCTCGCACATGATCATTATTTTCTTTTGAACGTATCAAGCTACTCTCCCATTGAATAATTTGGCCATTTCGTTAAATCTTAACCCTTCATTCATGCCATTGCTCGTTGGTTTCACAGCTACCTACATGACGGGCTTTAACACATCCCGAGAATGGTAAAGCTTACGGTGTGGACGAATTACCGCTCCGAAAGCTAATGCAAGTCCTTATCGATTAGTGATGGCGATCTATACGGCCTCGGCTCAAGCTCAGCTCTTTTCCTCGTTCCTTTCATTCACAACCCGCGCGAATATGAGCTCTGGTCAACTCATCAGCACCGGTCGCAGCGAATCTCCAGATCCATCCAGCCACGCAACAAATATCTATGATATTGCCGAAGCCGAAAGCGAATGGCTTGACGAAGAGGATGATGACGACATGGATTTCCAGCCCACAACAGATGATAGTGAAGATGCTGAGTTCTTCGACCCTGCAGAAGACGCTGAAGCTGAATTTCATGGTAAATCTCCCATCGCCCACAGTTCTGCTGTATTGCCGAGTGGGGAGGCTAAAACGGAAGTAATAGATGCCGATGACGGCTTGAGTGGTGTGGAGATCGAGTTTTCGATGGACGAAGATGACAACGCTGAAGAACATGGCAGCGATACGGAAACAGAAGCTGAAACTGGGAACCTGCAAAACACAGCTCAGCCTTTTGCTACTCGTTCAACTCCTATGGCACGCATCCAAGGTTAGCTTTTACTGGTGATGAAGGGAGCTGTTGCTTTACTGAAACATAATCCCAGTGACACAGAGTCAAATCCTGCGACTATTCGGTAATGCTGGATTACGGGATCTATTCACTACCCATAGGGTCCATGCCTCTGGCAATCCCCCTATCGACGAAGGAGATGAAGCAGAAGGCGGCTATGGTGGACTGGGCAGCCCACGAACACGGCGGATACGTAAAACCTCAGCACGATATCCCCCTATACCAAGTGAAAAAGGGCGAGAACTGATGGCGAGCGGCACTTTTGGGGAAAACGACCATTATGAGGACAAGCTTCGAAAACGCAAGGACCGTTTGGCGAGCAGATTGATGTATCGAGAACTTGGAGTTCATGCAGACTCTCCGAAACGAGTGAACAGACTGGTTTCTCAGGTACGCTTTCAAAGCTGTTACACGGCGTCAAATTACTCATGCAAGTGATTGTAGGGTCTGATACCTTCTTCGAATGCCGACACTATCGTCCACTACAATGCTCGATGCTACTCTGGTCAATTCTCTGATGACGGCAACTTTTTCTTCTCTTGCGCCCAAGATTTCAAAGTTCGCATGTACGATACTTCAAATCCATATGACTGGAAATACTACAAAACGGCGTTATATCCTTATGGTCAGTGGACGATAACAGATGCCTCTCTCAGCCCAGACAACAAATTTCTTGCTTATAGCTCCATACGGAGTATCGTTTGTTTGGCCCCAACCGATCCGACTCTTTCTGCCGATGCACCAACGATGCTGGACTTTTCCGACATGGGTTATCGGAGTCGCCGAAATCCGTTTGGTGGAGGTCATAGTCATTTCGGGGTAGATAATAACAAGATTACCTATGAGATTGATTGCAAGCTAAGCATTACTAGATCTGGTCAATCAGGTTCTCTGGAGATGGCCGCGAGGTTGTCGCAGGGACCTCAGACCATTCCGTTTACGTATACGATATTGAGGCTAAGAAATCTATCCTTAGAATCGCCGGTCATACGGACGATGTCAATGCTGTTTGCTTCGGCGATAACTCCTCGCCCCACATCCTCTACTCAGGCTCTGACGACACCCTCATTAAAGTCTGGGATAGGCGGAGTATGGGAGACAGTCGAGAGGCTGGCGTTTTCATGGGGCATACCGAGGGTCTTACGTATGTGGACAGCAAAGGTGACGGTAGATACGTTCTTAGTAACGGTAAAGATCAAACAATGAAACTCTGGGATCTCCGGAAGATGATGTCGACGGAGAATGCCTCAAAGCATGACCCTGCACGATATAGTACAGGCTTCGACTATCGTTTCATGGCATTTTCCGAAAACGACTATGAACCTCATCCACACGATTGCTCCTTGGTGACATTCAGAGGCCATCGTGTTCTCAAAACTTTGATACGCTGCCATTTCTCACCGCCAGGAAGCACAGGCTCAAGATATGTTTACTCAGGAAGTGAAGACGGCAGTGTATACATCTATAATATGGATGCCACACTAGCCGGGAAGATTGATGTGAACAAGGCAACACATCACTCAAGGCCTAAAGATCCAGATTACTATACCGCCCAATATGAAATGCGGTCTAATAGAGACCCAGATGCTTGGAAGACTTGCGTACGAGATGCCAGCTGGCACCCCAATGCTCCGGTCGTCGCAGGTGATATCCCCCAAATGGCTCCCCAAGATTACTGAGATGGCTGACGCTGGATAGCGACCTCCTGGAATGGATGGGGTATGTCTACCGGCACCTGCACGATACACAGCTGGCACGATGGTGCAGACGATGATGACAAAAATGAGCCCAGAATGGGTGTTAGGGTAAATCAACGTCTTGAAGAAGACGAAGCCCTTTACGACAACTCTCGAACAGGCAGAAGAACAAGTCAATTTCGCTCGCGACTCCGAGGTCGGGGCGTTCGAGCTGCCGATGAAGATGATGACGAGGGATGGTAGGTGGTATCTGTTACTTTCATGACGACCCAAAACCTCTTCTTGGAGTACTTCGAGGCAGACTAGGTGGAATAAGCTCAATTAATGATATATGAGGCTTGCTGGTGTTAGCATGTTGCATAGCGCGGGATGGGACTTATTCACCACTTTAACCGAAACATCTAAATTTACGATCACGACGCCCATGCAGAAGGCCGTCAGACTGAGCTGACAGCACGGCAAACAAATATGCAATTTTCAATATGTGGGAATGAAATGTTTGCCTTCCGCCTTGGTATCTCTATGACCCTAGCAGGAACCCTCGCTCTCCTCCCAGATCAACTCCTTAATCTAAATTGTCGTTTCATACGGCACCGGTGTCACGGTCTCTGGTCTGTTGTCTTTTGCATCCACCGTCCGTTCTTCCCTAGGCATCGCCGGCTGCCTCTTCAAGAACATATGTGTACCCTCTGTCTTCGCTTTCCTCTTTTTTTCAGCATTGGTTTTGACCCGATTGAGGAATTCCTCCCGTGAGCGTGAGAGGGAAACGTGCTCGATGCGAACGTTGACTCGCTTCTCAATGTATCGGTTGCCAACCCGCTTGTAAATAATGACGCCTACAGCGGATTTTGTGACATTATAGATGACGCCAGTTTTGCCGTGATAAACCTTGTGAGGCATGCTATGGGGTGATTAGAGATTACGACTTTCTAGTATAGAGATACGTTGTCTGACCCCTTCTGGACGGCACCATTGGCTTTGATATCGACTATGTCACCAACTCTGTGAAAGATAGCCGATTAGTCAAAGATGTCCGATCGTGCAATACATGAGTGACGTACTTGTATTGTCGCAGGTATGTTGAGAGCTTGATATAGCCCTTCTTCTTGAAGTCACGAGAGAAGGCATACTGTACATGGAGTAAGTGACGTTCTCCTTCTCACACACGATGAAACTAACCCGTGTACCGGCACGAAGACCAGCTGAGTGACCCATTGTATTTGCCGACTGATGTTGAGGATGGCAAAGTGTATCTCTCTTGAAATCGCAAAGGCACAGGCTGTCCGTGTGCATTTAGGGTTTTAAAGCGGCAAAGCCCTAGCGTTCAACGCTAGCCCACACTGTAGGATCATTTCCGCCCAACTTGACATCAGGAGAACAAACAACGACAATCAACTATGGCGCCACGTTCGTACAGTAAGACCTACAAGGTCCCTCGACGGCGTAAGTACTCCTGTAAGCGAAGTTATATTGGCTATGTACTGAGTCATCCAAAGCTTTCGAGTCTGCTCGCCTGTCAGTATTTTCCGGCCACTGAGCACGAGCTTGCCTCTGCTGAAGTCGTGGGCAATTTCACTGATATGATCGACCAGAGACGCTGAGTTGAAAATTGTTGGAGAATATGGATTACGCAATAAGCGTGAGGTGTGGCGTGTCATGCTCACCCTCTCGAAGATTCGCCGTGCTGCGCGGTTCGTCATTCAATTCTGTAACGCTGTGATTCTTGTTTTCAAAATTCCTAAATTGGATTCTAGTCAGCTCTTGACCCTTGACGAAAAGGACCCAAAGCGACTTTTCGAAGGCAATGCACTTATTCGCCGTCTTGTCCGCGTTGGTGTGCTCGACGAATCTCGCATGAAGCTTGATTACGTCTTAGCGCTCAAGGTAGAGGATTTCCTGGAGCGAAGACTGCAAACTTGCGTCTACAAGCTTGGATTGGCGAAGAGCATTCATCATGCCCGTGTATTAATCAGGCAGCGTCATATACGGTACGAAGCAGCGTTCAGTCTTCTTGTGCTATACTTCGTGCTGACCAACGTCTGTAGTGTCGGGAAACAAATCGTCAATGTCCCATCCTTCGTCGTCCGGCTCGACTCGCAAAAGCACATTGACTTCGCACTTACCTCACCATTTGGTGGAGGGCGTCCAGGGCGAGTGAGGAGGAAGAAAGCTAAGGCTGCAGAGAAGAAGGATGATGAGGGCGGGGAGGAGGAAGAAGAGTGAACATGGCGTTAGGATAGTCTGCTATGTATTGCAGCTTCACAATTATCCTACATCAATGGACAGCCAATAGATTTCTTTTGCCAGACTGCAATTTACATTCATCGTGGGAATTATAGGATTCCCTACCATTCGCCCCGTCACAATGTCACAAGCCCCGTGGTATCTACCCATTCGCCAACGCAATGCCAAACCACGCAGAGTCGTCATGAGACCAGCTCATCTTTTCCAAGATAATTTGCCATCGGATCGTCAGCAACTGCTCGAGACCTTTTGTAGGCTTCAAGCTCATCTTCGCTAACACCGCCTTTCATTTCAGTCAGCGTTCGTTTTTTGCTTCTACGCTCATCTATGCCAGATCTCTCATTGTCTCGTTGGGCTGCGGCAGACTCGTCCTCCAAGACGGAATCTTTTCTTGCTAGTGGAGGCATTTCGATCATATGCCTTGATTCCACAGCATCCAATTCCGCGCCAGTCCGAATGCGACTGGCTTCTTCATAAGCAACTTTCCCTTCCTCTCCCGTGCAATAGCTGTTTTTGACCGTAGAGTGGCAGCAAGCGTAGCCCCATTGGAAGTTCTCCCACCAACTGCCCCACACTGAAGTGTGGTTATTGATTAGGACGTCCTCGGGATATTTCGACTTGGCCACAGCTTTGGGGGCGCCTCTGATCGCGCCGGTTTCGTCGTATTCGATATACATCTCGCTTTCTGTGATGATAGTTTCTTTCAAAGGAATAGGCTGCAGATACTGTTCACCACCATACTTAGCCATAAGCTTTTTGCGGTGCGCTTCTCTCTTCGCGTTACTCTCCTCTTTTTCTTTGCGTCGGAAGTACTCTCCTGAAGTTGGGTTTGCCTGAAGATGAGTTTTATTCTTATCGCCTCGCTCCTGTGATTCCCAAGCATACTTCTGCGCTCTTTCGAATTCAGCAGCATCACCTGAGGCTCGCATGAAATTATCCTCAGCCACCAAGGCAGCTGCTTGATCTGCTTGCGCTCCCATGTCGACCATGGACCTAGTCTTAGGATCGTACTTTGCAGAGTCGAGGTCGAGATTTAGTAGATATTTAGCCGTGTCTTCTCGGAGGCGGAGGTTCCTCGTTGCAGTACTTTGCTGCCGGCCCATGTCTGATTCTTCAGCGTACTTTGCTTCCTCTTGCCCACCTACGTCTCCATCCTCGCCATCCTCAGTCAATAGCTTCTGCCCATTTGTGTCACTACCTTTGGCACTCTTTTTCAAACTCTCAAGCTCCTCGTATTCTGCGATCACTGCCCGATACTCGGTAGCATCATACCCATTCCATCGATCGCGTTTTGCATCCCAGCCTAGCTGCACATCCTGAACCACCTCATCTGCTTGAATGTCTTTTCCTGTCCATTTGGCTCCTTTTGCTCTTGGTCTACTCAAGCATTCCTTCGTTTTGTGCGTCATCGCACCACAGTTCTCGCAGGCACCTTTGCGGAACTTGGTTGCTGCAGGTCCCAACCGCTTGCCGCGATCATACCATTTGGATTGATCAGGAGCAGCATTTTGAAGACGTTGATGGTCTAGGTAGTCGTTTTCGGAGTCCGGGCCTTCAAGATAGAAAGGTTTTTTGGAGATAAAGCTGGGGATGTACTCGTTCTTCTCTTTGCTGGCAACGTCCGCTGGCTTTTTCGACGACATTTGGCAATGATAGGAGACTGTGGTCGAGAGCCTCAGAAGCATTAATGGCTTTGCCGAGGCTTGACGTTTGTTCGCGCTTGGCGCTTTCAGATGCGCGTCATTCCAACCCCTGCCATCGAATTGTTTCAACCCCAATTTGCTTGTGATGTCTTCTACGTAAATTATTTTCCGTGTCTAATTCTTTTTGCCGACCGCCATGCTGTCAGATCAACCTCGCTCTGTGAGCTTTACATCCCACGACCTTCTATGGATATCTTCCGAGTCCGACTCAATTGCGTCGATCACTATCAAGGGGTCCCGACAGAGTTCGATCCTCGATTGCCACGGCGTGTCAAACACTCACAGTCCAAAAATGCGACGAAGGTCCCAATCATCAGGGTATTTGGGGCGACGGAAACGGGACAGAAGGTCTGCGCTCATATCCATGGCGCCTTCCCATATCTCTACATCGAATATCAGGGGAGTTTGATACCTGACGACGTCGACGCCTATATACATCGTCTTCACCTCTCGATCGATCATGCGCTTGCCGTTAGTTACCGGCGGAACATGTACGATGGCAATACCGCTTTCGTCGCCCACATAAGTCTGATCAAGGGTATACCATTCTACGGATACAATGTTGGATACAAATTCTTCCTAAAGATATATGTGCTCAACCCGCTCCACATGACTCGATTGAGCGATCTACTGCGCCAAGGCGCCGTGATGAAGAAGGTACTCCAACCGTACGAAAGCCACATGCAGTACCTCCTTCAATGGATGTGCGATTACAATCTATATGGATGCACATACATTGATTGCAATGAGGTCAAATTTCGCCAACCTGTCCCTGAATCCGAAGACTTGGATAGTTCTGCGCACAACTGGCATGATCGGACGATTTCTCCTTCAATGATCTCGGATGAACAGGAACTTCCGCGCCAGAGTCATTGCTCGCTTGAGGTCGATGTATGCGTCCACAACATTCTAAATAGGCTTGACGTCAAAGCTCGACACTTACACCATGACTTTATTGAACGAGAGAAATCATTCGCCCATGATGAGAAATTAGTTCACAGTATGGCAGGGCTCTGGAAGGATGAGACTCGACGACGTAAAGCTCGAATGGGTGACACTAACCCCGACAGCAGTCCTTTTCCTCCAGAGGTTTTGGTTTCCGTTTCTGCTGATCCGCGAAACTCTCAGCCGGGTGGTTGGATACACGAAGAAGAGTATAGAGAAAAGATCAACATCATCATCCAAGAGGAGAGGGTGAAAAGCGATGGGAGGAAACTTAGCTTTGATTCTTTCGTCAAGAGAACCTCTTTTGAGAGTCTTGTCAAGACATCACTCGAAGCAGTTGAGGATCTTTTCCCGGTAAACCTTGCTAAACTTGCTACGTCGCAGAAAGCCTCTCAGGCCAAACATTTGCAAGAGATTCCTGTGTTCGACGAAGCTGACGTGGATGTGAACCGAGCCTTGTCGTTAAAGGAGGACGATATGCACTACGAATCCGACGAGGAGATTGCACGCGAAATGGAAATGTCCCAGCGCAGGCAGGGAGACCTAGTGGACAAGCGCTTGGCTGATGATGGCATTGGAGAGTCGGAGAGGAATGAGGAAGTCAGAGTGAGCGAAACGTCCTCAGTTGACCGGATCAATGGCAATAAGAGGTCCCCTTCTGCACCTTTTGGCAATTCTCGAGAACCTCAAAGCTCAGCAGAGCTCGTCCGCATGGGCATTAGGAGCATTAACGAGGATGCTCATCCAGAGGACGATGATTTTGTAATCCCTATTGAGTTTGCAGCTGACATAACCGCATCCAAGAATCACCAAAATCAACGTAAACGACCTTCGTCTAGGTCTGGACCCACCAATAAGTCACAGAAAACATGGTTTAGCGACCGGCCTTACAGCCGCGGCAGTGTGGAATCTCGGAGCACAGATCAGAGGGGTGAATCTAATGCCTCTGATCTACATCATGACATTCAGCTGCTTCAAGGCGGGAACCGAGACAATGTCATTGATGTACCATCGCAGGGTCCGAAGAAAAGTCAGAGCACCGTATCGTCCATTCAGGAAGGCAGGACCAAAGCCGTAAATGGCAACAGGCCTCTCCCGTTCCCAGTCGTTAAGAACCCCCAAGATCCTAATACTATACGTAGACTGAGCCAACGAAGTAATTCTCCCAAGAAAAGCCCCAGCAAGCATTTTCAGGTTGCCAGGAGTGCATCGATTGGTCAGTCTCAGAGCGCAAGTGCTGAAGAATCCAAGGGGTCGCAAAGCCTTAATCCTGACGAAACATCGACGCGTGAGGTGTCGACTCAAGTGACCGAACTTGCACGTCAAATACATGATAATCTTCGATTTCCTCCAGAGACAAGGATTTGGTGCTACGCTCATGGTCCACCCAGCAGGTCAGATATCATGTCAGACATGAGGAGGATCAGGAAACCCTCAATAATATATCCAGATGCGTACTATGGAGATCACACTGATGTTCCTGATCGAGCACGAGAGTATGCTGGGAAAGAATTCAAGATAGAAAGTACCACAGTGGCCTATCTCCCCGACTTTGATCCTACCGGAAACTCCCCAGCAACATACGGTGAAAATCCTGCCATCGTCGTAGATAAAATCTCCGATGATAGACGTTACCGACAATCTATGAGCAGGTGCAGTTTACGAAATTGGGAGATAGAAGCAGCTGCTCCATCGCGTTGGGAAGTGAAACAGTGGCTTCATAATGAAGGTGACGAAGCTGGTGTTGTCCAGAAACGTTCCGACACAGTCCAGCTTTCATCGAATCGAAGTCTTTCTCAGGTTGAAGCAGCCACGCAGAAAAACCAGCATGGCTTCAGGTATTCGCAAAAGCAAAAATCAACAAGCGTTCAGCATGAGACACAATACATGAGCATCATGAGTCTTGAGATACACGTCAACACCCGTGCCAACCTAGTCCCCAATCCTGAACAAGATGAGATTTCTTGCGTTTTCTGGTGTGTTCAGTCCGACAATCAAAACCTTGAACTAAATGGCATCAACGAAGGGACACATGTTGGTATCGTGGCTTTGTCCACAGACGGGGGACTAGCTCATAAGATAGCCCAGCACTCGAATGTTGAAGTTGAGGAAGAAGACTCGGAATTGGAATTAATTAATCGAATGGTGGATATCGTTCGAGAGCACGACCCTGACATCTTGACCGGGTACGAAGTCCATGGCGGCTCCTGGGGCTATATAATCGAGCGGGCTCGATGTCAGTACGACTATAACCTCTGCGATGAGTTTTCGCGCATGAAGTCTCAATCCCATGGCCGATTTGGAAAGGAGAATGATCGGTGGGGTTTCAACCATACCTCTACTATTCGAGTTACGGGCAGGCACATGATTAATATCTGGCGGGCTATGCGAGGAGAGCTGAACCTCCTCCAATACACCCTAGAAAATGTGGTTTTCCATCTCTTGCATCGAAGAGTACCTCACTACCCCTATCAGCATCTCACAAGGTGGTACGTAAGTGGAAAACCGAAGGATCTTGCCAAGGTGATTGATTATTACGTCTCCCGTGTCCAGCTTGACCTCGAGATACTTGAGCAGAATGAGTTGGTCCCGCGCACCAGTGAACAGGCCCGATTACTTGGAGTCGACTTCTTTTCTGTCTTCTCACGGGGCTCCCAATTCAAAGTTGAATCGTTGATGTTCCGTATTGCGAAGCCGGAAAACTTCCTGCTGCCGTCCCCGAGCAGGAAGCAAGTAGGACAGCAGAACGCACTCGAATGCCTTCCTCTGGTCATGGAACCGCAAAGTGCGTTCTACAACAGTCCGCTTCTTGTTCTTGACTTTCAGTCCCTGTATCCCAGCGTCATGATAGCTTACAACTACTGCTATTCCACCTTTCTTGGCCGTGTGGCAAGCTGGCGTGGGCAGGATAAGATGGGTTTTACAGACTATCAAAGGAGTCAAAGACTCCTAGAATTACTTACGGATCATGTCAATGTTGCACCTAATGGTATGATATACGTCAAGCCAGACATCCGAAAATCTCTTCTGGCGAAGATGCTGGGCGAGATCTTAGAGACTCGGGTCATGGTCAAAAGTGGGATGAAGGTTGATAAAGACGACAAAACTCTGCAGCGTTTATTGAATAATAGACAATTAGCGCTGAAGCTTATCGCCAACGTCATTTATGGTTATACGTCTGCTTCCTTCTCTGGGCGAATGCCTTGCTCCGAGATCGCTGATAGTATTGTCCAGACGGGTCGTGAAACGCTGGAGAAGGCTATTGCTCTCATACACTCGGTCGAGAAATGGGGAGCCGAGGTCGTGTATGGCGATACCGACAGTCTCTTCGTTTATCTCAAGGGTCGGACGAAGGACGAGGCTTTCGATATCGGAGCCGAGATTGCCAAAACCATTACGGACATGAACCCGCGACCTATCAAGCTTAAATTCGAAAAAGTGTACCATCCCTGTGTTTTACTGGCGAAGAAACGATACGTTGGCTTCAAGTACGAGAGCAAGACACAACAGGAGCCTGACTTTGACGCAAAAGGCATCGAGACCGTCCGACGAGACGGGACCCCTGCTGAGCAAAAGATCGAGGAGAAGGCACTGAAGATTCTCTTTCGGACCTCTGATTTGAGCCACGTCAAAAGGTACTTCCAGCGGCAGTGTAGCAAGATAATGAAGGGGAAAGTCTCCATACAAGACTTCTGTTTCGCCAAAGAAGTGAAGCTGGGCACCTACAGCGACAAGGGCCCGCCGCCTCCTGGAGCACTCATCAGCACTAAGAGAATGCTCGAAGATCCTCGCGCCGAGCCTCAATATGGCGAACGGGTTCCCTATGTTGTCATCACCGGCGCTCCTGGTGCTCGCCTCATCGATCGTTGCGTGGCACCGGATGTTCTTCTTCACAATGACCACAATGAGCTCGACGCTGAGTATTACATATCGAAGAATCTCATCCCTCCCTTGGAACGGATATTCAACCTGATGGGTGCCAATGTCCGCCAATGGTATGACGAAATGCCCAAATTCCAGCGCATTCGCCGCATCGATACCGAGTCCCTAGCAAAGAGCAAGGAGCTCATCATATCCAGAAAGACATTGGAGTCGTACATGAAATCATCTGCTTGCGTTGTATGCCGCGAGAAACTTGAGGAGGAGTCCCCAATCTGCAACCGATGTATGCGGCATCCGCACACATCCGTATTGACCTTGCGAACGAAACAAAACCATGCAGAGCAGAAGGCTACTAACCTTGAAAAAATCTGTCGATCTTGCGCAGGCTCAGCATGGGGCGACGATGTTCTTTGTGACAGTAAGGATTGCCCTGTGTTCTATACCAGAACCAGGCATATGGCAAGCTTAAAGATGGAATTGACAGTGATTGAGCCGATTCTGAAGGTATTGGAGGCAGCTGGCGAGGGCAGCTTAGAATGGTAGAAGATGACCGAAACAGAGATTTCTACTAGCTCTATTTAGGGGCAATTGGCGTGGCGTTGGGAAGACTTTGATTGATACCCAAGACAGCGTTTCTGTTGAGTAGTAAACAGGCTTTCGGTAGATTTCCATGAATGGAGGAGACAATAGCTCTCCGTGCATGTGAATCCTCTAATGGCTTCCCCTTGATCTGTGCACTAGGATCTTACACTATACCAGTAGTCTACAACGCGCGCATATCCAGTCCTCTCCCTCACATAAAGATCCATTGTCGTATTGTCTGTTACGGACTAGCGCGGAAACATCAGTCGTGATCCAGCTCTCCAAACTACCTGATGGCATGCTGACACGCGGCGGGAGGGACGATGCTCCCAAAAAGCTACTTACCTCGATCACGCCGTGATGGGGACGCTGACCATCTTCCTGTCTATTTACCTTCTCGGTGGGATCACATTTCTACCACTTTTCTTCGCATTGATCCTTCTCCATGCATACATTACCTTTCCGGCAGTCTTAGACCCTAGCGAGAAGCTATCAGCTGCAACGGACTCTTTACTGGACACAAAGGATGATGGAGAGAACATTAAATCTGCTGCAGCTCTCGCAAGTCTCGGCGAAAAGTTCCAACGTGCGCACGAGCGAGATGTTGCAGCCGGCTACTTTGCTGTCTGTCGAGAATATGTCCCTGGTGGAGTCAATGGCAAGCCACCGGAAAGAACAACGCCGGCCGGTGCTGTGGTGGAGACGGAAAGCCCCAGTGTGTATCAAAGCATGTATCGGAGTATCTTCGACCGCAAGCAAGGCCCAACGCTCGACTCTAGCAAATCCAACAACAAGCCCACTAAAAGAGCCAGGAATGTTTTTTATGTGGTCTTGAGGCATGGGCACTTGATGCTTTACGACGATATAGAGCAGGTGGAGGTCAGGCACGTAATATCCCTGGAGCATCACAGAGTCAGCATCTACGGAGGTGACGAAGAAATCCCTGAAGGAGAGCTGTGGATCAAGCGCAACGCCATCTGTCTCACAAGGCAATCAAATACTGAAGATCCTGTGTTTATATCGAAACCTTTCTACTTCTTCTCGGAGAATTGTTCCGAGAAAGAGGATTTCTATTTTGCGCTTTTGCAGAATCAAGAGGTCAACCCAAATGACATTGAGAGCCCTCCGCGTCCTCAGCTGTTCGCGAACAAGGATATTATTACCCTTGTGCAACAGCTGCATTCGTCCGAAGAACAACTGCAGACCCGCTGGATTAACGCCCTCGTCGGTAGATTATTTCTCGCCATGTATAAGACCCCTGAGATTGAGGACTTCATTCGGCAGAAGATTACCAAGAAGATTGCGCGCGTCAAGAAGCCAGCTTTCCTCTCTAGCATCGTTCTTCGCAAAATCGACATGGGCGAAAGCGCGCCATTCATCACCAACCCTCGGCTAAGAGACCTGACAATCGATGGCGATTGCTGCGCGGAGGCTGACGTCAAATACCGCGGTAATTTCAGGCTCGAGATTGCAACAACAGCCCGTATAGATTTGGGAGCTCGTTTTCGGGTAAGGGAAGTCAATCTTGTGCTGGCTGCCGTTGTCAAGAAATTAGAAGGGCACGCTCTTGTCAAGTTCAAGCCGCCACCGAGCAATCGAATATGGATATCATTCGAAACGATGCCAGACATGGAGCTGAGCATCGAGCCGATAGTTTCTTCTCGGCAGATCACGTACAACCTCATTCTGCGGGCAATCGAAAGTAGGATCCGTGAAGTCATTGCAGAGACATTGGTTCTTCCGCACTGGGACGACATGCCCTTTCTGGATACTTCACATCAAAGATACAGAGGTGGCATTTGGACACAAAGCTTCGATGCTGCGAAGCCTGCCAGTCAACATGCTGTGATTCCCGACGAAACGCTGGAGGACGAAGCAGAAGTGATCTCCAACAAAACTTCCTTCCCCCCCACTTCCCCACGGTCCAAAGACGAAAGAACTATGAGCATGCCTACTCTTTCCGACTCTACTCCGGCCACAGCTCCGTCCATGAAAGCTGCAGTAACTCACCTAGGCTCCTCCGATGACACAATCCCAGACCATGGTGGTGATAGCCATTCATCCATTGCGTTAAAGCACTCAGAGCCTCCAAAAGCTATTAGGTCACGCTCATTTGCATCGGCGGCTGACCCTCTGATCAGCATGGATCATGCAAACGTTGAGTCTCAGAAAGCGGAAAGCAAGAAAACACAGCACCCAGATGCCACTAGTACAATGAAGGCGATCTCACACAAATCTCGACCAACTTCTCCCATCGATGTTCTTGCCGGATCATCACCACTAGTTTCACAGCCTCTAAAGGAATACAACATTAAGCCTCAGCAGGAGCATGATGACCAGCAATTGCTGATCAGCAGCCCGGCATCAATATCTTCTCCGCCGACTCCGACTAGTGCCCAATCTCCTAAATCAACGGGTCAGAGCCGTGTTGAGGAAAAAGAAACAAGTCATAGCGGTGTCCKATCAGCCGCCACGCACGAAAAGAAGCAGTCGCTTGGGTCGATCAGCGCGGCTACTGCTGCTGCCGCTAAAAGTTGGGGTTGGAACGTACTCAGCCGGGCGAAGGAGACCAGGCAACAACACCATTCGGCCGGAGCTGGTACCCCAGAGAACCCTATTGGCAGAGGACGCCCTTTACCACCTCCAGGTCAGCCCCTCCCACCTCCTGAAAGCCCCAGCACAAGAGTGGCTCAACCACATCAGACGAAGAGGAAGCCAGTACCTCCGTCACTTTTAACATCACGACACGTGTCAGATGCCAGTGTGCGATCTGAAAAGGCACCTCCTCTACCTTCAAGAAGACGTCAGACATCGACATCGGATGCGCTGAGCGGCCAGGAAAGCTTACTCGTTGTCACAATGCCATCGGAATCACAGCCTTCAAGCCCGCAAGGTAGTGATCCAGAACCTCCCGTTCTGCCATCTACAGACAAAGAGACGACGAACCACGCTGGCAATGATGTCCCCACAAATCCCAAAGCATTGGGTTCTCACGACGATGTAGCATCTACAGAAAGTACGGGACTTTCTAGTTCATCAAGTCGTGATGAGGGTACCCAGAATACCTCGCCAGCATCAACCTCGGTGCTCGAGAGTTCCAATGAAACGCAAAGCTCCTGAGCAATGACTGACGACCTTTCCTTTATTTCCCCTTATCAAGATATTCTATGGAGTTTTCGATCATGGCTGCAACAGATCCGTCATCTGATACCCTTGATCGCGATCCGCGACCGACACGGCGTTAAATTTATGAGAAACATGGTGTGGTATGGTACGGGCTGGTGTTTGGTGGTTTTGATGCATAGCCAGCTGGGTTTGGGGAGAATATGGAGTTAAGATTAGGGCGTCTTGTAGCCAAGACGATGAATTGCGGAGAGGTTACAATGAATAAGATTTACGATTGTATTCTGTGTTTATCAACTGGTATTTTATGTAGCCCGTGCCGCTCTCCGCTTACATCGAATGGCTTCATCCGCTATTGCCAAGCCTAACATACGTAAGACTCTAAGATCCTTTGCGTACCTCGGTACTGTAGAAAATATTTGAACAGGCTACAGCTTTTCTTAATTCAAGCTACCCTAAAGCAGATTGCAGCGACTCTCCCTGCTGCTGGAATTGGACCTGTTTACAAGCCTGCTCTGTATTGTTCGGGCGTCACAACCCCAGTTTCACCAGCACCTTACGCATCCGCAGTTTTGACCTCTTCTTAGCTCCAAAGGCTGGGCATGTCATACGGACATGGTGGGAACTCTTCGCGAAAAGTGGATATGAGCAGGTAAGATCCAAGAGAGCCCTTATTAGGCATTCCTATGTGATCAAGACAAGTCACTCTTCTAACCGCTCACAGATCAGAGAATGATCTAGCGATCAACATTCGCAAAGCAACGAGCATTGAAGAGACCGCTCCCAAACGAAAGCATGTCCGAGCATGTATTGTCTATACATGGGACCACAAGTCCTCTCAGTCTTTCTGGGCAGGAATGAAAGTGCAGCCAGTCCTCGCCGATGAGGTTCAGACATTCAAGGCCTTGATCACCGTGCATAAAGTACTTCAGGAGGGTCATCCGATAGCTGTCAAAGATGCGCAAGCGAACGTCAACTGGCTCGAAAGCTTGACCAGGGGCATATCCGGTGAAGGTCTTCGAGGTTATGGACCATTACTGCGCGACTATGTATATTTCTTGATGGCAAAACTTGCTTTCCACCGGCAGCACCCCGAGTTTAATGGTCTTTTCGAGTACGAGGAGTACATAAGCCTTAAGTCCATCAATGATCCAAACGAAGGTTACGAAACTATATCCGACCTGATGACCCTCCAGGACCAGATCGACTCATTTCAGAAGCTCATCTTTGCTCACTTTCGAGGCGGTGCAAACAATGAGTGCAGAATATCAGCCCTCGTTCCTCTGGTCCAAGAGAGTTATGGTATCTACAAATTCATCACGAGCATGTTACGTGCTATGCATACTACTACGGGTGATGATGAAGCCCTCAGTCCCTTGCGCGGACGATACGACACACAGCATTATCGTCTCTTGAAATTCTACTACGAATGCTCGAATCTTCGATACTTGACGAGTCTGATCACCGTACCGAAGCTTCCACAAGAGCCACCAAACCTTCTTTCTGAAGATGACGAACGACCCGCATTGCCTCGACGCCCCGCAAGAGACTTGGAGTCTAAGGAAGACAGAGACCCAACACCACCTCCCCCGCCTGCAAACAATGCTCCTGATCCTGAACCGATCAATGAATTCTGGAAGAATGAGCAAAGACGTCAGCAGGAGGAATTTGACGCAGAGCAGAGAAGATTACAGGAGCAATGGAATAACCAGCAATATCAGCAACAATTGGCGCAACAGCAGTTGGAGCGCGAATACGAAGAGCAGCGAAGGCAGCAAGCTGAGCAGCAAAGACTGGCTCAGGAACAGCTGATGCAGCAACAATACCAGGCACAGACCCAGGGCCGGATGGCAGAATTGGAACGGGAGAATTTGAATGCGAGAGCCCAGTACGAGCAGGATCAGCTCATGCTTCAACAATATGATCGAAGGATGAAAGATCTCGAAAATCAGCTCCAACAGCTCAACAGCAACTTTAGCCAACAAACCGCCTCAAAAGACGACCAGATACGTTCTCTCCAAGAGCAGGTGAACACCTGGCGGACGAAATACGAAGCACTAGCCAAGCTGTATTCGCAACTGCGCAGTGAGCACCTGGATCTTCTACAGAAGTTCAAAGGGGTTCAGCTGAAGGCTGCATCTGCGCAAGAAGCGATTGACAAGAGAGAGAAGCTAGAACGCGAAATTAAGACCAAGAATCTTGAATTGGCAGACATGATTCGGGAAAGAGATCGAGCGCTGCACGAGAAAGACCGGGTCACAGGCGGAAATAGAGAAGAAGTTGATAAGCTCAAGCGTGAATTGCGACTGGCCACCGAGAAAGCCGACAACGCCGAACGAGCAAAAGGTTCAGAGTTATCTTCAATGCTAGCCAAGTATAATCGAGAGATGGCAGACCTTGAGGAGGCACTCCGGGTACGAATCTTGGAATTCAAGGGAAGACCGTTGTTGGTGTGGACTGACTTGCATACAGAAAAAGAGTCGTGCTCTTGACGATGTCCACGCCAAGTTCGGAGAACGCGACGGAGATCTCGAACGAAGTCTGCGGGAGAAGGAAGAAGAGCTTGAGATCTATAAGTCTGGGATGGACCAAACTCTTCTTGAGCTCAACGAATTGAAAATGGTATCGGGGAAATCTCCCGCTGTCGATATGACGTGCTAACTTTAAACAGAACGGAGGAGATACTGACAAAGCTCTCGACGATCAGATCGATCAAGTGCTCTTGAGCAATATCCAGAAGATCCACGATATCATCGATTCGGTATTGCAAAGCGGTGTGCAGCGAGTGGATGATGCCCTTTACGAACTCGACTCTACCATGCAAGCCGGAAATCAGAATGCCTCGGCTCCTTATGTCCTCTCTCAGATAGAGAAGGCTTCTTCTAGCGCAACAGAATTCTCAACCGCTTTCAATAATTTCATCGCGGATGGACCGAACAGCCCGCATGCTGAAATCATTCGGACCATCAACGTCTTTGCTGGATCAATAGCAGATGTGCTGAGCAACACGAAAGGCCTCACACGGTTCGCTACCGAGGAAAGGAAATCCGAACAACTGATCAATGCAGCCAGACAATCGGCCTTGTCCACCCTCAATTTCTTCCGTGCCCTCCAATCATTTCGCCTGGAAGGTCTTGAAGACACCAAGAAGACTGACGTCGTGATCAACAACAATCACGAGGTCCTTATGAACCTTCAAAAGCTCTCCAAGCTCGCCGATGCCTTTGCCCCCAAGTCCGGCAAGATTACCAATGCGACCGGAGACTTGGGTGACCTCGTAGACCGAGAGTTGACGAATGCCGCCAAGGCGATCGATGCCGCAGCAGAGCGCCTGAATAAGATGATGAAGAAACCTCGGGAAGGCTACAGCACCTACGAGCTTCGCATCCATGACAGTATCCTTGAAGCGGCCATTGCTGTGACCAACGCGATTGCGCAGCTCATCAAGGCAGCCACAGCTTCGCAACAAGAAATTGTCAAGGAGGGCCGAGGGTCTTCATCGCGCACGGCGTTCTACAAGAAGAACAACAGGTGGACGGAAGGCCTTATCAGTGCGGCGAAAGCTGTTGCGTCTTCCACCAACACCCTCATCGAGACGGCTGATGGTGTCATTAGCGGCAGAAACAGCCCTGAGCAGCTGATTGTTGCCAGCAACGACGTCACCGCCTCAACCGCACAGCTCGTTGCGGCAAGTAGGGTGAAGGCCAATTTTGGGAGCCGAACACAGGATCGCCTGGAGGAAGCGAGCAAGGCTGTTGGGAAAGCATGCCGAAGTCTCGTTCGGCAGGTACAGGATATCATTGCGCAGAAGAACCGGGACGAAGGCGAGGACATCGATTATGGGAAGCTCAGCGGCCACGAGTTCAAGGTTCGGGAGATGGAACAACAGGTAGGCTTTCTCTTGTGTTTCTCTGACTCTAATATGATGTTAACGAGCGACTTCTACCCAGGTTGAGATACTTCAGCTTGAGAATAATCTCGCGCAGGCTAGACAGCGGCTAGGAGAGATGCGGAAAATATCGTATCAAGAAGAGTAGTGGCCAAGAAAGCGGGGGTTCGGTGTATGATCAATGGTTTCAAGAGTTGTGGTAGAGCGAGCATGTAAAATATCGTTGCAGTATATACCCGTTTTGCAGAATAGGAGCATTGCGGTCAGTTCATGATCGCACATTTGGCAATCTCTTATCTTTTCATGAGTTTCACCAATGGATTCAGACCTCACAGCGCCACCTTTAGTCCATATGATTCGTACCAGGTGTTTCTACTGTCTGCGCAATAGGGAAGGTTGCCGGTAGTCGTACGGATGATCCGTTATCGCAATGTCTCAGCGAGGAATGTATGGCCTACTCCTAATCCCCCCTTTCGCCCTCCCTCTCTTCCTTACTAAAGTCACGATGAACATCGCAACCCGATATATCCATCGCATATTTTGAAACGAGTTCGATTCTCGCACGATCCCCGCTTGTTCTACGCAAAGTGAACCGAATCCCTCGCACTTGTGATCGACGGGTTGAAGTAAAAATAGGCTTCGAGGGAAGAGTGGCCTCAGGGAGGTAGAGAGAACCGCTGAGTGGCTCTGTTGACGAGGAAAGCATTATGCTGATATTTGACGGTTAACCATGAAATAGACGCACCGCAATCGGTCATAGAGCTCGCAGGCAAGAGATATTCAGGAAGTCTGACCAATAGCTACTCAACAGCCCAGGCTCTTGGCTTCTGAAATCCCTCGTTCGTGACACACCGCTTCCCATCAGGTTCCACCACTGCAAATGTCCATCTCGGCTACGACTGAAAAGCCATATGGCGGAGTTCCAGGCCATACCGCTCAACATCCGGAAATGCCAATGTACTCGGCGCTTACCGCCACGAAAGTACGACGAGTGTCTGACCAGACTTTTCGCTGTCAGCAGGAGTGGCAAAGAGGATGGAAAAGGGAAAAACGCCGACGGAATGGGAGGAGTGTCTTTGAAACCAATGGCCGCTTCCGCATCGCGGCAGGAAAAGCTTCGGTAGCCCAGGCCCATTCTACTGGGAAATGCAGTAGGTGTACAGCGCATGGATAAGGTGCAAAGATGGGCCTGCAATGCCCCCTCGAGCCTGTCAAACGTGGAGCCGTGGACTACGAGCGCAGATAGACTGCAGTTGTAGTCACGACGTCAAAATCTATGGCCATCAATAAGAAGCGGCCAGTCGTGTACATTCCGTGGATGACGACCCCAATTCTAATGCTCGTAATTGGAACTCATCGCAACGACCAGGCGAGGTAAAAGGCTCGAGGCGTGCGCCACCTTGGCTAAACGGCCTCCGCCTAGAAGAGTAGGATTTGAGGTTCCGAAAGACAATACTATGCAGCAATACCGTACGCGCAGTATGTTCGCATCGGCTGTCTTCCTTACACTGCGCAGAGAGTCTGGGACGGCTTTCGATCACTTTACTTCCATGGTCTACCTAGAGGCTCGCCACTCAAACCGAGACGTTGCAGAGATGGAAGAAAAGAGCAGCTCGGTCAGCTAGTACGGTCTCTAAATCCAAAAACTTACCGTCGAAAAGTGGAAGCTGGCAACGGTCATAGCATGTATCGTGCGGAGAGTAAACAGATATGTCGCCGACTGCGCTTTCAATTCAAGACGAAAAGCTGGTGGTGATGGAAAAGGCCTGAGGAGTAGCTAGCTGTCATCCGGAGGCTTCAAGGGTATCGATCGGTGTTCCCACTGCCGCTCTCATCTCGGAAATGTGTCTCCAGAGTGGTGATACTTCCTTACGAAGTCGAATATTGGCCTTTTGGTATTTCTCCGTCTTATCTCTCCGGGAGAAGAAGGACGGCGACCTATGCTCCAAACAAGGACCCTATTGACAGGCTTTATGACAGCGATGAGGACATTCGAAGTTGTTCTTGGCAGCAAATACTCAGATGTCACATCTTGACCGATGCTCTGATAGATCACAGGTCTCCCAGTCTCTTATAGCTCTTCTGACTTCTCGCTCATATGGTAGGTAACAAAATTGCTTGAACCTAAAAAGAGAGAGTTCACACACGTATGTTTTCTCACTACTTTTGTCTTTGGCCTTACTACTCATTATACTCCAGTGATGGATTATGTCAGAGATGTTTGATTTATTGCAATGTTCTCGTATATAATGATTTGCAACTGACGTGGCGATTCTTTTCATAGCCTCGGTCTACGTGGCAGGATTCCATGGCAGCGACGCTCACATATAGAATGATTGAGGTATATCCTTTTCTCGTTGGTCTTGCAAGATGAAGTTGGCTCGAACATATGGTGGCATCATGCATGGTCCACTTCTCATGCCGGAAAAGCGCCTTTCGTCCGGAAGCGCTTGGGTGCTGATCCGCCCGCGCCTTCTTCCCGCCGATGTGTTGTTGAAGGTTTCCATTGGTAGGCAAAAAGCCAGCATGCTGTGCCTCATTCTGGGCGCGTAGAAACTCTATTCGCACTACATGCATTCGAAGTCCTCGAGATGCTCCTTGAACGCTTGTCGATTGGTCAACAGTAGTACACATGGGATATGCTTGTCATGAAAGTAGTTTTTTGTCTAAGCCGAGCTGACTATTTTACCACAAATATATACTATTGCTCGTCAGGTGCAGCCCCAAATCCTGTCCTACCGTTGTTACGCTCGATTCCAAAATACAGATTGCAAAGATCGAGCCTTTTGCTTGCCAAAGTCCGGAGCGCAAGTAAAAGGATCCAGCTCCCATAAAAATATCCTCATGTGCACACTCTTCAAACGTAGAGGCAAGCGGCCTAACACATTATCAATATGTTACAAAATGTTTCTACGCAATATGACTTACATAGATCAGTTAGCGAATGCGTCTTGATTGATCCATGAGCTGATATCAAAAGCATCCCATTGATCGCCCTTAGTTGGCTCAAAGATGTTTGGAGTAGTGGCAGGGTCGAATGACAGGATGCCATCGCCCATTGATGAATTAGCAGAGTTGGTGTTCGCAATATTCGTCAGCGTCGTGGAGTTTCCTGCTGGAGTGGTCTGCGAATTCGAAACCGTGATGTTTGGGACCGTGTTAGTGGAAGCAGTCCTCGAATCTGCGAACTGCTGAAAGCCCGGGCTGGAAATCGCTGCACTGGCGAGATAATTATGAGCAACATCGTTTGTGCTAGTGGAATAATTAAAGGCGCCGCGAGAGGTATTGCTGGCTGGAGCGGCATTGCCGTTCATCCCGTGGAGTGTTGCAACTTGATCGGGTATGTGTTGATCATTCTGACCAATGTTCTCCTCATTCTTTCCATGAAGCTGCGCTGAAGCTGCCATAGCTAAGACTGGTTGATGGTTTGGCATCATGACAATGGATCCCAAATCCCCAACATAGCCATGTTGGCAAGCGTAGGCGACAATGTCTTCGGTTGAGATATTAGTGTGCCGGTCGTGGTCCGGAACTTCAACCTTAGCTGTTTTCGCAAGAGACACGCTGCCATGCTCATTGACAGATATCTCCCAACCCATAACAGCAAGGTAGCACTGAGGCTTAATGAGCCCGAGGAGATCCGCAACAAGCGTGAGGAAAATATCCAAAGGAGCATGTTCTTTGCCAACATGGTCACGGATGATCGAGTAGGCCTTAGCTGCGAGAGCCCACTTTGCCTTGAAAACGTCATGCTCCCAGAGAAATACTATGTAGGTTGAGATAACTTTCTGTTCAAATTCTGTGAAAAGGACCGAATAGTAGCCTAAGTGGCGATGAGCTTTTTATTTTTGACTAACATTGCACGAGGTACTTACAGCGAAAGGCCATGAAAGAATTCAGAGGGCGAGAATTCTTCCCCTTGCCTTGATTGTTGTCTTTCTTCGCCTTTACAATTCCTCCGATTTGATGAGGTTGAGAAAGGAGCTTAGGGATTTCAATACCATAGTTGTTCCCCAAGGCCGTAAGATCACGAGCGCATGTCGCAGACTGCACGGTCGCGAGTTGATAAGGGCTCATTGAGTTGACCAACTTTTGAAGCGTACTCTCCATTGTATTGCTTATTGATTTCGAACGAGTAAAAGACCAGGTTGTAAACCTACTGATGGATTCAACTGCAAGGAAAGCCGAAAGACGAGACGCCTGTTCTCGTCAAGTGTAATGGAAGTTGGGAGTATGATTCGGTGAGAGGAGGTTGTAGGTTGGAAGGACTTAAAGAGAAGTTATTCTTTGTTTGTTTCAAGTACAAGTAAGGCTGAGGTCTCACAGGTGACGAGTTGACTAAGGCCCAACAGATATTTAGGCTCTGTCTCAAAGTGAGTCATTCATCTTCACTGGATTCACTTAAAGCCCAACAAACGGCTATATTCACTCGCCAATCTCACTAATTAACCACCTCATGAATTTGTCATGGTGCCTTTTCCTTCGGCGCCTTCTTCTTACGACGTAGAGCGCAGTCATTACTCAAAAAAGCAAACCAAGTGATTGGCCGTAACCACCGAACGGGGATGAAGGGGATGGGATTCCCATGGCGTGTGATCTCAGCTTTCTCACAGTCAGCCGATGTTGAAAACTTCGATGGTTAATGCCTTACGGAATTTCTTAGCAAGACTTCGAAGACTTGCACCTTCATCTGTAGTCACAAGGTCAAATTCTTTTGGCGTAGGCCTCTGCTCTCAATCAGTTTCAACGCTGCTGCAAGGTCTGGAAAGGCTCACCCGTGAGGTCTTCTGGTGCCGTACCTATCCTTTGGTCAACTCAGTGCCATATCAATCGAAGGTCTACCCACGATTCGCACAGTTCGCTTGTATCCTTTGTGCACAACTCTTCCAGCAATTCCATTGTGTGCCTATGTGGCATTGTCAACTTCACCGATTTCTCAGCAGAGGAGCAACCGCTAATTACTTGAACTTTTGGTAATGGTTTACCTAGAACCTGATTTTGCAACCATTGTTAGTTCATTACCACCTTATTTGACATGGTAAAAGATAAGTTGTAGCGAAGAGCCTACCTGGATGAGCGATCTCTTATTTATCAGATGGTCCGCGAGAGTAGCACCCAATAACCGAAAAGCCGACCAGGTCAACAACTGTGAACATCCCTGCGAATATGGAAGGGGCCTGGAGAGTCCGCTTCCTGGTGCCTGTCCATGGAGGAATTGTTGCCATACTGTTCGAGTAACGTCATACTCGGGGAGTATCTTTTTTCTCTGTCTCTCAAGATTTTCCTGGTATTCAGCATTTTCCGTTTTGTCGGCCGCATCCTGTAACGCCAGATGATCCAATACTTTTTGGAGCTCCAGCTTCATTACTTGGGGAAACCATTCTTGTGTTCGGTCTGGGAAGAGTTCTGGGTGCTGAAGAAGACGCTTCAACTCGGCCTTTG
The DNA here is from genome assembly GCA_000442125.1 of Opeltia flavorubescens. Lineage (NCBI taxonomy): Eukaryota > Fungi > Ascomycota > Lecanoromycetes > Teloschistales > Teloschistaceae > Opeltia > Opeltia flavorubescens. The sequence continues at coordinate 886,017 of KE546974.1, forward strand.
TTTTGTCGAGTACGACGAAGATTGCTGCCTCAAGTCCATGCGTGCGATCTAACATGAAGAGGACATACATGATCCGGATGTTCACCATCATAGCGTCAAGTAACTCTCGGCAACATGGGGATCCTGCTCTTGTGGATTCTAAATCATCAGCGCAGCAAACCGAAAGGAGCGGATACGCAGAAGCACCGGAAATAGCGCCCTTTTCAAAGCCATCATAGTCCCAGAACCTAGCTTCTTGAGCTCTTTTCGCCCTCTCTCTGGGGTTTGTGTATCGCAAATCTTGATTTCTGAGATCAATGGGGAATTCAACCAAAGGCTTCGAAGCTTCCGCCGATTCCATCTTGCCTTGCCTCTGGAGGATCCTGCAGTCAAATTTGGCACTAGCGATGAGAATGAAATCAGCAATGGAAAAACATCGCAGTTGATTTATGTTGCACCAGTTATTGATGGCGGGAGTGGTGACATCAGAATATATGCAACCATTGTTTTGAATAAGCGACTTCACATCACATCACATCTTCATCAACCTGCTCCGCATGCAACATCACCAGCTTCATCACATGCGTACAGTTCCAGCCGTATATATGGCCCAATTCTCTATGAGCCTTTTCTTAGTTGTATAATGCCTCTACTGCTTACTATTCGCGCTCATCTCCTGCCTCATTTCTCATCAGGTTCTGGGCATTCGACGCTCTTAGTAATACTTCACTTCTTTGATCAGCATCTCAATGCGTCATAATACATGCGATCTTTACTTCCGGAGGACGCAGATTTTATCAAGACTGTCATAGCCAAAGCTCAGGAGCAGGAGTTTGATGGTGAAATTTCCGAAACGCAGCTTGCAGAGATCCAGCGAGGTCTTTCCCACTTCTCAAACCTGTGGGATGTGGCCTAGGGGTATCGTTGTGCTGCCAGGCAGTCTCAACGCTGCCGGCTTTCTTTTGGAGGGACTTGGCTCGTTTCAACAGCGAGCGCTTGGGTCGTTGTGTTTGACAACTTGGCAAAATCATGTTTATAGGAGTTGTCTGCCAGTTCTACAAATCACAGAAGGGGTTCAATACCCAACCAGAATCCTCCATGCGCTTCGTGATTTCCACATCTACGTTCGCCATTCCAGTGACACCTCCCAAAGCTATCTCCACTATTCCTTCGAAAGCTGGGCCGCTGGGCCTTTGGTCCCTGATGACAAGCCATATCGTAAATCAACAACCTAGCTCTGATCTCCGACCGGTTGCCCTGATGCTATCCCCCCGTCAACAAGTTCTCTACGTTTCGTTATGTTGGGTCAAGGTTGTCCCATTCAGCAGGGAGCACTGGTCACAGGGTTGACTTTTGGTGCAACCTGTGGCTCCTCCCAACAGGAATGGCATTGACACATGACGTGGGCTAAAGACCCCTGTAGCTCTTCCCAACAGAAATAGCTTGACCCGAAAAGAATATAGCGCGATAAAGCCGGTGCTATTCCCCGGCGCCTTTTGTGACAAACGTTACTATATCCGAAGATCGATAGTCACGGGTCAACAGTTATGAGGTCCACGTCAACTGTGGTACTTTGGGCTGAGATTCTGGAACCTCTGAGCTCAACCATATGATGGGAAGGAAAATCAAGCAATCAAAAAGACATGCGGACACTGGGTATCTTACTAGCAGTGCAAAGAAGAAGATGAGGTAAAATATTCCCTAAGATCTTTATATGCCCTATTCCTTAGCCAGACGCTGTGGGATTCCAATCGCTGCACCAGATGAACGTATGACATCGCCATTGCGTGTGCTTCTCCTTTTCTCCCGACGGTCCCAATGGTCGCGCACACATCCAAAAAGATCGTCCACGATTCATTCCGTTCTTCTTCGTCAACATAGTCTTGCATGGCTCCTCATGACCTTCACACAATGGTGGTGCCGGCTTTGTGAAGAGTTTCAACCACGATTCTTTGCTCTGAATGGGATCATGAATAGCGTCTGTGTCTTGTGACGAGCTGAAGTCTTTCGAGGGAGATGCTTGGGTAGAATGGGTACCAGTAGAGGCAGGAGCTTGGCTCGCAGGAGTTGAAGATGGACTCGCATTAATAGGCAACTTTGTCAGCTTCTCTTGACTTGAAAGCGCTGCATGACGGGTTTCTGAGTCTATAGCAGGCTGGAGTGCATGATCGGAGGTAAAGTACTGGCTCCCTGTGTCCTCGAAAGCAACAGGAATGTTGGGATCAGCAAGCGCAGTGTTCTTCGCCATCAGAAAACCTTTAAGGCTCTGTTGACCCTTTCCAGTCGCCGGCGTTTGGATCGGTGTTGCGGTGCCTGATTTCGATCGTTTGAGAGATCTTTGATTCGAAGCCTCTAATGCTGATCGCTTCTTACTGCTCGACAGTGACGCTATTTCCCGGCTGGAGGACCGAACAACAACACTAGTACCTAGTGAGTCCGCTTGAGCGATCGGAGTCGCGGGAACATGATTGGCTTTGTCATGCTTCACTGGGTTGATCCCTTTAATCGTGGGAGCTAACTGTGTGCTTGGACCGTTAGGCAAGGACGGTTTTCGTGCAAACATGTCCCTGATATTTCTACGTCCATCGAACTCAGGAATTAACCTGCCTGACAGTGGGAGTATATCCTTTGTGGTATACTCTCGCCGTCGCTGGCCGTCGACGAAAATTCCAGGAGGGTTCAGTACATCCGAAGTATATACCATTTGACCGTCGATCTCAATCTGATCCTTGATGACTGCATAGACAGGGCAATGATCAGATCCCTGAATTATTTAGCTTCGTGAAATATTGTATCGCCCAAAACTCACCATGAGTCCTTCCTGAATATTCGAATCGGAAAACCAGGTTTTCATGCTCAAGCTACACAAAACATAATCTATGCGTGACCCGTAGTTGCCAGGTCGTGCGTTGACCTTCTGCTCCCAGCAGGTAAACATGCCCTTGCGGTCAGGATGGAAGCCTCTGCAGATATCCCACAATACCGGTGCCTCTCTCCCTTCATCCCTGGCTTCAATTACCTGGCCGCCTTCAAGGAGTTGATTGAAAATGCGCCTTGCTGGCATGGATATATAATCCTCTTGGGTACAGCCGTTCTTACGCATCACTGCCTCAGCGTTTGCAGTATCTAACTCTTCTCGCGATATGTTGAGATCCCCTGTCAGAAACACTCGCTTGCCCATTTTCGTCAGATTCCGTACTCGCGCGTCAAGGAGATCGAGGAAACTAAGTCGGAAGTCGTCTCTTGTTTCATCGCGGTTCGCTGGACTATATACGCCAATAAGAATGAAGGCTGGGAACTCAAGGATGACACATCGACCTTCAGCGTCGAGCGTCGTGGGATCGACGAGAGAGGCCTCTAGTTGGCCTTTGGTCGGATAGCCACCGATCTGTTGTTCTTCAGGCCCTTCTGAAAAACTGACCGCCGAATTGGGTGGACAGAGCACGCCAGTGATACCTTCTTCAGCATGGATAGGAGCGCAAACAGACTGTCTCGTGTAGATGACAACTCCTGAATAGCCTAGAACAAATAGTTAGCGCTGCCCTTTTATCGAGGGGAATTTGTGTGTACCTTTCTTGTGCTTTGGAAGGCTCCAGTAACAGTCCCAACCAGGAACAAGAACCATATCATCAATCAGATCCTTCCGTTGGATTTTGGTCTCTTGGAAAACAACGATATCTGCTTCCAGGATATCGAACATTGCCTACGTAAATTAGCTATGAATTTCCATCCCCTCGTAAAACAACATGGCCTACAGCAAACGTTCTTTTGTCCCGCCATGGCTGATACCCGAACGGATTGCTGAAATTTTGAAATTAGCAAAGCGACAGGTGGGAAACAGTTGTATCAGCCAGCACAGGAAAACACCGACCGGATTCCGTTCACTACGGACGTGTGTTAGCCATTTCGTTCTGGAAGAAGGCGATGTAGAGAAGACGTTTACCGTTCCAGGTAGTGATGCGGACCATTATGCTGAAGAGCCCTTTTTGCGCTTCATGTTATGCTACCTTTTCGCTTTACATGACTGATTGAAAAGACTCGTCTCCACAACGGACAAGATCAGAGACCATTGGAGCGTTGCGAATAAGATAGACATTGGTTCTCGGCCAACAATGGCGTTAGAGCTTGACATATTTGATTAGTCAGCAACCTCTCATGACCAAGCAGTTATCAAGCTTGGAGCCTTTTGGATATATTGAAGTAGAAAACCAGACAGCACAGCATGATCCAGCAACGTACACTACAGCATACCCTTGCGGTAGCGACTCGGCATGCTGCCACACCTTCAATCCGCAATACGATGCAGCGGAGGCTCGCCAGCAGTGAAATACCACAACTCAAAGGGGCCGCTGACAATGCCTTCAACCGCGAGAGACTGGCAGTGAAACAGCACGCCGCCGCTTCAAGTGGTACACTAGTGTAATCATTCAACATGTTGGGAGTCATTGTACTAACAAATTTACAGACCTTTGGCGAAAATTATGTATCTAGTAAATTTCTCCGAACGATTTCCTCCCCTTCCGTCACTGATCAGTCTCAGCGTCGCAATCCCTTCTCTAGTCATCGCATCTATCAATGCTCACAATCTTTGGGTAGAGCATTGGGAGCACTGGGAAACACTACCACCTCTAGAGGATCGTATCGAATACGATTACATGAATATACGTACTAAGAAGTTCTTCTGGGGAGATGGTGACAAAGTAAGCAAGATCTTCCGCCTTGCTCAGCAGAACAACCATACTGACCCTATGCTATTGTAGACTCTATTGTAAGTCTCTGAACCACTCTACTTGTCAGTTGGAGGCATCGAAGAGCATCGGTACAGCTTGTCTGAATGGCCCAAACTTGCTTTCAAACGTAGATTCAATGCAGCACATGCTGATGTTTTGCTTTAGCTGGAACGATAAAGTCAACTATCATCACAAGGATAAAGATTAGCTAAAGAGGATGTAAGTGGTGAGGTAGAGAAGAGAGGGCGTCAACACGGATCGGGGGCAATTGGTGCAGACTGATATCAACCTTTATGAATATGGAGAAATGCGCAAGCTGATAACTTGTCGTTCTGTTCTTACGGTGTCTAAGCCTTGAGCTGATACAAACCCAAGTATTCTGTGACTTATGCATCAGAACTGTTCAGTACCGGTCAACACTGCTCTCTAGCAGTTCTTTTGATATCTAAATACTTTGAAGCACAGTCGTTGGCTAGCACTGGATCACCATTGAGGTGCATAATCGTTGCCTTCTTCGCCATCATTTCGCACTGCCCTTGGATGTCTTCAATTCTCGAATATTCGTTGAATGCTCGATCTAAAGATTCGGAAGCCTTGGTCAGTCTCTCTTTACGCTGTAACGTGCCTGTTTTCGCCTGCCCAGCCACTCCCATGTGGCCATCGGCAAGGCAGGAAAATAGAGCGGCCGCTAATTCGCAATCTTCACATTCCAATGCTTGCGGCACCACGCTTTCAACCAGTTTTACAACAGCATCAAATTCCCCAACACTGACCAGAATCCTGCAGATGGCGGCCACAGCTTCCCAGAGCAACGATAACAATTGAGCATCGAAGGCAAGACTGGCCGCACGAAGAGCAACCGAGAAGCCTTTTTGCGGTATGCCTGCCTTGTCATAGACACGAGCTTTAAGCGTCATTGTCTTGAGTCGCTGGAGAACGTCTGTTTCTTGCTGATCCATCTCACTAAAGAGCTTTTCCAGTAAGGCAAGTGCATTCGAATAATCTTGTCGCCGAACCTGGAGCTCGATCTCCATCAATGAGAGTTTGAATTGCATTTCTTGGGCTCCTGCCGGCGCGGCGTTGAGTTGTGCAAGGATCTGTTCACCCGCATAAATCTCGCCTCTTTAATACTGTCAGCAGATCGTCAATTACATGTGTATGAAACTAGTCGTTCACCTATGCAAATGTCTAAGTAGCTTTATAACTCCCATATTCGTGATCCAATATTGCTGATGCTTGAGAGCACGCAAAGTTTCGGAATCCACCTTATGCAATTGAAACATTGCTTCGTCATAACGGCCTCTACGGGCAAGCTGAATGACTTATCAGCGATCGTTCCAATGGATGGGTCCTTTCAATCGGAACTCACCATATGAGCTCTTCTGCATTGACTTTGCAGCAAGTCTTCCACGGGCGAATTGCATGAATCACATTCAAGGAAGAGCTCGGTATATATCCAGGCCTGGCAACCTACTCCTAAGAAAAGCTGTCAGGACTGTCTATGAAACTGAACACTCTAGAATACCCAGTCTGTCAAAGATTGATGATTGCATCAACCACTGGCTATCAAATGATTCGCCTGTGTTATGGGTGATGTTAAGATGGGCTGCCTTGACAATGCTCTCGAACGCTTGGGGCACGTTATCTCCCTTGAAGCAATAATATTAGCGATGCAAGAGCGAGAACTAATTAAGCACAACTATGAATAAGGGGGCTTACATTACTGAGAATATATTTAGCCTCACCAAGTAGTGTTTTACTGAGGAGCATCCACATGTTTGTCTCCTTGGCTTTGGCCTTCAAGAAAGAAAGAGCTTCCTTTTCGGAGCCCAGGACACCTCGTTTCTGAATGGCAGTCATCTCCTCCGGATGCTTTCGACCAAATTGGTGGAGCCAACTGAGACTGTAATTCAGGCACGGCATGTCATGGTTTTCTCTTGCGGTTGCGATAGTTTCCTGCATTGCTGTGATCGCCTCAGAAAAACAGCCAAAATCTGCATGCAGAATGGCCAGATTGAGCAAGGCGTATTGATATAACCCACGAGCGCCACTTTGCATTGTATAATCGAAATAGCGATGCAGATTGTCGAAAGACGACGGATAATCTCCAGCTTTCCAAGCTTCAAGAAATCTATTGGTCCTGTGAGTTCCAATTCGATGGTGGAACAGAATTTTCATACTGCATGTAATATGAGACTTCGGGAACAACTGAGCCTGATTCAGCCATTATCTTGATTTGCGATAGTACTGTGTGCGGGATTCGCACTCCGATCTCTATCGGGACTTCAGCTCAGATTCTCTTAAGATGTGCACAGGGAATCCCACGCTGCATCCGATTAACCTGGTGGTCAATTAGCCTCTCCATATCGTCTGTACTATAGCTGGCATGATTAGGGATGCTGTGTGACAAGTCACCATAGATTAGTCCCGTAAGCCTGCCATCAGCATTCCCGGGAAGCTGTCGTAAGTTACAATCAAAGCTATGAGATCCCACAGCAGGATTTCTTCGCTTCCAAAAAGCCAAGGTTGGACCCCGATACACGATAAACCTTTTCCATAGATTCGTCCCATCATGGAACTGTAGTCGGGTGAATTCCAATTGGGATCGCCGGACAAACGCTCCAAAGGGGGAATTCCGAGATAATAGCATACGCTTAGGTCGTGTAGAGTTATCCCCGTCATATTGGCCTGAGCTTCCATCGGCAGGTTCGAGTAGCAATTGCAGGTCATCAAAAAAGGTGTGTAATGCATCGAGGGAATTTATGCCCCACAAGTTCTTCAAAAGAAGGTCCCATATTGTCCTTCCAGGAATAGCGGAATGATGAATGCACGTCGCTTCCTGCAGCTTCTCAATGTTTATGATGGAGTCATCGAGGGGCCTGGTCTCTCCTCCCTCCTTGGCATTCAAGCGAATTGGCAGAATATTGGAAATGACAAAAGACAAAATCGGGATACACGCGGAGGAGGGAACTAGGCCATCGCTATACAGCCTGATCAGCGAGAGGAGCGCTACTCGAGAAGGGGTCAAGTAGCGGGACATTATCTCTCTGGATCGAAGCTTGCATTATAGCATACTCAAGGTATCGACCTGTGAAGGAGAAAAAGTGTAGGTTACTTTATCAACAGTACAGTATGGTATGTAGAAGTCATTCAGTGTTGTATTGGAATGAGAAGTATATCGCGGGTATTTAAGTTGCTTCCTCGATCGGAAGACAACCTTATGGCTGGAAACTGTATGTTCCAATTAAGTCACTCAATCTACACGTCATGCGGACGGAATGTTTGGAGCATGGCAGTATCTCGAACAAATTTATGCTAATGTACTACAGCAATGGAACTGATACTATGTGTCGATGGCAAAATTCCCTGTAAATGACGTTCCCTCATCTTTAGCACTCCTCTCTGTGGGTGTCTCCATCTTGTAATCGATTGGTGGCCCACATGTTAGCAATGCAAAGATCAAATGGTCCTGGCACTCGATCTGTCAGGCCTATGCCAAGCGTCCGAACCTTTTGCGTCATCATCTCACTTTGAGGCTCGACGACTTCACCGTGGTTGGTCCGAACGAAGTCCGACCACTTGAGCAGCACCGTCTCCCACTTCCCAGGTGTCCGTGAATAAAGTCGGTGCTGATGAATGTCTGTATGAACTATACTCTCGGTCTGTACATTGACAAAGTACTTACGCCCGTCAGACTTGACTCGCAAGGCAAGGAACATGTAAGGGTCGACGTCCCACAAGCTCTTCCCAAACAGCGTTGGGCCTCGATCTTTGTTTCGCCAAGCGGCGTAGCCCGACCGCTGGATATGAGGACGATTGGGGGGCAGATCTATAGATATGTTCCCAAAGAACCTGAGATGAGCCGGTGCTACGGCAGTTGCTGGGACCTGATCCAATGAGACTTTGGAAAAGCCACCCATATCAGCATCAGACATGGCTTTGCATGTCGTTATTGTCTCTGGGTTGGTGAAATCGAGTAGGTGATATGGGGTCATGGGGACACGGATGGACTCGAGCGTCGTCGCTGCGGATGAAACAATGAATATTAGTTTGAGACAACGAGCGAACGCTAAAGTGACAAGAACGTACCAAAGAGTGATATAGCACTGGGGGCATACCGAGCTTAGCAAACCTCTTGAATTCATCGAGACTCCGCCTGAAGAAACCAGGCGCAAGGAGACGGATGGAAGGTTGCATGGTTTGCTCGCTTTTTATGGGCTTGGAGACTCTGATCGAGGTGATGCGGACGCGACTCAATCCTACGATGACATTTATGTTGGACCAAAGAGTGCAATAACAAGAGAGAAAAGTTGATGCTTTTTAGTGGAAATCCTGGACCAATATGATAGACGATGAAATGTATTTAGTGGATGCACATCAAAAATCAACTGAGTCTCGTCATACATACTATACTCTATCCGGAAAAGCCTAACCGTGTCTTTCCACATTTAAGCCACTTAAGTCATAGTCTGGTCTATCCATCAAAGTCATCCACGCAATTTGGCAGATCGTCTCATGGGATGTAAGATACATACATGCTTATAACAAGTCCAACAGCTACATCTTCATAGCCTCTTTAGGATTGAGACGCTATTAGCTCCAACTTACTAATCAGCGATAGTTATGAGCCCAAGGGCACTCGAGCGAACAGTCGAGATGAATGAAGGCTCTTGAAACAATGGTATGAGGTGCTCATGGTTACCCTACCTACCGTTCCAGACCATGAATAATCAAGCCATGCACTGTCAGTTCCCTTTGAACAATTAGGCTGTTTCACTAAACGCCCCACATGGAGCGCTTAGGGCGTGTATTGACTTGCCCGTGGATTCAGTTTCATCATTTGACGCTTGTCATTTGGCTCACTTGAGAGAATGGTCTTTCGTCGGATGGTCATCGTCCAAGATATGATGACATGACAACATCAGACCATCTTGTTCAACTCTTGAAGTCTCGGGATTGTCGTGACTGCCATGCTCTTATGAGAACGTCATTGCTCCGACTCAATTGGTTTGAGTAGAGAAGAACTGCCCTGTAGATTGTGTATCTAGCATGCTTTATGCTGTGAAACTACGATTGACGAGTCCAAAGAGACAACTTCACCTTAGCCGTGCTTTCTCTTACCATGAAAGCCCTTGGGTGGCCGCCCTTTCTCCTGAGACATTGGTCTAGTTCCAGTCCATCGACAGCCAGCTTCATAATTGCAAATGCTTTTGGCCGATTTGAAGCTTGAATAAGGTAGTGTATAAATTCGGTGCTTCATCAATCTTTGTATGCCAAACGAGTCCGGTCTTCTCGGATTTCTCAGGGTCTGACCGATTCCCACATTTTTCTCTTATCCAATATCTCCTCGTCTATTCAGATCCATACGCTGCTTCAAATCTGAGCAGACTCTCTCTCTACGTGGACTGTACTCAAAAGTAGCGCTTCAAGCATTGTTCATTTAACGAATTGTAAAATAAGCATTATCGTATAACTCACCATGTCGCAATCTCCAACTACGCCCAACAAGCCCAGTGGTGGAGCTGGCAAGATGGCTGCATCTTCGGCCGACATGCCCGCGGTATATTCTTCGGTTGTGCGCTCGTCGCTGCATGAGCCGTCGCCTGCGAGTACCTACGGAGAGACAACTGCGGGCGACAGCATCCCTGCGACTCCTCAGGATGTCGAATGTCATGGTAAGTCCAGTATTGATGCTCTCCCTACTTCTGCTTTACTCATGTTTGAGTTTCCGCGCTCGCTGGGTGGTTATTGTTTTGTCATTCCTATTGTGCTTTGTCTCACATGTCTTGCTCTATCTTGTCATACCATCCGACTGCTGCACCGCTGCTTTCTTGCCTCGTTCTCGTGTTTCTGGGATTGAAAAGGCGCATCTCTGATTTTGAAAAGATCAAACCGCGGCGTTGCTCGATTCCTTGCGTGCTGCATCTCTGAACAACTCTATCGATCGCAACTCCGGCTCTCCCTATGCAGCCCGTGGTACGAAGAGCTTCGGCCGTACTGAGCAACATTCCATGTCCCGTCGCGAATCTGGTCCTCTTTCCGACTTGAGTGCGTCCCACAAACGTTCCACTAGGAATACGAGCGTTTCTCCGGCCCAGGAAGATCGCCATGAGTCGAAAATAGAAAACCCTTCATGGCGCAAGCACGGAGACTTCATCCGGAGCAGCCAGGGAGACGATCCGTTCATGGTCTCTCATAATCAAGCCAGTCATCTGGTGTCTACAGGTAAGCCCCTAGAAGAGCCTGGCAAAGCAACTCGATTGATTCATTCAGGGAACCCTGGAGAAGGCTTCAGACCCCGTGAAGATCGGGCCAGTCTTCCTCTCTCTGCTGACACGGCTCAAGCTATGCTGCCGCCCAGCGCTTGTGTGTTCGTTGCCAAGTAAGTTATTTTGCAGAGTCTCAAGCAGCAGCACTCATATCGGTAGCTTGCTACAATCCAAGTCGGACGATCAGCTTGAGCATTCTGTCCTGGAGGCTTTCCATGGGTTTGGCAATGTATATGTAAAGATCCGTCGCGACAACAAGGGAATGCCTTTCGCATTCTGCCAGTATGAGGTCTGCTCTACAACCCTATGTATCCTGTGTGCATCGGCTGACGGTATCAGAACGCCAATGACGCCCAGCGTGCCATTACCATGGGTCGTGGTCTTGTCATCGATGGCCGTCCTTGCCGTACAGAAGTGGCAAAAGTTAATCGTAGGTGTTGAACCGTTGGTGTCTGAACCTCATCCCTGATGATATTGCAATCATAGGCTCTCTTTATCTTTCAAAGATCACTGGAGGACACATCCCTGAAGACGAGGCCCGGCAGATCTTGGCTCGATTTGGTGCTCTTGAGAAGCTCTGGTATTGCTCTCAGACTGACAAAGAGATGTTCCGTCTTCCTGAAGGTGTCTGGGTCATGTTCGCCTTTTATCAGGATTGCCGCGATGCTCAAGCCGTTAGTCAAGTATCCAATGCTTCATTGATCTAATTCTTATAGCATAATAGGGCTTTCGGGATGATCCGACCTACCGCCTCGAGCAGCCCAAGATGCCCGACGATGTGCGCACACGCCTGGGTGGCAATTCAAATGGGAGAGCACAGCCACCACGTTTCAGTCCGGCTCGCTTGGTTGATTCTCCTCAGGCGCTGATGCGACGAGCGGCGGATATGGCCTCGGTCTTCGTCGGTAATCTGCCCCCAAATGCCACCGAAGACCGAGTGCGTGAAGTTTTTGGGCTATATGGTCGCATTGTGCAGATCGAGATTATTCGAAAACCCTCAGTCAACGGTAAGTACATATGTGGCTTCTTGTGCATCTCTGTCTGATGACATAAAGCAGCTGGAGTCAACACCTTCGCTTTTGTTCAATTCCGTAGCAGTGCGGAGGCCGAATATGCTTCGAGCCTGAAGTTTGATCTGGGGGGTCATCGCCTACGTGTGGAGCGCAAGGAACCCGCCGAATCGCTTGCTCGTCGGGATGCGATGTTGTCTGGAGGCAGCCCTCGCAATCGTTTCCACATGAACTCCCAAGACACGATGACCATGCTCTTCCAGCACGGTGTTTCTGTTGGTATGGCAAATGCAAGCGCATCGCAGTCACCGCCCGCAGCTTCGTCGATGTTCACACCGTACCATGCCTACGCATTTGCCGGCGTGCCACAGTTCGCACCACTCACCTCCCAAGGCCGATTGATCGAGAACGAGACGTCTCAGGGACTTCAAGCTCACGCTCAAGCGTTTGTGCCTCAAGCTCTACAGCATGGAGCGAACCCGGGCCTTAACCATTATCAAGTCCCAACTATCACTCCAGCTCAGACAGCTCACTACTTACCAGTGGCGAACAATTGGGCCAATCGTACCAACAATTACCAATGGCCTCCAGCTGATTCCACTGTTCCAACTATCACCAGAGAGGAAATCCCTTAGACCAAAATCGGCAAATACACTGGMATGCATCATAAATCTACATCCTGCATGCGCTTAACCGTGGCCGCCATGTTGGTCTATTCCCCCAATTGACCTATAGAGTTGAACCTCTTCGGGTTCTATTATGTTCTTTTCTACTTGCTCATCCTGTCCTCCATCCATGCAGCACCTAATATTGATAGCACTTTTTAGTGCGACATAAGACACATCCTGGCTGTATGATGGAGCGCAAGAGCAATGCCTGTCTCCAAGGCTTTTCATTTCTCTCCAATTTCCAGAAGATCATGGGTGCTAATTAGGCTATCGAGTCGGGTACTAGATTGCAGAATATTGCTTGTATGTAAGAAAACTTAGAGCAAAGTAAAACATAGACAATGTAAAGAAATTGCGAACAAGTTGGTCCGAAGTGTCTGCGCAAGTTAGATGGTCAGATAAACATAACTTTATGCTCTCAGACTTCTGCTAGAAGATGATGTTGAGCAGATGAGCAAATACTTGGACATTCACGGGATTTTACTAGAAGCCAAGATTCGGCGCTAAGGATATCATTTTCGGTACTCCAAAAGTGTCATATCTTTCCAGATACGTTGCTCAAACATTGAATTTGATAGCCAGAAACGATTAATTCATCATCTACGATATTTCTTCACGGGGACTTGCAACAATGGGCCAACCTTCGTATCAAGCTTCCAATGCCATCATCTATCTTACATACGGTGCCTTCCTGTACGATAGTCATCCTTTCTTGTACTTACATCTATCACTGACATCGCCATACTGGCCAGGGTGACTGGTGTGTGGATTTCATGGCTGTGGAGAGGACAATCCAAGGCGGATTTTCTGGCATCCAATTGCACACAGAAGGGTCAGACAATTGACTGCAGAAAGCCCTCATATTGCTCGTCTACATGACTCTGCTGACCCATCACACTGGGCAATGTAAATTTGAAGCCTGGCTTACGAATTCTGTAGCTTTTCCGCTTGCGTTGAACTTCATCGCCTCGGGTGAGTGCGCTGGCGCTATTGCCAAAATTCGATGAAGCGGCAGCAATTCTAGAGTCACAGCGAACGGCTGCATTAAGTGGAGATGCAACTCGTCTGCGTCCTTCGACCGATCGAGCAACATGTGATCGCAAGTAATCTTCCATGACGAGGTTCGTATTTGCAGAATCAACGTACTTCTGCGTCTGTCGATCTACTATCTCTCAAGGATGGTTTTCATGCCGATCCAGAGGAAGTACGAGAGAGACAGGCGCAGATACTACGCGGCTTCACTACGGGCGCGGATTGCGAACAGTGAGGGTAGATCAACCTCTAGTAGCGAGTCTAGAGAGATCTACCAAATCCTGAGAGCATGAAGCTGAGACTGTACCGTGAATACTCGATCAAGTTAATGCTTGCGTGAGGAATGTGCTGCCGCTTCCAGCTCCCTTCTTTCATGTTTTCGTGGGGAGTCTCAACCGCTGATGATAGGTTTTGCTGGTGTTCAATCTAGCCCTCGGATCAGCCATCCTGTTCACCTACCCGGAGATCTCCACTATTGCTGGCGTTCAGGGCTTGCTTGTCTACGCTCTTTCGTCAGCTTTGCCACTTCTTGCTTTTGGCTTTCTCGGACCGATCATCAGGAATAAATGCCCGGAGGGATTTGTCCTGACGGAATGGACTCGGCAAAGATACGGAGTGATTGCTGCTCTGTACCTTAGTCTTTTGACGTTAGGTCTCCCGCATCTGATGAAAGTGCAAAGGTAGTAACAAGATCGTAGTCTGATCACCCTCTTCCTATACATGGTGGCAGAACTCTCTGCACTTCAGCAAATTATCAACGCATTGACGGGTCTTAATGGTCTCTGGGCTGTCATTGCCGAATGCATCGTCACGACGGTCTATACGTGTAAGTCGCGCGACTAGTACTAGCGATACCACGTATTGATTTCGTCAAGCACTCGGCGGCTTTCGTATCTCCTTTATCACAGACAACATTCAAGGTGCTATGGTTGTGGGACTCATCATTCTTGGAGTCATCACGGTAGGCGTAGAAACACAAGTTGACACAACCCTCATCCACTCATCGGGCCTCTTGGGCACTAGCTTGTTGGGCTGGCAGCTAATTTACATTTTGCCTGTCGCCATCTTGACCAACGACTTCTTCATCTCCGGTTTCTGGATGCGAACATTTGCTTCCAAATCCGATAAAGACTTGATCATTGGAACATCCATTGCAACTGTAGCCGTTGCTGTTATCCTGACCTTGGTAGGTACGTCTGGGCTTTTGGCAGCCTGGACTGGGGCTTGGCCTGGTGATCCTCCCCAGGAGGGTAGCATTGCCTTTTTCCTCCTCCTTCAACAATTGCCCGCCTGGGTTGTTGGCATCGTCATTGTGATGACGGTGTCACTGAGTACCGCGGCCTTTGACAGTTTCCAGTCTGCAATGGTTTCGACAGGGAGTAACGACCTTTTCCGCAATAATTTGAACTTTTGGTGGATCCGCTTGGCAGTCGTTTTGATCATCTTTCCGGTTGCAGTAGTTGCCTTGAAAAGCCCAAGCATACTGCAAATATATCTGATATCGGATCTGGTCAGCTCCAGCTCTATTCCCGTACTCGTGATTGGGTTGAGCAACAGATGCTATTGGTGGCGTGGCTTTGAAGTCGTCGTTGGGGGGCTAGGTGGGCTGTTGACTGTCTTCATCTTTGGCACAATCTATTACGGCAACGCACAGGACGGTGCGAATCTAATGCTGCTCAAACAGAGTCTGTATGTAGATGATTGGAGTGCTTTTGGTACGTCTACTCGAACACTCTGACACATCTCTATTGAACTCTGACGCAATTTAAGGAGCATTTGTGGCAGCGCCCGTCGGCGGTCTTCTGTGGGGCTTTGGTGCTTTCTGCCTCCGGGTTGGCGCTCAATGGGTGCTAGCAAGGGTTCAGGGTCGTCATTTCGACGCCTTTGATCGTCCTCCTCCTTCCTGTCATTCACTTGTCGTAAGAGCTGATAGGAGGCCGTCCGATGAGGAGGATCGAGGGCCAGTGGCGAATACGAAAGCTTCTTCGATCGAGGGTAGATTCTTCTAAAGGTGTCAAATGTGAGATTGGAAATCACTATAGAGAGTTATTAGGATTTGAAGCCTTGTTACGCTGGGGCAAATCTTTCCACTTAGTGAGAGGGGATGATGAGTGGCAATCCGGGGCAAAGAGTAAATGGTTCAATCAATATATCCGCCCAATGTCATAAGATTAAGAGGTACAATCAAAATATGGTTCTTAGCTATTATCCTTATCCTCGTGCAGTCATCGACTCCAGCGAGTCCGCTCCAACTATCGTAGTGATATCTGTCTCTTCTGTCGTGCCCCAGATCATCCACGGCTCCTCTCGATCTTTCATCATCCGCCGCTGTAGAACGAGATATTCCGAGACATCTTTTTCCTGCCCTTCTCCTTGGGTGAATATCTCAGTTCGACTAAATCCATTTGCGACTGTCCGAGTCAAACTTTGACGGGATCGCAGTCGGACTACGACTTGTCGAAGAGCTGCACCTTTGTAGGGCAACACAGCGATCCTCTGCGAGACGAACTTGGGCCCTCGAGTGAACTTGTGTAGGGTCCAGTGCAGTCTTTCATCTCGGGGCCGAGAAGCGATCCGCGACTTGAAAGAGGAGAGCAATCCTTCGGTGCAAATGCTAGAGAGAGTAGCTATATCGCCACTAAGATATGAAGTCGAATAAATATCAGTATTAGTTAAAGCTAAAAGGGGGTTCGCAAGTGGGAATAGGCTGGCTCACTCTGCGAGCGCCGTATACATCTGCCTATACAATGCTTGGGCGGTAGGTCCAACTCGGCGCAGACCGATCTTCGGGCGGGGCTTCGATTTACTCATATATTTATATCCCCAGCGCATCTTGAGCTCCTCGAATCGTTTTCCCAATCTATGCCGTTCAAGTCTCAGCCGTAGGTGAGGATGTGTGAAAATGGACGGCTTCCGAGAGCCGGTGGGCATGACGAAGGTCCCTGAAAGATATCTCAACTACTGCCCTCAAAAAGCGACACGCATCAGAAGCTATATCAGAAGCTATGACGCGTACCTTCAAGCAGTCCCAGATCATTAGGTAACTGAGAACCGTCGTTCTGTCTCATAAGCACTTGAAAGCTCTTCTGAGGCTTCTCACGAACAGCCATGCTTTTGGACCGGGGACCTGTTGAAGACGCATGTCTACGAGAGGCAGAGAACAATCGGTGGGCCTCATTACACCGTGGAGGATAAAGAAAAGACAGCAGACCAGTCCCACGAGAATGTGAAGCCATGAAGATTTGCTACTTCCACTAATAGATTTCGGACTCTTGGAGACGTTGACGGCGAACGGGCTAAGGAAATGCCGATTGTCCGACCGATCTTGTATCTAATCCTGAAGTGCTTCGATTCGATCTCATCCCATCAGCTCGACGCTCGCTCCATACTGCAAATGCGGCTGCAGAAGTCGCATCGTCCCGTCCCCTGGCTTCCACAAACCCACCCAGCTACGATGAAGTTCGCTCAACCCCAGTGAACGCGCCAGGGACCCTTCCAAAAACCGCGCTTCATCCTCGCATTGCCGTTTTGCTTGGTGTCAGCACCACCTGGCATGTCCCTCTTCTGATAGCTCGCGCTATAAGCACCGCACCTGCTATGTGGTGGGGCCTGCGTTGCGCACTTACCTTCTTAGGCGATCTACTCTTGAGTGATGAGTTGGGCGCTCCAGCGAATCCATGGACAGTGGAAAAACGCTTCCGAGTTACGGAGGTATTCCTAGCAATTCTATGGGTCCGTCAAGCACCAGCGATTTCGGTTTGTCTCAAACTGAATGGCTTTTAGTGTTCGGCATCGGCGTACCTCTCTTATTTCTTTACAGACTGTCTCATGTCCAGGTGGTTCGAGCTTCCGATCCGGGCGCCAGTTCACAGTAAAAGCTCATTTTATCCAGGCTTTTGTTCTATACCCCATCTGCGACTGTCGTTAGGTTGTTGACGACAAATGCCCTCATCGCGTATATCACCAACTGTGTGCTCTATCTTTCCGGTGCCTCAAACGACCCAAGAATGCTTTTGCCCGCGTGGGTATCTATAGCTACGGTACAGTTCCCTACGCGTCTTCATCCATTCTTGGCTTCCCATAGGGTGACTAATAAGAGAATAGACGTTAACAATGCTTTATCATCTCACCCATCGTAAGATCAATATACGAAAAGAGACTTCTGCTTCGATTGGGGTCTTTTCCATTGCGAGTTTCTTGAGTCTATGCACCCTGCTCTTGCAACTGCATTTGACACGTGATAACGACCCCACCGTTCCGCTGTTTGAAATGCTATGGCACAGTTTGCAATGGATCTACAAGGGGCTGAACGTATGAACAGGGTCTATTTGATGATGTGATTCATGTAACGGCAACAGGAGCATTCGATACCTATTAATAGAGCAATGGTGCCAACGAAGTATCATCATTGGCTGGTGAGCTAGAGTCTTGATGCCTGCTGTCTTAAAAAGAGTGATATTCATGCATCCCAGCCGGGGACGCTTGTCACCTGCAGAATCAAATGAAAGAGAAACACGACCCAGTCATTCCACTCATCGTCATTTGCCACCATCCCGAGGGTATCAGCCAACGCCATGAGATAGTCGTGAAAAGGCCCCACAGCTGTTATGGGGGCAGCGAGGGGTAAATGTGCATATTCGTCGATGTCGCCCGTGTCTGTCCGTTAAATGGGTGTTAAGAAAGCATCATCCGATTTAGAAGCCATGGACCTAGTTGGCAAGGGTAAGCAAGATGTACAGCTGGAAGATGGTCCAGCTATGGAGCTACCTTGATGGTCTTAGCATCAAGAGCCAAGCCTTCCTTTTTATCAACAAGGAACTCTTGAACGTCTTTGCGTTGGTCGCCTTGGAGTTGAATCACCTCGCCCATCTCAGTGTCGTTGACGATAGTGCCATTACAAGCTGGCGATGCCAATTAGCCCTAATTGAATTGTGGAATAGCCGGGTTTGAGCGCTGTCACAGAGCCATGACTTACCAAATTTCTTCTTGATGACCTTTAAGATTTTCTTCTGGTCGAACTTCTTTGGAAGCCCCTGCACTGTGGTCAAAGTCTTACGACCATTACGTTCTGAAGACAATGAGCGTCATCCACCAATAAAAGAAGAGGCATAAAGCTGTTACGCACGTTGAATCCGAATGTGGATATAATTCTGGGATTGCTTAGTCTCCCCTGTGTCTTCGTCGGCTTCGGCGAAGGGGTCTGGATGGTACGCTCTTGTTAGTAAGGTGAGAAATTCGTAATTTGGAACAACAAGTAGAATTCGGAGGAGTATGAAGATCTACTCCACAAGAGTGCAGAAGATTGGAGGCGAGGGATTTGAGATAAAGAGATAGCGACCGGAGCATAGCAAGTCTGTTACATACCGAAGGTCTTGAGGTTTTCGATTGACATATAACCGTATTGTGCGATGATACGTGGGTGAGTATACTTTCGGTCTAACTTCTTAACCGTCGGAGGCGATGAAAAGCGTGAATTTGAGTATACAGGAGTGAAGATCTGTGACTATGGACGATGCTTGTTATGGGTTGATAATAGACAAGGTTTGAACAGTGACGATGGCGGGGCATACGAGAACTAAAGGATTCTGACTGTGTGTAAGCTAAGCCATAATAGTCCTGATCGCGTGTACATAATAATTTATGCATGTTATCCAAATGTTCGTTCCTCTACCACTTTACTTCTATTTGAACAGGAAGTTTCTGATAAGTTGCCCCATGCCCTTTCGCCAATCAAACACACAACCTCTTAGGGCGTCGTAAGGCGCTTTTTTCAGAATTTACAAGGCGTCAGGCACGAGCATGCTGTGGGATAAAGAGAATTGATCGCAGCAAAGTCTGTCTATCGCCCAGTAAACAAATTCCGTCTCACAGCAATCGTTGTCAATTCCGTCCATCTTTGCGGGCGAGGTAGCCAATGAGACGAATAATCTCTTCAACGTTCTTGGAATTGGAAGATAGATAATTCACGATGGTGGAATTGCAGGAGGGGCTTCGGTACCGGTCATCCCCGTTCTTGCAGGATTTGGCGGCATAAAGAGGGGCAGATAGGTCTATTGAAGGTCAATGAGGTATGGACGCGAGGTGTATGGATAGGCTTTACCACACATAAGGCCAAAACTATCGTGTCAGCGTTAGTCAGTCGACTTTTACAAGCAAAGGCAGTAAAAATAAACAGTCAGGAGATCACATACAGGCCATTCCTACGCTGAGATATCCGGGCGTGCTTGATTTGCGAGATTGCTCCGGCGACCCAGCGAGCCACGTTTGTAGCGCAAAGACGAATGAAGCCCTGTAGAGGACGATGAGTGTCCTAGTTTTCAACTTTGCAAGGCACGAGCACAACGAACCAACCGATCATTCTTTGCACAGGGTATCGAATCAGTCACTGCTTCCGAGCTTGTATTCTTAAAAATGCGTACTTGTTCCTCGTAAACATCTATCCGCATCAGCGACATCGAAGCGGCCGTGGTGAAAAGGAAAGGCTGCATACCGCGGCCATTGGCAACGTGCTTGACATCGTGGTACTGATATCTACATCGTTCTTGTCCTTTTGATGGTCTACATAGGGTATGACTACTATTGTTTAGCAACAGAAGAGAACTCATACAATGCGCGTACTCAAATCCGCTCTCCTCATGTCCCTTTTGGAAGAGGACATGTTGTCACTTGCCGTGGCGATAGCCAATGGTGAGACTATCGAGCGCTCCCGATGTACTCTACCCTGACCAAGAAACTGTCAGGCGGTAATACAGTCGACAAGCAACTCATCAGCCCAGGTAAATAGAGTCAGGATTGTCCACTTTACTAGTCGGTAAGACCAGATTAGATCCCGAAAACCCGCGCCGAAAGAGCCAGGATTAGTTAGGTATGACATGGGTTGGATTAGGGAATCTCGGGCTTTTCGCGGCTTCGCCCGGTTCACATAATATTGGATTACGAACTACCACCACTCTCGATATAGTGATTTCAATGCTCCTACCTGTTCCGCTTATGCTCAGTGCCGTATAACCACCACTATTGCTCTAGGCCATTTCTGAAGTAATCTAATATCTATATCCCCTTATGCTCCGCTTGTTGCTCAGTGATCAGCCTCCAGTCGGGCAAGAGCAATTCAACATGATACCGCGATGACCAGCAATACCTCGGCCATCCAATGGGTTCCAAAGTCCTTGGATCGCCCCCAAGCCCATTTCTTCCAACAATTACCACAACCATCACTACGTCATCAATCAAAGAGCGGTACCGAAGAGCGCCCGTCCAGGTTCGATGCCCAACCACCATTCAAGAAAAAGAGATTCGACCACGAGTCAGCCAGAGCGGTCCTTTCCTCGACATCTCAAGGAGAACATACGGAACTCAAAGAAACCTCTCAATGCCCGAGGCCTGAAGTGCATCCATTGACTGCTACAAACGGCAGTCTCTCTACCCAACCCAAATCCTCGTCTCCCACCTTATCAGTATTTCCCGTCCGTTCGACGCCGGTTTCGCGAAAGCCTCGAAGACAATACGATGACGCTGCGATCAACCGCAATAATCGTAGGATTGAGGAGGTGCAGATTAAGCCCTTTGTTCCAGAAACGCCATCCATCGCCCCAAAGTATTCGTCCAGCTACAAGCCTATCCAGCTGAGAAAGGATGACACAGCCGAGCCAGGTCAACTTTGGAGCTGTGACGACCCAGCAGATTTCTCGCCCTGGAGAGGCACACACACCGAAGATGTTTTCAGCGAATCCACCATCAAGCAGGGATTCTCCGACAAGATCCACGTGTCCCAGGCAGAGTCCAGCTCGGCCAAGACCAATGTTTGGAGCTCCTTGAAGCATAAGTCTGGTCTGCAGGCCGTTTCATCGCTATGTATTTCAGTGCTCGACAAGAGACAGGCGCATGGCACCACCACCGCAGGTTGCACTTTCAAGCCACCGCCCCGTGTCGCTCTGACCGACAGTAAGCGGGAGGCTTGGTTACGGGATCTTTCTAATCCAAATATACCTTTGAGGAGACTTAGTAGGACTATTCCTTACGGCATCCGAGGCCGGGCTTTGCTTGACCAACTTCTGGCCAAGAACATTCCGACGGCGAGGTCGCTATGGCTGGCGAAGTGTGTAGGCGCCAATGAGATCCGTGCTTTCAAAAGGAGAGGTGCAAGCGGAGCTTTTGCCGTTGGTGGTGAGACAAAATGGATTAAGGACTGGACAGCGAATGTAGAGCAATTCCTCGATGCAATCATCAGCTCTTGCAGCACTCAGGGATGGACGGTGAACCTCGTCTATGGGTAAAATGAAACCCCGCAACATCCAATGTTGGCCATCAACTAACGATTGGGGATTAGCGTAAGGCTTGCGATCCACCTGCTTGCAGAAGGATTGCTTGACCGGGATCAGTATTTCGAGTGGTTGTTAGACGCCGTCAACCAGTGTGGCCTGCATGCTCTGTCTATGTATTTACTCATGGTTAGGAGCCACCTTAGTGACTTAGGGCGGAGCCGACGCTTGGGGCGTCAGCTGGCTGATTCGTTATTGAAACATCTATACAAGGTATGCCCTACCCAGAAACAGCCTGGTAGATATTGTTCCTAACATGACTACCAGATCGCTCACCTTCCGATGTCTAATCACTACAATGCTCTAAGGTCCGAGATCGTGGACATCATCAGGCGGTTCACGATCTCTAGCCCGGCCTCCTTCTTACGGCCAGAATGTTGGCATGACTATAAATGCACACTCGAGCCAATACTAGGAGCTCCTGGCTCGAGCCTTCTTATTAACTTCCAGAACCTTTCCAAGCGCAACATACACCTCCAAACTTTGGCTGGCCTAAAGGATGACGTTGAGGTTAAGGCCAGCTGGGCTATAATCAAAAGTCTTGATTCTATTTTAACTGATTATGACATTGTCAGGCCGGCTGAAAATCTTCGGAACATTGCAGACGATCCAGAGCTCCTGGTCCGCGTATGTCTCGAGTGGTCAGCAAGTATTCATAGAAAAGGTCTTGCGCGTATTTATGTCACGGCACGACTGCTTCAGAAATGGAGTGAAGAAGGCACGGACGTGGAGACTTGTATACTGAACTTCCTTGCGGACAACACGAATTGCTGTGGATTACAGAGGTCATGCCTCTTTAAGGTCATTATCGAGCTAATCCGGTCAAAGCAATTTTCTGCTGGCAGATACTTGCGATGGATCATTGCCCATGGGATGTTGAGAGGCTACGATCAACTTAAGGTAGGTGATTGCCAAAAGGTTTTGGACTGGGCTTGCTGATCGTTTAGGAATTTCCATGCGCCGTAGKCCTGATATTCGAGATCCCATCATATGGACTTCCTACTCATACCTTCAATTTGCGACAGAACCTTCTCCGTTCCATAGGCGTATCCAGCAAAGACGAGGAGTGCAGGGTTATGGAGTGGAGAACCATCATCCAACGTCAGCTCCATGCCATATCTCAAGAACACGTTACCTCCAAGGATTTCGATGATTTCTCGTCAGACCTTTCCCGTGAGAGCTCCGTTGTAAAATCAGGTGTTGGACAATGGATTGGTCAAGAATTAATGATTCGCCAAGGGGCGCAGCAAGCATCCAATGATAGGCCATTCCCGGAGGTGCAAATCAACCACGATTCCTCATCACAAAGATTCCCGAATAAAGCTGAGTTTCGAATCTTTCTAGAAATCCTTGAAGTCATTCAGGATTTTTCGACTCTTGCAGATGTGCTTGCACACTGCTCAGCTTCTCGAGACCCTCGGCTACTTGCAGACGTCACAATCACAATCAGTCATTATTTAGACATCTTCAAGGCAATTGGGATAGCACATAAACTTTTTGTGTGTCTCTTCCAGCAGCATGCCCTTCTCCACAGTAGTCAGCCAATGATCACATCTTTGATTGAGGCGCTTATTGACCTCGGCGAGAGTCTGCCAGACTGCTTCAATGAGACACGAACACTGCAGACTTACTTGCAGCAGCACGAATCAAAGTTCTCTATCACCGCAAGCTCCCCCATATCAGAGCATATGACTGAGTCTTTACTTGCCCATGACTCGGGAACAGTATCTGCGTACACAGACGAGGTAGAACAGCTGCTGTCAAGCGGTAGCAGTATGGACAAGCGTCTACTCACCGACGTTTTTGAATCGATTTGGAGACGCTTCGAAGCGATACGAGTCGATCCTCTCCCCTCGGGCTTTGTCGTAGCTTCGCTCATCTCGCAATTAGCTGCTTTCGATAGGTTGGCTGTGCATGAATTGACGATCCGTTGGGTGGAAAAAACAATCGCTTTGCCATCACGACCAAGACTCATGCAAATCGGGATCCCGCTAATCAGTACCCGAGTAATCTCCTTGGAGCAGCTCTTGAGTCAAGCTTTACGCATCTTACAAGACGAGCATAGACCCGTCGAATCCGGCAATCTTCTTCTTGAAATGTTGGACCTTTTGACCGCAGACAGAGGAAAGGTGGGATGTTCAATTAGCTCTGTAAGTCGAAGGTCTCCACAATGAACTCTCACGCTTACGATCTTCTCAGCTTCGATATCGATTCTATACTGAGCAGCAACGCTTTATACATGATTTCCCGCCCTTGATGGTTTCCATTTTGCAATACATGCTACGATACGCCCACAGTGCTCCCATAGATTCAAATGCTCATATAGCAAAGCTTCTGCAAGATTCTAAAATTGTGTCTCTGCTACGAACCCTACCGGACTCCAATTTGCCAAATTTCGAGGGAATTGAGAGCGTGTTCGGCTGTATCGTTATGATGAAGAATGCAGCCCAGACCATAAGTAGGATCATGTGCTTCACTGGAGATGATGGTAGGGCACCACCCAAACCCATGGAAGGATAACGACTGACAAGGAAGTTTCAGGGGAAGGTAGATCCACTCTCAGAGGCAAACTTTTGGCTCTTTGGAATCATGTCGGCTCGTTAACCTTACCCTATCGCCGCCTATACCTTCAAGCCATTCTGAGCGAAACCAGCAGATCCGGTGAGGACGTAGCAAATCATCTAATTTCCATCATGCTGGAGAAAGGATCCCGGTCGTCACCCTTAGAAAACCAGCAGTGGGTGAGTCTGGTAGCTGCTTTACCTCTAGAACAGAAGAAGACGGTAAGCCCGTGTTTAACTATCCATATTGTCTCCATTTCCTGATACGCATCCAGACTCATGACAAAGCGGAGGCCGAACTCTTCGTACTAATATCCCAAAATCATGAAGCTCATGGGACGAGCTTACAAAAGCACCTGGAATGTTTACTATCAGTCATCGACAAGACCGGAAAAGATTCGCACTCTGCACCATCAGCAACGCGTGTCATAACCCAGATACAGGAGAAGTTAGCGCAACTCATATCGGTTCAACCCTCCCCAGAAGCTACCCCCATCATTGAGACATTGAAGTCTGCTCCTGGTGAGCTTGAGGAGCTGCCTACTCGCATGAAGTAAGCCAGTCAATCAATGTACAACGGTACGGTACTAATGTCGCAGGCTCAACGCTCTCCTTCGTCTAATACACATCCATCGATCAGCCTTCCGTACGCCTAACATTTCCGACTCTGCAGCCCTGCAATTACTTCTCTTACTCTTCTCGTTCAATAATTACCCTATCCTCAGTTCTGATACGCATTTCATAAATGTAATCTTTGATCTTCTCGTTGTTCTCTCGGACGACATATCGCCTGCATTACTGTCACATTGCATAAAGACATTACTTGATCGGCGTCTTCCCGTAGATTCTCGCCTTCACTATATTATTGGAGCTCAGCGCAACAATGAAGCTTCCTGGCTATATATGGTTACACCCAGAAGCCCTGGAGGAAAAGCTGCACGGCGACAGTTCCCTGTCCGGAAATGGGAGACAATGCCAGATGCAACGCCATTGATGGCCGACAACGACACGAGCGTTAGWCTAACGCTCTTCGGAGCCAGGAAAGCGGTGTTGTAGACCTCGCCATCCAAGACTTCCCTACACACGACTCTTTAACGACCTCACGACTGTACGAGTTAACGACTGTTGATACCACCATTTCGTGAAAATAATGCTCGACGCTTTAGATTCTTGAAGCATGGAAAGTGTCCATCATGTACTAGTAATTTAGCAAATCGGTGTTTTGGATGGCTGACTTGAAACTCTGGGTACTGTTCGCAGGCGTTCAACGGGCTTACCCAGCGTCTCGGAGGTTTCGATTCATTTATGGCGCTTCACGCTTTCCCAATATCCTTATCAGCCACAATCTATAGGCTTCGTTCAGTAAGCTTCATAGAGCCGAGGGGGGATCTTCCTGTGACGTGCATACCCTATTCCATAGGCGTCATTAGCGTTATTCACAACCAACAGTCATGGTTCAAGGGAAATATGATTGATCTGTTATTAAATTAAACAACGTTTTTACTGGCATGATGGTAAGAAGCAAATCATATGCCCATAAAATGCATTTTCATTGAAATCAATCGTCGTCGAATATCTGATATGTATTCTGTAATATTGTCTCGACTACTCGGACTTGCCACCCAGCATCAGCAATATTAGAACCGGTTCCCATCAGCGTAGGCCTGAGTTCAGTGTCAGCCACAACGCCAGAATGGTGCCTAGGTTTCCTTACCCGAAACAAATCGCAAGATTGCCGGCATTCATTCGATTCACGCCTGAGTGCTCTTGGACACGGTGTAAGTGCTAGGTAAATACTGTTAATCAGAGTTGAAACCTCGAGAAGTAATACTTACAAGGGTTAGCGCTCGGAGAGTAGCATAATTTGGATCAGGGAGACTGTTGACGATAGCGTGCAGTGAGTCTCGACGAGTAACATCATCTTCAATGCCTGTAATTAGGGAAAGACAGTGTAAGTCAGGGGAATTACAGCCGAGGTGTGCATCACCTACGCGCAGCTTCAATGAAGTCTTGAAAATGCTCGTGGGTGAGCAGTGGATCAGGTAAGTCTCGGAAGAATTGCTTCAACAATCCAGCCACACTGTTTACATCATGGAAGAAGCTTTCGGGGTTGCGAAAGTCAACCACGCTCGAATCTAGACCGATCAGCCGACGAGCGGTTCGATCTCTCAAAGGAAGACACGAACCGTTGTCAAAGATCGCTTTCAGCTTGGAGATATGCGGAGCCGATCCTGAAAGCCTGTAAATTCCCTCGACATCCAGCCCGAATAACTCAACAGCCTGCAGGCATTGATAGACAACGAGCGGAATGGCAGACCCATCACGTTTCAGGAGGTCATCCAAAGAGACGCCAAACACAGGTCGTAGTGGTGGGAGATCGGGATGAGCAAGATCACCATGCGAGGCCGTGGTTGGAGCAGGCGCCTGCGAATAGAGGGGCGATGAGAATTGGGGATGGGACAAGGGCGACGGGGCTGCTCCACCGCCGGGAGGGAAAAAGGTTGTTGGGTGAGATGGCTCAGTATAACTCTGTTCCGAAAGATGTTGTACTGGTGTGAGATCAGATGCAACAGCTTGCTTTTGAGGCGAAGGGGGTATTTGACTTTGATCAGAGTGTGAAATTTGACGCAGACCGCCTGGGTTGTTCGATTGAATACTTTCTGGTTGAGCTCGTGAGTCCGTTGGAGCCAGTTGCTGAGTCGGACCAAGGGACTAGGGATGGTCAGTAAAATTACTGCACTGTTGTAATACACTTGAATACTCAGAAGACTTACTGGATGAGGCTGATATTTGATCTCCGCATGTCGCTGTCCACTTTTGGCAGAAAAGCTGGCTATATAGCTGTGCAAATCCTCCGTATTGTTGATCTGGAACACTACCTCTCTAAGGCTAGGCTGTGCCTTATTGGTGGCGTGCCCTTTCAGAGGACTAACACAAAGACCATTGCTCAGAAGAAGCTTTTCATTGAATGATGCTGGCCAAACGTCAACAATTGAAGGAAGAATTAAAGCAAAGCATTCGTCGTCTCGAGGAACCTTACCAAATTTTTGCAGTTGCAAGGCCAAGCCAGAGTCGCATTCATTGATTAGGTCAAGGATTGCTTTCACAGCTTGTGGTCTTTGGGTACCCACGAGCTCCAAGCGTTGAGTCTGAGCCGTCTGCACTCTCAAAGCATACTCTGCGTCAGCAGCCTGGGTTTTACGGTGTAGATCTTCTTCGTGCTGAGCAGCAGACTTTGGTCCTTTCAAGCCAAAAACACGACCAGATTGCTTGTCTCCAGTGCGAGCGCGATCATAATCCTCGGCTAAGGAATCGTACTTGGCTTTCGCCTTCTCCACGAGGGTCTCTGAATCCTGCACACGCTTCTCTGCACTTAAGCCGGTTTGTTTCCATTGCTTTCTTCCTCGCTCTATGTTCGCAGCTAGGTCATGTAAATCTTCATGCATTTGATGTAAGGAGAGCGAAAATTGGATCCCATTGTCGGCCAATCGATCATGGATACTGATCACTTCATGGTAGTGCTGCACATAAGTGCCTTGCCTATTATCAGATCGACGCGAAGACTCATGGCTGGCTTTACACAGCTTTTTGAGGCCCTGCGCATGCTCTTCTTCCAATGTAGACCTCTTCTTCAAAAATGCCGCAAACTCCTATTCCACTTTCAGTGAAACGCAACATCCGATGAAAGGATCAGGACACTGACTCGGGCCGATGCTACACTTTGCTTCAACCGTGTAAGCAAAGTGTTAATCCCAATCTGCAGTGCGTCAGTTGTAATTGGCCAGGAATGCCAAGGAGATGCGATCTACGTCTGAATGAAGCACCGCTCCGACCACTGTAGAGCCTTCGTTTACAGTGGCAGCGGTACGTGGCTGGTTAGAGCTATCAGATTCCAAGGCTTCGCCATTGGCGTTTTGTGTCGAGGGCCCGTTCGAGGCAAGCACAGAACCCGTGATATCTGTAGAAGAGCGGTTGGGAGACTCTTGGCTATCCATAGCGGAGGCTCTATGGAAGTATTTGGAGTATGCTTCACCGTGAGATCGATGTGAGATTTCTTCTCGGCGCAGTCGTTCAGAAAGATTTCGAAGTAAAGTTCTCTTGGTATGCAGAAGGTTGCGATTTTGATAAAAGGGGTTCCTATAATGCCGACATATATCACCGATGGCACAGTGTCTATGCTGTCCCGAAAGGTTCAGGCACTTGCAGATCGGCAGCGCTTGTTTTACCTAAACATATAACGTTTAAAGTGTACCTTGGATATGATCCACGACATATCAAAAACATGTCAAAGAAGCGGATATTGTAATTAGCGAGAAAGAATACCCACTGTAAGTTACGCAAGTGTCTGCGAGTCTGTAACCAAATTTCCAGATCGCAGGTATATTCACCTATTTCGCTGAAATACAATAATATTACCGACACAGCCGCCAAGAAATGCCAACTGAATTTTTATCACGTGACTATTCTATCGAACTCCTATGTTGCCCCATTCTAAACCAGCTTACCCAGCCAGCCGTAATGCAGTCAATATAAGTTTGATGCTCATGAAAACCGCATATATGGGAAGCACCGCGAGGTACACACCAAATCTAGATTCTCTCTTGCCAATTTTGATAAGGACTAACAATGGTTTTTGACTGCAAAACTCACGAAAGCTTTGGCACTTTCTGAGTGAGCCATCATAGCCACCGGATGGCGACACTGTTGTAATAAAGTACACGTTCATGACGGTATGGCGAGGTTTTACATCCCATCGCGAAGATCAATCAAAACGAGCTAGACCACACACATTCAGACCCTAGGCATGCAGCCTGGTATGTTCCTAGAGTATGAAACGTTCTACCGGCTTACGTTTGTATGCAAGTACAGCAACTCATCTTGCGTGAACATATGGTGCAAATTCCACAATTATCTTCATGCGCCCAGAAATATGACAGTCGATTGCAAATTGGTCAACGCCCAGGGAAATCTCCATAGTTGTGCAAACTGATATCCATTTGGTCTTTCTGTAAAAACACCTGTTCCTTTGAATATTTGTGCCCCTTTGCGTTGCCGTTCACCTGGGCATCAGCCAAGTTCCTCTCCTTTTCCTCATTCGTTGCAGGCACGACCTGTCCATTTTGTGTAACGTCTACACCATTAGCCGTGATCTCGATCTCTTCAAGATCTGCCGAACCATTCGCGACAGCCTCCCTGGCCTTTTCGAGCACCTTCATCTGGCATGTCTGGCCTCGGACTTTCTCGAGATGTTGGAAATAACCTTGCTCCACAGGAGTCACGTAACTGCCACAGAAGACGCCAACCTCAAAGTCCCGCTCTTCTAGCGATGCATGACTTGAGACCACAGCTTCGGAGCAAGCAGACTTCAAGTCTTCCAAATCCTGGAAAATTACTCTATCGGCACCAATGTGTTTGGCTATTTCATCAATCGCTCTGTTATGGCCTTGATCGTGCGCAATGAGCTCGAGGGGTGATGCTATTCTTTGCGTCAGGATTTTCACGCCGTACATACCAAAGCTCTGAGCATGACATACCAAGGTCAATACCATAAATGTGGGCATGACTGGACCACGAGTCAGCAAGCGACAATATGCAAAAGGAAGTGCTCAGACCCACGTTATTGGCGGTGCGCAGCTAGCGAAGTACACCTTACGTGCTCCACATTCCTTAACCATGCTGACAATCTCCCGGCTGGTCGTACCTCTGACAATGCTGTCATCGATTAGGAGGACGTTCTTCCCAGCAAACTACTATGGATCAATACTGAAAAGATTGCATTTGATAGTTTCCTGACCTTCTCATTCATAGCGCTGAGTTTTCGTTTCACCCCCTTTTTCCGAGCTGCTTGGCTGGGCATCTGAGGAAATTTAAAGTTAGTGTTGACTTTATGTGCAATGCAGATAGACGGCTACTTACGATGAATGTGCGAAAGACATACTACTACCATGTTAGCTTTTCGTCTCAACGCGGACTGGCACGATCGGGAGAACTACTCGATTTTTCACAAAGCCTTGGGTATACGGTCGTTTGAGACGTGCGGCAACGCTGGGAGCTGAGGTATTACTAGTCTCAGGGATTGGAATGATCACGTCAATAGATTTGACCTCTTCTAAGGTCAAAGTTCTTCTGATTTTATCCGCAAGCTTGGTTCCCATGTTCTCTCTGCTCTGGTTAACCGAGATCCCGTCGATGATTGAGTCTGGTCTCGCACTAAACCATCCATATGTCAACAACGTTTTTTCCAGACGGGGCGCCCCGGTCATACATACAAGTAGCAGAATTCAAAGATATCGGGGGCATAGCGTTTTCGATCTTGGATCTGATAGAAAATTGGACTTGCCCCTTTCTTGATAATGACGGCTTGCCCTGGAAGGATATCGATGAAATCTTCAAAATCAAGATGTTTGAGAGCCACAGACTCGGATGCCATCATGTAGTCCGTTCCTTCCTTGCCGGATCTCGAACCCATTATCAGAGGTCTTATGCCAAAGCTATCTCGAAAGCCTATAAGTCCAAAGCCTCGTGATAACTTAGTATGACTGTACCAATTAAATCAAAGACATAGCTTACCCGCAAGCATCGCAGTACACGCCCAAGCTCCTACGCATCGCTCGTACATCCGTTGAAGAGCCTCCACTATGTCCTTGTCATTGACACGTGCCTTGCCGGTCTCATTTAATTCATTAGCGAAAATGTTCAACATCAATTCCGAATCGCTCTCAGTATTGATATGTCGATGTGCTTCAAAGTCTAAGAACTCTCGAAGAGCCGGAGCCTACATGGACAGATCAGTAGATAGGGCTAAAATGCTAGAGTCTTACTGACGTTGATCAAGTTGCCATTCTGCAAACAGGAAGATTAGTTATGTGATTGCGTATTGCAGCTTGATCGTATGGAAGAATAGGCCACGCACGTGAGCAAAACAAATTCCTAAGTCCATGTGAAAACAAACATCAATCTATTATCTTTCCCAAATGATAGATAAAGAGTCCAGGGGGCCGAATAATCAAATTGAAACTTACCGTATGGGCTATTAACATAAAATGGCTGCGCTTCACTGCTCGCGCTGGTTCCTGCGGTTGGATATCTCAAATGGCCGATGCCCATATAACCCGAAGGTAGATCTGCTACTCGGGAACCATCATTGAACACCTTAGAAGCAAGCCCTCCACCTTTGCATTGATGAATCTTCCCGCCGGGTGCACACTGCATTTATGTTCAATAAGTGTATTACGTGGTCGCAACACAAGCTTCAGAACGTACCACAGCAATTCCACATGCGTCTTGGCCCCGATGCTAAAATGGGAGAATGGTCAACCCTATTTCATACAGTAATCGACAATATCGTTAATTTCATGTGCGAGGCGAAAATCTATTCTACAAATCGAAGGAAAGCGGATAGCTTTCTTACCTGTAAGAAGTATAAGGCCTCGTGGAGATCATACGCCACACTTACCTCGGACGCGCTGGCCTTAATAAGGGCGAGTATACCACACATGACCGTGGCCCAGATGACCTCAGAAGAATAGAAGAAAAATCAAGTCAAACCTTTGGCTGGGTTGCAAACGGCAAGCGCATATCGGGAATAGCGTCTAGGAAAAAATTTGGCGGCAAAGTCTGTTCGGCGTCTGAAATTTCTTCGGTGATTATAACCGACCTAGTGTCTCCTGGACAAAAAAAATTAAGACCCTACGGGTTCGATCAGCTCTGATGTAGTTGAGGTAGGTCGTACGGAGGAGCTGATTGGGCGGGCGGATAAAAAGGTCTAGCGACGGTAATAACGGACTAGTGTTGAGTTCAATTACCAGAAGCAAATCGATAAAAAATAATAGGTTTGGAAAAACCATTCTTTAGAAAAAATATTTTACGATTTTATTGTTAAAAGCTATCTATTATTATTTTATTCTTATATTCCGCCGGTAAAACGGGAAACGATTTCTAGGCGCCCCGGGCCAGTAAAAATTCTAGAGGCTAGAAATCTACAACCCAGATTCTATAATATTCGAAATTAACGCGCTAGTTTTTAAAACTCGTTTAAAGCCGCTAAAATAATTTTAATAGTATTTTTTATATAATATTAGCGTAATTTATTTAAAAAATTAATATATAAATTTAAAATAATAATTTTTTTATAATTTTTATTAAGTAATTAATTTTATATAAAAAGTCTATAAATAAAATTAGTATATTTATTTAATAATTAATTTTTATTTTTATATATATTTATTAAATTATTAATTTTAATAATTTAAATTTATATATTTTTAAAATAAATTTTTTGAATTTTATAATATTATATTCGATTTTTTAATTAAACTAATATTTATTATATTAAAATAATAAATTCAAAATTTTTTAAAAATATTTTTATTTATAATTTTATATATTTATAATAAATTTTTAAAATTTTTTAATTTAATTAAATTATTTGAAATTTCTATTAATAATAATTATAAAAATATTATTATTATTATTATATATATATTAGAAAACGTTTTTTATCGATTTCTCGACCTGAAATAAATATAAAATTTATCGGTTAATATCGAATAACCGCAGTTATAAAATAGGTCAAATTTATTTACTTTTATTAATTATATCGATAAAACGAGAAACTAGTCTTTTAATCTCGAGCGAATAACTAATAAATTTTTTAGCCCCGGCGGCTCCGGGCTAAATTTTAGCGCTAAAATATATAATAGATTAGCCCGAGGCTAGCTCTAATCTAATTTATTATTAGTAAAAAAAATATAATAAAAAAAATTAATAAAATTAATAAAAAATCGTTTTTAATCTTTTAAAAATTTTAATACTATAAATTAGCGTTAAATTTATTATATTCGAATTTTTAAAAATTTTTTTATTTTATTTTTATTTTATTAAAATTTTAATATTATAAATATTTATATTAAATAACTATAAATATTTTTTTTAAATAATTTAATAAAATAATATATTTATATTAATTTTTCCGATTATTATAAATATTAATATAAATTATATATTAATATAATTATTAATTACTATTAAAAGTTTTTATAATTTTTTAATTTTTTTATTAATAAGCGCTAGCTGTTATAAAAAACGTTTAAAATATTTATAATATTTTTAAATTGGCTCCGGCGGCTTTAAACGGGCCCCGAACGGTAATATATTAGCTCCAGATATTATAGAGCCTGGTTTATAAATTCCTCGCCCCTAGATCTATAGCTGGCCCGAGGCGCCCCCGTATAAATTCCCGTTTTGCCGATATATTAAAACAGCTGGTATTTTTATAATTAAATAGTACTATTATTTCTATATTTATTAGATTTTATAATCGTTTATTTTAAAGCGTTTAATAAACGTATTTTATATATATAAAAATTTTTAAATTTAAATTAAAATTAGTAATATAATTCCGTATAGAAGTTTTACGCGTATAAATTTGGCTAGTAGCTTTACTAGTGGCCAGCTCTACCAGCTGCCAGCTACTAACAGCAAAATCCCATTGGAACGGTAGCCCGATATCAATTATTTATTAAAATTTTTTAATATTTATAAATAAATTTAAATTTAAATTTTAAATTTATTTATATTATTTTTAAATATTTAAATACTAATTAATATTATATTAAAAAACAAATATTTATTATATAAAAAAAACGATTTATTATTAAAATATTTATAGCCGTTATTTTATAAAAAATATTTAAATATTTTAATTTTAAACAATTTTATATTATATAATAAATATAAAATAATAATATTCTATTAAAAATAAAAAATTATCTATTTATAGAATCTATAACTAAATAAATATAGGCGCTAAAAGGCGTTAAATTTAAATAGATAAATATATTAAAAAGCTTTTTCCGAATTATAATAGCTATTTAATTTTATTTATTTAATTAATTTTTTATTTATATAGTATAATTATAATAAATACCGGTAATAAATAAAACTATTAGCTTTTAATAATAAGCTTTTTTTCGCTAAAAAACGGCTTTTTAATTTATTTCTATTATTTAATATTAGTTTTAGTATTATTAGCGGCTTTATTATAATTTAAAGCCGATTTCGGGCTAAAAAAATATTTATACTTTTTTATTAGTATTTTAATATTATTTAAATAGTATTTAAATATTTATTAATTATTTTTAAATCTATAACTAATCTAATAAATAAAATATTAAATAAAAAAGTTTTTATTTTTATAAATATAGCGTTTATAGAAAGTTTATTCGATTTTAAATTTTTTATTATTATTAATAACGACTAAAAATATTATTTATATTATATTATAAATTTTTATAATAGATAATAGTTTTAAATAATAAACTAATAGTTTAATATATTTAATAATTTTAAAAAAATCTATTAATTATTATTTAGTTTTTTTTAAAGTAAATTTTAATATATTATAATTTTAATATAAATATATTTTTATAAAAATCGCTAACTTTAAAATAAACTAGTTAATAGTATATATTATAATATTTTTTTAATTTTATTATAATAAAAATAATAATATTTTTAATATCGATATATATAAACCGGTATTTTTTTATAACTATTAATATAATAATTTTTTATATTATAAATATATTTATTAATTTATATATTTATAAAATAATTAAATTATAGTAATAAACTATTTATATTATAATTAAAAAAATAATTAATTTTTTAATAAAAGCGTTAATAAAAGTTTTAAAAACTAGTATATTTTTTAATAAAATAGTTTATTTAAAATCTAATAAATATAAAAAATCTAATATTTCGCGAATTTAAATCCGAATAATATTTAATTAGATATTTTAAATATAAAATTATAATTTATAAAATTATTTAACGTTATTATTATTTATAAAAAAATAATAAATTATAATTTAAAATCGTTTAATATATAAATAAAATAGTATATAATAATTTTAATAATTTAAATAAATAATTTTAATATATTATTAATTTATAGATATTAGGTAATAAAATATTATAAATTTATTTTTAATATTTTAAAGATCTAGCGCTATAATTAATCAATAAATTTTTTATTATAATTTAAAATTATTTTTTATAATACGCTTTAATTTAGTTTTATTAATTTATTTAATAATTATTTAATTTATTATTTACTATTTTAACAAATTTTTTTAAATATATTAATAATTATTTTAATAAATTTATTTATTATCTACTCTTTATATAATAGATTTGGTAAAAAAAGGGTCCAGTTTACGTAAAAAATTGATTTTTACCCGTTTATCTATTGGCTACAAGCTGCGTTCAATAAGCGAGGAAAATCAAATTTCACCCAGATTTTGCAGTTGAATAACTCGGTCAGTTTCGTGCACAGTAACGTGCAAAGTGGCTTAGTTTGAAGCGCTTAATAAGTGCATTCTAACGGTATAAAAATTTTGAAATTTGAATAAAAATTAGTGGCGCTACTAGCTATAGAAGATTTACGCTGGCGATTTTTATTATACGCTCGCTGAATAAGCTAGTAGGGCTAAAAAGCCTAATAGAGCTGAAAAGCCTAATAGGGCTGAAAAATTAAATAGGGCTAAAAAGCCTAATAAAGCTAAAAAAATAAAAAATAATTTTTTAAAAAAAAAATTTTTAAAAAATTATTTAAGAAGGAAAAATTAAATAAATTAATTATTCCGAATTTTAAAATTTTTAAAATTTTTAATTTTTTAAATATAATATAATAAATATAATAATTATAAATATAAATTTATTTAAAATTTTTTTGAAAAAATTTCGGGCTTTTTTATTAATATATAATAATTATATTTTTTATATAATTTTAGTAGAACGAGAATAAAATCGATAATAAATATATAAAACGATTTTACCGGGTTAAATACTAATTATAGAGTTTTATATTAATAATAATAAAATATTTAATTAATTTAATACTATAAATAATAATAGATAAATTTATATAATTATATTAATATTTTATATATATAAAAGCTTTTTATTGAATATTTATATATATATATATAGAATTAAAGTAGCCTATTCTATTATATACTAGCTAAAATACTTTTTTTTTATATTTATAGATATTATTAAATATAAACTTTATTTATTATTATTAAAATAAAATAATCTATTAATAGTATAATATAATAATATAATAATATTGTTATTTTATTTTATATTAGTTTTAATAAATTTTTTAATTTTAGTCTAGCGGTTTTTTTTAATATACCTATCGAATAATTATTAATAGAATTTAATTAATATTTTTATTAGATTTATTAGAAAGTAATATACTAAAAAAATATTTATATCTAATAACTCGTCTATTTTCAGGCGGTATTTATAACTAGCGAGCTTTAATAATATATCTAAAACGGTATTTATAATTTTAGATTTATAGAAAATATTAAATTTAAAATATTAAAAATATTTAAAAGTTTATATTAAATAAAAGTTAAATTTTTTTATAAATATTATATTTAAATTGGTTTTATATAAAATACTAACTATTATAAAATAGTCCGTATAAATAATAATAATATATTTAACTATTTCTATTATATAATTAATCTTTTTAATTATTTAAAATAATATTTATAACTTTTAATTCTATAAATTAATATTATACTTTAATATTTAATAATAAACAGCTAGAAAATAAAATTAATTACTTAAACTTCTATTTAAATTTTTATTTATTTTATAAATAATTTTATTTAAATTATAATAAATATAAATTATAAAATCGAATTTTTTACTAATATCTAAGTTTATATATAGTACTAAATTTCCGTTAAAATAAACTAGAATTAATAATAATAAAAAAAAATTTTATAGATAATAAAATATATTAAATTTTTTAAATATAAATACTACTAATAAATTTTAAATAGTAGCTCTTTTATAAACGTTATTTTTAATAGTAATATCGCGGTTTATATATATTTTATACTTTTAAAATAATTTAATAATCGTTATATAAATAATAATATACTATTAAAAGTAATTTATTAAAATATAAATTTTTTTAAATTATTAAAATATATATAAAAATAAAAGTTTTAAAATTATTTTTAATTTATTTTTTATAATAATAAATTAGAAAACGTTTACCTTTTAATTTAATAAATATATAAAAATATAACTAATAAACGATTTTATAAATAATTAATATAGATTTATAGTATTAAATATAATAAAAATTTAATTAAAATATTTTATATATTTTTTTATTAAAAAGGAAAAAATTATAATATTATTAATATAAATTTTATAAAAAAAACGAAATAAATATAAAATTCTATTTATTATTTATTATATATAAATTGATAAATTATAATAATCTATTATCAGTACTTTAAATATTTTTTACCTTTAATATAAAACTATAATTAAATAATAATAATATTATTAATTAATCTATTATTAATAAAAAAAATTTATAAAATATATTATAAAAAAGACTTTAATATTATAAATTTACGCTAGAATTTTTATTTATAATAGAATTAAATAAATATTTAATATTATAATATTATTAAATACCCGAATATTAATAATAATACGACTTTTAAAACTTTAATTAATATTTTTCTATACTATAAAATAAAAAAATAAAAATAAAATAATTTTAATAATTTATTCTATCGAATTATATTTATAAAATTTATTAAAAGTTTTATTAAAAACCTTTTTATTATAAATATTAATAGAATATATATAAATTTATTTGGATCTATAAATTTACTTTTAGTTTTTTATTAATAAAATATTTATATACTCTAATTTTAATATATTAATTATATTATCGGTATTTTACTATAAACGCGGGTAGAATTTAATTAAAATAGTTAAAGCTACTCGTTTAATTTATATTCTAAAAATTATTATTTTTATAAAATATACTATTTTTATTTAATAGTTAGAATTAATAAATAATATAATAATAGTATTTAAAGCTATAATAGCTATTATAATAGCTATTATATAATATTTAAAATTTTTAAAAATTATCCAAGCTTTTATTTTAGCGTTTTAATAACTAGATTATAGTTTTTTATATTAATTTAATAGTATATATTAGTTTAATATTTCTAGATAGTATTTAATTAAAATTTTATAATTAATTAAATAAAAAATAAAAAATTATTTTAAATATAAATTTATCTAAATATATAATCTATAATAAAAATATAATTTATAAAAATATTTAGTATTTTTAGTTTATATATAAAATTATAATTTTATTAGAAATTTAATAGATTTTAATATAAATCTATAATATTAACGGCTTTATTAATAAATAATAATATTATAATATATTAAATACTATAAATTATAACATTTATTCTAGTACTTTTAATATTAATAATAATTAATATTATTATATTATTATAAAAGCTAATAGTTATTATAATAATAATTAAATATATATTAATATTTTAAAACTTTAAAATATTTATATTAAAAAATATATTAATATTTAAATTATTTATTAAATAAAACTCGCGTATAATAATAATAAACTTTATAGTTTTTTTATTAAATATAAAAATTTTAATAATAATAAATTTAATAGTATCGTATTATTTTTTATTAATATTTTTAATATTTATAAAAACTAGTATTTTTTAAATTATAATATACGGTAGTTATTTTAATAAAAATTTTTAGCAAATTAAATTAATTATATAGTTTATATTTTAATAAAAATTATAATTCTTTATATTAATTTATAAGCGAAAATTTATAATTATATAATAGTATTTTTATAAAATAAAACCTACTATTAATATATCCTTTACAATTAAATAAATTAATTAGAATATTTATAATAGTAGTTATTTAATAATTTTTAATTTAATATTCTCTAATATATTTTTAAATAATTTAACTAATTTTAAATAAATTTACGCTAATATTATTAGAATATTTCGTTTAATAGTTAKTGTAATTATAATAACTATAATTAGAAATAGTTTTTTATTATAACTAGAATATAGATAATAATATAAAACGTTATTTAATTTAAAAATTTTATTATATTTATTATATTTATATATTTTCACCAATTTAAATTTAAATATTATATATTTTATTATAATAAATTAAAATTCTATTATATTATTATATTAATTAAAATCTTTAATAATAGTATATAAAATTTTATTAAGCTTTTTATTTATTATATATTGAATTTTAATAAAATCTATTAATTAATAAAAGCCGTTTTTATAATTTTAATATTATTTTATTCTATAATTAGTAATTTATTTATTAGAAGTTTTTTATTAAAATAAATTTATTAATTATTCGACTAGCGGCTTTTATAAAAATTCCGGCTATTATTATATTATTAATAGCTATAGTTTTATTTATTTCCGGTTTAATTTTATTATAATAGAATATTAATTTTAGGCGGATATTACTAATAGTTATTTTAAATAATACGCTAATTATTTTATATATTAGATTTATTTCTAATTAACGAAGTTTATAAAGTTATAAAAAGGTTCCGGTATTAATATATAATAAGAAATATATTCGGCTGGTTTTTATATATATAGTTTCGATATATAATTAAATATTTAAATTTATAAAAGAAGTTTTTTTATAATAGCTAGTATATTATTATCTCTTTATATTATTTATTTTTATTCTTTTATAAAAAGTTTAGTTTTAATATTTTATAATATTTATTACTATTATAGTATCGAATTAATTATTTTTTCTATTATATAAAAATTTATAAAGAGCTTTAATAATAATTATTACAGTTTTATTTAAAAATAATATTTATAATTAAATATTAAAAGATTTAATATTAATTATTATTTAAATACTTTTAATAAACGCTATTTTTATATTTTTTATTTTAATAATAATATTATTAAAATATTTTAAAGAATTTTCTTAAACCTATATATTATTAAAAATATAATATATTTATTTTAACTGCGCTAGTATAATAGATAATAGCTCGCCGAAGCGGTTTTTAAAAAATATATACTATAGCTATTAATATTCTTATAAAACTTAAATTTATATATTTATAAATAATTTATTTTCGTATTATTTAGGCGAATTACAAGTATATATTTTATTAAAATCTATTAATTTAGTAATTATAACCTAATTAGATAATTTATTCTACTATATTAAATATTAAACGATTTAATATTTTTTAATATATTTTTTTTAGCAATTAATTTATATATATATATATATATTTATTTAATAGTTGTAAACTCGAAATTATATACTTTTACGTATTTATAGTATTATATTTATATTTTTTGACTAGATTAGTATTAATTTAGTATTTAATTTAATTTAAAGATTTATTAAATATATTAAAAAACTTTTATAATATATTTATTAAATAAATTCTTTCAATTAATAAAAAAAGTATAAAAACTATTTATTTAACTACCCAATCTCCTTATTTTATATATATATATACTCTCGCTAATATTATAAGCAAGCGAGAATTTAAATTTACTAGTTCGAAGGACTAGAATCTATAAATCGCGGTGGTTAAAATAAAAGCCGTCGTTTATAAAATCTAATTTTTTATTAATCCTAGCTTTTTAATTAAACTTTATATAATTATTAAACTAAAAGAATCTTATTATAAATAATTTATAAATATATTAGATACTATTATATTAACTATAGAAGCGGAAGTATTATATAAAAAATATAAAATAGAAATAATTAAATATAAATTCGATTTATTAAAATAAAAGAACTAATTTAAATTTTTTTCTATTATTATCGATTTTATATACGAAACCCTCGCTATTTAAAATATTATTTATATTTAAAACGTTAAAATATACCTATAAAATATCTTTTAAATATTTAAAATAAAATTAATTCTATTCGATTTAACTCGTTTTATAGACTTTAAATATTAATATATTAAATTTATAATAAATCCTATAGTTTATTAAAATATAGAAAAATAGATTAATAATTAGTTATTTATATATTAAAAAAAAAAAAGTATAAAATAATTAAAATAATAGATATTAAACTATTAGTAAATCCTTTATTTGTAAAATAGTATAGGGCTTATATAATCTAATATTTTTAGCCTAATACTAAATTTAGCGTATATTCAACTACAGTTCAGTTATTAAATACCGGTTCAACTGTTTTTTAATAGATAAACCGTATAATTAGTAGTATAATAAATTTATACTATAATTTATCAATAATTAATAAATATACTATAGAAAAAATATTTTTAAATATTATTAATACATTTATAATTACTAACCTATATATTAAAATCAGCGTTAAAAAGTAATAAATTTTTATACTAATTTAATTAATTAAATTTAGGTTAAATTAAATTTAAATCTAGACTATTTATTATATAGCGTAATATATATAAATATATAAATAATATTATATTTTATTTTATTCTATCTCTTTTATTTATTTATTTTATAATTTATTTATATACTTTTTAAACGAGAGATATTATTATTATAATAAAAATTATTTTAATAATTTTATAAAAAATTCTATTATATTCCTATATTAATAAATTTTTTTTATAATTTATTTATTCTAATATATCTATTAAATAGACTTTATAAATATTACTATTACTGTTCTAGTAAAACTTATATCTATATTTATTATACCCGCTATACCGATTAAGCTGTTAAATTTTTTATTAGATTTTAAATATTTATTATTATTTATATATTTTATAAAAAAATCGACCGTATAAATTATTAATTTTACTACTTCCTAAAATATATTAAAAATTTAATAATTTAATCTTTTTTTATTTATATACTATATATTAATTATTAATAGCGTTTTTAATTATTCGATAAAAAAAATTTATTATTATAAATTTAATATCTATTATTAAAAAAGAAATTAATTTATTTAATAAATTACAACTATTATATTTATAAATAAAAATATAATAAATACCGACGCCTTTAAATATTTTTATATAATTTATAATATAGTATTTAATATTAGTATTTTCCGTATATTATTCTATTTATAATTTAAAATATATTTATATTTTATCGCGTTAATAGACTTATTAATAAGTTTTACTTCTATTATCTAATTTATTTATTAATAATTTCTATATATTAAAGCTGTTTCTATTAAAAAAAAAGAAATACTATATAATTATAGTATTCTAGTATCTAATACTTTAAAAGTATCTTTAATAGTAGTTTTTATTAGATAATCTAAATAATTTCGGATAAATATAGTTTTATATATATTCTAATCCTAATACTATTACTATTATTTCAGGTTTTTTAATATTATTTATTACTATTCCTTTTTAATATAATTAAATACCTTTTTATATTTTAAAAAAAAATTAGTCTATTTTTCTCGGATATAAAATTTTTATAATTTAATAAAGTTTTAATTAAATTATTTAAAATTTTTATTTTTATAAATTAAAAGTTTAGGTAGTACTATTTTAAAAAATTTTAAAAATATTTATATTCCTTTAATCTCGCTATTTTTAATTATAAAATTTATTTCTATTAATAATATTTTAAACCGGAGATAATATAAATAATAGTTTATATTATTTTATATTTTACTATATAAAAAGATTATTACTATTATTAAGTTTTTTAAATTTAAATATTTTATTATATTTAATTTAAAAAATATTTAAATAAATATATCGGGTTTAATTTTTTTTTATTACTTATAATAAGTTTTATAGTTTTTTATCTAGAATAATAATTTTATAATCTTTATTAATAATAGCTAGTCTAGTATAAAAGCGAACGATAGATTAGATTTTTTTATCTTTTTTTCTATTTTTTTAGAGTTTATATATATATTTTATTATAAATTTCTTTTTAATTTTTATTTAGCTTTATTATAATATAATTATCTAATATTCTATATTTTTATATTATAAAATCTTCTATATAGTTAAATATACGGTTTTTTTTATTTTTAAAGGTTATCTATTAAAATTATTTTTATTTATTATAGTTTATATTCCGTTAATATCCGTTATTAATATAATATAATATTTATTTAATATATCGATATATATAATTATTAACTTTACGTCTAAAGCTTTTAAATTAATAATTTAAAAAATTTTATATATTTATTAAACTATTAAAAAAAAGCGTATAAAATAAAATAAATCTATTTTTAAATCGATAATAATAAAAAACTAAATTTAAATAGTAGAAATATTTAATAAAAAAATTTAATTAATATTAATCTTTTTTTAAAATATTATAACTATAATATTTTTTAATTGAATTCTAAATTTAATTATTTAATATTAATTCTCTTTTAATATAATTATAATAGCTATTTTATTTTAATTATTACTACCGATATTCGGTCTATAAATAACGATATATTAATAATAAAATCCTCGACTAGAATTAAATTATATTATTTTATCTAAACCTAGTTTATCGCTAATTAATATATTATAGAAATTCTTTTTTTTAATATCGCGTTAATATAAATCAGACCGCTAAATATTATTAATATTTTTTTAGCTTTATATATAAAAATAAATAAGTTTTATAATAATTTAATTTTAATAACTGTATATTTTTAATAATATATATAACCTAGTTTTAACTACTTATATATTCGTATATTTAGCGTTTATAATCCGCTAGAATTTAAATCGGAATTAATAAAAGTAATAGGGAAGAAAAAAAATTATTTATTTTTTAACTAGATTTTTTACCTCCTTTTTATTTTCTATTAATAATTTATTATTATAAATATTATTTTTATTATTTTTAGATCCTTTTTATTTATTTTTATAAATACTTTTATTTTAGTAATTATTAATCGAAGGGGTACTCGTTATAATATTTCTTTTTTTTTAATAATACGCGGAAATTAAAAAATTAGTATCGCTATTTTTTTAAATTTAAATCGCTGTTTTTTATTAAAAAGAACTTAATTTTTATAAAAATCTATAAAGGCTAGCTATTAAAATATATAATATAGTTAATTAAAAGTAAATTAACTATTAAATAAATCTTTCCTTAAATAATTATTTTATATATTAATAAAA
Source organism: Opeltia flavorubescens (assembly GCA_000442125.1). NCBI lineage: Eukaryota > Fungi > Ascomycota > Lecanoromycetes > Teloschistales > Teloschistaceae > Opeltia > Opeltia flavorubescens. The sequence continues at coordinate 930,628 of KE546974.1, forward strand.
CCGGATTTTAAATTATTAATATATAATTCTTATAAACCGAGTTTTAAATTATTAGTATATATTTTTTATAAATCGAGCTTTAAATTATTAACGTACGTTTTTTATAAACGGGCTTTTTTTTTATTAGTATATAATTCTTATTTATTAAATTAAATAATTCGATTTATTAAAAAATTATCTTTATTTTTATAAATTTATAAATTTTAAAATATTTTAATTAACGATTTAAACTCCTATTAATAATAATTATAATATTAATATTATTAACTATAATAATTTTATAACTTTAAGTAAATAAAGTTAAATTTATATTATTAATCTAAAATTAAATATTAACAGGAATCTCCGCTATATTATACTATATATAATATATAATATAGTTTATTAGATTACTATTATCCGAAATTATAACTATTATTTTATATTTAATAGAATACTACAGTAAATAATTAATAATAAAAAAGCTAAACGAGAATTTTTTTTATATTTATATTTAAAGCTGGTTAAAATTAATATTATTAAAATATAAAATTAATAATATTTAAATATATAAAATTTATTTTATAATAATATAAAAGCTATTAATATATATATTTTTTAATAGTTTAAGTAAAAAATTTATATTATTTATATTAAAAAACCCGTATTGAATTTTAATAATAGAAAAATTTTATATAATTAAAAAGATTATAAATATAATCGCTAGTAATAAAAATCTTTTAAATAATATTTACGCCGATAAATTTCTTATATTATTTATTTTAAATTCTTTTTTAATTTTTAATTCGAATAATAATAGATATTTAAAAATATTAAATATTAATTATTTTTTTAATTTTAGAAAACTCTTTAATATTAAACTCGCTATAAAATTTAATTTTAATTCTATTTATATTTTTTAATTTTATTATTTTAAATAAATTTCTATTTTTTTTAAATACTTTATTATACGAATTATTTTAAAAAACTCGCGTTTTTATTTTATTAAAAATCTACTTCGGTTTATTATATTTGGTTATAGAATATATATTTTTATAAAATTTATATAACTAGTTTAAAGATTTAGTCAATTAATTAATATAATCGAATTTTATATAAAAAATTATTATTAATACTATTGAATTATAATTAGCTAGTAATCTATAATAAAAAAGTTAAATTAATAATTAAAAATTAAATATTAAGCTTTATAAAAATTTAAAATAGAACCGGATTATACCAATTTTTAACTCGGATTTAACCGAGATTTAAACTAAATATTAGCTTTTTATTTAATTTAAAAAGCGCTAAAATATATTTAAATCGAGTTTTAATACGGTTTTATTATTATTTAAAAAAATTATAATTATTAATTATTTCTATAAATAAAAAAATAATATATATAATATTTTATTATCAATTATTAAATCTAAAACTACTTTAATATTTAAAAAATATATTATTTTAATTGTTTATTATATTATATTTAATATAACTTTTTTAGATTACCTTTTTTTATTGTTCTATCTTTTTATTATTTTATCGTTTCCCTTTTATTTTTAATTAAAAAAGTTTTTTTATCGAATCTTTTTTTCTTTAAATAGGTATTAATAGTATTAATTTTAATATTAAAATTTATCCGGATAGTATAATAATATACTTTATACTTTTAACTATAATAATAGGCTTTTTTAGGGACCTACTTTATTAGGTAAATTTTATAAATATACTCTATTAGAATTACTACTATTATTCTAGTAAAATAAAAGTCTATATCTATAATACCCGCTATATCTATTAGACTATTGAATTTATTATCGGACTTTAAATATTTATAATTATTAGTATATTTTATAAACGAATTAATAGTATAGATTTTTATTTTTACCCTATTCTAAAATATACTAAATATTTATTAATTTAATTTATTTTTATTAATATACTATATATTAATTATTAATAGCGTTTTTAATTATTTTATAAAAAAAATTTATTATTATAATTTAAATATATATTATTAAAAAATAATTCGATTTATTTAATAAATTATAACTATTATTTTTATAAATAATAATATAATAAGTACTTAAATTTTTAAATAATATTAAAAAATATTAATTATAGTTAATAATTTTAATACTTTCTATATATTAATTTATTTATAATCTAGAATATATCTAAATTTTATCGCGTTAATTAATTTATTATTAAATTTTATTTCTATTATCTAATTTATTTATTAATAGTTTTTATATAATAAAGCCGTTTTAATTAAAAAAAAAGTATTATATAACTATAATATTCTAGTATTTAATACTTTAAAGGCGTTTTTTATATTAATTTTCGTCGAATAATTTAAATAATTCTATATAAATATCGGGCTATATTTATTTAAATTCTAAACTTTTTATTATATTTTTAATTACTTTATTATTATTCGCTACTATTTATTTTTAATATTATTATAGGCCTTTTTATATTTTATAAAAAAAGTAATTTATTTTTTTTAAAAATTAAACTTTTATAATTCGATTAAATTTTTATTATATTATTTAAAACTTTTATTTCTATAGATAAAAAATTTAAATAGCGATTTTTTAAAATTTTTTATAAATATTTTTATTTTTTTATCCTCGCCGCTTCTATTAAAAGAATTAGCCTTTATTAATAGTATTTTAGGCCGGAAATAATATAAAAAATAGTCTAAACTATTCTATATATTATTATAAAAAAGTATTAATACTACTATAAAATTTTTAAAACGCGAGTAGATTATAATATACGATATAAATAGTACCTAGATTAATATATTAAATCTATTTTCTTTTATTATTTATAATAGTATTTATAGCTTTTTATTTGAAATAGTTATTTTATAATATTTATTAATAATAATTAATCCGGTATAAAAGCAAGCGATTTTTTAAATTTCCTACTTTTTTTTTATTTTTCTAGAATTTATATATATATTTTATAATAAATTTTTTTTTAATTTTTATCTAGTTCTATTAAAATAAAATAATTTATATTTTTATATTTTCTAATAATAGAATTTTTTATATAGTTAAATAATCGGCTTTTTTAATTTTTAAGAGTTTTTTATAAAAATTATTAGAGTTTATTACTATTTATATTCTATTTATATCCGCTATTAATATTATATAATATTTATTTAATATATTAATATATATAATAACTAGTTCTACGCTTAAATTTTTTAGATTAATTATTTAAAAAACTTTACTCGTTTATTAAACTATTTAAAAAGAAAATACAAAAAATATAATAAATTTATTAATAGACCGGTAGTAATAAAAAGCTAAAATCAGTTAATAAAAATATTAAATAAAAAAATCCGATTAATATCGCTTTTTTTAAAAAATATTACAGCTATAATATTTCCGCGATAACTTTAGGTTTAACTATTTTATATTAATTTTTTTCTAGTATATTTATAAAAGCTATTTTATTATAATTACCGCTATTAATATTTAAGTTTATAAATAATAATATATTAATAATAGAATATTTAATAAAAAGTAAATTATATTATTTTATTTAAACCTAGTTTATTACTAATTAAAATATTATAAAAATTATTTTTCCTTGAATATACGCGTCGGAATGGGTTGGGTTTTGGGGTGGGTTTTAGCAAATTTTGAAAACCCAAAAAAACCCCGTTGGCCTTTTTAGCGCCGGGAGCTAATATTAGCGCGCTAGATTTTAATACGAGCTAGAGCCGTATAAAAGCTATATTTTTTATATATATTATTTTTCTATAGCTATTATAGTTATCTAGATATTAAAAATACGCTAACGCGTTTTTTTCTCTAAGTCCGCAAAACGGGGCCCCGTTCCGACGAGGACTTGAATATCGCGTTAATATAATCTAGATTATTAATTATTACTAATATTTAATTAGCTTTATAAATAAAAGCTAGTAAATACTATTATAAATTAATTTCGCTAGCTATATATCTTTAATAATATTAACTATCTAGTTCTAATTACCTATATATTTATATATTTTAGTAGCTATAATCCGCTAGAATCTAGATTAGAATTAATAGAAATAGCGGGGAAAAAATAAAAAATTATCAATTATAAAGCTGAATTTTTTATTTTATTTTTATTTTCAATAAATAATTTATTATTATAAATTATTATTTTTTTTATTTTTAATATATTTTAATATATTTTTTTAAATATTATTATCTTAATAACTATTAAATAATAGAAAACTCGTTATAATATTTTTATTTTTTTAATAATACGGGCTAGTTAACGGATTAACGTTATAATTTATTTTATTCTTATTATTAAATATAACTAGCTGTTTTTTATTAAAAAAACTTTAATTACTATAAATATCTATAAAAGTTAGCCGTTAAAATAGACGATATAATTAAAGTTAGCCGTTAAAATAGACGATATAATTATTTAAAAGTTAATTAATTATTTAATAAATTTTTCTAAAAATTATTTAATAGGATTATCTTTAAATTATTTTTTTATATATAAAAAAGATTAGATTTCGGGTTAATAATATATAGTTTTTATAAATCGACTTTAAAACTATTAATATCTTTTTTTCGCGGGCCGAATTTAAAGTTACTAGCGTTTTTTTTTAATTCGGCTTTTTTTTCGCTAGTAGATAATTTTTATTTACTAGACTTAATAGATCGATTTAATAAAATAATATATTTATTTTATTAATATAAAAGTAAAATTTTATTTTTTTATAAATTTAAAAATTTTAAAATCGCTAAAATAATAATTTAAATTTATATTATTAATAGTTATATTATTAATATTATTAATTCTAATAATTTTATAGTTTTAGAAAAATAAAATTAAATTTACTTTATTAATTTATAGTTATAATATAGATATAAATTTCTAATATATTATACTATAAATAGTATATAATATAATTTATAAAATTATTTGTATTTAAAATTATAATTATTATTTTATTTATAATAGGGTATTAGAGTAAATAATTAAAAAGCGAAAAATTAAAAAAAAAATTTATCTATATTTAGAATTAGAGTTTATCGAAATTAATATTATTTAAATTTAGATATTTTAGTATTAAAATAGATAAAATTTATTTTATAATAAAGTAATAGTTATTTATATATATTTTTTCCGATAGTTTAAAAAGAAAATTTATATTTTCTATACTAAAAAACCCGAGTCTAATTTTAATAGTAATAGAAAATTGAATAAAAAAAATATATATATATATAATTAAATAAATTATAGGTATTATTATTAGTAATAAAAATTTTTTTAATACTTTTCGCGTTAATAAATTTCTATAATTATTTCTTTTAAACTTCTTTTTTATTTTAGCGCCGAATAATAATAAGTATTTAAGAATACTAAATATTATTTTCTTTTTAAAATTCGGAAAGTTATAAATATTAAAATTATTAATAAATTTATTTTTAATTTTTTTTATAACTTTTATTTTAGCTATTTTAAACGATTTTTTATTATTATTAAACGTTTTATTATATAATTTATTTTAAAGAATTCGAGCTTTTATTTTATTAAAAAGCTATTTAAATTTTTTATATTTTATTATAGAATATATAATTTTATAAAATTTATATAATTAGTTTAAAAACTTAATCGGTTTAATAATATAATTAAATCCTATTATAAAAAATATTTATTATATAATTAATAAATATTAAAATAATATAATATAGAAATAGGTTAGTATATAAATTATTATAGTATAAATTATTTAATAAAAAAAAAAAAGTATTATTACTACTTTTAATATTTTACTTTTATATTTTAATTCTATTAGGCTAGAAGGCTACTATTAAAAGAAACTTTAGTCTATATCGGCCTAGTTTTTATATTTAGCGTATAGAATACTTTTAGTACGAGTTTAGTCGAAATTTAATCTAATTTTTTTAATATAAATTTAATTTAATAAAAAATCGATTTTTTTTATTTAAACGAGTATTAACTGCGAATTATAATTATAAAAAAGTACTTTAATAAATCCCCTATTAAAATAATATTTAAAGTTATAAAAAAGCTAAATTTAAATAATAAACTATATATTTAAACTATTAAATCGAAAAGTATTTAAAAATTTATATAATTAAGCTAAATATATATAGCAGCTTCTATAAACTATAGCGATAATTATATATTATAAAAATATAAATTATAATATAATATACCGGTTTTTATTTTATAAACTATAAATCTATAAATATTATAGGTTTTTAATAATATTACTACTATTTTTTAAACCGGATCCTTTTTAATTTAAAATATTTAAATTTTTTTTATTATATACTATTTTATATTTATTTAATTCTATAATTTTTAATTATTAATTTCTAATCTTTAATTTTTATTCTTTATTATTTTATACTAAATTTTTAATAACTTTTCCTATTAATATAATAAATATTTCTATATTTATTATATTTATATTACTTTATATTTTAAAAAAATCGATTATTAAATAAACCTAATAAATATTAGCCCTTTTTATTATTTAATAACTAATTTTTAATTTTTATATTCTTCTTTAACTTAACTCCCAAAATTTATTTATTATTATATTTTTTTATATTTTATCTACTATAATTTCTATTATATATTATATTTTTTTATAATTTATTTTTTACTAGTTTTAATTCTTTTAGAAAATTAATTATAATATTTTTTAAAAGTATTTTTTTATTTAATAGTACTCCTTTTAAATTTATATATTAAAATATTAAAAAAGTTAATATATCGCTTTTAATTAAATATAGCTAGTAATTAATTTCGATTTTATATTAACTTATATTATATTAATAATATATTTAATATTAAATCTTTTATTAATATTTAACTTTTTTTTAATTATTTCTATAGTTAATATTTATTTAAAATTCTAAAATTTTATTCTTTTTATATTTAATATTAGGCTCTTTATTATTTTTAACCTTTTTTTTTATTTATTTTTTATTTTTAGCTTTTTTCGCTTTATAAATACTATTATTACTAGCTTTATTATTAGATATATCTATTTCTTCGGCCTATTTATATTTATTTATAGCTTTAATTTTTAAAATTACTACTATTATATATTTACGTTTTTTAATATTATCGGTATTTTTATTATTATTTATAGAAACGCTTTAAGCTTTTTTTATAGCGGTTATATATATATATAGATATATTATTTTAGAACGGCCCGCGGGTAATTAAAAATTCTTTTAGTTTTAAAACTAGAAAATAGTAAAAAATAAAATTAATAAAATAAATTATAGAATTTATAAACTAATTAATATAGGATTAAACTTTAAAAAATTATTAAATTAATTTTTTCTATTTTAATTTAATAATTTTTATTATTTTTAGTTTTTTTTAATATTATAAAATCGACTTATTTTTAGTTTAATATTTAGTTTAGATTTTAATTTAATATTTAATTTAAATTTCGGCTTAATATTTAATTTAAATTTCAGTTTAATATTTAGTCTAAACTTCGGTTTATTTATATTTAAAGTAATTTTAATCAATTTATTAATAAATTAATAAATATATTAATAATAAAAAAAGACTGTATAAATATATATTTTCGATAGAATTTTATTTTATTATTATACCGTTTATATAAATAAATACCGGATTTTTTTTTCCGTTATTATAAATAAATTTATTTAAAATTTTACTTCTTTTTTTTTTAAATAAAAAGAGCAGCTTTTATTAAATATTATATACTAATTTCTGGTTTTTATATAGTAATTTAGGTTATTAGAAGAAAAAAAGACTATAATTTAAAAATATCTTTAATTAATTAAATATAGCTAATCGCGTTATAAATATTATTTTTAAAAAAATAAACTAGAATAATTATTTTATTAATAATTTAACTCTATTTTTATAAATTTTTAATAAAGAGTAACTATTAATAATAAATAAATTTTAACTACAATTTAATTTTATTAAAGGATTTATATAATTTATAAAAATAGAAATAATTTTTAATTAAAGCTCTAGTTAGATTATATTAAATTTTTACTATTTTAATTAGATTTAATAACTTTTTGTAAATTTTTAATAATATTAATAACTATAATTACTAGATTCTAAAATTAAAATATAATTATCTTTTTCTCGCGTATAAATAGGATTATTATTCTTTTAATATAAATAATACTATACCTTTAAATATAGGCTCGTATTTTTTTATTTCCTTTTTATTTTTAATTATTAGCTATATAATTTATCTTTAAGGTATATCTATTTTCTATAATTTTTATCCGTTTATATTATTATATTAAAAATCCAAATATTAAAAAAGCTTTTTATATATATTTTACTAGTTTTTATTAAAATATTTAAAATAATTATATCTATAAATAATTAAAACCCCTTTTAATATAAAAATACTTAATTCTTTACTTATTTATAATAATAAACTTTTATAGTTATACTATTTTTTTTAAATTATAAAAGAAACCTTTTAAATTAAAAAACCGAAATAATAATATATAAACTATTTACCGAATAAAAATAATAGTATTTATCTTCTAAATTTAAATTTGTAAATATTATTTAATAAACTTCTTTAACTAATCTAATTATAAGTTTAATAATATAATTTATAGATTTAAAAATAAGTTAGTATTAAATATTTATATATTATATAGGTAAATTTTTATTCTAATTTATTAAATTTATTATAATAATTTTATATTATTAAAAAGAAAATCTATATAAGATTATATATTAATAAATAATATAATATAACCGAATTCTATATTTTTTTATTTTATTTAATTACTATTTATTATTTATATTAATAAAATTTTATATTTTTTTTATTATATATTATAATTATTTATAATTAATATTAAAAAAAATTATATTTTTTTATATTGGTTTACTTTAATTTTAATATTTATACATTTAATAAATATTAAATTTAAAAAATAATCTATATTAAATTTCTATATTTTACCTAAATTAGTATATAATATTAAAAATCCGCGATAAAATTTAACTTTAAATATTTAATATAATTATACTAATATTCTAGTTTTTTTCTATATATAAAATCTAAATAAAAATATTATATATTAACTAGACGAAGATATTAATATAAATTAATAGCTATTTTTATTTTTATAATTTATATAATTTATATTTATATTTATAATACCTATATTATATAAAAAATCTATAAAAATATTACTTTAGCTTTTTAAAAGTTTATTTTTAATTATTTAACCGCTTTTAAATACTATATAAAACTTATCTAGCTTTTTTTTATTTTTTAACAGGATAAAAATATTAGGCGATTTTTATACCCGGAGTTTTTAACCACGCGAATAATACTCCAGTTTATTATTAAGCCCTATTTTTATTTCCTTCCCTCCTATTTTACTCCCGGAAAAATAACGAGTATAATTTTTCTATATTTCTATTTCCTTTTAATTATTAATTATAATAACGAGTTTAATTATATTAATTAAAATTATAAAATAAAAATTTATAAATTTTTTAAAATATAAATAAAAATAGGTCTTTAAATAGGATCGGGGATATAAATATAGCTAAAAAGGTATAGCAACCTATTAAATATAAAACGAAGTTAAATTTGAGCGGAATATAATAAAAAAAAAATATTAATAATTGATCGCTAGTTAGATATATTTATTAGTAGAAGGATATAAAAAAGGAATAGCTAATATAATATATCGTTTCGATTTTCTTTTATTTTATTTTTAATAGAATTTAAAATTATTTTATTATATTATTATAGCCTTTTCTATTTATTCTATAAATAGAGTTTTTTACTTAATTTAAATAGTTAAATAAAAAGAATAAAATTATATATTTATAGGTTTAACTTAAATAATAAATTTAAACTTCGGTTTTATAATTTATATTATTTAATATATTATATTATAAAGTATTTTATTATTATTAATAAAATAATTATATAAATTTAATATTATTAGATTAAAAGAAGTATAAATTAAATTTTTTTTATTATAAACCGCTTATAATATATTAAAGAATAGATTATTTAAATAAATTATAGTATTTTTTAATAATTCTTTTTAAATAATTTTAGTAATAAAAAAAATAAATTATTTATTATCGCTTTTATTAAATTATATACCTATTATAATTTAAATATAAAAACTTAGATAATAATATAAATCCGGGTTTTTTAGTATAATTATAGACTTTAAACTACTTATAAAAATTATAAAACGAGTTTTTTTATAATATTATTATTTTTTAATCTTTTTATTTATATTTAAATTAATTTAGTATAATAATTATTATAAAATTTTATCTTTTAAATAATTACTTTTAAAACTAGAATTAAATCTAAAAAATAATTTTTAATAAATAATATCTAGTTTATATTATTAAAATATTAAATTAAAACTTTTTATTTTAAATAATTTTAAATATTTTATAACTACTTTAAATTTAATATAAAATATATTATATTTTTTTTTTAAATAGCTTAATTAGTTTTTAATTTAATTAATACTTTATTTATTTTTTAAATATTAAAGGATTATTCTATAAAATAATTTATTTATTAGCTAGGTTATATTATATAATATTCTTTTAGTAATTTAAAGCTTTAAAAAAAATACTATTATACCGGGTATAAAATATAGAAAATAAAATAGTAATAGTAGATACCGGCTGTTTTAATATAAATATATTAGAGTAGATAAAAAGAAATTAAATAATAAATTAAAATAATTAAAATAAAGAATTTTAATTAAATATATACGAGATATAAATTATTAATTACTCTTTAACTTAAGTTTCAGCCTGAATTTTAGCCTAAATTTCAGCCTAAATTTTAAATAGCTATTTAACTAAAATATAGTTCTAATAAACGAGATAATAAAAATACTTTTTATATATTTAGCGCGTAATTTTTTATAATATTTATTCCCGCTTTTTTATCTTTATATATTTTTTAGTAATAATTATATTAATAATATTATTAAAAGTTTTAAAAAAGCTACTTTTTATAATTATAGCTTTATATTATTATTTTTATTTAATACCGGAGTTTAAAACGAGCTATTATATAAATTATATACAAATACGCCCGCGAATAAAATTTAAATCTAATTTACTCTTTTTATAAAAAAATACGCAAATAAAAGGTCCAGCTTATATAAAAAATTAATTTCTACCCGCTTATCTATTAGCAACAAGCTGCGTTTAATAAGCGAGGAAAATTAGATTCCAGCTAGATTTTGCAGTTGTAATAACTCAGTTAATTTCGTGTATAGTAATATACAAAGTGGCTTATTTTAAAGCGCTAAACGAGCGTATTCTAATGCTATAAAAATTTCGAAATTTAGATAAAAACTGGTAGTATTATCAGCTGTAGAAGATTTACGCTGGCGATTTTCATTGTACGCTCGCTGAAAAAGCTTATAGGGCTGAAATAGCTAGTAGGGCTAAAAAGCCTTATAGGGCTGAAAGATTTTATAGGGCTAAAGAATCTAATAGGGCTAAAAAGCCTAATAAAATTAAAAAAAAATTATTTAAAAAGAAATAGTTAATTTATTTAATTTTTTAATTATCAATTTTTCTTTTTTTATTATTTAATATAAATTATTAAATTATAGAAAGAATTTAATTTAATTAAAATACTAAATAAATTATTTATTTCGAATTTTATAATTTTTAAATTTTTAATTTTTTAAATTTTTAATAGGATTATTATAAACAATAAATATAAATTTTTAATAAATTTTTTTGAAAATATTTCGGGCTCTTTTATAGCTTAATAATAAAATAAATTTTTAATATTTATAATATATAATTTATATTAACCTATTATTCTAGTATTTATTTATTTCAAACGATTATAAAATTAATATAATAGCCTTTTTTAACCTATATATTAAATATATTGATATAAATAGTACTATAATTAATATTACTATTATTAATATTAAATATATTCGAATTATTTCTAGTAATACTTTATATAATAATATATAAAACTGTATAAGGTTTAAATATTAAAATAATTAGAATTTATATAAAAATATATAAAAGCTAAATTTTAAATAATAATAAAATATTTAATTATAAAAATTTTAATTACAAATCGTTTTTTTTAATATTTATTTTCTATAGATCGGTTTTAAAAGTATAGTATTTTTAAAATAAATAAATAAAATAATTTAAAAAATACCTTTTAAATTATTTTAAAATTAAAAGTATATATAAATTAATATATTTCTAGATTTTTTATAACTCTACTAATATTAATTAAATATCGTTTATAAAAATTTCCTTTTATAAATAATCTATATTATCTTTTAATAATATTATTTAAAAGGTTATTTATACTATTTTTAATAAAAAGTACACCGTTTTTTAAAATCTTTTAATATTAATACCTCTAGTTTATATAATAGTATTTACTAATTAAAAATAGAAGGTTAAACTTTTTAATAACTATTTTTAAAATTAAAGCTATAGCTATTTAAATATTATTATTAGCTTCGATTAAATTATTTCCGCCGTCTACTAGCCTATATAAAAACTTAAACGTAAAACTATAAATATTAGTTTTTTTATAAATTTTAATAATAATAATAGTAATAATAATATATCCGGTAGAAATAAAAGCGATATAAATTCTAATTATAAAGTAGTAAAAATAATAATAAAATTAGTAATAGCGATATTTATTACTAAATTTTTAAATATACGGTATAATATTTAATAATAAAAATATCCTAATATTATTATAATATTTTTTTTAAATAGCTATTAATATTAAATCTACTTTTTAAACTATTTTATTATTTATTATTAATATTTTTACTAGTTTTAATAATTAAATTATCTAATTTTTTTAAAATAATTATAATTTATTATATACTATTATCGAAATAATTAAACATATTATAAAATATTTTAAACTAATTATTTATTAATAACCTATTAATTAATTTATAATTATATTATTAATTTAACTACCTTTAATATTTTTATAATTAATCTCCCGATTTATTAATAAAATATTTACGTTTATTTTTTAAAAATAATTATCTATTGTATATTAAATTTATAATATAGATTTTTATAAAATTAAAAAAATATTATAATAAATTAAAAATTAATAAATTATTAATAATATATCGAATAATCTAATTAAATATTAAATAGGTTAATTATTATTTATATTTAACGATTAGATTAATAAATAACTAATATCAAATATTAATTTTTTTCGCGACTTTATACTTAATAAAGAATTTATATTAAATAAATTTAAAAATTTTAAACTTTATTTTTTTCTAATTTAAAACTATTTTAAAGCTTAATTTTTTATTTTTACTTTTTTATTATTATTAATATTTAGTATTTTACTATACTTAATAATTAAAGCTTTTAATCTAATAATAATATTTATTAATAATTAAAATATTCTATTATATTAAATAAATAAAAGAACTAATTTAATAAATTTATTTATTAATAATCTAGAAATCTTTTTTAAAAATTCTATTTTTTCTAATTMGTTGCTAAATACCAATAATTCTAGTAAAATTTTATCTTTTCGATTATCTTAATATATAGACTTAATTATATCTTCGCTCTTAATAGATTTTAATAAAAAAATTCTTTTATTTTAATATTTTATAACTATAAAGTTAAAGCTATAAAATAATTTTATTTATTAATAATATCTTAGAGAAAAGAATAAATAAAAAAAAAATTACCTTTTAATATTAAATATACTCGAATTTCTTTAAATTATATTTAATATAATAATATCTACTAGAAATCGACTTTAAACCTTAAATATTAATATATATATATTTTATTATTTAACTATAAAATTTATTATATAATTTCAGCTTTTATTAAAATATATTAATATTCTTTTAAAGTTTAAATTTCTATATTAATAAATAATTTGATTTCGCGTTAATCGGGCGAATTATAGGTATATATTATATTAAATATTATTATTTAATAATATTAACTATAAATTAATAATTAAATTCTAAATATTAAATAATCTAATTTTTTTTTATAGATTTTATTTTAAAAATAAATTTACTTTTATATATATTTATTTATTTAATATAATAGATTAAATAATTAGAATATAATTATATTTATAATTATAAAACTATTATTAATAGTATAATCTAGTTAAAAACTATTTTAAAATATAATTAATAATAACGCTATAAATAAAAATAACTAATATAATATAAATCTATTTTAATAGATTATATTCTAGTTAATATTATATTATTATTATAGATATATTATTTAATAATTTAGTTTTTTAAATAATATTTAATAAAAAAGCGAATATATTTCTTTAAATACGCCTACTTTTATTATTTATTATTTTTTATTCGCAATAAACCTATTTTTATAAAATAGAAGCAGGCGTATTATTATATATATAAACGGGAGTTCGAATCCTTTAAATATCTTTTTACTAATTAGATTTTTTTTTATATATATAGGATAGAACTATAGATAAACTATTATAATTATATATACTAACTTTATTTTACTACTTCTTAAATTATTATAATCGCTTTTTATTATAATATTTTAAAAAAAGGAATAAAATAAAAAAAAAGATAATATTACTATTATTAATATTAAATATATTCGAATTACTTCGAGTAATATTTAGTATAATAAATAATATCTACTAGAAATCGAACCAGAACTTTATATATTAGTATATATATATTTTATTATTTAATTATAGGGGCTATTATATTATTTTTACCGTTATTATTAAATATTATTTACTTAAAATAGGCTTATATATTTAATAATATAATTATTATTAGAAATAAAATTTAATTTAAAACTATTATAGAATATAACTAATAATAATAATAAAAATAAAAATAGTAGATAGAATACGGATTTATATTTATATATTATATTTTATCTAATATTAAATTATTAATATAGCTATATAATTTAATAATTTAGCTTTTAAAGTAACTCTTAATATAAAAGCGAGTATTTTCTATTTAACGCGTCTAGTTTCTATTATCCGCTATCTATTAATTATAATAAATTTATTTTTATAAAGCGGAGGTTAAATACTTTTTTTAAAATCGTTTTTAATAATTAAATACTTTTTTTAATATTTTTAATAAAGTAAATAGTTTTTGAATATACAATTCGTCTAATAAAAATAATAAATAAATATAGCGTTTTTAAAAGTATAGCGGCTGTAATATATATTAATTAAAGCTAGTAGAATTTTATAAAAAATATATTTTTTATTACTTTATTATTAAAGTAAATAAATTTAGAAAATAAAGATTAAATATAAATTATATTTAAATACACACGCTCGAAATAATTAAAATAATTACTTTTATTTTTAATTTAACTCGAAAAATTATAAATAGTATTTATATAAATTAATATTTTAATTATATATATAAATAGAAGTTTAAACCTTTTAAATATTTTTTTTTAATCGGTCGAATTTCTTTTATAAATATAGAATAGCTTTATAAATATAAATTTATATAATAGGTTTAAATATTATAATTTAATTTAAGATTCTAGCAAAATATTTATAATAAGATTATTATAATTTAATTTAAAAAAAAGTTTATAATACAAATTAAATATTTTTATATATTATATTATAGCTAATATATTTTTAATAATAGCTATATAATCTTATTTTTTAAATATTATTTAATATATAAAACCTTTCTTCTTTTTTTAAAAGGAAAATAAAATAGTTATTATTAAAAAATAGATAGATAACTATTTTATCCGTATTTTTACCTTCTTTTAATTTTTAAATCGGTATTTTAACTAAAGAAAAAGTATATAAATAGGAGTTTAACCCTTTTAAATATTGTATAGTAGGTATAGAGTAATAGTATTATATTAAAAGTAAAGAACTATCTATCTATAGAATCTATAACTAAATAAATATAGGCGCTAAAAGGCGTTAAATCCAACTAGATAAATATACTTAAAAGGCTTTATTCGAGCTATAGTAGCTATTCAGCCCTACCTACCTTATTAGCCTTCTATCCACGCGGTATAGCCGTAATAGATACTAGTAATAAATAAAGCTATTAGCCTCTAATAATAGGCTTTTCCTTACTAATAAACGGCTTTTTAGCTTATTCCTACTATTTAATATTAGTATTAGTATCGTTAACGGCCTTATTATAGTCTAGAGMTAATTTCGGGCTAAAACGGCGTTTATACTCTTCTATTAGTATTTTAATATTACTTAAACGGTATTTAAATATTTATTAGTCGTTTTTAAACCTATAACTAACTTAATAAATAAGATATTAAGTAGAAAAACCTTTATTTTTATAGATACGGCGTTTATAAAGGATTTATTCGATTTTAAACTCTTTATTACTATTAATAATAATAGGGGGTATAGATATATAGTAGCGCTAATAGGGATTATCGCTAAAGTTAGTAATAGGCTTTAGATATACTATTAATATTATATTATAAATTTTTATAATAGGTAGTAGCTCTAAATAATAAACTAATAATTTAATATATTTAATAGTTTTAAAAAAACCTACTAGTTATTATTTAATCTTTTTAAAAATAAGTTTTAATATATAATAGCTTTAATATAAATATATTTTTATAAAATTATTAATTTTAAAATAAACTAATTAATAATATATATTATAATATTCTTTTATTTTTATTATAGTAAAGGTAATAATACTCTTAATATTAATATATATAAGCTAGTACTCTTTTATAGTTATTAGTACTATAGTATTCCGTACTATAAATAAATTTATAGGCTTATTAACTTCTAAAATAATCGGGTTATAGCGATAAGCTATTTATATTATAGCTAGAAAAACAGCTGGTTCTTTTATAAAAACATTGGCGGGAGCTTTAAAACCTAGCGTATCTTCTATTTAAATAGCTTATTTAAGGTCTAGTAAATATAAAAAGTCTAGAGCTTTATAAATTTTAAATCCGAATAATATTTAATTAAGTATTTTAAATATAAAGCTATAATTTATAGAATTATTAAAAACCGCTAATATTTATAAAAAAATAATAGGCTATTATCTAAAATTATCTAGTATAGCGATATAATAATATATAGTAATTTTAATAATTTAATTAGACTATTTTAATATACTATTAATTTATAGATACTAGGTAGTAGAATACTATAGATTTACCTTTAATATTTTAAATATCTAGTATTATAACTAACCTATAAATTTTTTATCGGGATTTAAAATTACTATTTATAATACGCTTTAATTTAGCTTTACTAGTCTATCTAATAATATTTCGGCCTATTATTTACCGCTTTAAATAGTTTTTTTAGATATATAGGTAACTACTTTAATAAATTTATCTATTACTAATATATAATAATTATATTCTTTATATAATTTTAGAAGGATAAGAATAAAATAAATAATAAATATATAAAATAGTTTTATTAGGTTAAATATTAGTTATAAAGCTTTATATAAACGGTAATAAAGTATTTAATTAATTTAATATTATAAATAGTAGTAAATATATTTATATAGCTTTATTAATATATTATATATATAAAAGCCTTTTATTAAACGTTTATATATATATATATAGCCGGAATAGCCTATTTTATTATATATTAGCTAAAATACTTCCTTTTTTATATCTATAGGTATTATTAAACGTAGGCCTTATTTATTATTATTAAAATAAAATAGTATATTAATAATATAATATAGTAGTTTAATAGTATTATTTTTAGTTTTATATTAATTTTAATAAATTTTTTAATTTTAGCCTAACGGCCTTTTTTTATATATTTATTAATTAATTATTAACGKAATTCGGTTAATATTTCTACTAGGCTTATCGGGAAGTAACGTACTATAAAAGTATTTATATCTAGTAATTCGTTTACTTCTAAGCGGTATTTATAGCTAGCGAGCCTTAATAATATATTTAGAATTATATTTATAACTTTAGACTTATAGCGAATATTAAATTTAAAGTATTAAAAATATTTAAAAGTTTATATTAAATAAAAATTAAATTTTTTTATAAATATTATATTTAAACTAGTCTAGCGTAAAATACTAATTATAATAGAATAATCTATATAGATAATAATAATATATTTAACTACTTTAATTATATAGCGGATTTTTTTAATTATTTAAATAATATCTATAATCTTTAATTTTATAAACTAATAATATATTTTAGCGTTTAATAATAAACGGTTAAAAAATAGAATTAATTATTTAAATTTCTATTTAAATTCTTTACCTACTTTATAAATAGCTTCGTCTATATTATAATAGATATAGGCTATAAAACCGAACTTTTAACTAGTATTTAGGTTTATATATAGTATTAAACTTTTATTAAAATAGATTAGAATCGATAATAATAAAAAATATTTCTATAGATAATAAAATATATTAAATTCTTTAAATATAAATACTACTAGTAGATTCCGGGTAGTAGCTTTTTTATAAATATTATTTATTTCTAATAGTAATATCGCGGTTTATATAAATTTTACGTTTTTAAAATAATTTTATAATAGTTATATAATTACTAATATACTATTAAAGGTAGCCTATTAAATTTAAATATTTTTCTAATTATTAAAATATATATAGAAACGAGAATTTTAAAATTACTTCTAATTTATTTTTTATTATAATAAACCCGAAGGTATTAATTTTCTAATCTAATAGATATATAAATATATAGCTAATAAATAATTCTATAAATAATAAATATAGATTTATAATATTAAATATATTAAAAATTTAATTAAAATACTCTATATATTCTTTTATTAAAAAGAAAAAAACTATAATATTATCGATATAAACTTTTTAAAAAGAATAAAATAAATATAAAATTTTATTTATTATTTATTATATATAAATTAATAAGTTATAATAGTTTATTACCGGTATTTTAAATATTTTTTATCCTTAATATAAAATTATTATTAAGTAGTAGCGATACTATTAGTTAATCTACTATTAATAAAAAAAGCTTATAAAGTCTATTATAAAAAGGATTTTAGTACTATAAATTTACGCTAGAATTTCTATTTATAGTAGAACTAAGTAAGTATTTAATATTATAATTTTATTAAATACCCGAATATTAATAATAATATAGCTTTTAAAATTTTAATTAGTATTTTTTTAAATTATAAAGTAAAGAAATAAAAATAAAGTAGTTATAATAGTCTATTTTATCTAATTTTATTTATAAAGCTTATTAAAGGCTTTATTAATAACCTTTTTATTATAAGTATTAATAGGGTATATATAGGTTTATTTAAATTTATAGATCTATTTTTAGTTTTTTATTAATAAAATATTTATATATTTTAATTTTAGTATATTAATTATATTATTAGTATTCTATTATAAACGCGGGTAGCGTTTAATTAAAATAACTAGAGTAGTTCGTTTAGCTTATATTTTAAAAATCGTTACTTTTATAAAATATACTACCTTTATTTAATAATTAGAATTAATAAATAGTATAATAGCGGTATTAAAAGCTATAATAGTTATTATAATAACTATTATATAGTATTTAAAATTCTTTAAAAACTATTTAAACTTTTATTTTAATATTTTAATAGCTAACTTATAATTTTTTAAACTAATTTAATAGTATTTATTAGCTTTATATTTTTAAATAATACCTAGCTAAATTTTTATAGCTAATTAAATAAAGAATAATAAATTATTTTAAATATAGTTTTATTTAAATATATAATTTATAATATATATATAGCTAATAAAAATATTTAAAATTTTTAACTTATAAATAAAGTTATAGTTTTATAAAAAGTTTAAAGGTTTTCAATATAAACTAGTAATTTTAATAGCTCTACTAATATATAATAGTACTATAATAGATTAAATATTATAAATAATAATATTTATTCTAATATTTTTAATATTAATAGCGATTAATATTATTATATTATTATAGGAGCTAATAATTATTATATTTATAAATAGATATATATTAATATTTTTAAACTTTATAATATTTATATTAATAAATATATTAACGTTTAAATCGTTTATTAGATAAAGTTTTTATATAATAATAATAAGCTTTATAGTTTTTTTATTAAATATAAAAATTTCGATAATTATAAATTTAATAATATTATATTATTTTTTATTAATACCTTTAATAGTTATAAAAGCTAGTATCTTCTAAATTATAATATATAGTAGTTATTCTAGTAGAAATTTTCGATTAATTAAGTTTATTATATAGTTTATATTCTAATAAAAATTATAATTCTTTATATTTAATTATAAGCGAATATCTATAGTTATATAATAGTATTCTTAAAAGGTAAAATCTATTATTAATATATTTTTCGCGGTTAAACGAATTAATTAGGGTATTTATAATAGTAGTTATTTAATAACCTCTAATTTAATAACCTTCGGCGTATTTTTAAATAATTTAATTAGTTTTAAATAAGTTTATATTAGTATTAATAGAATATTTAGTTTAATAATTAGCTTAATTATAGTAGCTATAGCTAGGAGTGGTTTTTTTCTATAGCCGGAGCGTAGGTACTAATATAAAGTATTATTTAATTTAAAAATTTTATTATATTTATTATATTAGTATATTTTAACTAGTTTAGGTTCCGTATATTTTACTATAATAAAGTAGAATTCTACTATATTATTATATTAGTTAGAATTTTTAATAGTAGTATATAGAGCTTTATCTAACTTTTTATTTATTATATATTCGGCTTTAATAAAATCTATTAATTAGTAGAAATTATTTTTATAATTTTAATACTATTTTATTTTATCGCCTAGAATTTACTCGCCGGAAGCTTTTTATTAAAAGTAGGCTCGCTAATTATTTAACTAGCGGTTTTTATATAGATTCCGGCTATTATTATACTATTAATAGCTATAGCTTTACTAATTTCTAGTTTAATTCTATTATAGCGGAATAATTATTTTAGGCGGAAACTATAAATAATTATTTTAAATAATATATTAATTATTTTATATATTAAGCTTACTTTTAATTAATAGAGCTTATAGAGTTATAAAAAGATTCTAATATTAATATATAATAGGAAATATATTCGGTTAATTTCTTTATATATAGCTCGGGTATATAAATAAATATTTAGGTATATAAAAAGAGTTATTTTATAGCGGCTGGKATACTATTATTTTTTTATATTATTTATTTTTATTCTTTTATAAAGAATTTAATTTTAATATTTTATAGTTTTTATTACTATTATAGATATTAAATTAATTATTTTTTTTATTTTAAAAAAACTTATAAAAGGCTTTAATAATAATTATTATAGTTTTATCTAAAATTAATATTAATAGCCGGGCGTTAAAATATTCGATACTAATTATTATTTAAGTATTTTTAAAAGATACTATTTTTACGTTTTTTATTTTAATAATAATATTATTAAAATATTCTAAAAGGTCTTTTTAAACCCGTATATTATTAATAATATAATATATTTATTCTAACTACGCTAGTATAGTAGACGGTAGCTCGCTGAAATAGTTTTTAAAAAATATATATTATAATTTAATACTTTTACCTAATTATAGCGATTTATAAGTAGGTTTATTAATTATAATAATAAATTATATAATTATTTTATTTTATAAATAAAAATCTAGATTATAATATATTAATAATATATTTATTATTTTATATTTAATTTTTATACGTTATATAAAAGCGTATATATAATAATAAATATTATATAACTTTATAGATTTTACGAGCTATTTATTATTATCTAGTTAAAATAAATTAATATTATAAACCTTTTATTATAATTTAATAATAGTTAGTATAACTACTAGGTTTATTAGTATAGTAATTATTTAATTCTAGAAGTTTTATATAAAAAATCCTAGTAATTAAACTAGACGGGCGTCTATAAATAGTTATCTATTTAAAGGGGTTTATTACTATTATAAATTACTATTATTTATAAATCCACTTTATTATTATTATAGTAGAATTCCTATTATATCTAGCGGTAGTATAATACTCCCTTCCGATTTTATTAAATAAAGTAGGTTAGATTTAGTACTAGAAATATAATTTAGCTACTTAAATATATTAATAAATTTAATAATATTTATAAATTTATCGATCTATTATAAATCTTTTAACGAGTTTAGAAAATAAAAATAAAGGTTTAAACTATTCTAAATAAATTTTATAGCTAGTTTTTAAATATAAATTTAAAAGTTTTTATTTTTAAGGATTATAATAATATTATTATAGAAATCGTTTATTATTTTAATAAAAATTTATAGATATTCGCTCTAATTTATAAAATAAGTAGTAATAAAAGCTATATTAGTTTTTATTATACTAGTTTAAATTACCCGACTACTAGAAGATTTCTATATTAAAAAACGATATAAGCCTAGATTTTTTTTATAGATATAGTCGATATAGGTTTTAAAGATTATTATAAAGGCTTAATCCTATTTTAAAAACCGCTTAATATATTTTTAGAACTCTTTAATATAGAAGGTAGCTATAATAAAAGCTAGTATAATAGCGAGGTTAATTAGGTCCTCCGAATTATTATAGAAAATATCTAGAACTTTACTAAAAGGACTGGAAGCTAGAGTATATTTTAGTTAATTCTATTAACCGAGTATTAGTATAAAAGCGGTAGTTTAGTAGGCGGAAGAATACTAGATCTATTTAAAAGATCTAGTACTATATAATAATTAATAGTATATATATACGGAAGTTAATAATATTATATTTTATACGGATTGCCTTTAATTACTACTATTTATTATATAGTAGATATAAGGTAATAGTATTATATTAAAGATAAGGAATTATTTATCTATAGAATTTATAACTAAATAAATATAGGCGCTAAAAGGCGCTAAACCTAACTAGGTAAATATACTTAAAAGGCCTTATTCGAGCTACGATAGCTATTTAGCCCTACCTGCCCTATCAACCTTCTGCTTATACGGTATGGCCGCAATATTAAATATCTTTTTACCAGTCGGATTTCTTTTATATATATAGAACGGATTTATAAATAAAATCTAAATAAAGTTTTATAAATATAAACTTAGCTAAAGTTTTATAAATACGAGTTTAGCTAAAAAATAAATATAAAAAATAGGTTATAATAGTAGTTAATAAAATTATAAATTAATATTAATATATATTTAAATAATATAATAAAGCTTAAAAAGAGCTATATTAGAGATTTTATATTTAATATATAAATATAAATTTATAAATACCTTAATAAATAATTTAGCTATAATAATTAGAAAAATAAATTATTTTACTATTAAAATAGATATATTAATATTATTATTCTCGATATTAAAAAATTATAAAAGTTTTATAAATATTAAATAGTTTAGCTTAATTTTATTTTTAATTAGACTAAATTTTTAATAAATATATTAGCTAATTTTAAATTAATATTATACTAATTTTAAATTAAATTTTTAACGGATATTTTAAACGATTTTAAATTAATATTATATCGATTTTAAGCTAAACTTTTAACGGATATATTAGCTGATTTTAAACTAATATTATTATATAATAGGTATAGGGAAATAGTTTTATATTAAAGGTAAATAATTATCTATTTATAAAATCTATAAATAAATAAATATAGGCGCTAAACGGCGCTAAATCTAACGAGATAAATATATTTAAAAGGCCTCCTTCGAGCTATAATAGCTATTTAGTTTTATCTACTTTATTAACTTTCTACCTATACGGTATAACTATAATAGATACCGGTGATAAATAAAACTATTAGCTTCTAATAGTAAGTTCTTTCTCGCTAATAAGCGGCTTTTTAGTTTATTCCTACTATTTAATATTAATATTAGTATTATTAGCGGCTTTATTATAGTTTAAAGCCGATTCTAGGCTAAAATATTATTTATACTTTTCTACTAGTACTTTAATATTATTTAAATAGTATTTAAATATTTATTAATTATTTTTAGATTTATAACTAATTTAATAAATAAAGTATTAAATAAAAAAATTTCTATTTTTATAAATATAACGCTTATAAAGAATTTATTTAATTTTAAACTATTTATTATTATTAATAATAACTAAAGATATAAATATAAAATAATATTAATAGAAATTATCGCTAAAACTAATAATAAACTTTAAATATACTACTAATATTATATTATAGAATTTTATAAAAGGTAGTAATTCTAAATAATAAACTAATAATTTAATACGTTCGATAATTTTAAAAAGGCCTATTAGTTATTATTTAATTTTTTTAGAAATAAATTTTAATATATTATAGCTTTAATATAAGTATATTTCTATAAAATTACTAATTTTAGAATAAACTAGTTAGTAGTATATATTATAATATTTTTTTATTTTTATTATAATAAAAGTAATAATATTTTTAATATTAATATATATAAACCGGTATTCTTTTATAGTTATTAATACTATAGTATTCCGTTTTATAGATATATTTATAGATTTACTAGCTTTTAAAATAATTAGATTATAGTAATAAACTATCTATATTATAATTAAAAAAGTAGTTAGTTTTTTAATAAAAGCGTTAGCGGGAGCTTTAAAGCTTATTATATCTTTTAATTAAATAATTTATTTAGAATTTAATAGATATAAAGAATTTAATATTTTATAAGTTTTAAATTTAAATAATATTTAATTAGATATATTAAATATAAAGCTATAGTTTATAAATCTATTAAAAGCCGCTAATATTTATAAAAGAATAATAGACTATAATTTAAAATCGTTTAATATAGTAATATAATAGTATATAATAATTTTAGCGGTTTAATTGAACCGTTTTAATATATTATTAATTTACGGGTATTAAATAATAGAATATTATAAATCTATTTTTAATACTTTAAATATTAAATACTATAATTAATCTATAAATTTTTCTTCGCGATTTAAAATTATTATTTATAATACGCCTTAATTTAATTTTATTAGTCTATTTAATAGTAATTCGGCCTATTATTTACCGTTTTAAATAGTCTTTTTAAAAATATAGATAATTATTTTAATAAATTTATTTATTATTAATATATAATAGTTATATCCTTTATATAATTTTAATAAAATAAAAATAAAATCGATAATAAATATATAAAATAATTTTATTAGATTAAATACTAGTTATAAAGCTTTATATAAGCGGTAATAAAATATTTAATTAATTTAATATTATAAATAGTAGTAAATAAACTTATATAACTTTTTTAATATATTATATATATAAAAGCTTTTTATTAAATATTTATACGTATATATATAACTAAAATAGCCTATTTTATTATATACTAGCTAGAATATTTTCTTTTTTATATTTATAGGTATTATTAAGCGTAAACCTCGTTTATTATTATTAAAATAAAATAGCGCGTTAATAATATAGTATATTAGTTTAATAATATTATTATCTAGCTATATACTAGCTTTAATAGATTCTTTAATTTTAATTTAACGGCTTTTTTTTATATATTTATTAATTAATCGTTAATAGAGTTTAATTAATATTTTTATTAGGTTTATTAAAAAGTAATATATTATAAAAGTATTTATATTGAGTAATTCGTCTATTTTTAAATAATATTTATAATTAATAAACTTTAATAATATATTTAAAATTATATTTATAATTTTAAATTTATAATAGATATTAAATTTAAATTATTAAAAGTATTCGAAAGCTAATATTAAATAAAAGTTAAACTTTTTTATAAATATTATATTTAGGTTAATTTAATATAAAATATTAATTATAGTAAAATAGTTTATATAAATAATAATAATATATTTAACTATTTTAATTATATAATAGATCTTTTTAAAAATTTAAATAATATCTATAATTATTAATTTTATAGATTAATAACGTATTTTAATATTTAATAATAAATAATTAAGAAATAAAATCGATTATTTAAATTTTTATTTAAGTTTTTTATCTATTTTATAGGTAGCTCCGTTTAAATTATAATAAATATAAACTATAAAATCGAATTCTTTACTAGTATCTAGATTTATATATAATATTAAGTTTTTATTAAAATAGACTAGAATTAATAATAATAAAAAGAGCTTTTATAGATAATAGAATATATTAGATTTTTTAGATATAAGTACTATTAGTAGATTTCGGGTAGTAGCCTATTTATAAGTATTATTTTTAATAGTAATATCGCGGTTTATATATATTTTATACTTTTAAAATATTTTAATAATAATTATATAATTATTAATATATTATTAAAATTAGTTTATTATATTAAAATATTTTTTAAATTATTAAAATATATATAAAAATAAAAGCTTTATTATTACTTTTAGTTTATCTTTTATAATAATAAGTTTAAAGGTATTAATCTTCTAATTTAATAGATATATAGATATATAGTTAATAAATAATTTTATAAATAATAAATATAGATTTATAGTATTAAATATACTAAAAATCTAATTAAAATACTCTACGTATTTTTTTATTAAAAAAGAAAATATTATAATATTATTAATATAAATTTTATAAAAAAAATAAAATAAATAAAAAATCCTATTTATTATCTATTATATATAAACTAGTAAATTCTAGTAACCTATTATTAGTATTTTAAATATTTTTTACCCTCGATATAATTCTATTATTAGATAATAGCGGTATTATTAATTAACTTATTATCAATAAAAAAAAACTTATAAAGTTTACTATAAAAGAAACTTTAATATTATAAATTTATATTAGAATTTCTATTTATAATAAAATTAAATAGATATTTAATACTATAATTTTATTAAATACTCGAATATTAATAATAATACGGTTTTTAAAACTTTAATCGGTTTTTTTTTAAATTATAAAGTAAAGAAATAAAAATAAAATAGTTATAATAATTTATTCTATCCGATTTTATTTATAAAATTTATTAAAAACTTTATTAATAATTTTTTTTTTATAAATACTAATAAAGTATATATAGGCTTATTTAGGTTTATAAATCTACTTTTAATTCTCTATTAATAGAATATTTATATACTTTAACTCTAGTATATTAATTATATTATCGGTATCTTACTATAAACGCGGGTAACGTTTAATAAAAGTAATTAAAATAACTCGTTTTATTTATATCTTTAAAATTATTATTTTAATAAAATATATTATTTTTATCTAATAATTAGAATTAATAAATAGTATATTAATAGTATTTAAGGTTATAATAACTTTTATAATAGCTGCTATATAGCGTTTAAATTTTTTTAAAAACTATTTAAACTTTCGCTTTAATACTTTAATAATTAATTTAAAATTTTTTAAATTAATTTAATAGTATTTATTAGCTTTATATTTATAAATAGTACCTAATTAAATTTTTATAACTAATTAGATAGAAAATAGCTAATTATTCCGAATATAAATTTATTTAAATATATAATCTATAATATATATATAGCTAGTAAAAATATTAAAAGTTTTTAGTTTATAAATAAAATTACGGTTTTATAAAAGGTTTATAAATTTTTAATATAAACTAGCGATTTTAATAGTTTTAATAGTATATAATAATATTATAATATATTAAATACTATAAATAATAGTATTTATTCTAATATCTTTAATATTAATAATAATTAGTATTATTATCTTATTATAGGAATTAATAGTTATTATATTTATAAAGAAATATATATAAATATTTTTAAATTTTATAATATCGATATTAATAAATATATTAACGCTTAAATCGTCTACTAGATAAAGCTCGTATATAATAATAATAAACTTTATAGCCCCTTTATTAAATATAAAAATTTTAATAATTATAAATTTAATAATATTATATTATCTTTTACTAATATGTTTAATAATTATAAAAATTAGTATTTTCTATATTATAGTATACGGTAGCTATTTTAATAAAAATTTTTAATTAATTAAATTTATTATATAGTCTATATTTTAATAAAAGTTGAAATTTTTAATAATTAATTATAAGCGAATATTTACGGTTATATAACGGTATTTTTAAAAAGTAAAATCTACTATAAATATATCCTTTATAATTAAATAAATTAACTAGAATACCTTTAATAATAGCTACTTAATAACCTCTAGTTTAATAATTTCTAGTGTATTTTTAAATAGTTTAACTAGTTTAAAATAAATTTATACTAAGATTAATAGAATATTTAGCTTAATAATTAATTTAATTATAGTAATTATAATTAAAAATAGTTTTTTATTATAACCGGAGCGTAAATACTAATATAGTATATTATTTAATTTAAAATTTTCGTTATATTTATTATATTAATATATTTTAACTAATTTAAGTTCCGCGCGCTTTTTTATAATAATATAGAATTCTATAATATTATTATATTAATTAAAATCTTTAATAGTAGTATATAGAATTTTATTAAACTTTTTATTTATTATATATTTAGTTTTAATAAAATTCGTTAATTAATAAAAACTATTTTTATAATTTTAATACTACTCTATTTTATTATTTAAAATATATTCACTAAAAGCTTTCTATTAAAAAAAAGCTCGTTAATTATTTAGCTAGCGGTTTTTATATAAATTCCGGCTATTATTATACTATTAATAGTTATAACTTTACTAGTTTTTAGTTTAATTTTATTATAGCGGAATAATTATTTTAAACGGAAACTACTAATAATTATTTTAAATAATACGCTAATTATTTTATATATTAGGCTTACTTTTAATTAATAGAATTTATAAAGCTATAAGAAAATTCTAGTATTAATATATAATAAAAAATATATTTAGTTACTTTTTTTATATATAGTTTAAGTATATAAATAGATATTTAAATATATAAAAGGAGTTATTTTATAGTGGTTAATATACTATTACTTTTTTATATTATTTATTTTTATTTTCTTATAAAAAGTTTAATTTTAGCGTTTTATAGTTTTTATTATTATTATAAATATTAAATTAATTGTTTTTTTTCTTTTAAAAAAACTTATAAAAGGTTTTAATAGTAGTTATTATAGTTTTATTTAAAATTAATATTTATAATCGAGCGTTAAGATATTTAATATTAATTATTATTTAAATACTTTATTAAGTATTATTTTTATATTACTTATTTTTAATAATAATATTATTAAAATATTTTAAAAGGTTTTTTTAAACCTATATATTATTAATAATATAGTATATTTATTCTAGTTATATTAATATAATAAATAATAGCTCGTTAAAATAGTTTTTAAAAGAATTATACTATGATTTAATATTTTTACTTAATTATAGCGATTTATAAATAGATATATAAATTATAATAGTAAATTATATAACTATTTCGCTTTATAAATTAAAATCTAGATTATAATCTATTAATAATATTTCTATTATTTTATATTTAATTTTTATATATTATATAAAAGCGTATATATTATAATAAATATTATATAATTTTATAGATTTTATAGACTATTTATTACTATTTAATTAAAATAAATTAATATTATAAACCTTCTATTACTATTTAGTAATAACTAGTATAATTATTAGATTTACTAGTATAGTAATTAGTTAATTTTAAAAATTCTATATAAAAAATTCTAGTAGTTAAACTAGACGGGTATTTATAAATAGTTATTTATTTAAAAGAATTTACTACTATTATAACGAATTATTATTATTTATAAATCCACTCTATTATTATTATAATAGGATTTCTACTATATTTAATAGCGGTATAATACTATTTTCCGATTTTAATAAATAAAATAAATTAGATTTAGTATTAGAAAATATATAATTTTATTATTTAAATATATTAATAAATTTAGTAATATTTATAAATTTATTAAATTATTATAAGTTTTTTAGCAAGTCTAGAAAGTAAAAATAAAAATTTAAACTATTTTAAATAAAATCTATAACTAGCTTTTAAATATAAATTTTGAAGTTTTTATTTTTAAAAATTATAATAGTATTATTATAAAAATCGTTTATTATTTTAATAAAAATCTATAAATATTTACTTTAATTTATAGGGTAAGTAGTAATAAAAGCTATACTAGTTTAAATTACCCGGCTATTAGAAGATTTCTATATTAAAGAATAGTATAGGCCTGGATTTTTTTTATAAATATAGTCGATATAAGCTTTAAAAATTATTATAAAAGCCTAATCCTATTTTAAAAACTATTTAATATACTTTTAGAGCTTTTTAATATAGAAGATAATTATAATATAAGCTAGTATAATAATAAAATTAATTAGATTCTTTAAATTATCGTAGAAAATATTTAGAATTTTATTAAAAGAATTAAAAATTAGGGTATATTTTAATTAATTCTATTAACCGAGTATTAATATAGAGGCGGTAGTTTAGTAGATAAAAAAGCGCTAGACCTATCTAGAATATCTAGTATTATATAATAGTTAATAGTATATATTTATAAAAATTAATAGTATTTTATTTTATATAAGTTACCTTTAATTACTATTATTTATTATATAGTTGATATAAAATAATAATATTATATTAAAAGTAAAGAATTATTTATTTATAGAATCTATAACGAAATAAATATAGGCGCTAAATAGCGCTAAACCTAACTGGGTAAATATATATAAAAGGCCTCCTTCGAGTTACAGTAGCTATTCAGCTTTACCTGCCTTATCAGCCTTCTACTTATACGGTATGGCCGCAATAAATATTATACCAATTTTAGACTAATTTTTAACGGATATTTTAACCGATTTTAAGCTAATATTATACTAATTCTAGGCTGAACTTTTAGCGGATATATTAGCTAACTTTAGGCTAATATTATATTGACTTTAGACTAAATATTTAACCGAAGTTAAGTCTAATTTAAGCTAGCTAGATAAGCGTTATATACGCCGGAATAATAATTATTAAAATAAGTCTATATATTTTTATTAATATAATATAAAAAATATAGCCGTGAATACTTTATATTCTCTAATCTAACCCGATATATATTAGTTTATAAAGCAATTAAGATACTATTAATAAAAAGAATAAAATTTATAATACTATAAAGCGAGATTTAGCTAATAAAAAAATTGGAAAAGTTTTCGTATAAAATATAAATAAAAATAGAGATTATTAATTAATATAATACGGATTTTATATTTTAATTATATAACTTTTATATTAAAAATAACGGCAGTAATAATTCTAATTTTATAGATATTAAATTTAATAAAATTACTATTTTAAAAAAATATAATATATTTCCGATTATTTTATTTATATAATTTTTATTAATATTATAATAATAACACTCGGCTAGTCTATAATTTAACCGAGAATAATACTATTTTTATATTTTTAAATATATTATTCTTAACTTTAAAAGATATTATTTTTATAAATAATATATTATATAAATAAACTTTCTATATATAAACGGGTAAAGATATTAGTAATATTATATTTATTTATTTTAAACTCGACCGTATATAATTACGTAATTATTATCGCCGTATTTTATAATTAATAAACCCCTAAAATATCTATTTTCTATTTAAAAATAGAAGTATTGAAAAAATTATTTAATATTCTAATAAAATTTATTAAATAAAAAATACTATTAATATTTTATTTCGCTCCCGCGATTATTAAAAAAATTAAAAGGATAAAATTTATTTAAAAGATATAGACTACTATTAAAAATTAATATAGTATAATATTATTTTAAATATCTACTATAATAATTTTATAATTATAAATTTCTACGTTTTTAGTAAAATAGCTAGTAACCCTAATTTTAAATATAAAATATTCTATTATAATATTATTAAAATAAACCGCTTTTTATTAAATTATATACTTTTTAAATCTAATTTAATCTATATTTTTATCCGCGTGGAGAATAATAAAAATTAGCGTATTTATTATAAAATATATACAGACGAATAATAATAGATAATATAGGGTAGAATCTATTTTAAAAATACTATTATATCTATAATTATTTATATAAATAAAACGGTTATATTATAATATTAAAATAATATTAAACTCTATACCGTATATATAATAATTAGTAATCTCGACTATAGTATCTAGAAATCTTAAAAGCGCTCTAGGTTTCTATTTCTAAGCCTCCTTCTATTTATAAAAAATAATAAAAAATTTAAGGAAGAAATTCGGGTAGATATCTACTACCTCGAATTATTTAAAATTTTTAAACGTATATTATATCTGGAATTATAAAGAGAAGATTTATACTAATAATATTTTCTAATAATTCAAAATCTAGTACTATAAAGGCTTAATATTCTTTATATTAATAATTAAACTCGGAAGTATTATTTAATCCTTTTAATAATAATAACGGACTATTTAAAATAATACTTAAATTTTTATATTAAATAAAATTGTTATTATTTTTTATATTAAATTAAATTAATAAAATATAAAAAGCTTTTAAAAATTTTTAAACTTTAAATATATTAATATAAAATAATAAAAATCTAAAAATAATAAATAAATCTATTATATTATAATCGCGATATAGCTAGATATAAATAAAATAATTTTATTTAACGCTATTACTATATAAATATATATACTATTTTTATAATTAATATATTATATTAACTCTTTAAAGGGATTATTATAAAGCTAATTATCTAAATATACTAATTAACTAAAAATCTATTAAATTTATACCGGGTTCTTTAAAAATAAAAGATCGGATTAAAAAAAATACTATTAAAATCTATTATAAGTATATAACTAGACTATCGCTTTTATTAAATATTGAAATTTAAATATTTTAAACTTTTTAAATACTTTAATTGAATAGTAATATTAAATAATAATAAATAAAAAGTTATAATATAATAAATTATTTTAATAAATACCCCTTTTTTATTATATATAAATTTAAAAGCCGTCCTTTATATAAAAGCTATTAATAGTTTTATTATATTTACCTAGTATAAATTTTATAATATAAAAATACGATACTATTTAACTTATAAATTAAATTTTATTAATAAATTTCAATATATCTTCTAGTAATATTAACCTATTAATACTATTAATCTCGATATTAATAACTTTAATAACTATACTTTTAATATATCGAAATTTCATTTTATAACCTACTTTACCAAATATATAAAGTAGTATAAAAGTATATAAAACTTCGATTTCTCCTAAAATAAAATAATATATATTTAATATCTAAAAAAACCGTAAAATCGGTCGAATAAAAATAAATAGTTTAAAAAATAAATCCTATATAATAATATTATCGCGATAAATATAATAGCTATATAGAATAATATTAATATAATATTAGATATTATTATAGTTTATTAGGTATATAATAAATTCTAGGATTAAGTAATATAAATAAACTAGAAATAAATAAATTTATATAAGTTATTAAACTTCTATTATATAAAATTTATACCTATAATTATTTATAATATTTTATTAAACTAATTCCCTATAACTAAAAAGTTTATATATATACTAGTAGTTTTTATTAGAGAAAATTGTAATAAATAGGCTGGTATATAAATTCCTATATTTATCTAACGCCGGAAAAATCCAGATTTAAATTAAATAGAATTGTTTTTTATATTTATTTATAAAACTATAATCTATTAAATATATAATAATAAAAATAACCGCGATCTAAATCAATGGATAAAAAATCTAATATAAGATACGATAAATTAGCGAAATAAAAATAAATATTATAAAAATTACGTTTAAATTAATAATAATATAATAAAATTATAATAATCTAATTTAAAAGTATTAAATATATTAATTAATTGTATTTAATTAATTATTATTATCTATAATTATAACTATATAAATAAAAATAAATAATATAAAATTTATAAAAGAATTTTAACCAGCTTTTATTATATATTAAACTAAAAAAAGATTAATCCTATATATAAAATATAAAAAATTCTTTTTAATTAAAGTATTTATTTTTATAAACTTTAAAATATTTATATATTTAATATATATAATATTATTTAAAGTATATATATTATTTTTATAAAAATATTTAAATAATATTATATAAATAATTTTATTAATTAAAATTAATATAATATTATTTTCAACCCGAATTTTTTAAATAAAGGAAAAAAAATAGTTAAAAAATATACTAGAAATCGACTATATAAGTATATTTTTTAAAAGTAAAAACTATAATTAAATTTTAAAAAGATTAAAAGTTTTAAATATATAATATAAATATTACTAAAAACTATATATTTAAGTTTAAATTTAGGCTGAATTTAAATTAAATACCGGTTAAATACCGGTTAAACCCTAATCTAAAAGTTAGTTTATTAGCTAGTATATATTTTAATTATAGTTGTATTAGTTTATAACGCGTTTTTATTTAGATTTCTATTATATTAATATTTTTTCTTCTAATTTTATATTCTATTATTTACTTTTAACTTTCCTTTATATTCTTTACTATTATCTATTTTACTTTATTATATATCGGTCTCCTTATTAGATAATCTATATATTTATATCAATAGCGTCTTATTATTAAAAAAAAAATTTAAAAACTATAAATACTAATAGTTTTAACTCGGCCTTGTTAATAAATTAGAATTTTTTATTTAAAAGCGAAAAAAAGGTATTTAAAAAGATTAAAAAAATAAAATTAATAAATATAATATTATTTACTAGCATTGGGCCACCGTCCCATTGGGATTTTGCTGCTAGCAGCTGGCAGCTGGTAGGGCTGGCAACTGGTAGGGCTGCCAGCCAGCGCAGTACAGCCAGAGCTTCTACGCGCTATAACGCCACCAATTTTAATCTGATTTCCAAAGTTTTTATAGTATTGGAATACGCTTATCAAGCGCTTCAAAATGAGCTACTATGCATGCTGCTGTGCACGAAACTGACGATGTTATTTAACTGCAAAAAACCAGCTGTTTTGATGGTTGATAGGGGTAAAAATAGCCTAACCGAAGTAGGATCTGCAAACGTTCGATACCAACCGATAAAGTTTATACTTATTTCGGGTCGGGAAGCCGATAAAGGACGTTTTTCAATATATATATAATAAAATCTTTAATTATATTTTTGTATATTAAAATTAATAATTCTTTATATTTTAAAATATATATTACCCTTTTACTTTAAAACGAATATTATTAATATATCGGTCTAGTTATTATTTCTAGTATTCAACTATTTTCTATAATCTACTCTATTTATAAATAATAAAGCTATTTTTTTTTACTAATTTAAATCTTTTCGCGGTAATAAACGTTTTTTTATAATATTACTTTACTTTACTATAAATAAATAACAGTAAAAAAATTCTAATAAATTATATTAGATAAGTACCCGCTAATAAAATAAAACCTCGGAATTAATTAAAAATTAAAAAATCGTCTATATAATTAAATAAAAGCTTTTAGAAACTTTAATTACTACAATAAATAACTTTAAATATAATATTTAAGCTAATTTTATTAGTATAACCTGCTTAGATAAGTTTATAAAGAAGATATAGAGTAAAAAAACGGAAATAATAGCTAAAAGGTCTATAACGGTTAATACTGGAGCGGCGCCTGGATTTAAAAAAAGTTAAAAGATATTATAAATTATCTAATTATATATATATTATAAATCGCTTTTTTATAGTAGATTTATTAAATAATCTTCGATATTAAATAATATAGAAAATTCGAGGAATTATTAAAATCTAATATTATCTACCGGCTAATAATCGATTTAATTAAATAATTTCATATAATTTAATAAATAATAAATAGTATTATAATTATAGTAATAATATAAATTGTTAATATTATTTTAATATATTTTTTATTTAATTTTAGTAATTTAAATTATTAAACTGTTTTTTAAATAAATTATTTATAAAATATATAACTATTTTATTTTTTAATAATAAGAGAGACACGTTTATAAAAAAATTAATAAAGTATATATTTAATCTATTAGTAGGATCTACTATTATATTAATATATATAATAAGCTATTATATTTTAAAAAGGTTAAGATTAAATTATAAAGAATAAATTATATTTAAAAATAAAAATATTACTAGTAATTTCTATTTAAAATTTATAAATATTTGGTAAAACTAATATATTAGCTAGATAAAACTATAGGGCGATATTAAAAAATTATAGGACGAGTTTACGCCGGAATATAAAGAGAAAATCTAAAAGGCGCTTTTAAAACTAATTAAAAAAGCTATTAATATTACCCTCAAGCTATAAAAGCAGTTAGTATTCGGACTCCAGGTGGAAATTATATAATAGAGACAATATATTAAGTTACTAGTATAGCGGGCCCTTTAAAGAGCCTAAGCGGGATTATTTAAATAATTACTATCTAGTATAAAGTAAATATATTTTTAGATATATAGTAATCCCTTTTATTTTTTATTAAAAAATAAAAATTAATTTTTTAAGATATCTAAATATATATATTATAAATAATTCTTTTATAAAAGTTTACGCTTTTAAATTAGTTTAATTATATCTAGTATATTATAATTCTAACTCTTTTTTTTCTTTATATTTAAAAGCCCGGATTACTATTAAAAATATTTACTAGATAAGCTCGCGGTTATAATAGAAATAGAAATAATAATAATAGTATAATTATCGATATCTAGAATCTAAAAATTTAATTAGAAACTATATATATAAATTTAATAGACGGATTTTTTAGTATAACTAGTTTAATAATTCTTTAGGATAAGTATATTATAGAGCTATTTAATAATACCGCGGGATTATAATAGAATAATAGTATTCCTTTAGTAGAATTAACGCCGGATCCTAATACTTATCGTTATAAAAGTAAGAAGCTAATATATAATATAACTCCGTCTCCTTTATTATCTAGTTTTAATAATAGCTATAATAATAGCGATTTTTTAAATACCTCCTTAAACGCGTAAACGGAATAGAAGATTAAAGATTTAAAGTATAGAATAGAAAGAACTATTAAGCGTACTCGTTATTTTAAAAAAACTAAAGTAGTTTATAAATAAGCTTAAATAATACTTTAAAAGCTTTATATACTAGTTAATATTTTTATATCTATTATTTCGTTTATCGATATTAAACCTTTTATTATTATAAAATTAAAAAATATTAAGCTAGCTTTTTTACTAAACTATTTATTAAAGGATAATTTTACCGGCTATTAAATAAAGATATTATAAGTAGATATAACGTTTAAATTATTATAGGATTTATTTTTAATAAATAAAATAAAAATCTGGTTTATTATATTATTATTAAAAGATAACCCTCTAATATAATAAACTTAATATATAAAAATAGATAAGATTAATATAAACTAGCTGAATTTTTATAAATAACTACTTAATTTTTTATTAAATAAAGAAAGCCGATCTTTAAACTTTTTATCGAAGTATTATATATAAAAATAGAATATTATAATATTATAAAAGTTTTATAACTAAATAAAACTATTTAAAAATTAGTTACTAGGGCTATTAAAAAAATAATATATAATAAATTTTATTATAAAATTTAAACGCGATATTTAAATATTAATATATTATTTTAAATATTAATATATTATTTTAAATATATATTTAAAAATAAAATAAAGGATAAATAAATAGCTTTAATAATTTATATAAAAGGTATTAAGAAAGATATTAATATAAATACCTTTTATAAAAAGCTTCTCTCTTTAAATTAAAGTAACTAGGGTAGTTAAATTTTAAAAAAATTTTATAGTAGTTATATAGGGAATAAATAAAAATATAATAATTATAGGCCCTATAACGGGCCCTTTATAAGATTAAAAAATAGTAAAAATATTAATTTAAAGGATTTAAATTAAATAAAATATTATAATTAGTATAAAAAAGGTTATTATTCTACTAATTATCTTTATATAAAAAAGTTAATAAAAAAAATATTTATTAAAAGTACTAAATCTAGTATTAATAAAAATTCTAATATAGTTTTAAAAAATAATTAAATTTAAATAAAGTTTTAGCGTTTAAATATTATCTAATTAAAGTAATAAAAAGAATTAAAATAGTACCCTAATTTTATATAAATATTTAGATTAAAGGGGCTTTTATATTATTAAATATAGGGTTTAATATTAACTATATTTTATAAATTAAAGTAGTAAAATAGGACTTTATTCTAATAAATACTAGTTATCCTACTTTAAACTAGTTTTAAAATTAGTAATATTACTATTATAGAATTTATAATTTAAAATAGACTTATATTAATAGTTAAAGTATAAAATAAATAATTTCTACTACTTTTTTTTATACTATTAATTTAGATAAATATAATATAATTTTAAATATTTTAGAAATCTATAAAACTAGTTTACTTATTAATATATAAATTATAGAGTAGCGCTTTTTTATTAAAATTAATTAAATATAAATAAACCGCTTATAAATCTTTAAATAATCCTTTAAAATATATTTTATTATATACGCTTTAATAATATTAGTAGTAAAAAATCTAATTAATATTAATAATATTAAAATTTTATACTAAATTAAAAACTTTAAATTTATATTTTTTATAGTAGAATCGGGTAAGTTACTTTAATTAAAATCTAATAATTATATTATTAATTTAATAAAAGGTAAAGAACTATTATATTAACTAATATATAATCTATTAAATAACGAGTTAAAAGAATTACGCTAATATTTTAAAAAAAATTTTAAAAAAAGCTGAATCTAATATTTAATCTTATTTATAAGAGTTTCTATTATATTTATACTAAAAAAGGATAGTAGATTATATTTATAAATAGATTACCGTAGTTTAAATAGGATAATAATTAAAGATTAGTATTTATTCCTTTTAATTATTAAAATTTTAGATCGTTTATATAATATAAAAAAATTTACGAAGATAAATATACGCGATATCTATTACTAGATTAGAATTAAATAAAAAGATAAATAAAAGATAATATTTTATATTAAATATAAATACTTTAAATATTTTATTATATTTTTTAATTTAATAAATATCTTTATAACCTTCTAAATATATATTAATAAAGCGTTAATAAAAATAATTAATATTTTTTATATAATATATTTAGATAATATTCTAGTATATTTAAATTCCGAAAAAAAATACTAGGAGTATATTTATATAATCCTATACCGACTCTATAAATACTAGTTATTTTTAAATTTAAAAAAATACGTATTTAATATAAAATAGCTAGAATTTTTAAAATATATTAAATTATTTAAAGGAGAAGAAATAGATTTTAAAAAAATAAATTAATTTAAAATTAACCTATTCTAAAATTATATAAGGATATTTAAATACTTTTAAGCCTAATAAATTTCTATTAACGATTTATTAAATATTATTCAAAGATTATAGCGCTTATAATTAATTTATTAATTAGTATAAAAAATAATAAAAAATTACAATTATTAAAATAGAATAATACTATTTAAAAAAATTTTAAAAAATTAAAAAAAACTTTTACTATAGTACTATTACTAAAATATTTTAATTTAATATATAAAATCCGGATTAAAATAAATACTTTAAATTTCGGTATTTTTAGTATTATAATTTAATTAAATAATAATAATATTTATTATCTAATAATTTTCTAGTTAAAGAAAATATTAATAGTTAAATAGAATTATAAAATCTATAATTAAAAGCTATTCGCTATTATTAAAGTTTTTAAATAATAGCAGTATTATTTTAAAAAAGCCTAATATATTAATAAAATATTCTTAGATTATAATAATTTAAAGGGATTTATATATATTAATCAATTTAATAATAAATAATAACGCTAGATTATAAAATTAATAGTTATAAATTTTAAAATCTTTTATTAAATTAAGAAATTAAATCTAATATATTTCCTATTAAAAAAACTAAATTATTAAAAAATTAACTTTAAAACTTTAATAATAATATTTATATTATAATAAAGGCTATCTTTTATTAATAATATATTACCTATATTAATAGCGATAAAAAAAATAAAAGTAGTATATTTATATAAAAAATTTAAATAAAAAGTTTAAAAAACTTTTATTAAAGACTAATACTTTTAAAAGATTTAGTAGTAGCCTACTAGTTTAAAAGTTTTATATTATATTAACGCCGATAACGTCCTATAAAAGCCCCGCTAAAAGTTTTTAAAAAAAAAACCTATTTTTTAATAAAAAAAGTATAATAAATTCTATTATTAAAATAATTAATTATAAATAACACGTTTTATATTAAATAATAAAGGATACTACTTCTAGCGAAACAGCTTATAATAATAGTTTAATAAATATAAAAAAAATAATTTTATAATTTTAATAAAATAATAATCTTATTATTACTAGATAATATAATCTTAAAAGCGCTTATAAAAAGAATTCTAAATATATAAAAGCCGGATTATAAAATTTAGGAGTAAAAGGAAAGTTATTATTTTATAAATCGCTATATATTTTAAAAGATTCCGCTATTTATATAAAATTTATAATAAATATTATAATAATCATTTAGTTAAATATTTTAAAATAGAATAAATAATAGAACTACTTTACCGCTAATATTAATAGCTTAACCTAAATAAAAAGATTAAAAAATATATACAGATATATAATATTTACTAATATATAAAAATATATTAATATAAGCCGTATAATAAACTATAGTCTATTTTTATTCCTAATAGTCTATATTAAAAAATTATTTTAAATTTTATAACGGGATTACTACTATTAAAATACAATATAAATATAATTAATATTATACTTATTATAATAGACTAATATTTAAAGATAGTTATATATATTTTATATATTAAAACTCTTAATATAATAGAATTTATAGATTTATTCTTATAAATAGTAATTTATAAAAAAATTATACTAAAAAGTATTATTAATAATAAAAATTTATTATTTATAAGCGAATTCTAATCTAAAATCTACTACTATTTAAAAATAAAAAGGAAGTTAAATACCGTTTTTTATCTATAAATAAACAATTAGACGGAGCGCTAAAATTAATTAATAAAATACTATTTTCGAATTTATTTAAATAAAGAGTAATTTAATTAAATAAAAATTTTTTTTATTATAGAATTTATATATAATAATAGTATCTATTTTATTATTAATAAAATTCCGTTTTTTTTAATAATTAGGGTATATTTAAATCTAGAGTTTAATATTATAAATAATATTTATAAATAAAAAATCTATAAAATTAGTATACTAATAGTAAAAAAATATATAAAGAAATTAATAGAATTATATAGAAAGCTAAACTAGAAATAATAAAAGATATAAAAAAAATAGACGAAATATTATAATCGTTTTTATATAAATATAGAATTTAGTTTAAATAATATAATATTTCTATTATTAAAAAATTTAAAATTAAAGAAATTATTTAAAAAACTCGTTTATTATTATATTAAATCGTACTATATTAAAGAATATATTAGTTTCTAAATATATAAACTATTATTACCGTCTAATTCGCGTATTTATAATATTTTCTAAATTTTTTTTATTAAAGAAATATTAGTAGAAAAAAAATAAAAGATTTTTTAATACCTACTTTTAAAGCTTATAAATAATAAATTAAAATAGAAAATAAAAGTAATTCTAAATAAATATATTAAAGGATCTAAAAGTAAAATAAATTAATATTTAATTAATTAAATAAATTAATTAAAGGAATATAATTTATAATAACCGAAATTAGATTTAATAAATATTAAAAATCTAGTAAAAAAGTTTTATTA
This sequence comes from Opeltia flavorubescens, assembly GCA_000442125.1. Taxonomy (NCBI): domain Eukaryota; kingdom Fungi; phylum Ascomycota; class Lecanoromycetes; order Teloschistales; family Teloschistaceae; genus Opeltia; species Opeltia flavorubescens. Next base: position 972,573 of record KE546974.1, read on the forward strand.
AAATTATGAGAAACCGTTAAAAAAATATAAAAGAAAAAACTAAATATTTTAATTATACTAGTTATTATTATTTTTTAAATTTTTAACGGGCTTTTTATAGGCTTAAATAATATTATACCTAAACGAAAAATAAATATAAAGAGAAATAATATAAATAACGAAATTTATATTAAATTTTTATAAATTAATTAATTTATTTAAAAAGAACTTATTAAATATAAATTAAAAGCGAATTTAAAATAATAAATAGAATTTATTAAATTAAAATTTAAGCCTATTTAATAAAATAAATATTTATTAGTAGTTATATCCTATTTAATTTTTTTATATTATATTTATATATATTATTCTATAATTTACTATATTCTTTTATTCTATAACTCGCTATATTTTTTTATTTTATAACTCGCTATATTCCTTTATTTTATAATTTACCGCGTTTTTTTATATTAATAAACTCTCGGTCTATTTTTTTATATTAGCCCCGTTAACTAATAAAATTTTATTAATAACTTTATAAATAGCTATCCAATAATAAAAAGTAGTATTACTCTTTAAAATTTTCGGTATCTTAGACTTTTTAGGTATTTTTAAAGTTTTTAGAATTTAAAAGCCTTAAAGCCCTTTTTATAATACCGGATTATCTTATTCTATTAGTAGATAAATAGCTTAAAGGATAAAGTTTTTATATTAGAGATAATTCCTCTCTTCCTATTATATATATCCTTCTTTAGTTCCCTTCGTTAGTATTTCTATTAGTAGTTCCCTTTATTAGTATTTCTATTAGTAATTTACTACTGATTTAGTATAAAAAAAAATTAGTAGTTATAAAGATATTATCAGCGTTAAAAATTTAAAGATACTAATAATCGAAGCGATATTATTTAATTAAAAAAGTATCGTTTAATTTATTTCTTCCTCTTTAAAAATATTATTTAATTTATTTCTTCCTTTTTTAAAACGCTATAACCGAAGTTTTTAAGGCGTTATAGCCGAAGCCGATTTCTATTACTATACTAATGCTTATATATTTTAAATTAATTTAAAAGCGATAAAATAAAATATAAATCTATAATTTATAATATTAAAGTAAATTATAAATTTATATTTACCTTTTAGTAAGTTATACTTTTAAATTAGCTTTTTTTTTATACTCTTTTAACTCGCTAGTATAGTTATTACTTTTATTCTTTTATTTAATTTAAAGTCGCTTTTAGCTTTAATAAATTATTTAGCTAGATAAATAGTAAAGAATAGCTTGTAATAGTCGGCGCCCTAATATTTAACTCTAGAGACTTTAATAAAGCCGGGTTTTATAATTATTAAAAGAACTTAATAAAAAATAGTAGAATTTAATATAATAAATATATATATACTAGGTTTAATAGGCTAGCCGGCTTTTTTATAAAAATAAATTATTTTTAATTGATCTAGCTACTATTTAAAACCCTTTTTAGATTATTATTAAAAACCAACCGTTATTTTCGATCTAGATAAAATTTTTATTAGAGCTAAATAATATAGCGGGCTACTATTTTACGCTATTTAGCTACCGATTAGTTTAAAATAAAATTATTAAAACGGTCGGCTTTTAAAAGTATATAAAATAATATTAAAGGCTTTAATATAAATTTAATAATAGATTTAATAGAAAAATTAACTAATATTAAATTTAGATAAACTATTATTAAAGGTTATATAAAAGGTAATAAAAGCCGTATTAAATTTTATTAGCTAAATTTCTAGTTATTAAATATCGCTTCTATTATAAAAAATACTCTATCTAGAAATAATTAATTAAAATCTTATAATAAAGTTTTATTATACTAATTATAGATTAATAGCGAATAAGTTAAAGGTAAAAAATTTAGTAATAATTTACTATAATATAATAAAAATTTATTTTTATTATTATTAAATACTATAAATTCGGAATTTTTTTTTATTCCTCCTATCTACGCTATTTAAATAGACCTTTTCTTTTTATAAAAAAATACTTATTATATAAAGGCTGTTAAAGTAAGTAGAATTAAATATACGGGTTTATTTACAGAATTTCTAATTCTATAAAAGCTTCTAAAGTCTATTATTAAATTATTTAGAACTCTAAAATAGAGTTTTTTCTCTTAAAAAATCTAGAAAGAAATTTTTATTTTAATCTATAAATAAATCTCGGTTATAAAAAAAATAAACCTAAATTTAAATAAAAAAAATAATAAACTTTTATAGATATAAATAATTAATAACCTATATATAGTATACTATTCTTTTATTTTAACTCGCGTATTTATTATTTAAAATTACGGATTTTCTAGTAAAAGTTTTTTTATTTAGCGAAATCTTAATAGATCTCGCGTAAAAGCTTATTATTACGAGTTAATAATAAATTAGTCTAGCTATTAATTAAATTTACGCTTTAGCTATAAATTTAGAGATTTCGAGCTATTTTTACTAGTTTTTTATTTATAGAAAGTATAAGATTCTATTTTTAAATAGTATCTAAATATTTCTAAATATATCTAAAATATTTCTATACTATTAATCGTATAAAATAAAGAATATAAATAAGATAAGTATAAAATAACTAATATATTAATAAATTTACTACTAAATAATCTCGAGTATTTTTATAATTCTAGCGGTATATATAATATAAAAGCCCTGTATATTCCTTTTAATATAATATATATAGAATTTTATTATTAAAAAACGTAGCTTTTAATAGCGTATGGAAATAACGGCTATATAATAAAAGTTTTATATTAGATTAAATTTATAATTTAAGTAATTATTTAAACTTTAAATTATTATATAAAAGTTTTATCTATTAAAAAATAAATATAAAAATAGACGAAATTTATTATTAATATTTTTAAAGGTTTCGCTATTAATAGATTTACTACTATTAAATAAACTACTAGATATTATAATACTTATAATAACTAGTAAAAAAAAAAAGGAAAATTTCTATAAAAGCCAATATTTATCTATTAATATAATTATTAATCCCTTTTATATTATATTAAAATAAAGTTTATATATTAAATAAAAAGGAATTTTTAACTCCTTTAACTATAATAATAATATAATATTTTTTCTACTTTTTTTCTACCTATAAAGGTATATATAACGCCGTGAGCCCTTAACGGGCCTTTAGCGGAATTTTAGTAGTAAAAAAATAACGGAAATTAGTAACTAACAACTGTTTCTACATTTAATAGTATTATTATAGATAATTCTTTTTCTTCTTTTTCCTACTAGGTTTTAGACGGTTTTTAACGAGTATTTATTTAAATATTCTAGATAGCTTAAAATACTTTTAGACCTCGATACTAAAGATAATATCCTAAAAGGGGAGGCAATTATTACCCTTAAGCTATAGGAGCAGTTAGTATTTAGACCCTAGGTAGAAATTATATAATAGAGATAATATATTAAGTTACTAGTATAACGGGCTCTTTAAAAGGCCTAAACAGGGTTATTTAAATAATTACTATTTAGTATAAAGTAAATATATTTTTAGGTATATAATAATCCCTTTTATTTTCTATTAGAAAATAAAAATTAGTTCTTTAATATATCTAAATATATACGCTATAAGTAGTTCTTTTATAATAGTTCACGCTTCTAAATTGGTTTGATTGCACCTAGTATATTATAATTAATATCGGGGATTTAAAGCGGAATTAATATAAAAACTTTATTTATAATTAGAAAAAATTAAACAAATAATTTAAATAAATATAATTATTTAATAAATAAAAAGAAAAGTTTTTTTTTAATAAAGTACTCTATTTTAAAAATAATTCTAAAAATAACGGGCTAAATTTAATTAATTTATTATAACAAGCTTCTATTATAATAAAAGAGCTAAATAATATATATCTATAAAACTAAATACTAGTTTTTTACTAATAGCTTTCTTATTTTATTATAGATATTAAATTATAAAGCGGTATATTCTAATATATCTATATCGTTTTAATTGAAAAATAAAAATAATAAGTTTAATATAGTATATAAAGTTCGGTCTATATAATATTATAATTTTAAATAGTTAATAAACTAATTAATATTCTAGTTATTATTCTATTCTAGCGGTAATAAAAAATCAATATAAATAGATAATACTTTCCGCCAATTATCAACTAATATTAAATCGCTTATAATATAGTAAACTGCCCCGGTTAAAAAGAACTACTTTAAAGGCCTCTATTAATATAACCACTTGATATTAACAATATAGTAAAATTGCGTTAAACGCCACGAAGAATTTATACGCGATCTATCGCGTATATAACGCGTATATTATATAGTATATATACCTTTAAAAAAAGCTCTTTTTATTGAGCTACGAGTATTGCTTAAAGTAAATTATAGTAGAATTATAGATATATTTATTATTTTTATAGCTATTTTATCGTATTAAAATAAGGCGTAAAAAAATATTTATTATATACTTTTTTAATTTTATATTACTAGAATATTAGTATAATATTAGCGGAATATTAGTAGATATTATATTTAGTAGGCCTCTAACTATTACTCGAACTAATATTTTCTAAGTAAAAAAAAATATTTTTCTAGTATATAGGCTTTAAATAGAAATTCTTTTAATATTAGATAAAAACGTAATTTAAAAAGCTTGATATATTAGGAAATATTTAGCTAGATAGCGTAAATAAAATAAATAAGGTATTATAGATATAATTAGATATAAAGTAATATACCAGCCTTTAAATAAAACTATTAGGATTTACTATATTATAATATATATATTATAATATTATTATTATTATTTTTTCGTTATTAATATAGATAAAATAATATATTATCTAGAACTAAATATAGTAACTACCTAAGTAAAAAGAAATCACGAATCTATCCTTGCTATTATATTACGGCTATACCGAGTGGGCAGAAGGCTGATAGAGCAGGTAGGGCTGAATAGTTACCGTGGCTCGAATAAGGCCTTTTAAGTATATTTACCTAATTAGGTTTAGCGCCTTTTAGCGCCTATATTTATTTAGTTATAGATTCTATAAATAGATAATTCTTTACTTTTAATATAATACTATTACTTTATATCTATTATATAATAAATAATAGTAATTATAGGTAATTTATATAAAATATAATATTATTAACTTCTATATATATATACTAATAACTATTATATAGTACTAGATCCTTTAAATAAATATAGTACTTTTTTATTTATTAGATTATTACTTCCGTACTAATATTTAATTAATAGAATTAATTAAAATATATTCTAATTTCTAATTCTCCTAATAAAATTCTAAATATTTTTTATAATAATTTAAAGGATATAACCGACTTTATTATTATATTAGTTTTGATTATAGCTACTTTTTATATTAAAAAGTTTTAAAAGTATATTAAATAGTTTTTGAAATAGAATTAGGCCTTTATAGTAATTCTTAAAGCTTATACCAACTATATTTATAAAAAAAGTTTAGACTTATACTATTTTTTAATATAGGAATCTTTTAATAGCTAGATAACTTAAACTAATATAATAAAAGCTAGTACAGCTCCTATTACTATTTATTCTACAGATTAGAATAAGTACCTATAGATTTTTACTAAAATAATAAGCGATTTCTATAATAACGCTATTATAATTTTTAAAGATAAAAGCTTTTAAACCTATATTTAAGAGCTAGTTATAAATTTTATCTAGAATAGTTTAAGCTTTTACTCTTACCTTTTAAACTCGTTAAAAAATTTATAATAAATTAATCAATTTATAAATATTATTAAATTTATTAATATATTTAAGTAGCGAAATTATATTTCTAGTATTAAATTCAGCCTACTTTATTTAATAAAATTAGAAGAGAGTATTATACCGCCGCTAGATATAATAGAAATTCTATTATAATAATAATAGGGTAGATTTATAAATAATAATAATTTATAATAATAGTAAGTCCTTTTAAATAAGTAACTACTTATAAACGCCCGTCTAGCTTAACTATTAGGATTTTTTATATAGAATTTCTAGAATTAAATAATTACTATACTAGTAAATCTAGTAGTTATATTAACTATTACTAAATTATAATAGAGGGTTTATAATATTAATCTATTCTAATTAAATAGCGATAAATAGCCTATAGAATCTATAGAGTTATATAATATCTATTATAATATATACGCTTTTATATAACGTATAAAAATGAAATATAAAATAATAAATATATTATTAATATATTATAACCTAAATTTTTATTTATAGGGTAAAATAGTTATATAATATATTATTATAATTAGTAAACCTATCTATAAATTATTATAATTAGGTAAAAATATTAAATTATAATATATATTTTTTAAAAACTATTTTAATAAGCTACTATCTATTATACTAGCGTAGCTAAAATAAATACGTTATACTATTAATAATATATAGGTTTAAAAAAACTTTTTAAAATATTTTAATAATATTATTATTAAAGTAAAAAATATAAAAATAATATCTATTAAAAATACTTAAATAATAATTAGTATTAAATATTTTAACGCCCGGCTATAAATATTAATTCCGGATAAAACTATAATAATTATTATTAAAACTTTTTATAAATTCCTTTAAAATAAAAAAATTAATTAGTTTAATATTTATAATAATAATAAAAACCGTAAGACGTTAAAATTAAACCCTCTATAAAAGGATAAAAATAAATAGCGTAAAAGAATAATAATATACTAGCTACTATAAAATAACTCTTTCTATATATCTAGATATTTATTTATATACCCGAGCTATATATAAAAAAACTAATTAAATATATTTTCTATTATATACTAATACTAAAATCTTTTTATAGCTCTATAAATTTCGTTAATTAAAAGCGAGTCTAGTATATAAAATAATTAGCGTACTATTTAAAATAATTATTAATAGTTCCCGCCTAAAGTTAATATTCTATTATAATAAAATTAAGCCAGAAATTAGTAAAACTATAACTATTAATAGTATAATAGCAGCCGGAATCTATATAGAAGCCGCTAGCCGAATAACTAGTAAATTTATTTTTAATAAAAAGCTTCTAGCGAGTAGATTTTAAGCGATAGAATAGAATAGTACTAGAATTATAAAAATAGCTTTTATTAATTAATAGACTTTACTAGAGCTAAATAAATAATAGATAAAGAATTTAATAAAGTTTTATATACTACTATTAAAAATTCTGACTAGTATAGTAATATAATAGAATTTTACTTTATTATAATAAAGTAGACGGTATTTAAATCTAGACTAGTAAAAATATATTAATATAATAAATATAACGAGATTTTAAAGTTAAATAACGTTTTATATTATTATTTACGCGCTAGTAATAATAAAAAATAATTTCTAGCTATAGCTACTATAATTAAACTAACTATTAAACTAAATATTCTAGTAGTACTAGTATAAACTTATTTAGAACTAGTTAAGCTATTTAAAAATATACTAGAGAATATTAAATTAGAAGTTATTAAATAATTACTATTATAAGTACCTTAGTTAATTTATTTAATTATAAAGAATATATTAATAGTAGGCTTTATTTTTTAAAAATATTATTATATAACCGTAGATATTCGCTTATAATCTAATATAAGGAATTATAGCTTTTATTAGGATATAGACTATATAATAAGTCTAATTAACCGAAAATCTCTGCTAAAATAACTATTATAAGCTATAATTTAGAAGATACTAGCTTTTATAAATATTAAAGGTATTAATAAAAGGCGATATAATATTATTAAATTTATTATTATTAAAATCTTTATACTTAATAAAAAAGCTATAAAGCTTATTATTATTATATATAAATTTTATTTAATAAACGATCTAAGCGCTAATATATTTATTAATATTAATATTATAAAGTTTAAAAATATTAATATATATTTATCTACGAATATAATAACTATTAGCTTCTATAATAATATAGTTGTATTAATCGCTACTAATATTAAAGGTACTAGAATAAGCGCTATTATTTATAATATTTAATATCTTATAATACCGCTATATACTAGTAAAACTATTAAAATTACTAGTTTACGCTAAAACCCTTTAAACCTTTTATAAAACTATAACCTTATTTATAAACTAAAAATTCTAAATATTTTCGCTAGCTATATATATATTATAGATTATATATTTAAATAAATYTATATTYRRAAYRATWTRTTATTYTTTATTTAATTAGTTATAAAAACTTAACTAGATATTATTTATAAATATAAGGGTAATAAATACTATTAAATTAGTTTAAAAAACTATAAACTAGTTATTAAAACGCTAAAATAAAAGCCCGGATAATTTTTAAAAAACTTTAAACGCTATATAATAGCCGTTATAATAGCTATTATAGCCTTAAATACCGCTATTATACTATTTATTAATTTTAACTATTAAACGAAAGTAGTATATTTTATAAAAGTAACGATCTTTAAAATATAAATTAAACGAGCTGCTTTAATTACCCTAATTAAACGCTATCTATATTTATAATAAAATACTAGTAATATAATTAATATATTAGAGTTAGAGTATATAAATATTTTATTAATAGAAAACTAGAAATAGATTTATAAGTTTAAGTAAGCTTATATATACCCCGTTAATATTTATAATAAAAAGGTTATTAATAAAATCTTTAATAAATTCTATAAATAAAATTAAATAAAATAGATTACTATAATTATTTTATTTTTATTTTTTTATTTTATAATATAAAAAAATATCGATTAAAATTTTAAAAGCTATATTATTATTGATATTTAAATATTTAATAAAATTATAATACTAAATACCTACCTAGTTCTAATATAAATAGAAATTCTAGCGTAAATTTATAATACTAAAGTCCTTTTTATAATAGACTTTATAAACTTCTTCTACTAATAGTAKATTAACTAGTAGTACTATTATTATCTAATAGTAGTTTTATATTAAGGGTAAGAAATATTTAAAATACTAGTAATAAATTATTAGAACTTATTAATTTATATATAATAGATAATAAATAGAATTTTATACCTATTTCGCTCCTTTTATAAAGTTTATATTAATAATATTATAATATTTTCTTTTTTAATAATAAAATATATAAAGTATTTTAACTAGATTTCTAATATACTCGACGCTATAAATCTATATCTATTATTTATAAAATTATTTATTAGCTATATATTTATATATTTATTAGATTAGAAGGTTAATACTTTTAGATTTATTATTATAAAAATTAAGTTAAAAGTAATTTTAAAGCTTTTATTTCTATATATACTTTAATAACTTAAAAAATATTTTAATTTAATAAACTATTTTTAATAATATATTAATAATTATATAGCTATTATTAAACTACTTTAAAAGTATAAAACTTATATAAACCGCGATATTACTATTAGAGGTAATATTTAAAAAAGAGCTACTACTTAAAATCTACTAACAATATTAATATCTAAAAAGTTTAATATATTCTATTATCTATAAAAGCTTTTTTTATTACTATTAATTCTATTCTATTTTAATAAAAGCTTAATATTATATATAAATCTAAACGCTAGTAAAAAATTTAGTTTTATAATCTATATTTATTATAATTTAAATAAAATTACTTATAAAATAGGCGAAAAACCTAAATAAAAATTTAAACGATCGATTTTATTTTTTAACCGCTTACTATTAAATATTAAAATATACTATTAGCCTATAAAATTAAAGGTTATAGGTATTATTTAAATAATAAAAAAGATCCGTTATATAATCGAAATAGTTAAATATATTATTATAATCTATATAGACTATTCCGCTATAATTAATATTTTATACTAAATTAACCTAAATATATTATTTATAAAAAAGTTTAATTTTTATTTAATATAAGCTTTTAAATACTTTTAACGTTTTAAACTTAATATTTATTATAAGCCTAGAATTATAAATACTATTCTAGATGTATTATTAAAACTTATTAGCTATAAATACCGCCTAAAAATAGATAAATCGTTAAATGTAGATATTTTTATAATACGTTACTTCCTAGTCAACCTAGTAGAAGTATTAGCTAAATTCCGCTAATAATTAATTAATAAATATATAAAAAAAACCGCTAGATTAAAATTAAAGAATCTATTAAAATTAATATAAAGTTAAATAGTAATATTATTAAACTATTATATTATATTATTAATAGGCTATTTTATTTTAATAATAATAAATAAAACCTACGTTTAATAATATCTACGGATATAGAAAAAAAAGTATTCCAGCTAGTATATAATAAAATAGGCTATTCCAGCTATATATATATATATAAATATTTAATAGAAGGCTTTTATATATATAATATATTAATAAAACTATATAAATTTATCCGCTACTATTTATAATATTAAATTAACTAGATACCTTGCTACTATTTATATAAAGCTTTATAACTAGTATTTAATCTAGTAAAACTATTTTATATACTTACTATTAATTTTATCTTTATTCTACCGAAATTATATAAAAAATACAATTATTATATATTAATAATAAATAAATTTACTAAAGTAGTTACTTATATATTAAAAAAGACTATTTAAAGTAGTAAATAGTAGGTTAAATAGCTATTAGATAAACTAGTAAAACTAAATTAGAGTATACTATAATTAGTAATTTCGAATTATAATAGGAAGTTCGTTAGTTAATTATAGCGCTAGATATTTAAAATATTAAAGGTAAATTTATAGTATTTTACTATTTAATATCTATAAATTAATAATATATTAAAATAATTTAATTAAACTATTAAAATTATTATACGCTATTATATTATTATATTAGACGATCTTAAATTATAGTTTACTATTTTTTTATAAATATTAATAGTTTTTAATAATTTTATAAACTATAATTCTACGTTTAAAATATTTAATTAAATATTATTCGGATTTAAAACTCGTGAAGTATTAAACCTTTTATATCTATTAGACTTTAAATAAACTATCTAGTTAAAAAATATACTAGGCCCTAAAATTTCTACTAACGCTCCCGTTAAAGAACCAGCTATCTTTTTAGTTATAATACGGATAGTTTATTATAACCCGATTATTCTAAAAGCTAATAATCCTATAAACGCACCTATAATATAGAATATTATAGTACTAGTAGCTATAAAAGAATACTAGTTTATATATATCGATATTAAAAATATTATTGTTTTTACCGTAATAAAAATAAAAAAATACTATAATATATACTATTAACTAGTTTATTTTAAAGTTAGTAATTTTATAAAAATATATTTATATCGAGGCTATAATATATTAAAGCGTATTTTTAAAAAGATTAAATAATAGTTAATAAGTTTTTTTAAGATTATTAAATATATTAAACTATTAGTTTATTATTTAAAACTACTACCTATTATAAAAATTTATAATATAATATTAGTAGTATATCTAAAGCCTACTATTAACTCTAGCAATAATTCCTATTAGCGCTATTATATATTTATACGTTTAATCGTCGTTAATAATAATAAAAAGTTTAAAATCGAATAAATCTTCTATAAGCGCTATATTTATAAAAATAGAAGTTTTTCTATTTAATACTTTATTCGTTAGATTAGTTATAAACTTAAATATAACTAGTAAATATTTAAATACCGCTTAAGTAATATTAAAATACTAATAAAAAAGTATAAACGCCGTTTTAGTTTAGAATCGGCTTTAAATTATAATAAGGCCGCTAATAATACTAATACTAATATTAAATAGTAGGAATACGCCAAAAAACCGTTTATCGACGAGGAAGAGCCTATTATTAGAGGCTATTAGCTTTATTTATTACCGGTATCTATTACGGCTATACTATATAAGTAGAAGGCTAATAAAATAAGTAGGGCTAAATAGCTACTATAGCTTAAAGGAGGCCTTTTAAGTATATTTACCTAGTTAGGTTTAGCGCCTCTTAGCGCCTATATTTATTTAGTTGCAGATTCTATAAATAGATAATTCTTTACCTTTAATATAATACTATTACCCTAAATCTACTATATAACAAAAAAGGTATTATTATAAATTATTGCTAATACTAAAATTACGCTTTTTAATCGTGATTTTAATAAAATATAATATCTATAATTAACAAAATACTCGGAGTTATAAAGAACACGCCTGGTAATAATTTTTTATTTTAAGTATTAAACGATATTAACGATTCCTATAATATAATCGATCCTATAAAAGATTTTTTTAAAGTTGAAGAAAATATACCCCTTTAAAATAATATTATTGATAATAATAAAGTATTTTAAATAAAATTTTTAAATTTTAATAAAAAAATAAATATATAACTAATAATACTATTTAAAATATTATAAAGTATACTTTTTATTTATAAAAGCTCTACTACTATTATCTCTAATAATTTCAAGTTAATTCCTTATATATCTACTAAATAATATCTATTATCTTTTATTTTTATCTTTAGGATATAATATAATATTATTAGAATTACGCGCTGTTAATACTAAAGCTTACTAGAAGTTTTTAAGCTATTAAAAGATAATATAGAATTATTATACTATTTACCTAAGTTAATAGCTACTTTTAAAAAATATATTAGATAATAATTATTATTACTACCTATAAAACGGTAAAAAATAGATTTAAAAAAGGAAAAGCTTCTTATAATAAATACTATAGAAAAGGTTCGGGTTTAGGTTTAAAAAGATTAAATAATATATAATATATCTTTTAATATACCTCCGATATTAAATTATAATATATATTTCTTTAATTTAATAGAACTATTTTATATAATTTTATTATCGATTTAGTTTAGGTTAAAAATATATATTAAAATATTATATTTCGTAGACTAATTAAGAGAAATCTACTGTTTTAATATCTAAACTACKTTTATTCTATTCTATTTAGAGGAGTTTATAAGGTATAAAAATAAGTCCCTAATATTTCCTTCTAATATTATTAGCCTAAGATATTCTAATCTCGAATATAAATATTAATCCGGTAATAAATATTATATTAGGCGAGTATTTATTATTAAAAAAAATTTTCTTATAAAAGCTATTAAAAATATTATACTATATATTTAAAAGTTATTTCCAATTTCCTTTTTTAAAATTTCTATAAAAAAGCCACGGTTTTATCCTAATACTACTATTAAAAAACTTTATTTAATAGAAAACAAATATTATAATATTAGTCTAGAATATATTTTTAAATAAATTAGTAATATTTATTTCGATTATTATTATAAAGGTTTAGATTTTTTATTTATAAAATATAAAGTAAAATATATTATACGAAATACTATAGTTTTTAATATTAAAAAATTTAATTCTTTATAACTTTTACCCCCGTTTAAAAAAAAGTTTAAATTATTATATTATAGGCGTGTTTATTTAGAATAATATACTTTTAGAAAAAAATATTTATTTATATTATTATTAATTTTTATCAATATTTTTAATCTATATAAAAATATATACTATTCTTTTATAAATATATATATAACTATATAAGCCCTTTTTTTTTTTTTTTTTCTTTTTACGTATAGTATATATACTGATTTCCTTATAGTATAGTATTGGATTAGCGTAAATATAAAAAAAAAGTAAATATTTTCCTTTTAATATTAGGACTATATACTAGTAACCTTCGTAATATTATTTAAACGTTATAACCTGGTTTAGTATAATTCGATAAAAGTATTAGTATAAATATAAATAGTTAGAAGATATTTATTTACGTTTATACTATTACTTTTATAGCGGATATATCTTAATAAGCTATAAATTCTATATTTATATCGCCTCTAGCTAATAATAAATATATAAAATACTTTATTACTAAGTTAAAAAAAGGAAATTTAGTATTTAATATCTATATTAATATTAGAGTTTATTATCGAGTACTATATAAAAGAGTTAAAGGTAATATATTAAGCCGGGTTAGTAGAATAAAAGCCGATATATATTTTAATAGCTTAAATAAGTATTTTCCTAACTATTTAATCTATTATTCTACTAATATTATATCTAATAAATATAAAAAACAAGTAATCTTTATTAGTTAATATTACTCTTTAATTAAATCTTATCTAGTTCAGGTCTATAGATACTATATATTCTAAATATATCGGTATAGTAAAATAATCTTTTACGTTTTTATTTAATACTATTCTTATATTTAAAGGTTAAATAGTTTATTATATAATATTAAAAGGTTTTTAAATTCCTTCCAATATAAATAATATTTATTTATTACTTTAAATATTCTATAAAATATTAAAATATTAATTAATTTATTTATTTAGTAGGCGATATTATAAAGTCCTTTCTATTATTTTCGAAGCTATTATATATAAGAATATACCCAGCTATTAATTATTAATTTTATTCTTTTAAAGCTATAGCTTAAACTTTTATTTATCGAGTTTATTTATTTAAACGCTATTAAAACTATTATAGTTTATTATTTAAAAATAAATCCAGTCGATTATATCGTTTAATACTATATAAATATTATAAAAAGTAATATAGTTATTCTAGCGCTTTAAACAATATTTAAAGATAAAATTAAAATAGATTAATTTTTAAATAAAATAAAAAAGTCTTTTAGTATTTATACAAATATATATTATTATTATATATACTAAGCTTTTATTATAGAGAAAGCCTAAGTTTTTAAAGGTTTATTACTTTAGTTATTCCCTTTTAATAAGATTCGATCGACTTTAAAAATAAATTTTTTATTAATACCGCTAATAATAAATTAGACGCGAGTCTTTTTAAAATAAATCAACTAGTAGAAACTTTTATAATTGATAGAAACTATATAAAAAAAGCTTTTTTATATTATAATATATAATCGAGGCTAAATGTTTATACTATACTTTATTTTATTGATATTGTAAGCGAATATACTATACTAAATAACTATACTACTTTTATAAATAAAGATAAATATTAATAAATAGATTTCCTTTATTTTATACCGTTTTAATACTATTTTTATTAATTTTTTAAAAAGGATATAAATTTATTATACTAAAAACTAATAAATATATATTATAATTGGCAATGGTCTAACTTATTATAATATTGTAGAACCGTTATATAGTTTCGGCTAAGACGTTATATCGCTATATTATACTAGTAGGAAAGGAGGCCTATATAGTTAAGGGAATTCCTCTTAATATTTATAGCTTTTTAGATATTAATATATATATATTCTTTATATATAGCTTTATATATACAATAGTAGAATACTAGATTATTACCTATATTTTTATATAATTTCCCTACTATTATATTMTTTTTATACCTTAATATCTTTATTTTTTATAGAAGGTAGTTCGACTATATCGTAAAATTATAATATAAAGTAGTAATAGTAATACTACGCCTATAACTAGATTATAACCGCTAACGAATACAGCTATACTATAAGATAATAATATAGATAAGCTTATTAGCGATATTTTAGATATAGAAATTCGAGCTTTTAAAGTAGAATAAGCTCTGGTTTATTAGTAAAGAAGGTTAGAAATATTAAAGGCCGAAAAGGAATTAGAATTTCTAGAGTTATTTACTACTATATATTAATAATAAACTTTTAAAACCTTAATTAACGATTTTAAACGTATTAAAAGATAGAAAATAAATAAATAATTAAAATTAAAAATTCCTAACTCTATTTAATATAAAAGTAAAAGTTATATAAAATATACGCTATTTAAGCGCGAATATAAATATATTTTTAAAATTTATCTAGTTATATACGAGATAGAAGTCTTAAGGATTCTATTTAATATAGACTACTTTAGTTATTATTTAGTAAATATATAGGATCGAATTAAAAAAGCGAATTTAAATACTAGATTTAAAATAATCTAAAAGGAATAGCTAAAACTTTTATTAGATTAGCTTGATTTTTAAACTATCCACGGTATTAAAATAATATTATAATACTTTAAAATAAAGTACTATAATAAATAAAATATTTTTTTATTTATTAAATATTTAAAAGATTTTAAAAATTATATAAAAAAATCTTTATTAAATTATATTCGGGTAAATATCTTAAGAAACGCCTTTTAAAATAGTATAGCCGACGAAATATTTAAAATATTTAACCTTTTAAAAATATATTAAAGGATTATTAATTAAATAATAAAAATTAAATCGATTTAATTATAATATTAAGCGTATACTAGTTATAATAATATAAATACTAGAATATTAAGTTTTAAAAGTTATAGAAATAGTTAAAGAGGATAAAATTTATTTAATACTATTATATTAATAATTAACGCGAATATAATAATAATTAATCGCGGAAATTATAAAGGCTAGTATAATTTTTAAGGATATAGTTTAAATAGTAGCCGCGGATTTTATAAGAATAGCGATATATTAATAATAATTATTTATTAAAAGTATAATAAAAAAGGCTATAAAAGACCCGATTACCTTTATAAAAATAAAAAGGAAAAAGATAAAATTTAATAAAAATTACTTTTATATTATTAAATTACTAATAAATAAAATTATAAATATTTTATCTAGTTACAAATATAACTATTTAGGAAAAAAAATAAAAAGTTAAATTAGCTATACTTATTAACTATAATATAAGCCTAGATTTTATATTATAATATTATATAAAAAAGTTAAAGCTATATAATAGCTGTAATATTAAAGCGCTAGTTAGAATATTAAATAATATAAGCTTAACTTATTTTTAAAAATATAAACTTTCGGTTAACTTTATTAATTTAAAAAAGGAATCTAGAATAATAATAAATAAATATATTAAAGCGAATATTAAATCTTTTAATATTATATTTAGCCTTTTATAATTATAATTATATAACCTAGATATTAACTAGATATATATACGATAAATATAACGCGATCCCGGCGTTATCCTAATAAGAATAGATATTAAATTAATCCCAGCTAAAAAATTAAAATACCTATTAAAGGTAAAAGAATTTAAATAATTATACTTTTTTAATATAAAGCTATATAATAGAAACGATATAATCGCTTTATATAGCGTTAAAAAAGCGATTTTATTTAAAAAGTATACTAATTTAAAAAGAATTTATAATTTTTAAAAAGTTAATAAATTTTTTAAATATTTTATAAACGATTATACTTTTAAAATAATAAGTAATCTATTATTTAGATTTTTATATAATTTTTTAATTATTAAATTAAAAGTTTTATAAATTTATATTAATAAAAATTTAATAAAAAGGTTTATTTATTATTTAATATTATAAACTAACGCTTTAATTATATTTATAAAAAAAAAAATAGTTATTTTTATTTTTATATCGATTACTAAGGGCTAAATCGGGTAATTATTAAAAACCGGTATCTTTTTCCCTTAATATTAAAAGCTTTAAATAGGCTATATAAAATAATAATCTTTACTCGCCTAAATATCCGGAATACCTATTATTATATTAGGATCTAGAAGGGCAATAAATAGAAAATAGCGTTTTATACTTATTATAACTACTTTAAATATTATATTATACTATTTAATTTAGTAAATACCCCGGCTATTTTTTAAATATATATTAATAATATTTTTAAAAACTTCCTAGATCTTTTTATTATAATATATATAAATAATTTACTAGTCTATTTTAAAAATAAAGCCGAATACCTAATATATATATAAAAGATTTTTATAAAGCTATTATAATATAGACTATATATTAAATTAGAGAAATATTTATTTAATATATATAAAGTTARATTTATAARRTTTATTATTCGCTTTARTAGTATTATAATAAAAAAGTCCTATATTAAATATATAAGGAATTAGTCCTTTTTAAAATTATACCGCGATATATAATATTTTCTTAAATTTATAAACTTTTATTAATATTTTATTAAAGTATTTTCGCTAGTAGTATTATTATTAATATTACTATTAAAAAGTGGTAATAAAAGAAAATTTAATATTAAATTTATTTTAATTAAAAAAGTAACTAGTATATTTAAAATATTAAAGGAACGTTTTATAATAGTATCTATCTTATAATAATTTAATTATATACTTTAGATTTATATTAAAATAAATATTTTAAAATATATTATTTTAATAATTATTTTATAGCCTTTTAATACTAGTATATAGATCTATTAATACTTTATTACCTACTAATTCTAAAAGAAAACGATAGTTAAGCGTAACTATAATATTAAAGATTCGGAGATACTAGTTATTATTTACGCCTATAAATAATAGCAATATTATATTAAAAGAGCCCTTTATAAAATAAAAATTATTATTAATTATATAAATTTTTATAATTTTTTTATAAAGAAGGAGCTTAGCTATAAAAACGCTAGATAGTAGGAGCGGCTAATTAGATTAGATCTAGACCTAAAATATAGATTAAATAAA
The DNA here is from genome assembly GCA_000442125.1 of Opeltia flavorubescens. NCBI lineage: Eukaryota > Fungi > Ascomycota > Lecanoromycetes > Teloschistales > Teloschistaceae > Opeltia > Opeltia flavorubescens. Next base: position 991,059 of record KE546974.1, read on the forward strand.
CTAAACCTTATTAATATAATATTATAAATAAGCGATTATAAAGTATTTAAAGTTTATACCGCTTTTAATATTTTAAATTAAAAGTATATTTATTTAATTTTATATTTTAGAGAGTTTTAAAAGAATTTTAAGGAAAATATAAAACTAATTATAGATTCTTTAAAGATTTAGCGCTATCTATTTAGAATTTTTATAAGATAAGATAGAAATAAATTCGAGAGTTTATAAGAAACTTTAAATAATATTAAAAAGTCGCTAAAAAGTAATAAAAAGAGCTATTTTAATAATAAAATATTATTAATTAATTTTAGAGATATTTAAAAAAGTTTTTAAAAATTATTTAAAAATATTAAAACCGCTATTAAAAATATTTAAAGAGCGATAATAATACGTTATATAATAAAAAAAATAAAAGCTAATATTTTTAATAAAAAGAGCGAACTTTTAAAAAATACTTTTAAGTACGGATTTCTAATAAAGAGTTATATATTTAATACCTATATAAAGGAGTATAATAATATTATATTATTTATACCTTTTTCTAATTAGAGGATACCTTTAATATTAATAGGGAAAAGAGATAAAAATATTTTAAAGAGCGATATAAAAACGTCGACTCCACCTTTTATAATTAAAGGAAAGTCTTTTAAAATAAAAAAAGGTAGATATTAATAAAAACTTATAATTCTAGGGTATATAAAAAGTTAAAAGCTTTTTATAAATCTAATACTATTATATATAATAATATTTAGTCGATTCCTTTAAATAATTTTAATAATTTTAAAAATCTATAGTTAAAATAATAAATTATTAAGAAAGTAGCTTTAGAAAATATATATAATATACCTTTATTATTCTTTTACTATATTATAGAAGGGTTTTAAGAGTTTAATAGTATAATTAAAAAATTAGTATTTTTAAAAAAGAAATTATCTAATAATTTATTAAATATTTATATAATATTAAAATAGTTTAATAAAGGCTATAAATAGTATTAAAATTAAGAATTACTCTATTATAATAAAAAATAGTATCTACTTTTTAATATAATTAAATAAAAGGCTTTTAAATATAATTATAATGATTTTATAACGGATTACTTCGATTATAAAAGAATATTAGAGTTTATTCGCTAAAAATATTTTTAATTAGATATAGTAAAGGATATTAAATATTATATATATACCTATAATATATATTATTAGGTAAAATCTATAAAGTATAAGCTGTATAGCGAAATATAGCCGCTAGAAAGACTTTTAAAACCTTATCCCTATATAAACGCCTCTGCGTTATATATAATTCGATTTTTATAATAGTCGACCGCTATATAAAGCTCGCTATATATATTTTATACTAGATAATTATAAYTATAAAARARCTAGYRGATAYYTTTATTAATAARGTATATAATTATTATAATATATTTAAATCGCTAGTCTTTAATTAAAGGACTTTTTTTATTTTATAATTTTAGTCTGCTTTTTACTATTATTTAAAAATTAAATGCTATTTAAATACCGCTTTTTATTTATAAATTAATAGGTAAATTAAGCGATAAAATTAAACTCTAGAATAATTTTTAAAGGGCTTTATTAACTATAATTAAAATAATTAAAATAAATAGCTATTTTTTATAGAATTTACGTATAATAATAATAAATATATTTCTACCGGTATAATGCTATTTTTTACTATTATTAATAAATATTTTAATCTAAAAAATAATATTTAAATCGATAATACTAAAAGTAATATATTTAGAGCGTGTTAATATATAAAAAAATATACGCGTATATATATTTAGTTTAAAAGTTAATAGAAAATAATAATAGAAAAATAATTTAAATATTATAAATAAAAGTATTCTATAAAATCTTTTATAACTAGTAATATAATATAATTAAATAAGCGTAATATTAAAATAAGAAGGCTATTAAAAAAACTAAATTATAAATTCTATAGGCCTTTTAAAGTAATAGAACTAGTAAATTTATAATTATACCGCCTAGAACTTCTAGTATTAATAGGTTGTATCTATTCCGTTTTTTATATCTTTTTTCTCGAACTATATATAATAGTAGAAGGAAAAGATAAAAAAAATCTATTACTTCTACTTATCGATGGTAAAAAATAATATAAAATAAAAGAAGTACTTAATTTAAAATAGTATTATAGGAAATTATAATATCTAGTAAAATAGTTTAACTATAATTTTAAAAATAATAACTAATTTAATATAAAAAAATATCGGGAGCTAGCGAGTATATAGAGGACTTCTATTATATATATCCTAAAAAACTATTAAATAATAGTAAAAAGGGCTTTTTAAAAAGGAGATAAAAAAAAAGAATAAATTATAGCTAAACTATATATAAATATATAAATAAAGTAATAAGTAAAATAATAAATAATACTAAAAATATAAAGTAATAATAGAAACGAAATTTTATATAATTATTAAAATTTACTAGTAGAATATATATTAAATAATATATATTATAAAGTATATTATTAAAAAAAATTAAAATTAAAAAAAAACTTTATTAGAATATAGACTTTAAAATTATAACTACCCGAAAGTAATATAGGCCTAAAAATAATATATAAGAATAAATATATAAGAATAAATATTAAAAATAGATATAAAACGCTAGATAAATATAAAACTATATAGTAGTACTATTTTTTTCTATTTTATTTTTATTAGTAAAGGAAAAATTATTTTTTTTAATTAAATTTAACTATTTTTTTTTAATAATTAAAAGATTTAAACGGTTTTAATATAAAGTTAATATATAAAATTATATAAAAAGAATAAATATATAATAAAATATATTATATTAATATCTATATTAATCGATTTTTTTAAAGTATAAATAGCTTCGATAATATTAAGAATACTAATAGTCTTTTTTTACCGTATTTTAGTTTTTTTTTAAACCTTAATTTATTTATAGCTAGAAAGGATAATAATATATAAGCGGTATATAATATATTATTTCTTATTTTTATCGGTAATATTAGTAGTAATAGTAGTAGAGATTATTTTATTAACTACCGAGATAAATCTCTAAAGAATTTATACGGGTTAAAGAAGCTACTATAATATATAGATTTAATATACTAGCTTATATTTCTTTTAAAGCCTAAAGTACCGCGTATAATATTTAAAGCTGATACTAGATTTTATATAATAAATAAAAGTATAATAAGTAGTAAAGTTATTTTTTAACTATTTTTTATTAGGGGTTATTAAATAATAGTATTAAATAAATAATATATACTATAATATTAATTTTAATTTTAATATATTAATAGTAATAATTCTTTTATAAAATTAAAGTATTTAGTAATATTAAAATATCGGGTATTTATATATTTTAAAGAGTTTTTTTAATTATAGAAGTTTTAAGAGCCTTAAAACCTATAATAAAAAATATAAAAATTAAAAAAGGTTTATAAAAGAGTAAAGCTAGTAAATAAAAATAAAGTATAATAAAAATAATAAAAATTTAAATTAGAAAATAAATCTATATTAAGGAAGAAATATTTATTATATATTTATAAGTAAAAGATAAAATTATACTATTTAATATAAAATTTATAATATTAATAATATAAATTAAACTATTTAAAATTTAATAGTTCTAATTATTTATAATTATTATAGTATAATATAGCTATTAAATAAAATTATTAAACGATATTAATTTCTATAAATACGTTTTAGCGTAAATATTTAATAAATACTAAAGGGTATTTATAATATATTATAGCGCGACAGCTAATATTAATATTAATATTAAATAATCTTTAGTATATAAAATAAAGCTATTTATATATTTTATATATAATAATAAGACGTTTTATATATAAACGCGTATTAATATTATATATTTTTAAATTATTAATTTAACTAATACGCGTTTAAATACGCGCGCTTTATATAAAAGGCTTAGTTATCTATTATATATATATCGCTTAATTATAAAATAATAAGGATACTATTATAGAAGAGGGGATATTATTATAATTAGTAATAATTTAACTTATTATAATATCGTAAAACTATCGTATAGCTTCGGCTAAGACGTTATATCGCTATATTATACTAGTAGAAAAGAAAGCTTATATAGTTAAAGGAATTCCCCTTAATATTTATAGCTCTTTAGATATTAATATATATATATTCTCTATATATAGCTCCGTGTATACGATAGTAGAACGCTAGACTATTACCTATACTTCTATACAATTTCCCTATTATTGCATTCTTTTTACAATACGATATTATTAAGCCGTTTTTCTAAAAAAAAAGCTTTTAATAATATCTATAGTTTATTTTAATTGGTTTATATTTAAAAAAGGAATTAATTCTATTGCAGCGTATTTTATTAATTTATTATATATATTTATCGCTTCTTATTAATTTATTACCCTAATTAGAATATAATTTAAATATTAGAGATAGAGATAATAGTAAATTTAAGATTACTACTATTAACGATCTTTAATAGCGATTGGATATTTTAAAATAGACTTTATTAAATAAACTTTTAGATAGCTTATATTTATTATACTAATTATAAAAGATTATCTCTTTTTTATTATATTACGTAATATTTATAAATAGGATTACTATAAATAGAATATTATTCTATATTAAACTTATATTTAATAATATAGTAAGTTTAGTTTTACTAATTTATAAGTCTGTATTATTTTAGATATTATTTTTTATCCTCTAATACGGATTTTAATACCTATTATTTATATTTTGTACTATTATCTTCTTAATATACTAACTATAAATATTTAGAGTATCGAAATATTATATAATTTTTAAGATTAAAGATTTTATAATTATTTATAGACGATATTTAGGAAAAATTAATAGAATATTTCTATATAAATTTACTACTTGTTGGAGGATATTTTTTATAAAAATTACTATAGTTAAGGCTTTAAATAAAGTAGCTGATTTTTATAATCTAATATTAAATATATTATATTAAAAACTTTCTAAAATTATAGATATTATAAGCTTATTTATTATTAAAATTAAAAAATATTATATTTTTTACGTATATCGGGAGTAAAAGGTTAAAGCGGTTTTTTTAAAATATAGAGGATGTTTTCTTTTATTATATTACGATTATAATCTTTAATTTATATAGAAAATATTATAGAAAAATTAAATTTCCTTTAATTTAGTAAAAAAAAAATAGTGGTTTAAATATAAGGGGTATATATACTAGATATATAAAGATTTAAATTTTTATTTACCTATTTTATACTTTTTTCCCCCTATTATTTTTCTTTTTATCTATTATCTACGAATATCTTTTAAAATATTTTACTTATAATTTTATTATCCTTATCCTTAATATTAAAACTAGATATATTTTATTATAATAGTATTTAAAGTTAATAAAGAATTCAATCTATATAATTTTTAAAATTATTAATTTTATATAGTACGATATTACCCTCTAATATACTATTTCTAGATATAAAAAAAGTAAATAATAAAATATAAATAACTAGAAGTATTTTATAAATATAGCTAGATTATATATTAAATATAAAATAAGAGTATTTTCCTTTCAAATCCGATTAGTAAAGTTTAATTTTTTAATTAATATATATCGATTTTTAAAGTCGTTTAAATAAATCTAATTAAAGAATAGATTATATATATAAAAATTTATAGTATACCTACCTATAATTAATAGCTTTATATTTAAAAAACTACTTTATATAGTATTCTTCCTCTAGATATTAAAAGAGAGGTATTATAGTATATTATTTAAAAGTTTTAATAAATAGAAAATCTATAATATTACTTTTTTTTTATATATTACTATAAATTATAATAAATTTAAAATACGCGTTCTTATATATTAAAGGAAGTATAGACGCATCTTTTATATTTTATTAATATATTATATTATATATCTTTTTACTAACTTTTTTTATTTAATATTCTATATATATTTAGTTTATATTAAAATACGGTTTTTAATATATTAAGGAAGCTTTAGATATATTATTAGGAGCGCGTCGAAATAATAAACTGGTGTCATAATTTTGCTTTGACTGCGTGCATCAGTATATACTATATATATCAATATATATCATATGTACAACGTTAGTTGTGCGCACTAGTAGATAACGATTAGATAGCGATAAGCTAAGCGAGCTAGTATATAGTCAGCTAGTAGTAGATAGAGAATAAGCAACCTTTACTACTACGATAATTCTGCTAAATGGTAGTAATTAATCTAACTTTTCTTTCGCTGTATTTATTTACATCGAAGAAAAAGAGATTTACTAGTACTCGTATACTAGCTTAATAGTACTATTAGTCCTTCGTTTCCGCTTACTTTTATACTATTTTTATACTATTTATTACACGCTCTGAGCCTCTTTTATAGCTTTTATTAATAAATTATATATAAACTCTATAAATATTAATTCAAACTATTTAATAAAAACGATCGTTCTATACTAAAAATCTATTTATTCTTTTCGCCTATCGATTATAATTTAGTATATAGGCTTTAAAGCTTTTAAAGATCTTTTACTTTAGTAGAATACGAGTTTAGATAGCTATAATCTATATTTATAACTACTTTTAAGCAATTTTTTATTTATTTTCTTGCCTAGTAACTAAAATTATTAGTATACTTACTATTCTAACGTTTAAATTTACTTATTTTAATTACTCGTTTCTAAAGCCTCGGTCTAGCTTATAAATATTTTAAAGCTAGCTATTAATCCTACTACTAGGCTTCCTAAAAACCTTATTATATTAGCTTATTATCTAGCTGAATTTATTAAAGTAAATAAGGGTATTTACTATAAAGATATACTTATAAAGATCGGTTATACAATTAATTATATTATTAATAATTCCTTTAAACTATTTATACTATCCGAAAATTTATTAAACCCTATTATATATAGGCGTTTAAAATCTAGAAACCTATTTAAAAATAATCCTTATTATTTATTCCGCTAGGTTATAAAAATACTACTATTCCGTAAAACTATTAAAAGTTTAGCTACTAATATTTAAAAATTCTAATAATACCCTACTATTTATCTATATTTATTTATTAGATTTTAAATACTATTAAAATTTATATTAAATTCTTATTAAAGAAATAACTTATTGATATAATAAAAAAAAAATTATATTATAAACGTTAGTTAAAACTATAGTTTTTAATTATTTACTACCTATTTTAGATAAATAATACCTATTACTAGAAGTATAAAATAATATTTTTATTTAAAATCTATTAGTTTCCTTCGAGATAAATAAGATAGTAATATAATATATTATCGATCGTATAGTATAAGCTACTTTAGTAGGATATAATCCGGGTCCGCCTAGGCCGTTAGAGTATTTAGGAGCTTAAGGTCTACTAGGACCTCTAGGTTTATTATCTGGAAGTAATAGCTAGAACGTTTTAAATTTAGGTTACTTTAATTTTTAGCTCGATAAGTATTATAATAAAAGTAATATTATTATAGTAAAAAAAATTATTTATTATAGAAATATTTATTTTTTTATTAAAAAAGTAAAGGATCTAGCTATAATAAAATCCGCTATTATAGTAAAAACTAACCTAAATACTTATTTATATAGTATAGCTCTTATATAATATATAATAGAACTATCGAATATTAAAAGAATTAGCTTAAAAAGTAATAAAAATAGTATAAAAAAATAGTCGAATTATCTTATTAAAAGATTTAAAAAGTCGTTTAATATTATTTTTAATAAATTTATAGTTAAAAAATATATTATTTAGAATATATATTTTTAAAAGAAACTAGCTAGTTATATCTAATCTATTATTAAATACGCTAAATCTACTAATATTTTAAACGTTTATAACTAATTAACTTTTATATATTAAAGTATTATATTTAAACTTTATATTTTTATTAATCTACTAAATAAAAATATATCGGTTTTTTAATTTAATATATATTATACTAAATATTAAAAAATACTTAATTTTTTTTCTTTTAATAAACTTTAAGGAAATATTTTACCTCGGTTTAATAATTTTAATAAATATCCGAAAGTTTTCTCTTTAAATAGTTAATTTCGTTAATTTTTTTATTAAATTCCGTAAAATTAATAATAATTTAGATAATTATTTCTACCTTAATAATAATACTTTTAGAATTTTATTTATTTAAATACCTTTTAAAATATATATTAACTTTAAAATTAAATTTAAAATTTAGCCTAAAATATATATTTAAACGCTTATTTAAATTTTTAAAATTTTTATTAAAGCGGGTAGTAAAATATTTAATATCTATTCTATACCTAAAATCTGCCCGGGTAAAGATAACTTATATTACTAGCTCTTTAAAAATCTATTTAAAATTAGTATCCTTTTATAAATTAACTAAATTTTTAATATTAAAAGTATTAAAATTTCGCTTAAAAGTAAAATTAAAACTATAACTATAACAGGAATAATAATTAGTAATAGTAATATTCTAAAGTAACTATATTTTATATATCTATAGAGGATTTTTATAAAGAAAACAATAAAAATATTATATTAATAGAGGAAGCTTTTAATAACTATTTAGATTATATATTCTATTTTAATAAAGGTAATAGATAATTATAAAAGGATAATTTAAATATATACTAGAATTTATTAAATAATAATCTAGGCTATTAAGAATTAGGTTATAATAATTAATTTTTTACGGGTTTTATAAATATAGCTTAAGCTTAAACAGTTAAATATAATAAATATTATAGCTTATTTATATTTAAAAATAAGCTTTATAATTATTTATATATAGGTTTTAATAAGTAAAATAAATAAAAAACGCTTATTCCTATATATACGATAGTCGCTACGCCTATATCTATAATAAAAATCGTTAAATCTATAGTTAAAAAGGACGATATTAGCTTTAATTATAGATTTTATACCTATAACTATATTAAAACGCCTATTAAAATTTATCTAGATAGGTTTAAAGAATTTATTTATTTAAATTCTAGTTATAAATCTACTATAGTAGATAGAGAATTTCTTAAAAAAATATTACCTAACTATAAAATTTTTATTATAGTATAACCTTTAACTATAAAAGGCTTTAATACGGATTTATATAAAATAAAAAAATATATTATATAAATAATTTATTTTCCTATTATAGTAAGCGATAGTATCTAAATTCTTGCTTATATTAAAAAAGAACTCTATATTATAGATAACCTTAGGGCTAATATCTTAATAAAAAAATAATATTATAGTTCTAGAAAAAATATCTTTCTATTTAATAAGCTAAAAAGCTATTATTAATAGTTATAAAAACGCTACTATTTTTATTACTATAATAAGAATACCTTTTTTAGTTTTTAAAATTAAAATAACCTAGTGTACTTTAGTATCTATTATATCGGAAGCTATAATACTAGTTTTAATAAAAGGCTTATCTATAAATAGAAATTTATTTTTTAAGCCTATTGAAATAAATATAATTCTATTCGTTTATATTATAAATAATAAAATCACGTATATTTTAGCCCGTAATAAGATAAGTTAAAATATATATATATTAACAAAACTTAATTTCGGTATAATTTCAGATATCGCCTATAATAATTATTTTTTATATAACGTGCTTAAAGAACTAGCTATATATATATTAAAAATATTGAAAAAACTACCGTTTTTAGACGTTTTAATAGGCGTTTTCTATATAAATTTAGCTATAAACGATCTATTATCTATTAAAAACCCTATTATAAACGTATATAAAATAATATACCCTTTTAGATTCGATAAAGTAAATTTTTATAAAAAAAAATAGGTTAATTTATTATAATTAGAATAAAAATTATTTAATAAAATAATAATATTTAGTAATATAAAATAGTAGAACGTTCTATTTAAACTTATTATAGAATTTCCTATATTATAGGTCGATAAAAGGTTTATTAATATATTTAAAAATAAATAAATAAAATTATTATTTAAAAATAATTAGTAAAATTTATTTAAATATAAACCTAAAATCTACCCTATTAATATTAAAGATTAAAAAATTATTAACGATCTATTTAAATAAAATATATAGGTTTAATTATATAGAATAAACGACTAATTTAATTTTTTTTTCCTTCTTTATTTTTATAGTTTAGAAGGAGTTATTAAAGAAAAAAAAAATAAGTATCGATATAAGAAATTTTAACGAAATACTTATTTATAATATTTATACTATACTTTTATAATCCGAAATTATATTATTATTAAAAGGCTATATCTATTTCGTTATATTAAATATAACTAGTTTTTTCAATTAATAGCGTATTTATCTAACTAGTAAATATATATTTACTATAGTAATTTATAAAGGCTAGGAAACGTTTTTAATATCTATTATAGGTTATATAAGTTTAATAACGTATATCTAGTAGTAGATTAATAATATTTTAATATACTTAAAATATTTCTATATATATATTAATAATAATATATTAAAAGCTTGGTTTTTTAAAAAATATTTATTTAATTTAAAGGAGCTTTTCCGCTTATTAATAGATAAAAATATTTTAATCTCCTTTAAAAAAGTTTTTTTAAGCTATTCTAACGTTAAATTATTAAGTTAAAAAGTTAATTCTTTTAGTCTAGTAGTAAATGAAGATAAGTTTATAGCGATTTCTTAAATTTAATATCTGAAAACGTTTAATAAGCTCGAATATTATTTAAGCCTTATAGAATATTTTTATTAATATATTTATTTTTATACGTAGCTAGCTTAATTTTTATAGAATCTAAAGATATTTATATTTAAAAATATATTAAAATCTAGTATAAATTAAAGAAATTATAATTTTAAATATTATCTAAATCTATTAAATTTTATATAAAAAACGTTATTTTTATTACTTTAGAAGGCTTTATTAAAGTCTACTATTCTAAAATATTTTAACTTTAATAAAATAATATAAGTTAATTTAGATATTTTGAAGGAATTTAATTTTAGTATTATAGTATTTTATATTAAACCTAATACTATTATATTAATAGGTAAATAGCTTATAAAAATAATTATATAGCTAATATTGCTTTTATTATATTTATTTACTACCGCGGAAATAAATTATTAATTTATAGAATTTAAAATTATAGATTTTATTTAGATATTAAAAAAGATTTAATATCTAATTAAATTATTTAAGTATACTATTATTATTTAGATTAACTATTTAATTATTTATAATATTATTAAAAGGACGTTTATTATAAGCTTAATATCTATTATAAAGACTAATATTAGATATATCTATACTAATTAATATCTATATTAATTTAACTTAAAAATTCGATATAAACTAGAAAAAAAGTATATTATTCCCGATATATTATTAAAGCTAGCTAGTCTAAATTTTAATCTACCTTTTAATAGCTAAAATTATAGCGAACTTAATAAGTTTAATATTATATATATTAATTTTACTTTAGCGCTCGTTTAAATAAGTAATTTTTTTTATAAAAAAATTATTATAAGCTATTAAAATAACCTTTAATAAAAAAAAATATTTTAGTAATCTAATAAGAATAATATACTAGGCGAAAACGCCTTTAAAATTCTTTTTATACGCGGTAGCGCTATAATAGATTATTTAAATTTAACGGTTTATATTTAAAATACTATATAAAATATATCTAAATCGGAGTATAAAGTCGAAAATTTTATATAAAATAACGCTTAAAATATTTTAAATAATTAAAATTAAATTTATAATTCGCCGATTTTTATTTTTAATATTTAAAATAATAATTAATAGGCGGCCCCGTAATTAACTCCGCTATTTATTCCGCTAATTTTATTAGCTTTGTTAATATAAAATATTTAAAATAATACGCCTTTAATAGTATTTTATACTTCGAATACTATATAAAATATACCTGAATTAAAGTATAACGGTTTAGATACTATATAAAATAATATATTAAAGCTTATTTTTTATATTAATTATATTACTAGACTTTAAAGATTATATATACCGTTTAAAATAATAAAAAACATTATTACTATAATATATAGCGAGGGGTATATAGGTTTTTATAGAATATATTATTTTATTATTACTAGCTATTATATATATAGCCTAATAAAACTATTAAAGTTTTATTTTTATTATTATCCTTAATATAATATTATAAAAACTAGAAGGTATTTATTTTATAATTTACTATAACTAATTTCTTCGCTTATAATACTATTTTATATAATATCTATTAATTTTATCCTAGTTATACTAATTATACTTAATAGTCTAGATATAATTCTATCTATAATAGATAAATTTATTAAAAGAGTTACTTTTATTTTTAATAAAAAAACTTTTTTTATTATTAAATAGGTATTTATATTACTAGATAAGCTTTAAACCGCTAATTAGAAATTATTAAAAGTTATTATTTCTAATTATAATCGTAAATTCCTATTTAAATTATAGGTTATACTATTTAAAAAATTTAATATAAATCTATTATATTTAACCGCGTATTACTTTTAAATTAATAATTCTTTAGAACGAACTAACTAAATTACTAAAATTATACTTAKATATCTTATTTATAGATTAAAAAATCCGGATTTCTAGCCTACTATTTTATTTAGAATATAAACTATTTTAAATAATTTTATTTCTTTAGCTATTAGAGATTAAATAGTAAATAAGGTAGTTTATAGGTTTAAATTAAAAGCTACTCTAGATCTTTTTAATACTATTCCGAAAAAAATAAAGATTGATTATATTATATTACGTATTAAAGTTTTAAATATAATTTTTTTTATTTAAATAAAGTTTAAATACTACTATAATTATAAATACTAACTAATATTTTTTAAAACTAGCGATTAGATTTTACTACGCCTATATAAAGGATATTTTATATTAATAACGAATATATCTATAAAAATTAAACTGTTATAATAATATATTAGCTTATTTAAAATTATAAAATAAATAGGACGTTTAGTATACCGACTTAATATATCCGGGTATTAGAATATATACCCTATATTCTTTATTATATATCTAGAACCGTCCGAACCCCTTTAAATAAACCTATTTTATCGCTTAAAACCTAATTTTCTAGATATTATCGCGATAGAAGGCGATACGGAGGAATAGAAATTATAGAAAATCGAATAACTTTTTAATAAAAAAACTATATAAAAAGGTAAAGGTATTATAGTTTAATATCTAATACGCTGGAAAAGCTAGGGTCCGGCCTATAACTAATAGTATTATATAAGGGACTTTAAGGAAAACGTTTAAAAATTTATTAATAACTATAAATACGAAATTTATAAAAACTATTAAATTTATAAAAGAGCTTTAATAATTTATAACTATTTTTTTAATAGATTTATATAGAGTTGCTATATAAACTATATAGAAGGTTTATAAAAAGGTTTAATAAGTAGTTTTTTTACTATATAAAAAGGTATATATTTAGGCGTTCTAGTATAATAGATTTAGGCTTGGGTTTATAACGCTATAGGTAATATAAGAAATAGGTTATAGTTTATAGTATATAATATAGGTATAGTAAGGTCGCTATAGTTTTCTTTTATTTAGCGGTACTTGTTATAATTTTGCTTTAGCTATATATATTAGTATATACTATATATATTAATATATATTATATATATAACGTTGGTTGTGCGTACTAGTAGATAACGATTAGATAGCGATAAACTAAGCGAGCTAGTATATAGTTAGCTGGTAGTAGATAGAGAACAAGCAATTTTTACTACTACGATATTTCTATTAATTGGATATAATAAATACTAAATATAATAAAAGCTAACTAATAGTAAAAGTATTAAAGAAGCGAAAAATCCTAAATCTATACACGCGTTTTCGTTTTTTCCCTTTTTTTACGCTTTTTTTTTTTTTTTTTATAGTAAAACGAGGCCTTTAATTTATATTCTAGCTAGTTAATTCTTCTTTTTTTTTTTAGAGTATCTAGTATTACCTATCTAATACCTATAGTATCTATTCGACGCCTATTATATTTATATAAACTCTATAGCTATTTATTACTATTTATACTATTTTAGAGCTATTTTATTTAGTAGTCTAGCTTTTTTCCATTTTTTATAGCTTCTCTAATACTTTTTTATATCCTTTCTCGTGGCTTTTCTATATTCCTTCTTCCTTTTTTTATAGCTTCTTGTAGCTTCTCGAGGTTCTTTTTATTCAATAATAGTATAATAATAGTTCAGCTTATTTATAAATAAGATTCTATTTGTACTATATAGGGTGGGAAAATAAAAGGTATAGTATATATATAGTTTAATACTATCTTTTTCGTTTTAAATATTAATTTAGTTTGTATATATTCTTTAATTTATATATCTAGCTATTAAACTTTAAAATGGAATTAATAATATTAGAAATTTTTTATTAAAAGTATAATTTTATAGCTAGTACTTATTACTATAAAATACTAACCCGTATATATTTAAATAACGAACTTTTATAATTTAATCTAATCGTCGACGATTATATATATATTTAAAAAATAAATTTTAATAGTCTAATATTAACGATATACTTCTCTAACTTCTAAAGAAGATACTAGGCTAATATTGGAATATATATATCCTAATTCTTAAAAATTTAACTAAATATCCTTTATCCTTTTAAAGCCTTAAAAGATATTAAAACTATAGACTTATAGTTATAATAAATAAATTATAGAATTAAGTTATAAATAAAAAGCGGTAGGAAAATAAGTAGGTATACTATAAAGCCCTAGATTAAATATAGAATAAATTATTAATTATTTCTTAATAATACCAAGCTATTATATAATAATACTATAGAATAATTTCGCCTAAGATTCGAATTATAATTAGGAGTTAATAGATATCTACCTTTATAATATAAAAGAATTATAGAATACGCCGATATTTATAATAATAAAATAGGTTTTAATATAATAGGCACTAAAAAGGATTATAACGATAATATAGGCTTTAGTATAGCAGGTATTAAATAGGATTATAACGATAATATAGGCTTTAGTATAACAGATACTAAATAGGATTATAACGATAATATCGGCTTTAGTATAAAGGGTAATAAATACTGCGACGATAATACGGGCTTTGGTATAAAAATAAATGCTGTATTTATTATACTAATACGATAGGAAAGTTTAGTAAAAATATTGTATTCTAGTTATTTACGATATTATATAATATCTATAGGTTTATATAATATTTTCTAATTAATATTATTAACGGGTCTTTAATATCCTTTTAATAAGAGGTTTTTCTAAAATATAATAGGATAAGTATAACTCTACGTAATTATTTATTAGTTTAATATTACTAACTATAACGCTTTATATAATATTTATATATAATTTATAAAGGCGAAATCTTGATCTTAGATATCTAGTATTATATCGTTAGTAGTATATTAAATAAAAGTTRTTARAAGCTWAATATTRCGSGYTAWAAATATTAATAYTTTATTTAAATTTAATATAATACTGTTTTAAATAATTATATCTTCGAACTATTTACTTATAATATACGTGTAGATAATTTAAAAATACGGTCTGCTTAGATACAATATATAATATACTCCTGTTAGTAATAATTTCGCATGCTGTTAGAATAATAGAGGCGAGCCCAAAGGTATAATAAAAAAGACCTTTATTAAAAGTACCCGGTATGTTATAATATAGACAAATAATATATTAAATTAATAAGTCGATATTAATTTAATATTAAAGAATATATTAACGGGTTTTAATATTAATAAATAGATAGCTAATATATATTATAATAATAGGAGTAAACTAAAGAAACTTCGAAAATTTAAGCTTATAATTATATTTAATACTTTTAAAAAAAAATTAAAATTAAAAAAAAATAATAGTCGAATATTATAGTAGAGGGTAGATAAAAAAAAATTATTAATAATAAAAAGGCCTGGTAATTAATAGTAAATAAAGCTAGGCTATATTAATATTTCTCTATATCCTATGAAGGATAGCGAGAGGATTCTAATAAATAAGTATATTAGGGTCTATAGCCTTTAGAATAGCGTTTATTAGTTATTTTATATCCGCTTTTTTAGAATTTTTATTTAATATAAATAATCTAAAGTATATAAACTTTACTAGTATTTAGACTAAATATTAGTTTGAAAAAAAACCTAGATATTAGGCTAATATTTAGACTAAATAAAAGAATTTTGAATTTTAGTATTACTATTAAATATTAAATAAACGAAGATAATATAATTTATTATATAATATTAACTAGTATAATATATATTTGTATAGTAATATAGATTATAATTTTATAAAATATATTAATCGAACTTTTCTTAATAAATATATAAATAATAGTATATATATAAATTTAAAAATTTAAAGAAAACGCGGTAAAATATTAATACGTAAAATATTAAAATCTAGTAGAATTAATAATATATATAAATATTAAGTATTCGTTTAAATACGCTTATTCTAGGAAGAAATCTAACTAGATATAGTAAATAGATAAAAAGTATAAAAGATATAGAAGCTGTATTTAATAAAAAATTAGAATATTATAGAATTATTATCTTTAATAGACCTAATATAAGGTCGTTAGGCAAGCAACCTGCGAACCTCGGGTTAACGGAGCTGCGTAGTAGAATATAGAAGATATTTATTTAGAAAATTGTAGAATTAATTACTAAAGAATTAGTAGTTTAAAGTCTATAGGGTTTTTATAAAATATAAACGCTATTTATATTAAATATAGCTCTATTTTTTATAAACTTTATATTTACTAGGCCTTTAGCTTTATAATTTTATTTCTTTTAACTAAATTTAGTTTTTTAAGTCCTATTAATAGGTAATAAGTTTATATAGTATACTTCTACCTTTTACTAGCCGGTATACGGCTATATTAAAATTTATAAGAATTAACTTTATAAATTATAGGGAAACGGACTTTATATATAATTATAAAATTTAAATATTTTATAGTTTAATTAAAAATATAATTATTTTTTTAATTTTTTTAACTAATTTAAATAGATTAAATTAATTATTTTAATTTTATCTAAATATTTATTAATTATAGGCTTTTTATTTATAATATCTATTTAGCGTTATTTTATAAAATCTAAAAAATTAAACTTATAAATAAATATATTAAAATTTTATTTTTTTATTTATTATAAAATAATTTTAAATAATATTAAATTCTTTTAAAACTTTTTTAAAAAATAGAATTTATAAATTTCGGCGTTTAACTATATTAAGTTATTTTTAAATATTAAATTTATAAATAAATAGTATTTTTACTATATAATTTTTTATTTTAAAATATTATTTTATTTATTATAGAATAATAAAATATTTTAAATTTACTTTAATAGTATTAAACTATTTTTTATTATATAAAATTACTTAAAATTCGATTTTTAGCCTTAATTTACTTTTAAAAAATATATAGTAGTAGGTATAAAATAGTCTAGAATTCCTTTTAAAATTATATTCTTTAATAAATTATAAATATAGTAAAAAAATAAGTATTTATCCTTTTACTTAGCTATTATTTACTAAACCTCTTTTTACTTTTATAATATTTTTCTAGCGAATAATTTTTAAAATATTTAAATAATTATATTTTTTTTTAAAATTTTATTTCTTATTAAACTACGAACTTTTTATAATTTTTTTTTTACTTTAAATTTAAAATTATAATCTATTATATAAATAAAAACTTTAATAACTATTATAAACTATTTATTAAATTATAATATTAAAATTATAAATTCCTTTTATTTCTTCAAAATTTTCGTTTAATTTTATAAATTTTAGCTAATTTAGTAGGTAAATAAATCTAAACTTAATTTTTTTAAATTCTTTATATAACTTTTACTATAGCTTTTTTATTTAAAAAAGATTATAAAAAGGAATTATAATTAAAAAATATATAAAAAATAGATTGTTTAAATATTTAAATTATAATTCTACGATTTATAATTTTTATAATACTTTTAAATAATTACTTAAATTTTAAAATTCTTTTAAACTAAATATTAATATAGTTTTTTTTAATTAATAAAAGTCTAATTTAATATATATAATATATTAAACGCTTTATAATAAATTTTAAATATATTTATTATATATTTATAAAAAAGGCTATTAAAAATAATTACTATTTTTTTATTAATTATTTATATAAATAGGATATTTACCCTTTAAAATAGTAATATATATTTAGAAATTTTTTTTAATACTTCTATTTAAAAGCGAACTTTAAAGTTATCTTCGCTTTTTAATAGCGATATTTTTAAAAATTAAAAATAAAACTTTCTATAAAATATAAGCCTATTAATACTACTATTTTAATAATAATAAATATAATTAAATTTTTTACTTTTATAATAAAAAAAACTTTTACTTCGCTATAAAATATAATAAATAATATTTAATAAATTATTAAAAAAATATATATTAATAATTATTCTCTTTATTATTTATTTAAAACCTTTATTAATAATTTATTTTTAAATATAATAGTTAATAATTTTATTAAAAAATACGGGTATATTATAAATTAATTTATAGAAATAATAATAATTTAAATTAGTATAATAATATAAATTCTTTAATTTATATATAAATTTCTAATAATAATTTTCTAAATAATTAATAAATTTTATATAGTTTACCCCTTTTCCTTTTACCTTTAGATCTACTTTTTATTCTAGCTCTCGTTCTTTTTAACGTACTTATTTTTAATCTTATTTATTTAAAATTTTTAATAGATTCCTTTATATTATTTAAATTACTAACTAGTTTTTAAAAATTTTTTAAAAATATAATATTAATTTAATAAATTAAATATTAAAATTTACTTTTAATTATATATTTATTAAATTCCTATTTTATTTTTTATTTTTTTTTATCTTTTATTAAAATAGGTTAAAACTTAAAATTTTTATTATAAAAATACTATAATTTAAATAAACTAATATAGAATATAAAATAGATTCTTTTATATTATTTAAATAACTTAAAGAAATTAGTTTATTTATTAATTTTTTTTAGAACTTTAAAAAGCTTTAATTATTTTTAGTCTAGCTTTTTCTTAAATTTTAAAGTATAGATATTTATATTCTATAATAATATTTTATTATCTTTTTAAAAGTTTATAATTTTATAATAAATATTATAATATTTTACCTATTATTTAAAAACTTTTTTATAAAATTTAGTTATATATTTTTTTAAATTTTTTAACTAATTTATTCTTTTAAATATTAAAATCGCTTTTTTTTAAAAAATTATATTCTTAATCTTAATTTTTAAAGTAATAAAATACTTTTTAAATAATTTATTTAGCGGTTTACTAGTACTTGTATATATATTATTATTATAGATAAATTCTATTAAAAATAATAATTTTAATTAATTATTTTATTTATAATTATAATAAATTTATAAGTAATATTTTAAAAATTAATTTTAATACTTTATTTAGCTATTAATTTAAAAATAAAATATAATTTTAAGTTTTTTTTTAATATTTAAATAGTAATAAAAAATATTTTAGAATTTATTTATAAAAAACGACCTTTTATTATTAATAATTTCCTGTATAATTTTATAATATTTAATAAATTCGCGTTATAATAGCTTTATAAACCTTTCTATATTAATATTTTTAATAATAAAAAAATAAATTATATATTTAATTAATTTATCTACTAATATAAAAATTAAATTAGAGGTCCTTTTTATATAAAAATCGGTTATAGATAATAATTTAATAATAAAATCTATTATTATTATATAAAATAGTTTTATATTTTTTAATAAAGTTAGTTTTAATTAATTATAAAGTCTATAATAATAGATTAATACTTTTTAATAATTAAAATATATTTTATAATAATTTTTTATTTTTTTAATTATATTTAATTAATAATATTTTTTATAAATTTAATCCTTTATTTTTTTTTTTATAAAATAACCCGCCTTAAAATTATTATAATTTATATAAAAAAAATTTTTTTTATCGCCGGATTATTAAGTATATAAATTATTAAACTTTTTTAAAATAACTTATTTTTTTTTATTCTCTATTTTAAAAGTTTTTCCTAATTAGTAGTAAATCTTTAACGCTATTCCTTTTTTATAATAAAAGTATCCCTTTATTAAAATTTAAAAAGCTACTTTATTATAGGTAATTATATATTTAAAAAAAAATTTTTAATTTAATAACCTATTAAATTAAAAATTAGAAGTTTTTAAAATTTAAAAATCTATAAACTTTTTTAAATTCTTTTTTATTTTTATAAATAGCGAGGGTATTTATAATAATTATACTATTTAATTATATTCTTAAAATTACTATAAATCTAATTATTATAGATATTTTATTTTCTTTTTATAATTTAAGCTAGTAGTTTTTATTATAAAGTTTATTTTATAAAATTAATAAAAAATTATTATTATTATTTTTATTATTATTAAATTTTATAATATTAAGCCTTTTAAATAATATATCGGCTAGGTTTAATAAACCTTTTTAGTATTTTATATAGAGATTAAATATAGTTAATTTTTTTATTTATTATACTTATTTTATAATAAGCTTTTTTATAATTATAAAATACCTAAAATTATTATAATTTAAAATTATATAGATTACTTTTTTAATTTTTAAAAAATAATACGGCTAATTTTTAAAATCTAGTATTATAATATAAAGCTTTTTATTATATATATTCTAGTAGAATATAACGCTCTTGAATTTATAATTAAAGAATATTATTAAATATTAATATAAACTTTTTTTTAATTTTTAGTTAAAAATTCTTACTACTTTATACTTTAATATATTTATTCTTTTATAAATTTCAGTATTTATAATATAATACTATAAAATAAAGGTTAAAATAAAAAGTTTTTTATACTTTTTTAAATTAAATAAATTTAGGTTTAATCTACCTTTTTTTTATATTTTATATTAAGTTAATTAAAAAAGCAGCTATTTATAAAAAATCTTTTATAAATTATTTATAAAATCCTGCGAATCTTAAGAATATTAGAATATCTTTTATATTTTCTAGTACTAGCTATTTATTTATAGYYTCGATTTTTAAAAAYTCTATATAAATTYYTTATTAACCTATTATAAAGCCTAAAAATATAATTTTAATATAATTAAAAATATATTTTAATAGTTTTATATATAAATAATACCTTAATAAAGTTTTAATAATTATATAAATATATTTTTTATATTTTTTATTATTTTTAAAATAGATTAATATATTATTTAAATAAATAATATAAAATATATTTAAATAAAGTTCCAAAGCTTTATTAATATATAATAAAAATATAATAAAAGTATTTATAGATTTAAATAGTATAATTTAATATTTAAACTACCTATAATAAATTTAAAATATATTTTTCTATTTATTTCTTTATTTAATTTAAATATAATAATAAATATTATAAATATTAATTTTAATAAATTACTTTATATATATAAAACTATTTAAGATTTTTAATAATAAAAATAAAAGAAATTTATCTTTAATAATAATTTTATTAAAACCTCTATAACCTATATATAATTATAAACTACTATTTACCTTTTTACTAAATAGTACTAGTACTTTGACTTAATTATTTAAAAGTTTTATTTAGCCTTTAGTTTATATATTAATAAGGTAGTTTTAAATTACTACTAATTTACTTAATAATATATTATAGATTAGATCTATTTTTAGTTATTTATCTAGCTTTAAATTTATAAAATATTTTATTTAATTATATATATTTAAACTATTAATAAATTCTTTTAAAAAAAACTCTATTAAGTTTTATAAAACCGGCGGAATTTTAGAATTTTTAGCCTATATTATACCGTATCTCGCTATTTCTAAAATAACTATTTCTATTTCTAAATTAAATATTAATTAATAAAAATATATAATTTATATTTTATTTCTTCTATTTACTACTAATATTATTAATTTAGTAAATTCCTCTATAATATAAATACGGATCTAGTTTAATACCGCTTTATAAATAGTAGAAATACTTTTATAAATCTATTTCTAATCTCGTTAGCGAATATTAAAATCTATATCTACTAGCTAAAAATAGTCTAAAATTATATTATATTTATATATTTCTATTATATAGTAATTATTATTCTAATATTCTTTTACCTTATAATTATCTATTAAACTTATATCTAATAAATAAAAATTATAAAATAGAATTTAATAACTATTTACCGCTTTAATTTACTTTAAAATAATTTATATTTTAAATAAAAAATATTTTTTATTAAATATTTATAAAATAAAATTTCTTTTTATATTAGAATTAATTAAATAATAAACTATTTAAAATTTTATAAAAGTATTAATATATATAAAAACTATTATAATAAATACCTACTATCTAATTATAAATAACTCTAATATAATAGCGGTATATATTAAAACTTATTTTTCTTTTATATTCCTTTTCCTTTATTATATTTTTTTTATTTTTTTTATAAATTTAAGGTATATAAAATTATCTACTTTATATTTTTTAGTTTTATAAGTATAATATTTTATTTTAAATACTATTTTTTTATATTTTTTTAAATATTTAATTAAATTTTAACTACTGCTTTTACTATAATTTAAACTTTTTTTTTTTTTTTTATAAATTTTTTTTTTAACTACTTCGTTTAAAGAATTAAATATTTTTATTAAATATTTTATAATTTAATTTAAATATAATACCTATACTTTATAAATATTATTTTAGTATATTAGATTATATTAAAAAGGTTTAAAAGATTTTTAATTTTTAAAACTTTATAATACTTTATTTTTAATTTACTTATCTACTTTAATTTATAAATAAAAAATTTTTATAAATTTATTTATTAAATAATTTAAATTATTATATTATTATTATAAATACTAATTAAATATAAATATTAACTATAATTCTAGCTATTTTATAAATTCTAGCTAAATTTTTATTTATATATTCCGGATCGCTAGGCTATTAAATATATTTTTATAATATTTAATAAAATTATTTTAAATAAATAACTTATTTTTAATGTTTAATATTTTAATATAATCGCGCTATCTAATTTTAAATTTATTACTAAATTTAAAAATTATCTAGCGAATTTTTTCTTTTTATATAAAAAAATCGTTTTATAAAATACTAATATATATTTTATAATTAATAAACTACTATATTAAAACTTTATATTTAATATATAGCTATTTATTAAATATTTTTAGCCTATTAGTTTTCTTTTTAATATTTAAAAAAGACTAGTAATAACTATTATTATATTACTTTTAATAGTTTATACTAGCTTTTAATTTAATAAGTTATAAACGAGTTTTTAATAATTTATTCTTTAATTTTAATTTTTAAATATAAAACTAGGTTTATAATATTTATATTCTAGTTTTTTCTTTTAATAAAGTTAATTTATTAAAGGTTTTATTTATTTAATCGCTTATTATTCTAATATTTTTTTTATTAAATAAAAATACGTTCGCCGGGTTATTTTTATTATTTCCGCCCGGATTTTTAAATAAATTTTACTCACTATTATTAAACTCTATAATTCAGTCCTTTTATAAAACTTTTAACTATTTTAAAACTTATATACGAGGTTTTCTTTTTTAAACTCCTCTTATTATTTTTACTAGGCAACTCCTTATAATTAAGAAGTAATTAGATTTATAAAATCGCTAGATAAATAGCCTATAAACCTTAGGTTAACGGAGCTACGTAATAAAATATAAAAGACGTTTATCTAGAAAATAATAGAACTAATTATTAAAGAATTAGTAGCCTAGAGCCTGTAGGGTTTTTATTAAATATAGGCGCTACCCGTATTAAATATAGCCCTATCTCCTGCGAACTTTATACCCGCTGGACCTCCGGCCTTACACCTAAACTAGCTGAACTGCTGCTATTCTAGCTAAATTATAGCTAAATTGCGGCTTAATCTGTTTAAATTAGTAGCCTGCTCGTATATAAATAGATAAGATTATACGGTAGATGCGATAAAAATTTATATTTGCCACCCGAATGGTTTTACTGATAACTGGCTTATTAATATTTCGTTATAATAATTAAAAAGTATATACTAATACTAAACGGAATAATCCTTAAATTAATAAATATAGTAATAAAATTCTTTAAAATTTTATTCTATCGCTTTATAAAATACTTTATAGGCTTATATATAAACTGTACAATTATAGTTTTATAGTTGTATTGTAATAGTATTATAGTTACTAGGTACGCTATTATAGTATAACGGTTGTAAAGATATATTTTAATTATAATAGTAATATTCCGTTGTATAATTAATTTTAATAATAGTAGTATATTATTAATTTTAAGTTTAATATAATTATAAGTTATAATTTAAAAGGCAGTAGTAGTATTATATCTCAGCTATAAATATTTTATAGCAGCTATATAGAAATTTAGATATAGTTATAGTTATAATTGCAGATATTATAGTATAGATATATATAATATATTATATCTTACCTAAAATATAAAAAGAAATCCTTTAATCTAAAGTAATAATATATATTTAATAAAAAAAATACTTTTCAAATCTAGTATTATACTATATATATAATAAAAAAAGTAATTTCAAGATATAATATTATAGTATATACGGAATAAAAAAAGTAATTCCTAAATTTATTATAGTAACCTATATATAATAAGAAAAGGAATTCCTAGATATAATATTATAGTATATGCGAAATACAAAAAATAATTTCTAAATATAATATTATAGTATATACTAAACAAATAAAACAATTTATAAATCTATTATAATAACCTATATATACTAAAAAAAGGAATTCCTAGATATAGTATTATAGTATATACGGAATAAAAAAAACAATTTCTAGATCTATTATAGTAACCTATACGCAATAAAAAAAGTAATTTCTAAGTCTAGTATTATACTATATACGCGATAAAAAAAGGGATTCCTTAATAAAGTATAATAATATATATATAATCAAAAAAAAATCTTCTAAAACCTTGTAAATAAATTAATATTATTTAGATAATATTTAAAAGATCCTTTATTATTATATTTTAAAAAAGTATTATTGAACTAACTATTACCTTTATAAATTATAAAATCTAGAAGGTCTATAAAAAAAAGTACTATATAACTAACTATTATTTTTATAAATTATAAAACCTAGTAAATCTATAAAATAAAAAAAGAAAATTATTTATTAAATAAAAAAAAAAGTAAAAAAAAATAATCTATTAATATATTATTTTATTACTTTAGCTTATATAGCGTTTAACCTTTAATTTTTTCCTTTAAAATATTTTTTAAATTTCCTATACTAGCGTATACCTAGCCTTTTAAGCTGTTTTATAAATTAACTAGCGTTTCAAGTTAAGCTTGATTTTTTTATATTAATAAATAAAATATATATTTATTAACTATAAATTGAATCTTTTAAAAAAATAAACTTTATTTAAATCGTCTAGATTTAAAAAAGAGTCCGGGCCTTTTGAAAAACTCCGCTATATATTATTAATATAGTCTATTTTTTAAATTAGAATAATAGAGTATTAACCTTTATATCTATTAGAGATTAGATATAGAATATCGATAGATATTATTAATTAAATTTTTATTTTTTATCTCGAGCTGTATTTTTTTAAAATATACTACTCTATTTATTAAAAGCGTATTATTATTATTTATACTATTTAACTTAAAGTAATTATTATAGTAGTATTTAGTTTTATACTCTTTATTATAGCTATTATATTTATTTTAACCGTTTAATAACTATAAAACTATTTTAAAATATTAATAATTAAGGATACTAAAGTATTTAAACTGGAAAATAGAATAAAATAATTATAAAATACTATAGATAACGAATAATTTAAACTAGGAAATAAAATAATATAATTATAGAATATTATAAGCATTAAAATTTTTTGTTAGGAAATAATAGAATATAATAATAGAATACTATAGATACTAAATAGTTTAAACTAGAAAATAATAGAGTACAATAATAAAATACTATAGGTATTAAATAATTTAAGCTAGGAAATAAGTGGATATAATAATAAATTACTATAAATATAAACTAATTTAAGCTAGAAAATAGAACAATATAATTATAGAAGATAATAGATATTAAATAACTTAAACTAGAAAATAGAAAATTTACTTTAATCTATTCCGATTTTTTACTACTTTATATATATAAACTTTTCTACTATTATTAATAGCCTATTATTAAGTTTTTAAAGCCTTTTCTATTAAAATCGATATTTTAGTTAAAATATACTACTTTATTTTTTAAATTATTAAAAGCGCCTTTTAATTTATCGAGCTTTATATATAAATAATTATTCTATAGTATAATAATATAAAGTAGCGTTATATCGCGCTATAGTATTTAATATTCTATAAATAGGATATAATTTAGGAGTAATCTATATTTTATATCTATTAGCGTATATATTATCGTAAGTTTTTTAGGCGCTTATAACTATAAGTTTTCCTTTTTATATTAATTAAATAGAGCTTAACGGATAATAAGATTTTATTATAATTTATAGGATTTGAATTATTATATTTTATAATATTTATTTTACAGCTTATACTATAATATTTATATAAACGCGGATAGATTTATTTTTTTATTTTAATAAATTAAGCTATAAATTTTTAAAAAGCTTAGTTAAATAATTTAATTTTTTTTATATTCTTTTTTAAATATTTTTTCGCGATAGAATTATTTTTTTAAAAATAGGTCGCTAGAAGATCTAGACTTATATATATAGCTATTAAAGGTTTTTTATAAATTTAATAAAGTTTTAAATTAATAAAATTTTTTCTTTTAAAAACCTCGGTTTTTATAGTTATATTTAATTAATTTTTTAATTTAGGCTTAATTTTAATTTAAGATATAATTAAAGTAGAAAAATAAATTTTAAAGTATTAAATTAGGAATTTTATATATTAGATATAAATTATAAGTAAAGTTTAAAATAATACTTACTTAAATATTTTAACGTGTATAAATTTATAAAAAAAATATTAAAGTATATTAAATTAAATATTTAAATATTTAAATTTAGGAAAAAAATCATTTAATATAAGTTTAAAAGTATTTATTAAAAATAATAAAGTAATTTAAACTTTAAAGGATTAAATTAAAATAATTTTAAAATATAATATATAAATAAATTTAAAATAATAACTATATTTATATCGATAATATATAATTATAAAAAGGGGGGTTAAAAAAAAAGGTATTAAAAAGAAAGGATAATTAGATAAATAAAAGAGTTTTATTAAGTTTTAATATTAGTATTACTATAATTAAAAGTCTTTTATATATATTTATACGCTTTTTTTTCTATTTTACGTTTTAGTTTATAGAATTGTAAGATATTACGTTAATATATTTTCTATTCTATTTTCTAGCTTATAAAGATATTAAATACTATATTAATATATTTTCTATTCTATTTTTTAACTTTTAAAAGTATTAAAAACTATATTAATATATTTTTTAATTTTGTTTTTATTTTTTAAAGGTATTAGATACTATACTAATCAACGTTTTATTCTATTTTCTAGATTGGCTAATAGCTGCCTATAAGACCGACGAGCCTCTTATTCTATTTTCTAGTATAGGATATAGCTAGTAATTATATTAATATACATTTTATCCAAAATTTTTAATTTAAATAATAGCTGCCTATTATATTAATAAGCCTTTTATTTTATTTCCTAGTTTAAATAGGGAATATTTTTACTAGCGATAATAGTTATAATAGATTTTCTAGTATAGTTATTAGCGATATTATATACGATAATAGTAATATATAAATCTTTAACCTAGTATATAAACGCTACTATTAGCGATAGTTACTAAAATTTATTTTTTAATATAAGCTATCTACTGGATAGGTTTTAATAAAAAATAATAGATATTTCCTAGTATAGTATACTAGTTCTACTGATAGCGATAAATATTAAGAGGTATTTTTTAGTATAAAAGATCTATTAGCGATATAAACTAACGCTAAATTATATCTTCTAGTATAAGAGTTTTATAGACTTTAAATAATAAATATTAAATCGGAAATAATAATTTAAAAGGCCTATTAATAATATAGATATATATTAAATCGTATTTTTTAGTATAAAAAGCTTTTTAACTTTAAATAATAAGTATTAAAGGGAAATATCCGGTATAAAAGGTTTATAAACTTTATAGGATATACGCTAGATTATAATTCCCGGTATAAAAGATATACTAGCGATATAGATATATAATAAATCGTATTTCCTAGTATAAAAAGATTATTAGCCTTTTGAGATATATACTAGAATATATTTCCTTATATAAAAGGTCTACTAGCAATAGAAAGTATTATAAATAAAAAAAATATTTTATTATAAGACGGGGATTTAATAAATTTTTTTTATTTTTAATTTTACTTGCTATTTTAGTATTAAAGTAGGGTATAAAATTTAACGCGCTTTTCTAGCCTATTAATTAGAATGTTTCGTTATTAATTATAGTTTTTTTATTATTATTTTTTTATTATAAGAAACCGCTGATATTATACTACTATTAAAGGGTTATAATTTATAGAATTAGTTATTTTATAAATTATAAAACGAGTTAGCTACTAATTTCTAAAATTAATTAAAATAAAGTTTATAAATTTAAAAAAGAGTAATTTTAAAAACTATTTAATTATTATTTTATAATATATCTTATAACCTTTTATAAAATTTAAGATCTAGTTATAAATTTAAAAAGATAAAAAATAAAAATATTAAAATTAAAAATAAAGATAGTAAGATATAATCGCTAAAATAAACGACTTATAAAGTAAGATTTATAATTTCTAGTTCTTTAATTAATTTAATAGCTAATATCCTTTAATAATTAAAGCTAAAAATGGTTAAAACTATTCTTAAATTATTATATTTAATATATAATAAAATATTTAGTTAAAACTTTTAATAAATTTTAATTAAAGCGATATCTAATTTAAGCTTTTATTATAACCTTTTTAAAATTATATTTAAATTAAACTCCTAGTATACTTTTATAAAAGTAATATCTAAGTTAAATTGTTAAAATAATATTAATAAAAAGATATTTAATTCTTTATATAAAGTAATATTAAAAAGTATATTATTTTAATTAAGTTCTTTAAGTTTAGTTTATTATAGTAAGGCGTCGGAATTATTACCTATTATTTAAAAGGAATTACCTACTGATTAAACGTTTAAAAAGTATAAGATTTAAAATTAGAATAGCTATACTATATTTTAAAAATATAATTATTAATATATTTCTAGTTTAACCTTTTAATAATTACCCCGGCTGTTAAAAAAAGGAAAATAAGTTTATCGGAACTAAAGAGCGAATATATCCGCTATAATAATAGTAGTTATAGTAATAGTGGTAATAATAATAGTAGTTACGGTAATAGTAGTTATATTAGCGGAACGATTCTAATATTTATATTTAAGGAGAATGAATTTAGAGAGTTAGAAAAAAGAATAAAACGTTATAACCTAGTAAATTTATCTATAAAGAGAATTAATAAACGGCTAGTATTATTTTCCTAATATAAACCGAAATTATAATATATATAAAAAAGTATTTAAAAAAGCGAGAGATTTTATTAAAATTTAAAAAAATTAAATACTTAAATACGCGTAAAATTAGATTTTTAATTATCTAAAAATGAATAATAATATATTTCTAGTTAATTTCTAAAACTTTAAATACATTAAAATAGTTTTATATATAATTACTAATTCTACTAGATAGAATTACTTTTTTTGTATAGAAAATATAATTAATTAAAATAGAATTATAAAAAATAGGAGATTGTTTTTTGAATATAAGATCTTTTTTTAAAGATATTAATATAATATTAGTAGCGGTAAACGTACTTATTAGTATTACTATATTTATATAATATATTAATATAAAAAAGATATAATCTATACTAGCTTTAGCTATTAAATTTAACCAAGCTTTTTATTTTAGTATTATTAAAGGCCTATTAATAAAGATTGAATTTAAAAATAAAATAATACTAAATAATTTCTCTTTATTAAAAAAAGACTATTATATTATAAAAGCTTAAAAAGAAGGTTAATTTAGATAATAATTTTAATATAGATATTAAAAGCGATATTTTCAATTATATTAAGCGTCTTTATAAAGAAGAAGAAGGGAGTCTATTACTAATTAGATCTAATAGGGAAAAGGTTATAAAGATTATTAAAACTATAAAAACCGTTTTAATTATAATTAATAATAACTTTTTTTAAATAAATTATATAATATTTAACTATACTAGTAAAGTATAATGCAATAAAATAAAATATAAAATATATATAAAGAGCTTTATAGTATTTAAAAATAAATATAATAAAAATAATAATAGTAAAAGAGATATTAAAAGTAAATAATAATAATAATAAAAAAACCTTATATATTAAATAAAAAGGTAACTATTTACTAAATAATATAGTTTAATAGAATAATTATCTAATATAATTTATTTCTATATAATATAAACTGGGCTAGCGCTATATTTATTTATTTAATATTTTATAGTTTTAAATAAATAAATAATATATTATTAATTAAACACTATATAGTATTTTATATATTTAAAATAGCTTTTAATTGAAATATATTATATATTTTAAATTAATAATAGGAGCTCTAGTAGTAAAGCGTAATATATATTAAATATAATATAATATAGTAATATATATATTTCTAGATATCTTATTTAGCTCTTTAAATTTTATTATAACTTCTTTACTTTATATTTATATATCTATTATCTATTATTAATATAAAAATTTTAAATTTGTTTATTCAAACCTTTTATTATATTATATATAATATAAATTTATAAACTTTTAAACGATAAAATAGCTCCGCGAAATTTACTTATATATAAAATAGTTTATTAGAATACTAATACTATTATTAAAAATATTAGTATACAGTCTGATTAATAAGGTAACGATACTAATAATAAACTAGATATTACTAGTAATAGATTAAAGGTTACTAGCGATAAATTAAATATACTTAAAAACAGTTTTAGTTTTATAGATTATAAAATAAATAATATTAAATATAAAATAAGTTAGGTTATTTTAAAGGATATTATATATAATTAAAATAATAAATTGTTATTAAATATAATATATTAAGAAAAAAAAAGCTACTATAAATTAATTAATTATTCTAGATTAGCGAAAATAAAGATAGGTTTAAATTAGAAAATAAATTAACCTAAACTTCGCTAATGTTAATATTAATAATATACTTTATCGATTTTTTTGACGATTTAAAATTAAATATAAAAATAAAAAGTAATAATCTAAAAAAATTATTTTATATAATCTACCTATATTAATAGTCTTTTCTTATAGATAGATCTGCTTCTTATATACTAGAATCTATACTATATAATCTATCGTTTCTAATATTTAGGCCTATAATAATCTTATTTATATTATTACTACCTTTATTAAATATAGAAATTATTTCTAGTTTAACCTATAAAAGGTTATTATTTATATTTTATCCTATAGTCGGCCTTTAATATAAAAGAGAAAATATTGTAAAAAAAAATAAATTAGATTATAATAAATTTTTTTATTATTTATAGATTATAAAAATAATAATAAAGAATTAAATTTTCTTTAAAAGCTAGATATTTTAAAGAAATAAATTTGGTAATATCTACTACTACTATAATTAATATAAAAACCGATCCCGATTATTTTAAAAAGATTATTTTTTTTTACTATAATAAATAAGTTATTAAATATTATTTAAAAGACTAGCTAGCTATATTAATATAATCTATTAAACTTTATTAAATTTATTTTTTCTAAATAAAAATTAAAGGATAAAATATATTTTAAAATAATTTATTATATTAATAAACTAATAAAACTATAGTATTTAAAAATTAATAATAAGATTTATTAGCTTTAGGCGATATCGTTTAATTCGAGTTATAAAAGGGATTATTATATAAAAGAGTTATTTTTATTAGCAGCGACTTTAAAAAGAATATAAACAAGTTAGAAATTATAATAATTACTTTAAAAGCTATTATAATTTAGAATAAAATATTTTTTAAAATTATTTAAACCATTTTAAAAAAAAATTATAAGTTATTTCTTTATAAGAATATACTAATGAAAATATTTTTATAAAAATTTATAAAATATATTAATATATATCTCGATTGAAATTATTAAAATAGAAATAAATAACTTAGGCCGTTTTATAATAATTAGTTTTTTGATTAAAAAGTTTTGAAATATATATTTTTAAAGTTATTCCGCCTTTTAAATAAATATCCTCTAATTATAGAAGAGCTAGAAGTCTAGAAATATAAAAGGGAGTACTTAATATAGATAATTACCGGTAATATTATTAAAATAGTATTATTACTTCTTTTATTATTTATTAATAATTTTAGTATATATTAAAATATAAATAAAACGATTAAAGCATTTTATTAAATTCTAGTATTATTTTTTTACTTAAAAAAGCGGAAAATTATTAATATTTTTACTTTTTATTTACAATTGGATAAAGCTATTATTAAAAATAATATAAAGGCTATATAAAAGGAATTTCGCGAAATAAATAAAATAATAATTATAGAAATTAATAATATAACTTAACTATATAATAAAAAATATTAACTTTCCATAAATAATTTTTAGTGTATTATTTTTACTTATTTAATAATATTTATAATATTTATAAAAGATATGCTTTAATAAGCGAAAAATATTAAAGTTTTTTATTATATTATATACTTTAATTAGAGAAACTGTTATTATTTTTTAAAAGTTAAAAAGGATTTAATATATAATATCTTTTAAAATAAGCGGTATTATTTTAAAATTATATTCAAACGATCTTTAATTTTTAAATTAAAAAATAAATTAGTAAAAAAAAGTATATTAGAAAAATTAAAATATAAAAGTAACTACTAGCTATTTGATTAATTACTTTTTATTTTGGAATAATTATATTAAGGATATATAACGCGCTTTATTTAAAGTAGAAAAAATTTAACTGAATTTTAAAAGGTTTTCTATTTTTATTAATTTTAATTAAAAAAGGTATTAAATTATATCTAAAATATTTTTAAAATTTTCCTTTTCTATTCAAATAGTTAAAAATATAAAGCCCTAGCTATTATATTTAATTATAGTTATTATTAAAAGTTAACCGAGTATAAATTCTAGCGCTATAAACTTTACGATATTATAATAAAATAAGCTAGTATAAAATTAGGTTTTTATAAATAGCTAAAAAATATTTTAATAATAATTAATTATATATATTAATAATTAGCGCGATTATAAGTATATATAGAGTAATTATAAAAAAAAATATAGTTATTTATATTTAATAATTTATTCGATTAAATTGAAAATTGTAATAGATTATTAAATTAATAAAAGTTTATTAGAAGTTTATAAAATACGCGGATAAATTTTAAAAAAAGATAAAAAGTATTTTTAATTAAATAACTTTAATATATAATATTTTAAATAAAGCAATTAAAGAAGATAATAAATTATTATTCTTATTATTTAAATATATATTCTAATGTAAATTTAAGCTAATTCTTTTTAAATTTAAATAATAACTAGATATTTAAAAATAAGTTCCCGCTTTATTTATTTACTACGAAGACGCGATTTATAATAGCTAGACTAATTTATAAAAACTTTCTATTAATTTTAAATACTTATTTTAATAATAAAACGGATATTAATATAAAGATCCTTTTTATCTAAATCGCTAGATATAGTACCTTAAGACCTAAACTAATATTTAGCGCTTTTATTATAGTCTTAGATATCTATTCTAATAATAAAGCGGATATTAATATAAAAAAGCTTCGGTTATAATATTATCGCCCGGTATATAGGCTAATTTTTTAAAATTTAATATAATGTTTAATAGTTAGTCTAATAACTAGAAAGTTTTTAATAAGTAAAAAACCTTTTATTATTGATTATATAATATACTATATAATATATAAGCTAATTTTCTTTATTTTAATATAACGTCCGATAGCTAGTCTAATAATTAAGTAGCTTTGAATATAAAAAAAAAACCGCTTATAATATTTATAAAATATATTATATAATACCTAGATAAATATAATACTATTAATTAAAATTATACCTATAAAAATAAAAATATTAGTAAAAATCGATTATACAGCTATCGAAATTATTTATACAATAGGTTTATCGATAATTTTAACTTATATATCTATAGACTTA
Organism: Opeltia flavorubescens; assembly: GCA_000442125.1. NCBI lineage: Eukaryota > Fungi > Ascomycota > Lecanoromycetes > Teloschistales > Teloschistaceae > Opeltia > Opeltia flavorubescens. The sequence goes on from KE546974.1 coordinate 1,025,580, forward strand.
TATATTAATAGGCGGATTATTTTTATCTTTATAAAAGTTATTCTAAAATAATTTTATAGCTTATATAAAAGTTTAAATTATATATTTAAAAGTAGATTAAAAAAAAATTTGAAGATTTTATAATTAAAATAAAGATAAATAAAACTATTAAATAAATAAAAGGTTATAAAATAAAATAAATAGCTAATAAATAGAAATCCGATATATTTATACCGCCGAATTTCGATATATTTACTATATTTTTAAATACTTTTACCGTAGATTTTTATCTTCGCTCCTTATAGATTATAAATTACAGCTCCTTTAATTATATATATAATAGTTTTATAAAGGATCGCTTTATTAAAAAGCGCGATTATATAAATAGCGAATTATTTAGTACTGGAATAACTTTAGTACAGGTTAAAGTCTATAGAAGAATCGATATAAATATAGAAATCCTAGTTAGTAAAGCATTTATAATACTTATAAACGTATACTATATATTAGATTTTATAACGAACCTAGTAGGAAAAAGTATATTAGTAGATAAAAGCTATTATTTTAATATTTAATATTATTATCTATACTAAAATAACCAAATAATAGTTTATTTAAAAAGAAATAGCGGCTATTATCTTATTAAAGATAATTTTCCTAGTTAAATAGATTTTTAAACCGCTTTTACTATTTTAAAAGTCGGTATTTTATATAAATAATATTAGCTTTTTATTTACGCTGGTAATAAAGCTATTTAATACCTCGCCGGAGCTATTAAAAAGATAGAAATTTTAGATAAATAAAAAGTGCTAGTAATAAACGAATACGAAATAAATATATTCTTTAAAATATATAAAACTATATTTAAATCGCCTATAAAAACGGAGTATTCTAAAAAGCCGTTCTTTAAGATAATTTATAATTTAATTCCGATAAATACTACTATAAATAAAAATTAGTAGATTTCGTATATTATTTATTCAGAAAAATTTTTTATATAATATATATATATCCTTTTAAATTAAATACAACGAATATTTTTAAAACTATTATTAATACGATTTAATAGCGATAAAATTATAAAGTAGTATTTATCCGAATAAATAGCGAATATATATTAGAATTAAAATTTATATAATTTATTAAAGATCTAAAGATTAGTTATAAACTTTTAGCGCTTAATTCCCTTAAATAAAACGGTTATTTAGAATATAAAAAAGGAGTTTTTATTATTAAAATAAAAGTAATACTAATAAAAGTAAAGCTTCCTATATATTTTTAGTCTTAAACGGCGAAAATTGCTGGTTTTATTATAAATTGTATATTTATAGTAAAATATTTGTAGAAAATACTTTTAATAGAAATAATAGGCTATAAATTAAATTTTAGCTATATTCGCTAATATAAATATAAAACTTATTTATTTACTAAATATATATCTTACCTTTAAAAAATAAAAGCGCGAGCGTATATAAACTTTTTAATAGGGTATAAAGGCACTAATATCTTTAATATCTAGATTCCTAGTTAAAAAAAGGTAATATTGCGGCTATACCGTATAGGCAGAAGGCTGATAGGGCAGGTAGGGCTAAGTGGCCACCGTAGCCCGAAGGAAGCCTTCTAAATAAGTATATCTAGTTAGGTTTAGCGCTTTTTAGCGCCTTTATTTATTTAGTTATAGATTTTATAAGTAGATAATTTCTTACCTTTAATATAATACTATTACCTTATATCTATTATATAATAAATAGTAGTAAATAAAGGAAACTTATATAAAATATAGTACTATTAACTTTTATATATATATACTATTAATTATTATATAGTATTAGATTCTTTAAATAAGTTTAATATTTTTTTATCTATTAAACCACCGCTTCTATATTAATATTTAGTTAATAGAGTTAATTAAAATATACTCTAGTTTCTAGTCCTTCTAACGAAGTTCTAAATACTTTTTATAATAATTTAAAGAATTTAACCGATTTTATTATTATACTATTTTTTATTATAATTATTTTCTAAATTAAAATATTCTAAAAATATATTAAACGATTTTTAAAATAGAATCGGGCGTTTATAATAATTCTTATATTTATATTATCTATATCTATAAAAGAAATCCGAGTCTATACTATTTTTAAATATAGAAATTTTCTAGTAGCTGTATAATTTAAACTAGTATAGCTTTTATTATTATTTATTCTATCGTTTAAAGCGAATATTTATATATTTTTACTAAAATAATAAGTAATTTCTATAATAACGTTATTATAATTTTTAAAAACAAAAGTTTTTAAATCTATATTTAAAAATTAATAATAAATTCTCTCTAAAATAGTTTAAACCTATATTATTACCTTTTAAACTCGCTAAAAAACTTATAATTGTTTAATAAATTTATAAATATTATTAAATTTATTAATATATTTAATTAGCGAAATTATATATTTAATACTAAATCTAGTTTATTTTATTTAATAAAATTAGAAAAAAGCGCTATACTACTGCTAAATATAGTAGTACTCCTATTATAATAAAAATGGTAGGATAGACCTATAAATAATAATAATTTATTATAATAATAATAAATTCTTTTAAATAGATAACTATTTATAAACGCATATTTAATTTAATTACTAGAATTTTTTATATAAAACTTTTAAAATTAATTAATTACTATATTATTCAATTTAATTATTATACTAGCGGTTAGTAAATTATAATAAAGAATTTATAATATTAATCTATTCTAATTAAATAGCGATAAATTGTCTATAGAGTTTCTAGAATTATATAATATTTATTATAATATATACGCTTTTATATAATAGATAGAGATTAAATAAAAAATTACAAATATATTATTAATATATTATAATCTAGTTTTATATTTATTGGGCGAGATAGTTATATAATATACTATTATAATCAATAAGCCTATCTATAAATTTATATAATCAGGCGAAAATATTAAACAATAATATATATTTTTTAAAAACCGTTTCAGCGAGCTACCGTTTACTATATTAGTATAGCTAAAATAGATATATTATATTTTTAACGATATATAAGTTTAAAAAGACCCTTTAAAATATTTTGATAATAATATTATTAGAATAAAAAACGTAAAATTAACGCCTATTAAAAATACTTAAATAATAATTAATATTAAATACTTTAATACCTAATTACAAAGATTAGTTTCAAGTAATAATAACTACTATTAAAACCTTTTATCAATTTCTATAAAATAAAAAAAATAATTAATTCAATATTTATGATAATAACAAAAACTATAAAATATTAAAATTAAATTCCCTATAAAAAAATAAAAATAAATAATATAAAGGAGTAGCGATATATTAACTACTATAAAATAACCCCTTTTATATATTTAAAATTTTATTTATATACTTAAATTATATATAAAAAAACTAGCTAAATATATTTTCTACTAATTATTAATATTAGAATTTCTTTATAGCTTTATAAGCTCAGTTAAGTAAAAGCGAGCCTAGTATATAAAATAATTAACGTACTACCTAAAATAATTATTAGTAGTTTCTACCTGAAATTAATATTCCGCTATAATAGAATTAAACTAGAAATTAATCAAGCTATAATTATTAATAGTACTATAATAGCCGGAATCTTTATAAAAGCCGCCAGCTAAATAACTAATAAGCCTATTTCTAATAGAAAGCTTCTAGCGAGTGAATTCCTAATAATAGAATAAAATAATATTAAAGTTATAAAAACGGCTTTTATTAATTAATAGACTTTACTAGAACTAAATATATAATAGATAAGAAGCCTAATAAAGTTCTATATACTACTATTAAAAATCCTAACTAATATAATAATATAATTGATTTTATTTTATTATAGAAAAGTATATAATATTTAAATTTAAATAAGTAAAAATATATTGATATAATAAATATAATAAGATTTTTAAATTAAATAATACTTTATATTATTAACTATACTTTAATTATAGTAAAAAACTATTTCTAGCTATAGCTATTATAATTAAACTAACTATTAAACCAAATATTCCAATAATACCAGCGTAAATTTATTTAAAATTAGCTAAACTACTTAAATATACGCCGGAAATTATAAAATAGCTACTTTTATAGATACTCTAGTTAATTTATTTAACCGTAAAGAATATTTTAATAATAGACTTTACCTTTTAAAAATACTATTTTATAACCGTAAACATTCGCTTATAATTTAATATAAAGAACTATAGCTTCTATTAGAATATAGATTATATAATAAATTTAATTAATTAAAAATTTCTATTAAAATAGCTATCGTATACTATAATTTAAAAAATATTAATTTTTATAAATATTAAAGGTATTAGCGAGAGACGATATAATATTATTAAATTTATAATTATCGAAATTTTTATACCTAAGGTAATAAAAAGGCTATAAAACTTATTATTATTATACGCGAGCTTTATCTAATAAATAATTTCAATACTAATATATTTATTAATACTAATATTATAAAATTTAAAAATATTAATATATATTTATCTACTAAAACGATAACTATTAGCTTTTATAATAATATAATAATATTAATCGCTACTAGTATTAAAGGTACTAGAATAAGTATTATTATCTATAGTATTTAATATATTATAGTACCGTTATATACTAGTAAAGCCGTTAGAATTAGAGGCCTATATTAAAATCTATTAAACCTTTTATAAAATCGTAACTTTATATATAAATTAAAAATATTAAATATTTTTATAAATTATATTTATATTATAGACTATATATTTATATAAGTCTAAATATAAAATAATTCGCTATTTCCTATTTATTTAACTATAAATATTTAATTAAATATTATTTAAGAATATAAAATTAATAAATACTATTAAATTAATTTAATTAATTATAAACTAGCTATTAAAATATTAAAACGAAAGTTTATATAGTTTTTAAAAAACTTTAAATACTATATAATAGCTATTATAATAGCTATTATAGCCCTAAATACCGCTATTATACTATTTATTATTACTAACTATTAAATAAAGGTAGTATATTTTATAAAAGTAATAATCTCTAAAATATAAATTAAATAAGCTATTTTAATTATCCCGATTAAACGCTACCTGTACCTATAATAAGATACTAGTAACATAATTAATATACCGGAGTTAAAGTATATAAATATTCTATTAATAAAAAACGAGAAGTAAATTTATAAGCTTAAATAGGCTTATATATACTTTATTAGTATTTATAATAAAAAAACTATTAATAAAGCTTTTAATAAGTTTTATAAATAAAATTAAATAAAATAAACTATTATAATTACTTTATTTTCGTTTCTTTACTTTATAATATAAAAAAAGATAGATTAAATTTTTAAAAGCTATATTATTATGAATATTCGGGTATTTAATAAAATTATTATATTAAATACTTTCCTAATTCTATTATAAATAGAAATTCTAACGTAAACTTATAGTATTAAAATCCTTTTTATAATAGATTCTATAAGCTTCTTTTATTAATAATAAATTAATTAATTGTACTACTACTATTTAATAGTAGTTTTATATTAAAAATAAAAAATAATTAAAATACTAATAATAAATTATTGTAATTTACTAGCTTATATATAATAGATATTAAATAGAATTCAATATCTATTTTACTTCTTCTATAAAATTTATATTAATAATATTATAGTTTTTTCCTCTTTAATAAAAGAATATGAGGAGTATTTTAATTGGATTTTTAGTATATTTAATATTATAAATCTATATTAATTACCTATAAAATTATTTATTAATTATATTCCTATTTATTTATTAAATAAAAAAGTTAATTTTTTTAAATTTATTCTAGTAAAAAATAAATTAAAAATAATATTAAAGCTTTTATTTCTATATATATTCTAATAACTAGAAGAATATTTTAATTTTATAAGCTATTTTTAATAGTATATTAATAACTATTTAACGATTATTAAACTATTTTTAAAGTAAAAAATATATAGAAACCGCGATATTACTATTAATTATAATATTTATAAAAAAATTATTATTTAAAATTTATTAGTAATATTTATATTTAAAGAGTTTAATATATTTTATTTTTTATAAAAGCTTTATTTATTACTATTAATTCTGGTCTTTTTTAATAAAAGTTTAATACTATATATAAATTTAAATATTAATAAAAAATTCGGTTTTATAATTTATATCTATTATAATTTAAATAAAGTTATTTATAAAATAAGCGAAGAATTTAAATAGAAATTTAAATAATTGATATTATTTTTTAACCGTTTATTATTAAACGCTAAAATATATTATTAATTTATAAAATTAAAGCTTGTATTTATTATTTAAATAGTTAAAAAGATCTGTTATATAATAAAAGTAGTAATATATATTATTATTATTTATATAAACTACTTTATAGTAGTTAATATTTTATATTAGACTAGTTTAAATATAGTATTTATAAAAAAGTTTAACCTTTATTTAATATAAACTTTTTAAAATTTCTAATATTTTTAATTTAATATCTACTATAAATCTAGAGTTATAAATAGTATTTTTAATATATTATTAAGGTTTACTAACTATAAATACCGCTTAAAATAGACGAATTACTAGATATAAATACTTTTATAGTTCGTTACTTTCTAATAAGCCTAATAAAAGTATTAATTAAACTCCGTTATTAATTAATCGATAAATACGCTAAAAAAGACCGTTAGATTAAATTAAAAGATCTATTAAAATTAATATATAATTAGATAATAATATTATTAAATTATTATATTTTATTATTAACAAGCTACTTTATTCTAATAATAATAAATAAGAATTATATTTAGTAATACCTATAAATATAAAAAAGAAAGTATTTTAATTAATATATAATAAAATAAGCTATTCTAGCTATATATATACGCACGAACGTCTAATAAAAAGCTTCTATCTATATAATATATTAACGAAGTTATATAAGTTTATTCGCTACTATTTATAATATTATATTAATTAAATACCTCGCTACCGTTTATATAAAGCTTTATAACTAGTATTTAGCCTAATAAAACTATTTTATATATTTATTATTAAATTTAATTTTACTCTATTAAAATTATATAAAGGTTATAATTATTATATATTAATAATAGATAAATTTATTAAGGTAGTTACCTATATATCTAAAAGAATTATTTAAAGCGGTAAATATTAGGTTAAATAACTATTAAATAGGCTAATAAAACTAAATTAGAGTATATTATAAATAGTAATTTTAAATCGCGATAAAAAATTAATTAATTAATTATAATATTAAATATTTAAAATACTAAAAATAAATTTATAGTATTTTTATATTTAATATTTATAAATTAATAATATTTTAAAATAGTTTAATTAAACTATTAAAATTATTATATACTATTTTATTGCTATATTAAACGATTTTAAACTATAACTTATTATTTTTTTATAAATATTAGTAGTTTTAAATAATTTTATAAATTATAGTTCGATATTTATAATATTTAATTAAATATTATTTATATTTAAAACTCGTAAAATATTAGATTTCTTATATTTATTAGACCTTAAGTAAACTATTTAATTAAAAAATACGCTAAGTTTTAAAACTCCCGTTAACGCTTTTATTAAAAAACTAGCTACTATTTTAATTATAATATAAATAGCTTATTATTATAATTTAACTATTCCGGAAATTAATAAACCCGTAAATATATTTATAATATAAAATATTATTTCACTAATAATTATAAAAGAATATCAGCCTATATTTCTTAATATTAAAAATACTATTACTTTCGCCTTAATAAACATAAAAGAATATAATAATATATATTACTAACTAGTTTATTTTAAGATTAGCGATTTTATAAAAATACCTTTATATTAAAACTATAATATATTAAAGTTTACTTTAAAGAAGATTAAATAATAGTTAATAGGCCTTATTAAAATTACTAAATATATTAAATTATTAATCTACCGTTTAAAGCTACTACTTATTATAAAAATCTATAATATAATATTAATAGCGTAACTAAAGTTCATTACTAACTTTAGTAATAATCCCTATTAGTATTACTATATACCTACACCCTTAATTATTAATAATAGTAACAAAAAGTTCGAAATTAAACGAATCCTCTATAAACGCCGTATTTATAAAAGTAGAGGTTTTTTTATTTAAAACCTTATTTATTAGATTAGTTAAAAATTTAACAATAATTAATAAATATTTAAATAAATACCGTTTAAATAATATTAAAGTACTAGTAAAAGAATATATATACTATTTTAATCTAGAATCGGCTCTAGATTATAGTAAAACTATTAATAATACTAATACCAATATTAAATAATAAAAATAAGCTAAAAAGCCGCTTATTAACGAGAAAAAGCCTACTATTAAAGGCTAATAGCTTTATTTATTACCGGTATCTATTATAGCTATACTATATAGATAAAAAACTAATAGAGCAGGTAGGGTTAAATAGCTACTATAACCCGAAGGAGGCCTTTTAAATAAGTTTACCTAGTTAGGCTTAGCGCCTCTTAGCGCCGATATTTATTTAGTTGTAGATTTTATAGATAGATAGTTCTTTACCTTTAATATAATACTATCACTTTATATCTACTATATAATAGGTGATCTATACTCGCGATATTATATTTAACGAAAAAAAATTTTAGAGTTATAAATAAATAGACCTAGCTTAAATTGGTAAAAAACCTTTTATTTTTAATACGCTAGAAAGATTATATATAGATTTTTTATACTTTATTACTAACTTAAGCTCTAAAAACTTAAAAAGCTATAAAAAAAAGCTTATTACCGTAAAAGTACTTCCGTAAAATACCTCTAGTATAAAAAGAAAAAAAATAATAATAATTTAAATGTATCTTCTATTATTAAATTTTATAAATTTAAAAGATAAAAATACTTTTAAACCTAGTATACCTATTAATATACTAGTCGATTTATTTAAAAAAATCTTTAAAGATATACTATCGGAAATAAATACTCTAAAATTTATAAAGAAAAAATATATTTTAAAGTAGCTAGAAATTAATAAAGATTTTATTTTACTATCCAGAACTCGTATAAATTCTCGTAAAATAGTATATATTATTTTTATAAATAATTCAGTTTTAAAAAATTTTATCTCCTATTATACTATATTTATATTTTTTATAAAAGCGAAAAATTACTATACAAAAATTATTAATAAGCCTACTAATAATTTACTGCTAAATTTAACTAAATTAAAGTTTTATCGCGATAATTTACTACCGAAGCCTCGCTTTTATAAAAATATATTTAAATATTCGTATACTAAAAGCTTTAAAAAAGTTATAAAKATTAAAATTAAATTTTTCTAAAAAAAGAATATTTAAAAGAAAATATCTATTGAATATACTATTAAGGTAAATAAAAAACTTATTCCTACTATCTAGATATTTAAATATAATTTTAAAAATAAAAGGTATTTTATTAAATATAAGGTACGTTTATATATACGAGGCGATTTATAATTAATAAAATAGAATAAATTCGCCGTAATATCTACTATTAGAATCTATAGATTAATAATAATAGTAATAATAGTAATAAATATAGATTTTTATTAATATAATTATATTAATATATTTATAAACGTTAAAACTAGAGTTTTTATATATTTATAAGTCTTTAATAAATAGAATAGTAATAGAAATATATTTTTACTTTTAATCTAGGCGTTATATTATTTTAAAAAGTCGCCGATTTTTTAATATAATAACTTATTAAATACTTTAATTAATTTAGAATTAGAGCCGGTAGTAGAAATAAAATACCTATTCCTTTATAATTATATAATATTCTTTTTCTTTATAAATAATATAGCTATTATTTATTATTAAAAATATACTATTAAGGTAGATAAATTTTAGGCTCGCCTTTTCAATAAATACGAAATTCGATACTTGAACGAAATTAAATAATTTCTAGAAATTTATATAATATAAAACCGAGAACTTCGCTAAAATTATTTATATTAGGATAGCTATATCGATAGAATTACTATAAAATATAATATTTTATACTTTTTAAAAGCTTCTAGATCGCTATTATTAAATACTTTACCGCTTAAAAAAATTTAAAAGTAATTAATATTTTAAAGAATTTATATATACTAATAGTATATTAGATCGCTGAACTTCGCCGCTATAATAACTAAGCTAAATATCGTATATACCGCCTTAAAATTATTTAAATTTCTTATTAATTTTTCTAATAAATATACTAAAGAAGCAAAACGAGTTATAAAGTATTTAAGATATATATAATACTATTCTATCGTTTATAATAGTAGAATTTAAGATAATATATTATTTTTAACCTCTTTAAATGCTTTTTTCTAACGACGATATATATAATAGGCGGAGCTTGTAAAGCTTCTATTTTAAACTTTTTAATAGTTTAATTAACTAGAAAGTAACTAAATAATAAATAGTAATAATAAGCTCTATTAAAGCGGAGATACTAGCAATATTATCTATAAATAAAAAGTTTATTTAATAGACTAGATTCTTTAATTTATTTAATTTAGATATAAATATTATATCTACCTATATTAAATACGATGACCAGTAAATCTTTCGATTCCTGAATAGTAATAGCTTGTAATTTACTACTAAATTACGTTATATAGATATATCTTATTACTAGCTTCGCTAAGATAAATCTAAATACTATATAGATTAAATAGATTCCCTCTAATATAATTCTAGCTAATAGTTTTACAAAATTATTTCTTTTTTAGCGTTATACTAATTTTATTAATTTATTCGGTTTTAAAAAGCTTCCCTCCGAAAAACTACTTTATATATTTTAATAGCTCTACTATCTTTGTAATAGGGTCGGTAGTCAAGTAGTATAATATAAATAAAAAAGTAGGTTTTTAAATTATTAAGTATCTAGTAGCTGTTACTAGTTAAAGGTAGTTATATACTTTATAGCTTAAGGTCCTGCGGGTAAATTATAGCCGATCTACTAATTTTTTTTATTTTTTAAACCCTTAATATATCGAGTTTATATCTAGTAATAAGGCTATTATATTTATAATAGGACCGGTAATCTAGAAGTATAATATTTAAGCGGAATCGGATTTTAATTTTGGTCTATAATATAGATTAAAATTAGTATTCTATTTAAAAAGCCTGTATATAATTTATAATCGGTCTATATATATTCCTTTTTATATTTTAAAGCTATACCGAATTTAAAATATATTAAAATATATATATAGCTGATATAAAGGCTATAAATTATAATAAAGAATAAATTTACGGAATCTTTACGAAATCTTTTATAGAATTTAAAAAACTTTAAATTTTAGCTTTTAATTAATTAAAATATATAGAACTACTTTTAATTAGTTAGAATAAATAGTAGGATTATACTAAAAGTAATAAATTTAAAAAAATATATTAATATTTTTATAAAGTTTAAATTTATAGATTTATAAATAGTTTATTTTCGTATTACCTAAGCAAATTATAGGTATATATTATACTAAAACCTACTAACTTAGTAATATTAAACTAATTAGGTAAATAATTCTACTATATTAAGTATTAAACGATTTGATTTTTTTCGATAAATTTCTTTTAGCAATTAATTTATATATATATATATACGTATATATTTAATAATAGTTTAATATTTCTACCTAATTATATAGATTTATAGATAGGCTCGCTAATTATAATAGTATATTATATAACTGCTTTATTCTATAGATAAAAATCTAGGTAATAATATATTAACGATATATTTACTATTTTATATTTAATTTTTATACGCTGCGTAAAAGCGTATATATTATAATAAATATTATATAATTCTATAAATCCCACGGGTTGTTTATCGCTATTTAATTAGAATAGACTAATATTATAAACCTTTTATTACGATTTAATTATAGCTAGTATAGTTACTAGATTTATTAGTAAACTAACTAATTAATTCTAGAAATTTTATATACAAAATCCTAATAGCTAAATTAGACGGGCGTTTATAAGTAGTTACTAGATTGGTCAGTCGGCCGGGTTTTCTAGATAAAATCTGGACCCGGAATCGACCCGAGTCGGGTTAAAAATTTCTAGAACCTAATTTAAGTCGAATCAGGTTTTAATCGAATCGGGTTTTTAATAAATCGGGTTTTAATCGGATCGAATTCTTAATAAATCGGTTTTAAATTAAATTGAACCTAATTAATCTATTAAAAGCTTATTTAAATTTTATAATAGGTTTTATAATATAAACTCTATAATACTAGTTTTCTTTATTAAAGTTAGAATTATATTAATAATTATAACTATTATTTTTATAATAATTTACTATATTACCCTATTATACTACTATTATATAAATGTAAAACTATATCGAATAATACTCTAAATTTATTATTATAGGATTTACCAGGTTTTTTTTATAAAAAGAATAATATAAATAAATTTAATAAGAAATTAATACTAAATTCGCTAATTAAAGTTATTTATTTAAATTAATTTATAAGTTAGTTTTTAAATTAAAAGATTAATTTATTTACTTTATTAATATATTTATTTTAAAAAAACTATAAATAAATTTAAATAAATATAAAAGAAATATTATTTTAATATTTAACTTTAATTTTTTAAATTAAAGGCGAATACGTTTAAGAAAGTAATAATATTTAGAAAGTTTTAAAATTTAAGAATTAACTACTTTTATAATAGTTTAAGTTAAAAATATTTTTAATAAATTATTATATCTTTAATAAATATAAAAAAAAGATAATTTAAATAAAAATTATTTAAAGTTTTAATTTAAATTTAAATAAACTACTTTTATTTTTAATAATAAACTTATAATTATTTATAAAAATTATTTTAAAAGTTTTAATTACTTTATTACTTTTTATTTATAAATTATATTAACGATAAATAAATATTTAATCGCTATTTTTTATTGAAGATTTAAACGACTATATTTTAAATTAAATATTAAAATAAGTTTTGAATATATAAATATACTAAATAATAATTAAAAGTAATATATTATTAATATATTATTCTAAAAGAAAAGTTATATAAATAATAATAGGGATTTCGATTAAAAGATTTAAAACCGTTAGTTATATAAAATTTTTATATAATTTAATCTCCTTTTATAAATTATTAATAAATCTATTTTTTAAAATTCTTTTAAAATATTTTATTCTAATATATAGTTTATTAGTTAGATAACTTTAATTAATTAAATTAAAAAGGATTATAGTAATATTTATAAGAAGATTTATAATAAATTATATAATATAGATTCAATTTCTTTTATAAAAGATATTTAGTCTAGTTTTTAAAAAATTTTATATTAAAAAGTATTAGTGAACTAGATTGATAACTAATATTAATTTTAAAAATAAATATTTAAATTTATATTATTAAATACTAATTATCTTAGTAAAATCTAATATAATAAAATATTAACCCTCTTTAATTATTATAGTATTAAGCGAAAACTTTTTAATATTATTACTAATAATATAAGCTTTAACAATACTTTAAAGATAAAATTAAAAAATAAACTTTTCTAATTTAATTAAAAATAGAAAAAAATTAAAAACTCTTTATAATATTTTATTTATATTATTAATTTTAAAATTTAGGATTTTATTATAACGATTTAATTTTAAATAAGAAATAACACTTTAAATTAGGATTTAAAAGATAAATATTTTAATTATTTTAATATAAAATTATTAATAATAATTAAAAATATAATATAATAAAATAATATATTTAAAGAATTTAAGTTATTAATAATAGTTTAATTTTACGCGCTTATTATTTATATAAATATCTTTTTTTAATATAAATTATATTTTAAAAAATTTTAATTAAAAAAAAACTTGAATTATAAATTAAAAAGTTTATTTTAAAATATTTATATTTAATAGAAATTAATATATTTAACAATTTACTAAATATATTAATTATATTAAGTTTTTACTATTTATATTAATAAATAAAAGGGTTTAAATAATAAATTTAATGAAATTCGTTTTAATATTAATAATTAATAATCCTTTTTATTTTTTAATACTATATTTTATTTTATTTATATTTTTAAATTTATTATATTATAAACTATTAATATAAATAGTTATTTAACGTTCTCTATTTTTATTAGAATATATAACTATTTTAAAATAAATAAAAAAATCTTTAAAATATTATACTATTCTAGAAAAACTATTATAATAAAAGCCTATTAAATAATAATCTAAAAATTCAAAAAGTATTATTTATATATAAAAGGAAATAGCGGATTAATATATAATTTAATAAATATTTTCGATTTAATAATAAAATTAACTTTATATTATAATTAAAATATTAAAAAAGTATTTAAACCTAATTAATAGAATTTTTAAATTATTATTAAAAGGAGTTTCTGAAATATTTTAATAAAAATTATAATAACTCTTTTAATATTCTAATATAAAATAATTTATTTATAAAAGTTTAATAAATAATATATATAAATAGTATATTTATACTCTACTAATTTTATATTAATATTTATATTAGTTTTAACTAGTATTTTTTAACCGCTTATATATATTTAAAAGAACTATATAAAAATAAAATAATATCCCAATATAAATTTTCCTAAAAATACGCTAAATTAGTAATTTTAAAAAAATAATATTTTTAATTTTTCTAAATTAGTTTAAATAGTTTAAAATATTTTTTTTTATTTAATATCCTTTATTAAAATTAAACAGGTTTTTAATTTTATAAAAAGAATTTATTAATAAAATTAAGCTTATATAAATTTATTATAGATATAATAAATTATAATAATTAAATATAATAGTTATATTATAGATTTCGAATTAAAAAAAGCGATTAATAAATTATAAAATTTATTTTAATAATAAAAAAAATAAATAAGTTATATAAAAATCCTTTTTATAATATTAAACTAGAAGATATTATTATTAAAATTTCCTAATTAATCAATTATAATAATTAATCTTTTTATATTCTTTTAAAAGGTTTTAAAAAAAAGTAATATAATATTATTTTTTAAACTTTACAGTATAAAATTTATATTTTTTTTTATTTCTTGTTTTTTTATTTAAAATAACTATTTAATCTATTTTATTAAAGATAAAATAAATATTATATTCGTTTATTATATTATAACCTGCTTAATATAAATAGTGATTAAATTAATAACTATTTATTTTTAGCTTTATATTACTAGTAATATATATAAATAATATACTTATATTAAAATACTAATATTATATAAATTTTAGTATTCTTTTAAAACGCTAATAAAACTAAAATTTAAATTTTAATTACTATTTTTTTTTAAAGATTATATTTTTAATATAAACTTTTAAATAAAATAATTACATAGTACTTTAAATATTAAATTTTTTGTAAAATTTTAATATTAATAATTTTTTTTTAAAGCTATATATTCTAATTTAATGAAATATTCTATTTAATAAAATATTAGTATTTGATATTTTAATATATTACTATTTTATATTATTTTTCCTATATTTAATAATTTAAAACTTTTAAAAAAAATTTAAAAATTAAATCACTAAAGTATTATTAATGTATTAAATTTATAAGATATTTAAATCTTATATATTATTTTTTTTAATTAATATTATTATTAATTCCTATAAATAATATTTCTAAAAATAAATAAATTAAAAGGAAATAATAAATTATAAACTATATATATAATTTTATAAATAGTTTAAATTATTTTTAAATTTAATCTTAATAATATCGATTTTTATTCTATATATAATTTATTTAATATATATAGTCTTTTATAATACCGCTATTCTATTTTCCTTTTATTTTAAAAAATATAATTTTAGAATTTGAAGGTTTATATACGATTTTAAAATTAATACGCTTTTATTTATAAAGTAATTAGTAGTATAATAATTATATAAACTTTTATATATGAATTATTACTAATTATTATATTAAATTCTATATTATTACTAATATTAAAATTATAGAATAATAGGAGAACTTTATAGAGCCGCGTTTATTAAAAGATTCAATTTAGTTTTAAATTATAAAGAATAGAATTATTTAAAAAATATATAATAATATATTTAAATAATACAATTACTTATTATATTAAAGAAATATCTAGTATATATTTATAAGAGTTTATTAAAATAAAAAGTAGCTATAAAAGACTATAATATAGACGCGGTTTTTATATTATAATTAATAGTAGTATAAACTATTAATTTCTTTTAAATATTATTTATCAATTCTTTTATTAATTATATAAAAAAAGTAATTAAAATTTTAAATAACTTTATTAAATAGGTACTAAAACCTTTTTATTATTAATAGATAGATTAAATAAATAATATAAAATCGCTAGATTAAATAGTTTTAATTTTTGAAAAATTTAGATAATTAGAATTATAACTTTAATTATAAAACGTATTATAAATTATATAAGTATTTATAAAGCTATTTTAAAAGATATAAAATTAAATTTTATTTAATAAAAAGATAAAATAAATATATTTAATATTTTAATTAAATTAAGCTAGATATAATTTTTAATTTATTTATTTATTAACAATTATTTAAATATTAAAAAGCGAGATAAAATTAATAACTAAATTTTAATAGTATATATATTAGATTACTCTATTAAAAGCAATATATCTAGATTATAAATATAAAAATAATATAATAAAAACTTTAGTAATTATATTTTTTTGATTAGTATATTTAATATATATTACTATAATATTCTATTTATAAAAGATATAAAAGTTATAAATATATTAATAATATAGATTATTTAATTATTTAAAATTATAAATTTAATAATAATCAAGCTATTTTTTTATATATTGTAAATCTAGTATTAAATTTCTTTTAAATAATTTTAACTAGAATTAAAATATTTCTTAAGAATTTTATTTTATTTTTACTATCGGATTTTAAAAATAAATACGCTAAACTCCTATTAAAATTCGAATCTAGGACCTTTAAAGTATAATAGAAAATTTTAAGAATTATAACTACTAAATTATATAAGATATTAATAAAATCTATAAAATTAATATAATATAATAGTTTTCTATTATTTATAAAGAAACAAAACTTAAATTTTATAATTTATAAGTTATATATTATATTAATTATATTAATTATAATAATTACTAATAGAATTATTTAGTTTATTTAATAGTAAAAATATTTATTCAATATCTAGAAACTAATCGCGTATATAATATATCTTTAGTTCTAACTATTAAAGTAAGCGTTTTAATACTAATACTAAAGGCTTTTAACTTTATAAAGCTAGCTGGATTGATATTCTATAGATAAACTCGTTTTATTAATTAAATTGATTATTTTAATTAATTTTTTACTATAATATAAAAGGTTTTACTTAATTTCCTCTATTATAATAGCTTCTTCTATAAAACTAAAACTATATTCTATTAATCTAAAAACTATAACTAGTAGAAGGCGAGGGATAAAATAGAATAAAGATAAAGTTAAGCTTTATATATAATAAACGGCCGATTATATAATAATATCTAAAAAGTTTAAAAAATTAAAAAAGATAAATAAATAAAAATAGATTATAAATAAAAAAGTACTAGAAATACTAATTTAAATAGAAGTAAAAAATAAAAAAATAATAAATAGTAAATATAATCTTTATAAACTATTATATAACGTTAATATTTAAATAGAAGTTAAAGGCTAAAATATTAATATAAAAAAAATAAAAAAGTAGATATTATTATAATTACTTTTAAAAAGACCTCTAAAGGAGTAATATATATAAAAGATATAATATATAATAATTATCTTTTTTAGATTTATTTATTATCTTATTTATATTTAAATAATCGGATTTATTTAAATCCTTTAAAATATATAACCTCTATTATTAATATTATCGCCTAATAGATTATCTATTATATTAGTACTACGGAACTTTAAAAAATAAGCTTAAAAAACTATATAAATAAGTTAAAAATATTTAAGAATATAATTATAAGTTTTATAAATACTATTAATAAAAAAATTAAATCGCTTTATTATAAATAAAATTCAAAAGGGTTATTAAAAGAGGTTAATAAAAAAATAGGTAAGATTTTAAAGATATATATAGAGGAGGACTATATAGTATTAATTAAAAGAAATAATATCTATAAAGAGGATAAGAATTAAAAGGAAATAAGTATTAAAAAAACTAGTAAAAAAAAAGAGACTAATAAAAAGGAAAAAACTAGTAAAAATAAGGATAGTAAAAAAAAAAAAGAAAAATAGTATAAATAAAAAGTAGATTTATAAATATAATAGATATAAATAATATATTACTTTTATATATTATCTATTAAAAGGTCGATTTAAATATTAATACTTATTATTTTAATAGATATAATTTTTAATTAATTTAATAAATAATTCTAAACTATATAATTAAGTAATATAAAATAATATTAATAGATTTAGTTATTATAAGAATATTTTAATATTTATTATTATCTATCGCTCTTTTAAAATTTTTAATTTTATAATACTACTAGTATAATATCTAAATTATTTAGAGCTATTTATAAGTATAGTTTTTTTATTAAACTATTTTTAATAATATATAAAGATCCTTTATTAATTATTAAAAGATTAGGTACTTTTATTTTTATAGATTTTTCGATATATACTATTCGTTCTATTTTTATTTTCTAATTATTAAATATATTATCCGCTTTTTTATTATTTATACCTTTATAAAAAAAGATTCGCTATATAATTAAAGATATAATAGGTATAGTATTTCTATTAATCTTTTCCTTTATCGATTAAATCGAATCTTATATTAATATTAAAATAGGATTTTATAATAAGTTTGAAGTATATTATCTATTAATATTACTATTAGCTTAGCTTCGACTCGCTAATATTTCTAAATATTGTTAGCCGAGCTTTAATAACCGTTATTAAACAGTTAATATAAATTTAGAAAGTTTTAATATATAGAAAAGATAGCGGTTAAAAAAGTAGTAAAGAGTTTATCTATTAATTTTTAGTTTTTATAATCTATTTTCTCGTGTAACTAATCTTTAAAGATATATACTAATTAGAAGTTTTTTATAGTTTATATTTATATTTATTAATTATATTACTATACTCGGTATTTATTATTTTATTATTATTATTATTAATCCGTACTAATTTAATTAATAGGTCCGTTTTTATTATAAATTTATAATTTTAACTTCTTTAACTTTAAATATCGCTTTATATTAGGCTATTATATTTATAATATAGCGATAAAAAAAAACTTAATACTAAAAGTACTAACTATTATATAGCTTACGGTTTATAATAGATATCGACGTCGAATTTAATATAGTTGAATAATAGTTTTATTTAATTATTTTATTAGAATTCGATAAATAATACTATAAAAGGATTTATTGATAATAAAAACTTTTTAAAATCCTTCAAGTTTAACGGGTAGACTAGTTTATAGAGAATTAGAGTAATATTAAATAAAATATTACCGATCTTCTATAATAAACTTACTTTATTTCTATTAAATTTAGTTTTTTAAAAGTTTAAACTAATATAGTTCGTATAAGGATTAGATAGTACTAATAATAGCGGGTAAATAAATAGATTAAAGCGTTTAGACGTTTATTCGCTATTTTAAATAATAGTTTTATTATTCGATGTAATTTAGTTATTAAATTAAAGAAGACCGTAATTTATAAAACCGCTTATAATGGATTATTTAATGAAAAAGTAGATTGAATATAAACTTTGAAAATTATTATAGATAAAGATAGAATCTAGTATAAAAGTTATAGCAATATACTTTAATAATATAAATTTTAGCTTTATTAATTATTTACTAGATTCCTATTTTAAAACTATTTTTTACGAGAAAATAAGGAAAGAAGACTATAAGTTTATAATAAAGGTTCTAGTATCCAGCCTATAAAGTAATGGTCTATTAGATAAAAATATAAATAGTACGCTCGATATTTAAATAGATAGCTTTTTTTAATTTTAATTTTATATCTTTTTTAAAGCTCGATAATTTAAATTATTATTAATTAGATTATTTTCTAATTTAGTATCCGAAATTAAACGTTTTTCAATATTATTAAATATTATAAAAGCTAGATTACGCTTTTAGATAAACTTATAAATAGTAAAACTAATAGAAATAGTTTAAAATTATAATAGGAGCTGTTTACTTTATTTTTATATAAGAAGAATATAATTAAATAACTAAATATAAATTTAAAAGGAGGAGTTAGTTATAAAAATATAAATAAATTACTCAATAAGATCTTTAAAGTATTTTTAATCTAGATATATATTATTAAATAGAAAAAATATTACTAGATTATATTTTTAAAAGGTATTATATTAAAAGTAATTAATTAATTCATTTTTTAAAAATATATCTATTCGTATAAGATATAATTATTATATATAATATAAAAAGGTAATATATTATTATTTATCTAGCTATAAAAGCTATATTTTTAATTTTATCTATCTTTATTAAATCTTTAACTAACCCCGTAATAATTAATACTCGGATAATTACTTATAAAAATAACCTAGATTACGTATAAATAAAGAAATAAATTCCKTGTTTTTCTTCTAAATAGTAATACGTTTAATATAGATAGTTATAAACCCGATATTTATTATTAATTAGTAATTCCGCTTTACTAATATAAAACGGTATTATATTTATTATTAAAGAATCCGATTATATAAGCCTCCGTCGATTTTTAAAAAGTATATAAGGCTTATAATTAGATATAAAGCTTTACATTAGGATAATAATCTAGAATAATCTTCTTAATAAATTATATAAAGATTATTTTAAGGATAAAAAGCTTTATTATATATTATAAACGGCGGATTTTTTAAAAAGCGACTATATCTAAATTAAAACGAGAACAACGCTTAAATTAATAAAATATTAATCTAATATAGTAAATTTAATGGATTCCTATACCTATTTTAATAATATTTTTTTAGTTAAACTTCGCGCTAGAAAAGGATTTCCTTTTATAACTAAAGTATTTTTAAAGTACTAGAATTTCTAAACGTTCTATTTATTGAAATATATAATTTTAATCTATTACCTTTAATTAGCGTTATAATTTAAATAATAATATACTATATACTATATAGTATTTTTCTAGATATTCAATATCTTTATAATAATAATATAGTAGAAAATTAATAGTTATAGTATTAAAGTTAAAAAATAATAAATAGTTATAATATTTTAATCTTATATATTAAGAATATAATTATTTAAAACTTTATTTATATAATAATTTTATATATAATAACTCTAAAATTATTATATTTATTATTTAAGATTATTCGATTATATATTATTATTTTAATATTTATAAAATTTTTCTAGATTTAAAGCTATAAATATATAATAAAAAAATAAAAATTAAAATCTTTCTAATAAATACGGATACTTTCTATAAGTAATATAATAAAGTAGTATAATTAAAAAAATATTATCTAATAGTATATTTTCCTTATTATTATTTTTAAAGTTTTTAATATCAAAAACTTTTATAATAAAATATATATTTAGGTAATTATCTTTTATATATAAGTATATATTACCCGTTTTATTATTAATTATAGCTAGCCTCCTATTATAAGTAATAGTAAAGCGGTTTAGAATAATTATTTTAATATTATCCCCGCTATAATATAATTCTTTTATTTTATTTTTCTACTAGCGGTAAATTTTATTTAAACCGGATATTAAATTATAACCTTTTATATAATATAGGATTAACTAGGTAGTTAACTCTATAATTAGCTTTGTAATTTATATAAAAGTAATTAATATATATAATATTCGCTATATTATAGCTATAGGACTTATATTTATAAGGTTAAATATTTACTATTAACTTTTATATCTTATAATTACTTTTATTTATAAAAATAATTTAAAGTATAAAACTAAAAGATTATTAATATATAAAGAGTCTATATTATTAAAATATATTATTATAGAGCCTTTAATATTTTTAATTTTTATTTATTTTCTAGTATTTATTTATCTTTAGCGTTTTTAGGTTCTTTAATAATCTCTACTAGTTAATATTATATAAATATATTATAGTATTGTATTATATTTAGGTACTAAGTAAAGACCTTTTATAAATATTATATCTAGTTTTATACTATTCCTTTATATATTAAATGGCTTCTATTAATTATAATTTACTCGTTTCTAATATAATAAATAGTATTAATTTTAGAGTTATATTAGTATTCGAATAGTAAATATTTAAAATAAATTAATATTATTAATAATAGTAATAAAATAAAAAAGAATTTCGCTATAAACTAATTTTATATAGATTAATCTACTTATAAAACTTTAAATAAGTTATTATTTATAAAACCGTTCTATTTTTAATAATTATTTTAATATTTATTATCTTTATAATTTAGTATATATAAAATAAAGTATTAAATATTAAAGGTAATATATTCGATTAGTATATTATTAACGATTTTAATATTATTCTATTAAAGTAATTATTAAAAAAGCTATATTTAAAGGAAATTGTATATTAAATAATAATAATATAGATAAAATTAATAAAAGAAAATATTTAGATAATATATTCGAGTAGAATATATTTAATAATATTTAAATAAAACGTTTAATTAAATTAAGAAAAGCGGTATTTTATAAAATTATTTACTACTAGAAGTCGACCGATTTTATTATTTTTAAAGTTTTATTCGCGTGATTAGTATAAAAATTAATAGCGGATTATATAAATAGAAATAAACGGATTTAGTCTATAATATTAACTATATTATAAGAGGCCGCTACAGTATATATATATAATTTTTTCTATAGTAAGTATATTACCCTTATATATTATTAAAATTAAGATATTAAAGTTCTTTTAGATATTTAATTAATAGTAATTTATAAAAAGCGAATAATTATTTAAAGAAAAGATATAAAGTTTATTTTTAAAATTATAATAAATTTTAATATATTATTTAAATAAATAAACTTGAATTTTAAAAAAATTTTAGATAAATAGCGTTAAATAGATTTTTAATTTAAATAAAAAGGAAGATTTAAATCGCGCGTTTTTTATAATTAAAGGAATTTAATTATTTTATTTTACTTTTATATTTTATTATTAAAAAAGGATTAAAGGTTATTTAAAGTCTTTAAATTTATAATAAATCAGGTTTTTTAAGCCCCGCTAGTCTCTTTTTATAAAAGGAGACTATAATATTAATAGAGCTTATTTAGATTTTAAAGGCTTTTAAATTATTTAATAATAATAATTCATAGAATTAAAAGCTAAATAGTAAAAATATTAGGGTAATATTAAAAAGTAATATATTCTAGATTTTTAAATTCTTTTATTTATTACTATTTTTATTGTATAAATCGCTTTTTAAGAACTCTGTATCTTTTTATATAATATACTTTTTAATAATCTTTTTTATTTATTTATAAACTTTTTTAATTACTTTATTATCGTTAGTATATAATAAAAGGATTTTTTTATTTTTTATATTTATAACGGTTCTAAACTTTTTTATAAGTTTATTTTATTTTTCTTTTTAATTTTAAACGCCGGTAAGCTTTAATTTATAAAACTTTATTTTATAAATAACGCGTTATATAATATATTAAACTGTTGATATTTCATATTTTAATATTATTATTAACGCGTTTTTCGCTATTCTAGATATTTTATACTATTTAAAATTAGCAGTCGTATTTATTATATTAAAAGATTATATTACCGATAAAGTTAGTATTATTTCAATAGACCTTTTTTTAACTAGTAATACTATTTTTTCTATTTAAATTACTTTTTTTTTAATTTTATAATTTACGCTATTTTCTTTATAATATAACATTTAAAAATAGTTAATAGATATATAAATTATATTATTCTTATATAATTATATAAATTATATTATTTTAATATAATTATATAAATTATTTATAATTTAAAAATTATTTTTTTAAACCCAACGAATCTATTTAAATTTTTTTTCTTTTTCTTTTTATTAGCTACTTAATAGGTAGTAGTTTTTCTAAACTTTTAAACTATTTTAAATCGAGTTTAGAAGTTTATATTCGCTTATATATATAATTTTTTTTTTGTTGTATTATATTATTAAATCGCTATATACTATATATCAATAATAAATTAATAGAATAAGATATAATAATATATAATAGAATATAGTAAAATATAATAAACTAGTATTTTATTAATTATAATATATATAATTTAATATTAAAGTAAATACTTTAAATAGAATTAAAAATTATTTATTAAAGATTAGAATTAAATATAATAAACTAGTATTTTATTAATTATAATATATATAATTTAATATTAAAGTAAATACTTTAAATAGAATTAAAAATTATTTATTAAAGATTAGAATTTAATTATAAAATCTTATTTTAATTAATTAACTAACTTTAGTATTTTTTTTTATCCTATATACTACGGGATTAAAATATTTAGTAGTTTTAACGTACTTTTATTTAATTAGAGTACTTATATATTTAATATTTATTATATTTATTTTTATTAATTACTCCTTTACCTTATTTATTAATTAGATTACCGTGTATTTTTATTAATAATATTAAAGAACGCGACTATATAGCTATTAGATACTAAAATATAGAAGAAAATTACTAATAATATATTATAATAATATATTAAAGATATTATTATTTATTTACTTTAGATAAATTTATATAATAAAATATATAGAGTTAAAAATAGTAATTTACCGGTTTATTTAAATTTGTAAAAAGATAATTACCTATTAATTAATAAAGAGCTATTCTTTTTTTATTTATATAAGGGTAGTTATATTATTAAAAATACCTCGAGCTATATATTATAAGATAGTAGTCGGGTTTGAAACTATTAAAGTTTACTAGATATATACCTATCTAGTAGTAGGAATATTTTTAATTAGTAAAGTTAATATATTAAAAAAAAGACTATTTTAAACTATTTTAGACTATAAGTTCTTAGAATAAAAAAAATTTATAGAATAAAAGGCGTAATAAAGAAGTAGTTATTTATAGTATAGAAATTAGTTATAAAAAAAATCTATTATAATATAAGGCCGGAGGCCCAACGGGTATAAAATTCGCAGGAGGTGGGGCTATACCTAATACGGGTAGCGCCTATACTTAATAAAAACCCTGCGGGCTCTAGGCTACTAATTCTTTAGTATTTAGTTCTACTATTATTTAGATAGGCGTCTTTTATATTCTATTATATAGCTCCGTTAATCCGAGGTTCGCAGGCTATTTATTTAGTAATTTTATAGTTCTAATTACTCCTTAATTATAAGGAGTTGCCTAGTAAAATAATAAGAGGAGCCTAAAAAGAAAGGCCTCGCGCGTAAGCTATAGAATAGCTAAAAGCCTTATAAAAGGACTAAATTATAGAGCTTAATAATAGTAAGTAAAACCCGTTTAAAAACCCGGGCGGAAATAATAAAAATAACCCGGCGAATAAATTTTTATCTAGCGAGGAAAGTACTAGAGTAGTAAGCGATTAAATAAATAAAGCTTTTCACGAATTAATTTTACTAAAGAAAAAAACTAGAGTATAAATATTATAAGCTTAGTTTTATACCTAAAAACTAAAGTTAAAGAATAAATTATTAAAAATTCGCTTATAAATCGCTAAATTAAAAGCTAGCGCGGGCTACTAAAAATAATATAGCGATAATTATTACTAGTCTTTTTTAAATATTAAAAAGAAAGCTAGTAGGCCGAAAATATCTAGCGAATAGCCGTATACTAAATACGAGGATTTAATATAGTAGCTTACCGATTATAAAAAATATATTAATATTTTATAAGAGGATTTTTCTATAAAAAAGAAAAAGATTTATTAGGTAGCTTTTAAATTTAATAATAAATCTAAAACTTAATAACGCGATTATATTAAGCTATTAGATATTAGAAACGAATTATTTATTTAAAATAATTTTACTAAGTATTATAAAAATATATTTAATAATTTAGCGATCCGAAATATATAAATAAAAGCCCGGCTAGAATTTATAAAATAGCTAAAATTATAGTTAATATTTATATTCGACTAGTATCTATAATAGTAATATAGTAATCTAGATTATTTAATAGACGAATTTATAAAAATTTTTTATTTATAAATTAAAGTAGATAAATAAATTAATAATAAAGCGCTATAAAACTTTAAAAAATTAAAAACCTATTAAACCTTTTTAATATAATATATCACGCTAGAATAATATCTATAAAAAATAGATATTATATTTAAATTAGGGTATAAAATATTTAATAAAAATACTTAATCTTTTAAATAAAATAATTAGGGGAGAAATTTATAAAAAAAAGGGAGAGGTTTAAATTATAATAAAAGCKGTAGTTAAAATTTAATTAAACGCCTAAAAAAATATAAAAAAATAGCGTTTAAAGTAAAATATTAGATTTATAAAATTAAAAGGTATAAAGCGGATAATCCTATATATTCTAAATTTATAAAAAAGTAGGAAAAATATAATCAAAGAAAAGAAACGTAGGGAAAAAATAAGTTCTAGTATATACCGCTATTATACTAGGGTTACCTATAACTAGGCGGTAAGTACTTATTATAATAGTTTCTTTATATATTAATACCCCTATAAAACTTTAAATAGCTTGTTATTTAGTTAATTCTAGTATAAAAAGAAATTTTATTTTATAAATATTTATTAAAAAATTTTCTTTATTTAAAAATTAAATAGCTTTAAAATAAATTAAAGCGATAAATAATTATTAAATTTTATTCTATAGTTCCTATCTACTAGGTACGAATTTAATAGATAATTATAGGGTAAAAAAATATTAAAAAAATAATTACTATATAATAGATATATATAAATATAATATAATTTTAGGCTATTTCTAGCTAGTAGAGGTAGACTCTAATATTTACTAACAAGATTAGAAATAGATTTATAAAGGTGCTTCTACTATTTACGAGGTAGTATTAAACTAGATCGATATTTATACTATAAAAGAATTTATTAAATTAGTAATACTAATAGTAAATAAAAAAAGTAGTATATAGATTATATATTCTTATTAATTAATATTTAATCTAAAAGTAAAAATAATTATATTAGAAGTAGCGAGATACGGTATAATATAAATTAAAGATCCTAAAATTCCGCCGGCTTTATAAAATTTAATAAAATTCTTTTTAAAGGAATTTATTAATAGTTTAAATATATATAATTAGATAGAATATCTTATAAATTTAAAGCTAGGTAAGTAGTTAAAAATAGGCCTAATCTATAATATATTACTAGATAAATCAGCGGTAATTCGAGATTATCTTACTAATATATAGGCTAAAAGCTGGATAAGACCTTTAAGTAGTCTAGCTAAAATATTAATACTATTCGTTAAAAAAATAAATAATAGCTTATAATTATATATAAATTATAAAAATTTTAATAAAATTACTATTAAAAATAAATATYTTTTAYTTYTATTATTAAAARTYTTAAATAGGTTTATATATATAAAGCGATTTATTAAAATTAATATTTATAATATTTATTATTATATTCGAATTAGGTAAAGAAATAAATAAAAAATTATATTTTAAATTTATTATAAGTAGTTCGAATATTAAATTATACCGTTTAATTTTATAAATACTTTTATTATATTTTAATTATATATTAATAAGGCGTTATAACTTTATCTAGATATATTTTATATAATCTATCTAGATAATATATTAATCTACTCTAAAAATAAAAAAAAGTATTAAAAGTATATTTATATAGTTATTAAAGCTTTATTAGAGTATTATTTATATATAAAGCTATTAAAATATATTTTTAATTATACTAAAGTTATATTTTTAGGCTTTATAATAAATTAATAAGGAATTTATATAAAGCCTTTAAAAATTAAGGTTATAAATAAATAGCTAGTACTAGAAAATACAAAAGATATCCTAGTATTTTTAAAATTTGTAGGATTTTATAGGCGATTTATAAAAGGCTTTTTATAAATAGCTGCCCTTTTAATCGACCTAATATAAAGTATAAAAAAAAGATAGACTAGGCCTAAATTTATTTAATTTAAAGAAATATAAAAGGCCTTTAAAAAGCTATAAAGACTTTTAACTTTAGCCCCTATTTTATAGTATTATAATACGAATATTAAAATTCGTATAAAAACGGATATATTAAAGCGTGGAATAGAAGGGATTTTTAGCTAAAAACTAGAAGAGAGTTCGTACTAGTATCTAGTAGTTTTTTTTAACTATAAGTTTAAAGGCGTAGAATTCTACTAGAATATATATAATAAGAAACTTTATATTATAGTATTAGGTTTTAAAAATTAGCGGTATTATTTATAAGAAGCTAAAAAAGTAATTTATATAATTATAGATTATAATAACCTTAAATATTTTATAACTATAAAAAAGCTTACTATAAAGTAAATACGGTAAGTAAAAAAACTAGCTATATTTAATTTTTATATAGAGTACTAAAAGGGTTTATTAAATCTAGCCGATATATTATCTAGAAAGCTTAATATTATAAAATCTAATAGTAATAAAGATAATAATAATAACTTTCTATTTATTTTATAAAATAAACTTTATAATAGGGACTACTAGTCTAAATTATAAAAAAAAAATAAAGTACTTATAATAATTAAATTTATAGTAATTTTAACGGTATAATTAAGTAGTACAACTATTATAAATACCCTTACTATTTATAAGAATAAGGAAAAATTTAAGAAAATTTATAGGTTTTTAGATTTTATAAACTCCCGGTTTTTAATTTAATAAGTTATTAAATTAAAAAGATTTTTTTTAAATATATAATTATTTATAACGGAATAGCTTTCTAAATTTTAATAAGGGGACGCCTTTATTATAAAAAAGGAATAGCGTTAAAGATTTACTACTAATTAGAAAGAATTTTCGAAATAGAGAGTTAGAAAAGATAAGTTATTTTAAAAAGGTTTAATAATTTATATACCTAATAATTTAATAATAAAGGAAAAAATTTTTTATATAAATTATAATAATCCCGGAGCGGGTTATTTTATAAAGAAAAGAATAAAAAATTCGGTTTATAGGAAATATTATTAGCTAGGTATAATTAAAGAAATAGAAAATTATAATAAAATATATTCTAATTATTAAAAAGTATAAATCTATTATTATAGGTTTTATAGTTAATTAGAACTAATTTTATTAAAAGCGTTCTATATAATAATAATAGATTTTATTATTAATTTACTACTTATAATCGACTTTTATATAAAAAGAACCTACGATTTAATTCTTATATTAGTAAATAAATTAATTAAATATATAAGTTATATTCCTACTACTAAAAATATTAATATAAAAAGATTTATAGAATTATTATAACGCGAATTTATTAAGTATTATAAAGTTATATAAAAAATTATTAATAATAAAAGGTCGCTTTTTATAAATAAATTTTAAAGTACTTTTTATTATTATTTAAATATTAAAAAGAAATTTATTATTATATTTTATCTTTAAATTAATAGTTAAATAAAGTATTAAAATTAAATTTTAAAGTATTACCTATAAGTTTATTATAATTATAAATAGGATAATTAATTAGAATTATTACTTTTAACGGAGTTTACTTATAATAATAATATATATATAAATACTAGTAAACCGCTAAATAAATTATTTAAAAAATATATTACTATTTTAGGAATTAAATCTAAGGATATAACTTTTAAAAAGAAAGTACCTTTAATATTTAAAAAAATAAACTAGTTAAAGGATTTAAGGGAATATTTAATTAAATTTTATAAAAAAGTTTTTAAGTAATAAATAAAATATTATAATACTTATTATAAAGCTATAAACTTTTAAAAAAATAATAAAATACTATTATAAAATATTAATATCCGTATTCTAAAATCTAAAAAAAAACTAGATTATAAATAATTAAGGCCTTTTAAAGTTCTAAAAAGAGTTAATAAATAAGCTTATTTTCTTAAACTACTTAAATAATATAGAAGGATCTATCCTATATTCTATATTAGCTTACTAAAACTATAGTATTTTAATAATAAAAACCTTAAGCTTTAGCCTATTTTAATAAAAAATAAAAAAAAATAAAAAGTAGAATAGGTGCTTAATAAATATATAGTTAAAAATAAACTTTAATATTTAATTTATTAAATTAATATTATATTTTTTAAAAATTTTTAAAAGCTAGTTAGTAATTTAAATAATATAAAAAAATTTATTAAGGATTTTAAATAGATAAAACTAAAGGTAGGTACGCTAAAAAGAATAAAGACTAGAATAA
The DNA here is from genome assembly GCA_000442125.1 of Opeltia flavorubescens. Classification (NCBI taxonomy): domain Eukaryota; kingdom Fungi; phylum Ascomycota; class Lecanoromycetes; order Teloschistales; family Teloschistaceae; genus Opeltia; species Opeltia flavorubescens. Next base: position 1,056,157 of record KE546974.1, read on the forward strand.
AAAGTATACCTAAAGGTAAAAAAAAAAGGGGTAGATTATATAAAACCTATTAATTACTTAAAAAATTATTATTAAAAATTTATATATAAATTAAAGAATTTATATTATTATACTAGTTTAAATAATTATTATTTCTATAAATTAGTTTATAATATATCTATATTTTTAAATAAAACTATTAACTATTATATCTAAAAGTAATTTATTAGTAAAAGTTTTTAAAAAAATAATTAAAAAAATAATTATTAATATATATTTTTTTAATAATTTATTAAATATTATTTATTATATTTTATAACGAAATAAAAGCCTTTTTTATAATAAAAATAAAGAATTTAACTATATTTATTATTATTAAAGCAGTAGTATTAATAGGCCCGCGCTCTATAAAAAGCTTTACTTTAAATTTCTAAAAATATTATTATTAAAAAGCGAAAGTAACCCTAAAGTTCGCTTTTAAATAAAAATATTAATAAAAATTTTTAAATATATATTACCCTTTTAAAGGGCAGATATCCCACTTATATTAATAGTTAATAAAAGAATAGGAACTATATTTAATAGTTTTTCCCGTAGGTATATAATAAATATATATAGAATTTATTATAAAGCGTTTAATATATTATATATATTAAATTAAGCTTTTACTAACTATAAATTATTATATTAATACTTAATTAAAAAAAACTTAAAAATTTAAATAATTATTTAAAAGTACTATTAAAACTATAAATCGCGGGATTATAATTTAAATATTTAAAAAATCTACTTTTTATATATTTTTAAGCTATAGCTCTTTCTTATAGTTTTCTTTAAATAAAAAAGCTATAATAAAGGTTATATAAAAAGTTTAAAAAAATTAGTTTTAGATTTATTTATCTACTAGGTTAGCTAGAATTCGTAAAATTAAATAAAAATTTTAGGGAAATAAAAAAAATTTATAATTCTAACGCTATAACTTAATAAATAAATTTTAATAGTAGCTAAAAATTATACTTATATAATAGATTATAACCCTAAGTATAAAGTAAAAGGAAAAATTATAAAAAGTTCGTAGTTTAGCGAGAAATAGAAATCTAGAAAAAAATATAATTATCTAAATATCTTAAGGAATATTTATTAGAAAATATTATAAAAATAAAAAAGGACTTTATAAATAGTAATTAAATAGAAAGGTAAATATTTATTTTTTTACTATATTTATAGCTTATTAGAGAATATAATTCTAAAAAAAATTCTAGCCTATTTTATATCTACTATTATATACTTTTTAAAAGTAAACTAAAGCCGAAAATCGAGCCTCGAGCAACTCTATATAGTAAAAAACAGCCTAATATTATTAAAATAAGCTTAAAACGTTTTATCGCTATATAATAAATAAAATAATATTTTAAAAAAGGAAATTATATAATAAAAATATTATTTATTTACGAATTTAATATTTAAAAATAACTTAATATAGTTAAAGGCTAAAATTTATAAATTTTATCTTTTAAAAAAGTTTTAAAAAAGTTTTATATTATTTTAAATTATTTTATAATAAATAAAAAAATAAAATTTTAGTATATTTACCTATAAATTTAATTTTTTAAATTTTATAAAATAATATTAAATAGATACTATAAATAAAAAGCCTATAATTTATAAATATCTAAATAAAATTAAAATAATTAATTTAACTTATTTAAGTTAATTAAATAAATTAAAAAAATAATTATACTTTTAGCTAAACTATAAAATATTTAAATTTTATAATTATATATAAAGTCCGTTTACTTATAACTTATAAAGTTAACTTTTATAAATCCTAATACAGCTATATACCGGCTAATAGAAGGTAGAAGTATACTATATAAACTTATTACCTACTAATAGGACTTAAAGGATTAAGTCTAGTTAGAAGGGATATAATTATAAAACCGGAGGTCTAGCGGGTATAAAGTTCGTAGGAGATAGAGCTATACCTAATACGGGTAGTACCTATACTTAATAAAAACCCTACGGGCTTTAGGCTGCTAATTCTTTAGTAATTAGTTCTACTATTATCTAAATAGGCGTCTTCTATATTCTGCTACGCAGCTCCGTTAACCCGAGGTTCGCAGGTTGCTTGCCTAGCGACCTTATATATAATAAAGAAATTAGTTAAAGAGAAATTAATAAAATAATATAAAATAGTAATTTTTTATTTATAAAGCGAAATAAATTAATATTTATAATAATATTCTTTTAAACTAGGTATTACTATTTTATAGAAAATTTATTAATAATAAAAAAACTATTAAACTATTACTTTTAAGAGTACTATTTAATCGTTTAGTATAAAAACTATTTTTTAATATATAGAGTTATAAAGTTAATAACTATAAGAGTTTTATAATTATTTATATTTAATTAAATAAATTAAATATATTATATTAAACTATAGAAGTTTATATAATAATATTTTATAAAAATATTGCGGCTATACCGTATAAGCAGAAGGCTAATAAAGCAGGTAGGGCTAAATAGCTACTGTAGCTCGAGGGAGGCCTTTTAAATATATTTACCTAGTTAGGTTTAGCGCCTTTTAGCGCCTATAATTATTTAGTTATAAATTCTATAAATAGATAGTTCTTTACCTTTAATATAATACTATTACTTTATATCTATAATATAATAAATAGTAGTAATTAAAGATAACCTATATAAAATATAATATTATTAATTTCTGTATATATATATTATTAATTATTATATAGTACTAGATCTTTTAAATAGGCCTAGTACTTCTACGCCTATTAAACTATCGCTTCCGTATAAATACTCGGTTAATAGAGTTAATTAAAATATATTCTAGCTTTTAGTCTTCTAAATAAAATTTTAAATATTTTTTATAATAATTCAGAGGATTTAATTAACTTTATTATTATACTAGTTTTTATTATAATTACTTTCTATATTAAAAAGTTTTAAAAATATATTAAATTATTTTTAAAATAGAATTAAGCTTTTATAATAATTTTTAGAACTTATATTAATTATATTTATAAAAAAAGTCTAGGCCTATACTATTTTTTAAAATAAAAATTTTCTAGTAGCCGAGTAATTTAAACTAGTATAGCTTTTATTATAATTTATTTTATAAACTAGAGTAAATACTTATAAATTTTTATTAAAATAATAAACGATTTCTATAATAACGCTATTATAATTTTTAAAAATAAAAGCTTTTAAATTTATATTTTAAAGTTAGCTATAAATATTATTTAGAATAGTTTAAATTTTTATTTTTACCTTTTAAATTTATTAAAAGACTTATAATAGTTTAATAAATTTATAAATATTATTAAGTTTATTAGTATATTTAAATAATAAAACTATATTTTTTTTAGTACTAAATTTAGCCTATTCTATTTAATAAAATCGAAAAATAATATTATTCCGCTACTAAATATAATAGAAATTCTACTATAATAATAATAGAGTTAACCTATAGATAATAATAATCTATTATAATATTAGTAAGTTTTTTAAAATAAATAACTATTTATAAACGCCTATCTAATTTAATTACTAAAATTTTTTATATAAAAATTCTAGAATTAACTAATTACTATACTAGTTATTTTAATTATTATACTAGCTTTTATTAAATTATAAAAAAGGCTTATAATATTAGTCTATTTTAGTTTAATAATAATAAATAGTCTATAAAGTTTATAAAATCGTATAATATCTATAATAATATATATACTTTTATATTATATATAAAAATTAAATGTAAAATAATAAATATATCGGTAATATATTATAACCTAGATTTTTATTTATAAAAGAAAATAGTTATATAATTTATTACTTTTATTAATAAATCTATCTATAAATTACTATAATTAAGCGAAGATATTAAACTATAATATATATTTTTTAAAAACTATTTTAGCGAGCTACCGTCTACTATATTAATATAGCTAAAATAAATATATTATACTATTAATAATATATAGGCTTAAAAGAACTTTTTAAAATATTTTAATAATATTATTATTAAAATAAAAAATATAAAGATAATATCTACTAAAAATACCTAAATAATAATTAGTATTAAATATTTTAATACTTAGTTATAAGTATTAATTCTAGATAAAACTATAATAACTACTATTAAAACCTTCTATAAATTCCTTTAAAATAAAAAGAATAATTGGTTCGATATTTATAATAATAATAAGAATAATAAAATATTAAAATTAAACCTTTTATAAAAGGATAAAAATTAATAATATAAAGAAGTAATAATATATTAACCGCTATAAAATAACCCTTTTTATATATCTAAATATTTATTTATATACCCGAGCTATATATAAAATAATTAATTAAATATATTTCCTATTATATATTAATATTAGAGCTACTTTATAGCTTTATAAGCTCTACTAATTAAAAATAAGCCTAATATATAGAATAATTAGCGTACTATTTAAGATAATTATTAATAATTTCCGTTTAAAGCGATTATTCTATTATAATAAAATTAAACTAAAAATTAATAAAACTATAGCTATTATTAATATAATAATAGTTAAAATCTATATAAAAGCCGCTAATTAAATAATTAATAAGCTAACTTTTAATAAAAAATTTCTAGCGAATAAGTTCTAAATAATAAAATAAAATAATATTAAAATTATAATAATAGCTTTTATTAATTAATAGACTTTATTAAAACTAAATATATAATAAATAAAAAGTTTAATAAAACTCTATATACTACCGCTAAAAATCCTAGTTAGTATAATAATATAATAAAATTCTATTTTATTATAATTAAAAACGCGGAATTTAAATTAATTAAAATATACTAATATAATAAATATACTAAAATTTTTAAATTAATTAATATTTTATATTAATATTTACGCTTCGGCTATAATTAAAAACTACTTCTAGCTATAACTATTATAATTAAACTAACTATTAAATTAAATATTCTACTAATACTAATATAAGTTTATTTAAAACTAGGTAAATTATTTAAAAATATATTAAAGATTACTAAATTAAAGGTTATTAAATAGCTATTATTATAAATATTCTAGTTAATTTATTTAACCGCGAAAAATATATTAATAATAAGTTTTACTTTTTAAAAATACTATTATATAATTATAAATATTCGCTAATAATTAAACGCTAAAAATTATAGTTTTTATTAGAATATGAACTATATAATAAGTTTAATTAATCGAAATTTTCTATTAAAATAGCTACTATATATTATAATTTAAAAAAAACTAGCTTTTATAATTATTAAAAATATTAATAAAAGGCGATATAATATTATTAAATTTATAATTATTAAAATTTTTATATTTAATAAAAGGGCTATAAAATTTATTATTATTATACGCAAGTTTTATTTAATAAATAATTTAAAGATTAATATATTTATTAATATTAATAGTATAAAATTTAAAAATATTAATATATATTTTTTTATAAATATAATAATTATTAACTTCTATTATAATATAATAGTACTAATCGTTATTAATATTAAAAATATTAAAATAAATATAATTATTTATAATATTTAATTTATTATAATACTATTATATATTAGTAAAGCTATTAAAATCGCTAGCTTATATTAAATACTTTTAAACTTTCTATAAAACTATAACTTTATTTATAAATTAAAAAATTTAAATATCTTTACTAATTATATATATATTATAGATTATATTTTTAAATAAATTTATATTTAAAATAATTCGCTATTTCCTATTTAATTAGTTATAAAAATCTAACTAGATACTATTTATTAATATAAAGCTAATAAATATTATTAAATTTATTTAAAAAACTATAAATTAATTATTAAAGCGCTAAAATAAAAATTTAAATAGTTTTTAAAAAACTTTAAGCGCTATATAATAACTATTATAATAACTATTATAGCTTTAAATACTATTATTATATTATTTATTAGTCCTAACTTTTAAATAGAAATAGTATATTTTATAAAAGTAATAATTCTTAGAATATAAGCGGAATAAACTACTCTAGCTACTTTAATTAAACGCGATCCGTATATATAGTAAAATACTAGTAATATAATTAATATATTAGAGTTAAAGTATATAGATATTCTATTAATAAAAAATTAGAAGTAGATTTATAAACCTAGGTAAACCTATATATACCCCGTAAATATTTATAATAAGAAGGTTATTAATAAAGCCTTTAATAAGTTTTATAAATAAAATTAAATAAAAAAAATTATTATAATTATTCTATTTTTATTTTTTTTTTTTATAATTTAAAAAAAAACTAATTAAAGCTTTAAAAGCTATATTATTATTAATATTTAGGTATTTAATAAAATTGTAATATTAGATATTTATTTAATCCTACTATAAATAGAAATTCTAATATAAATTTATAGTATAAAAGTCCTTTTTATAATAGATTTTATAAGCTTCTTTTATTAATAATAGATTAACTAATAATATTATTACCGTCTAATAATAGTTTTATATTAAAAGTAAAAAACGTTTAAAGTACTAATAATAGATAACTAGAACTTAATAACTTATATATAATAAATAATAGATAGAATTTTATATTTTTTTTATTTTTTTTTATAAAACCTATATTAATAATATTATAATATTTTCTTTTTTAATAGAAGAATATATAGAATATTTTAACTAGATTTTTAATATATTTAATACTATAAATCTTTATTTATTATTTATAAAATCGTTTATTAGCTATATATTTATATATCTATTAAATTAGAAGGTTAATACCTTTAAATTTATTATAATAAAAGATAAACTAAAAGTAATTCTAAAGCTTTTATTTCTATATATATTCTAATAATTTAAAAAATATTTTAATTTAATAAACTATTTTTAATAATATATTAATAATTATATAACTATTATTAAGCTATTTTAAAAGCGTAAGATATATATATACTATAATATTACTATTAAAGATAATATTTGTATAAAGGCTACGACTTAAAATCTATTAATAATATTTATACCTAAAAAATTTAATATATTCTATTATTTATAAAAACTCTTTTTATTACTAATAATTTTAATCTATTTTTATAAAAGTATAGTACTATATATAGATTTAAATACTAGTAAAAAGTTCGGTTTTATAATTTATATTTATTATAATTTAAATAAAGCTATTTATAAAATAAATTAAGAATTTAAATAGAAATCTAAATAATCGATTTTTTTTTAACCGCTTACTATTAAACGCTAAAATATATTATTAATTTATAAAATTAAAGGTTATAAATATTATTTAAATAATTAAAAAAATCTATTATATAATTAAAGTAACTAAATATATTACTATTATTAATATAAATTATTCTATTATAATTAGTATCTCGCGGTAAATTAGCCTAAATATAATATTTATATTAAAGCTTAACCTTTATTTAATATAAGCTTTTAAATAATTCTAATAATTTAAGCTTAATATTTATTATAAGTTTAAAGTTATAAATATAATTTTAAATATATTATTAAAGCTTACTAATTATAAATATTATTTAAAAATAAATAAATTACTAGATATTAATACTTTTATAGTATATTATTTCCTAATAAGTCTAGTAGAAATATTACCCGATATTAAGTCCTGCTCCGGGAGAATCAGTCCTTAAAGGGTTGGTTTTATTGGAAGTCTATAAGCTTAAAGTATAATAGGCGTTAATTACTAAATTATATAAAGAGGGATCGTTCTAATATCGTAGTTTAATTAAAAAGTAGAAATAATTAATAAATTAAATATAATACCTTAAAGGCGTTATAGAGGAGATTTATATATTTAATAAAATTCTTTTATATCGCCGCGTTAATACTATTACTACGATATTAACCTATTATTACTATTACTACGTTAATACTAATATTAAGACGTTATCCTATTATCGTTATCGCTATATCGATATTAATATTAAGATATTATCCTATTATCGCTATAAGTAACTATTTTTAGTATTACCTAAATATATAAGTTTTATACCAAGCGGCTGCTTATTAGGCTTATAATACTATCCCTTCTTTTTTTAAAATTCGTCCCGAACCTCTATTATATCTTTTTATAAAAATAATCTTCACTTTAAACTATATTAACGTATTTATTCTCGCGGTATTATTATAATAGTATTTTATATCTATTATACTCGTTCGTAAAAGGAGTATTATTTATTTTTATTATTAAAAAACTACGTGGAGTATATTCGCTTAGAAAAGAAATATAATCTAGTAAAGCTAGTAGTTAATTTTTTAAATATTAATAAAGCTTTAAAGAAACTAAAACGCGAAAAGATAAAAATTAAATTAGTTTAGGAGGCTATAAATAAGTTAGCTCGTTTAAAGTAGGCGAAGCTAAAACGTCTCTAATAATAAAAGCGTTTCTTAAAAAGTTAGGAATAAAAAATATTTAATCGAGGTCTAAATAATATAAAAGAACTTGAATATTTAAAAAAGTTTAAAAAAGCTTTCGAGGTAATATAGGTTATAGTATTTATTTCTATAATAAATAAGTTCTTTTCTTTTAAATCTTTTTTCTTCGAGATTCTTTTTTAATTAGATTAGGTTTTACCTATTAATAGAACTATTATAATATCTTTAAATAGTTTATAAGATATTTTCTAGGTTTCTATATATTTTCTAATATAAGGTATCCTTTCTATTTAATAAGATATTATTAATTTTATTTTTCTAATATTTTTTTAATAATAAACGTATCTTCTTTTTAAATTTTAAAGTTAAATATCTTTTAGATTAGTATTTAAAGGTCGGCTAGTTCTAATAATAATATATAAAATACCGGGTATACTTTAATATCCTTTAATAAATTAAAATAATAGTTTTATAATCCTTTAACTTCCTTTATAAAAAATAGTCCGACCTTTATATAGTCTAATTTTTTATTCGGTATTCTAGTTTTTAAATTTTTCGTAAAAAGGTATACCTTATTTTCTTTCTTTAATAGAGGTACTATTTTTCTTTTTTTATTTTAATATATACCCGATAATTTTTATATATTTATAATATTATTATAAATTTTTTTTAATATTTTTATTTATTTTATAACTAATTTAACTGATTAATATAGTAGTTCTATTTTAAATAGGTTTAAATCTTTAAAAAAGTTTATAAAAAAAAGAGTTTTTTTTATTATACTTAATTCTCTTATATTTAAAGCGAGTTATACTATTAATAGTAATAATATCTAGTTATCTTATATATTATTAATATAATAGTATAAATATTATTTTAACGTTTAATTTATATATTCTATTTATCTATTTATTATTAAGTAGAATATTATTAATATTTTTAATTTAGTGCCTAGTAAAGGAATTAATATTTTTTAATAGTTTAAAATAAATAGTTTATCTCTATTACTAATAATCGCTACTAATATCTCGTAATATCGGATAAATCTATTTATAATAATAAATCCTAGTTATTCTATAATATATATCTCCTTAAATAGTATTAAATAAGAGTACTTTATAAATCTATTAATAATAATAAGTATAGCGTTATACTCTTCTTCTATAATCGGGTCTTTCGATTTTAATAATTTAATAATAAAATCTATAGTAATTTCCTTCTATAATAAATCTAATAGTTCTTAATACTAGATTTCGCTATAATAAATATAAATAGTATACTTATTCTATTAATAATTAAAATATTTTTTAATATATATCTTAACACGCTACTTTATATTAAAAAATTAATAGTTTTATTATAAAAGTTATATTGTTTTTATTATACCTAAATATTTTTATAGTAGCCTATTATAGTATTTCTTAATATATTTATCGATCTTATTCTTTAATATATTAAATTTTCCCTTTTCTATTAGAAACTATTCTTTATCGTTTTTTAGTATTTTTAGCGTTATATTTATCTAGCGGTTATTTCCTAATAGTAATCTATTATAATTAACTTTTAAGATACTATAATTAAAAGTTTCCCTAGTTTCTATATAGTTACTTCTTCAGCTTAGAGTATTAATTCTTCTATTTTCTTTTCTTAATATATAGATAATCCTAAATTTATATTATCCTAGTAGTTTTAACTATTGTACTTATCGTCGATTTAGCTATTTAATTATAATAAAACTAAATAAGTTTTTATAATCTATATAAATTATTAAACTTAGTAATTCTTTTATATAAACTCTCCAGGTCTTTAATACTATAACTATTACTAGTAGTTCTTTATTATAAATATTATAGTTCTATTTTATAGGCGATAATTTTCTTAATATATATACTACCGGGTACTATTTACTATTATATTTTTATATAAGATATATACCGATAGCTAGATTTAATACGTCTATTTTAATTCTAGATAATTTTTTTAAATCGAATATCTTATATACTGGATTCTATAAGTATACTTTCTTAAGTTTATTAAAAGCGTATTATTCTTTCTTCTTTTAATACTATTCGTTTAATATTTTAATTAGTTTAATAAGTAATATTATAATATAAGAGTACCCTTTAATAAATTTCCTATTATAATTTATAAAGCCGAGAAAACTCTAAACTTCTTTAACATTTTATAGTTTTTTCTACTATTTAATTACTTCTAATTTAATTAGATTTATTCTAATTTTATTTCTCCTAATAATAAATCCTAAAAAGTCTACTTCTTTTTTATAGAATTTATATTTTTCCGGTTTAAATCGTAAATTCCTATTTTTAAAATAGTCGAAAACTAGATTAACGTATCGTTAGTATTCTTTAAATATTTTCGAGTAGACTAAAATATCGTCGAGGTAAATAATAAAGTAGTCGAGGTATTTTCTAAATATATTATTAATTATTTTTTAATATATTACCGGAGCGTTTATTAACCCGAACGGTATAACCGTATATTTATAATATCTATACCGAGTTTTAAAAGCTATTTTCTATTCTTCCCCCGCCTTTATCTATATTAGATTATAGGCTTTTTATAAGTTAAATTTTATATAGTATTATACTCCTATAAGTCGATTTTAGAGCTTGGAGATATTAAGTAATAGATACCGGTTTTTTACTATAATTTTATTTAGCTTTCTATAATCGATATATAGGCGGAGCGATTTATTTTTTTTTAATATAAAAAGGATTAGATATTCTACTAATAATTAAAATTTTTTAATAAATTCCTTTTTTTTATTTTCGTTTAAATATTATTAGAATACTATTAACTCCTTTTTTAAAAACGCGTAGATAGGTCTAAACGTAAGCTACTTACCTAATTTAAATTTTATTTTATAATCCTATATTTAATAATTAGGTAGTACTTTTATAATTATTTCTTTTTAAAATAGATACTTCTATTTTCTATATATACCCGGAATCTTTCCTAATAAAGTTCCCGTAAATAGTTTAAAGTTCTTAAAAGGTTTATAGATTTCTTTTTTTATTCTATCTTCTTAATCTAGTTAACCTTTATTAGTATTTAATAAGCTGGATATCTTTTAATTATCTTTATTTAAAACTATAAATTTATATTTTATATTTAATTCTTTATCTACCTTTAAACGCTATTAAAACGTAGATTAGGTATCCTTTATATAGAAATATTATTCGAATTTAAATATTCTCTTTTTTTAATTAATTTCTAGGTTATAATTCCTTAACTAAAAGCTCCCTAATACTATATTATAATTAGCTATAAATACGATATCGAATTAAAATTCCTTTTAATACCGGTTAATAATTATTTTTAATAGTAATATTTCTTCTATTATTTTTAATAATAATCCGCCGTCTATTACTGTATACGAATATAAAGTTTTCTTTTTAATATAAAGTAATTCTTTTTTTTTATTAAAGATTTTAATATATAATTTCCGGTTATATTTAAATTAATTATTATTTAAACTTTTTATAGTCTATTCTTTATTATTACTATTATTAAATAAATAAAAGTATATACGTAGCTAGTTAAATATCGCTATTTAAAAGCTATTATTATATTATACTTTTTTAATTCCCCTTTTACTAAAAAGTTTAGTTGTTTCCCGATTCGTTTTTTTAAGATAACGTCTAGTTAAAAATTCCTCGCTAATTTTATTAATATTATCTTTTATTATATTTATTAAAAGTTATATATTTATATTTTTCTTTTAATCGCGTATAATACTTTTATAGTTATTATAGAAAAAAGCCCGATTTATCTTTTAAAGAATAATAGATTCTATAATAATTATTATAATAAAATTTCTAATTTAACTAATTATAGATATACTATTCTTTTAATAATATAGTATTTATACGTCGTAATATTAGTTTTAGGATAATTTTTTCTTTTTTAGTACTAGTCCCGATTTATATATTAAATAAGTTTATAATCTTCGTAGCTTCCTATTTTTATTATTTGTTTTAGGGGTATAATCGCGTATCTATCTATTTATAATAGTTATTTTTATATTACTCGAATTTTTATTAGTAGTTTTTTTTAAATTTATAGGAATATAAAATTCTTAGTCGAGCTACGTGTATATTATAAAGGTTTTTTTTTTCTACTAATATTTAATAAACTCCTTTAATATTTACTTTATTAAAATTTATTCCGTTTTTTTAAATAGCCTATTCTAGTAATTCCTTACTTTCTACTAGTAAGTAGTTATTATCCAAAGTAGCTTCTAAAGTATTAAAATCTTCCTTATAAATATCTTTATTATCGATTTCTATTTATCCTTTAAATTCTTTTTTTAACGTAGCGTTAAATTGTTAAAGTAATATTTTATTTTTTTAATAATCTCTCGCGAAATAGCCTAGTTTACTGTAGTTATAATACGTTTTAAAAGTTTATCTCCTGGTTCCTTTTTCCTTCCTTATTCTTTTAGGGTTTCTTCTTTTACTTCGTTAGATAGAGCCTAATTCTATAGATATAGATCTATAATAGCTATCTATAGATCTAGTATTATTTTTATAGTAGCTTTTTTTTAAGAGTTAGTTTAAATAATGTCCTATACTATTTAACCGATTTTTATTAAAATATTTTTCTAATTATTATTCGTATAATTTATTATTAAGGTTAATAGCGATTTTTATAATATTATTAAATATTTTAATTACTTATCCGTCTTTTATAAGTTTATTTTTTATATTATCCTTAAGTCCTTGTATAAATATAGTAATAAGGGCGTCGTCGTCCTATTTTATAGTAGGTAAATATTTTTAGAACTTTATAGTATAGTTTAATATTAAAGTCGTTTATTATAAATATTATATATATTATTCCGCGGTAGACTATTTATTAAATATTCTAAAGATTTTATATATTACTATTTTAAAAACTAAAAATACGCTAAATATATATTCGGGATCCTCCCTTTCTTCTAGATATTTATCGAGTAATGGTTTTATTTAATATTAAACTCTTCCCTTTAAATATAAAGCGGCGAAAAGAATTTTTTTATTGTGTTATATTAGATAAAATACGAAGTATATTTTTAGCTAGATAAATTAGTCGTTTAATTTATATCGGTTCTTATTAAAGGTATTAGGCTTATTAACCTTAATTCCGAACTAGTTACTAGTTAGTATAGGAGTATTTAGGGTAAAAGTATTATATTAACCTAAAATAGATATCCTAAAGGTATTTAAAGTATTAAGTTCTATTTTAAAAGAATTAGTTCTTAAAGGGTTAGTTTTATTAGAAGTCTATAAATTTAAAATATAACGGGCGTTAATTATTAAATCGTATAAAAAGGGATCGTTTTAATATTGTAGCTTAATTAGAAAGTAGAAATAATTAATAAATTAAATACGATATTTTAAAAGCGTCGTAGAAAAGATTTATATATTTAATAAAATCTTTTTATATCGCCGCGTTAATACTATTACTATAATATTAACTTATTATCGCTATTACTGCGTCGATATTAATACTAAAACGTCGTTCTATCGTCGCTATCGCTGCGTCGATACTAATACTAAGACGTCGTCCTATCGTCGCTGTAGGTAACCGTTCCTAGTACTACCTAGACGTATAGGTTTTATACCGAGCGGCTGCCTACTAGGCTCGTAACACCCGAATTCTATTAATAATTAATCGATAGGTATATAAAAAAAACCGCTAGATTAGAATTAAAGAATTTGTTAAAATTAATATAAAATTAAATAATATTATTATTAAATTATTATATTATAATATTAACGGGCTATACTACTTTAATAATAATAAACGAGGCCTATATTTAGTAATACCCACGGATATAAAAAAGGAAGTATTCTAATTAGTATATAATAAACTAGGCTATTTTAAAAATATATATACGTATAAATATTTAATAAAAAGCTTTATAATATATAATATATTAATAAAACTATATAAATTTATTTATTATTGTATATAATATTAAATTAATTAAATATTTTGTTATCGCTTATATAAAGCTCTATAATTAATATTTAATCTAATAAAATCGTTTAATACGCTTATTATTAGTTTTATTTTTACCCTACTAAATTTATATAAAAAGTATAGCTATTATATATTAGTAATTAATAAATTTATTGAAATAGTTATTTATATACCTAAAAAAATTATTTAAAGCTATATATAATAGATTGAATAGCTATTAAATAGATTAATAAAATTAAATTAGGGTATATTATAAGTAATAATTTTAAATTATAATAAAAAGTTTATAGATTAATTATAGTATTAAATATTTAAAATATTAAAAGTAAATCTATAATATTTTATTATTTAATATTTATAAATTAAAAGTATATTAAAATAGTTTAATTAAACCGCTAAAACTATTATATACTATTATATTACTATAATAAATAATATTAAATTATAATTTACTATTTTTTTATAAATATTAATAATTTTTAAGAATTTTATAAACTATAGCTTTATATTTAAAATATCTAATTAAATATTATTTAAATTTAAAATTTATAAAATATTAGATTTTTTATATATAATAAACTTTTAATAAACTATCTAAATAAAAGATACGATAAACTTTAAAATTCCCGTTAACGCTTTTTTTAAGGAACTAGCGATTTTTTTAGCTATAATATAGATAGTTTATTATTATAMCCCGACTACTTTAAAAGCTAGCAAGCCTATAAACGTATTTATAGTATAAAATACTATAGTACTAGTAATTATAGAAAAATACCGGTTTATATATATTAATACTAAAAATACTATTACTTTTACTATAATAAAAATAAAAAAATATTATAATATATACTATTAACTAGTTTTTTTTTAAATTAGCGATTTTATAAAAATATATTTATATTAAAGCTATAATATATTAAAATTTACTTTCAAAAAAATTAAATAATAGTAAATAAACCTTTTTAAATTATTAAATATATTAAATTATTAGCTTATTATTTAAAAGTTTTATTTACTATAAAAATCTATAATATAATATTAATAATCTATTTAAAGCCTATTACCAACTTTAATAATAATTTTTACGAATACTATTAAATATTTATATCTCTAATTGTTATTAATAATAATAAAAAATTTAAAATTAAATAAATCCTTTATAAATATTATATTTATAAAAATAAAAATTTTTCTATTTAATACTTTATTTATTAGGTTAATTATAAATCTAGAAATAATTAATAAATATTTAAATATTATTTAAATAATATTAAAATACTAGTAAAAAAGTATAAATACTCTTTTAATCTAGAATCAGCTTTAAATTATAATAAAGCCGTTAATAATACTAATATTAATATTAAATAATAAAAATAAATTAAAAAGTCGTTTATTAGCAAGAAAAAGCCTATTATTAGAAATAAATAGTTTTATTTATTACAGGTATCTATTATAGTTATATTATATAGATAAAAGGTTAATAAAATAAATAAAGCTAAATAGCTACTATAACTTAAAAAAAACTTTTTAAATATATTTATCTAGTTAAATTTAGCGCCTTTTAATATCTATATTTATTTAGTTATATATTTTACAAATAAATTATTCTTTACTTTTAATATAATACTATTACCCTATACTTATTATATAATAAAAAATAAATATATTACTTTTATATATTACTAGTACTATAATTTTAATATATAATTATATAGTAGGTTTAAAGTAATAGTATTATATTAAAGATAAGGAATTATTTATTTATAGAATTTATAATTAAATAAATATAAGCGCTAAAAGGCGCTAAATCCAACTAGGTATATATATTTAAAAGGCCGTTTTTAAATTATAATAGCTATTTAATTCTATTTATCTTATTAGCTTTCTATTTATATAGTATAATTGTAATAGATACTAGTAATAAATAAAGCTATTAGCCTTTAATAATAGGCTTTTCCTTATTAATAAACGGCTTTTTAGCTTATTTCTACTACTTAATACTAGTATTAATATTATTAACGGCTTTATTATAGTTTAAAGCTAATTTTAGATTAAAATAATATTCGAATATTTATTAATTATCTTGAAATCTATAATTAATTTAATAAATAAAATATTAAAAAAAAACCTTTATTTTTATAAATATAGCGTTTATAAAGGATTAATTTAATTTTAAACTTTTTATTACTATTAATAATAACTAGGAATATAGGTATATAATAGCGTTAATAGGGATTATTATTAAAGTTAATAATAAACTTTAAATATATTATTAATATTATATTATAGATTTTTATAATAGATAATAGTTTTAAATAATAGGCTAATAATTTATTATATTTAATAATTTTAAAAAAGCTTATTAGCTATTATTTAATTTTTTTTAAAATAAGTTTTAATATATTATAGCTTTAATATAAATATATTTTTATAAAATTATAAACTTTAAAATAAACTAGTTAGTAATATATATTATAATATTCTTTTACTTTTATTATAATAAAAATAATAGTATTTTTAATATTAATATATATAGGTCAATATTTTTCTATAATTATTAATATTATAGTATTCTATATTATAAATATATTCGCGGGTTTACTAGCCTTTAAAATAGTAAAATTATAGTAATAAATTATCCGTATTATAGTTAAAAAAATAATAAATTTTTTAATAAAAATATTAATAGAAATTCTAAAGCCTATAATATCTTTTAATTAAATAATTTATTTAAAATTTAATAGATATAAAAGATTTAATATTTTATAAGTTCTAAATTAAAATAATATTTAATTAGATATTTTAAATTTAAAGCTATAATTTATAAAATTATTAAAAGCTATTAATATTGATAAAAAAAAACTATAATTTAAAATTATTTAATAGAATAATATAATAATATATAATAAATTCAGCGGTTTAATTAAATTATTTTAATATATTACTAATTTATAGATATTAGATAGTAAAATATTATAAATCTACTATAAAAAGGATGCAATAGCAGGGAAACTGTATAGAAGTATAGGCAATAATCTGGCGTTCTACTATCGTATATACGGAGCTATATATAGAGAATATATATATATTAATATCTAGAGAGCTATAAATATTARRRGGAATTCYTTTAACTATATARGCCYCCTTTYCTACTAGTATAATATAGCGATATAATATTTTAGCCGAAGCTATATAACGGCTTTATAATATTATAATAAGCTAAATTATTACTAACTATAATAATATCCCCTTTCTTATAATAGTATCCTTATTATTTTATAATTAGGCGATATATATACGATAAATAGTTAAGCCCTTTATATAAAGCGCGCGTACTTAAATACGTATTAGTTAAATTAATAACTTAAAGGTATATAACGCTAATATATATTTATATATAAAACGTCTTATTATTATATATAAGATATATAAATAACTTTATTTTATATATTAAGGATTATTCGATATTAATATTAGTATTAGTTATTATATTATAATATATTATTAATATACTTTAATATTTATTAATTATTTATATTAAAACGTATTTATAAAAATTAATATTATTTAATAGTTCTACTTAATAGTTATACTATACTATAATAATTATAAATAATTAAAACTATTAAATTTTAAATAATTTAATTTATATTATTAATATTATAAATCTTGTATTAAATAATATAATTCTATTTTTTACTTATAAATATATAATAAACGTTTTTTCTTTAATATAAATCTATTCTTTAATTTAAATTTTTATTATTTTTATTATATTTTATTTTTATCTATTAGTTCTATTTTTTTATAAACCTTTTCTAACTTTTATATCTTTTATTATAGATTTTAAAGCTTCTAAAACTTCTATAATTAAAAAGATTCTCTAGAATATATAGGCGCCCGATACTTTAATATTATTAAGTATTCTAATTTTATAGAAGAATTATTATTGTTAATATATTAAAGCTAGTATTATAATATATATTATTTATTTAATACTACTATTTAATAATTTTTAATAAAAAATAGTTAAAGAATAATTTTACTATTTATTATACTTTTATCTATTATATAAAACCTAGCGTCGATTTTAAATATTATACGCGTTATTTTAAATTTTAAAAAAAATATAAACTAGTATATTAAGTTTATATATCGCGGTAGTTTTTTTAATCTATATAAATCTTTTAAAAATTTATTTTAATAGTTAATAAAATAATTTTTACTACTATTACTATTAATATTACTAATAAAAATAAGAAATAATATATTATATACCGCTCGCGTACTATTATCTTTTTTAGCTATAAATAAATCGAAGTTTAAAAAAAAGTTAAAATATAGTAAAAAAAGACTATTAATATTTTTAATATTATTAAAACTATTTATATTTTAAAAAAATCGATTAATATAAATATTAATATAATATATTTTATTATATATTTATTCTTTTTATATAACTTCGCGCGCTAATTTTATATTAAAACCGCTTAAATTCTTTAATTATTAAAAAGGAATAGTTAAATTTAACTAGAAAAAATAATTTTTCTTCTATTAATAAAAGCGAGATAAAAGAAAATAATATTATTATATAGTTTTATATTTATTTAATACTTTATATCTATTTTTAATATTTATTTTTATATATTTATTCTTATATTTTATTTTTAAACCTATATTATTTTTAAATAATTATAGTTTTAAAGTCTATATTTTAATAAAACCTCTCTTTAATTTTAACCTTTTTTAATAGTATACTTTATAATATATATTTTCTAATATATATTCTACTAATAAGCTTTAGTAATTATATAAAGTTTTATTTTTATTACTACTTTATATTTCTAATATAATTTATTACTTTATTTATTACTTTATTTATACGTTTATATATAGTTTAATTATARTTTATTYTYYTTTTTTAYCTCYTTTTTAAAAAGYCCTTTTTACTATTATTTAGTAGTTTTTTAAAATATATATAATAAAAGTCCTTTATATACTTATTAACTCCCGATATTTCTTTAATATTAAATTAGTTATTATTTTTAAAGCTATAATTAAATTATTTTATTAGATATTATAATTTTTTATAGTACTATTTTAAATTAAATACTTCTTTTATTTTATATTATTTTTTATTATCGATAAATAAGAGTAGTAGATTTTTTTTATCTTTTTTTTCTACTATTATATATAGTTTAAAAAAAAAGATATAAAAAATAAAATAGATATAACTTACTATTACTAGAAATTTTAGGCGGTATAATTATAAATTTATTAGTTCTATTATTTTAAAAGGTTTATAAAATTTATAATCTAGTTTTTTTAATAATCTTTTTATTTTAATATTATATCTATTTAATTATATTATATTACTAGTTGTAAAGGATTTTATAGAATATTTTTAATTATAATATTTAAATTATTTTTTTATTATTACTTTCTATTAGTTTTTAAATTAAATATATATATATATATATTTTTTAATATATTAACGCGTTTTAAATATATTACCTTCGATATTATTAATTTAAATATTATTTTTTAGATTAAAATATTTACTAATAGCGGTAAAAAATAATATTATATTAATAAAAGTATATTTATTATTATTATATATAAATTTTATAAAAAGTAACTATTTATTTTAATTATCCTAATTATAGTTAATAAAGCCCTTTAAAAATTATTCTAGAATTTAGTTTTATTATTTAATTTACCCGTTAATTTACGGATAAAAAACGGTATTTAAATAACGTTTAATTTTTAAATAATAGTAAAAAGTAGACTAAAACTATAAGATAAAAAAAGTTCTATAATTAAAGACTAGTAATTTAAGTATACTATAACAGCTATATATTTTATTAATAAAGATATCCGCTAGCTCTTCTATAATTATAGTTATTTAATATAAAATATATATAGCGAGCTTTATATAGTAGTCGACTATTATAAAAATCGAATTATATATAACGAGGAAGCATTTATATAAAAGTAGATTAGTAATAAAATCTATAATTAGATCGTTAAATAATTTTAGAAGTTTTTTTAATAGTTATATTTTATTATATAATTTATATTTTATAGATTTTACCCGATAGTATATATTATAAATATATATATAGTATTTAATATTTTTTACTATATTTAATTAAAAATATTTTTAGTAAATAAACTTTAATATTCTTTTATAATTAAAATAACCTATTATAAAACTATTATAATTATATTTAAAGGCTCTTTACTTAATTATATTAAAAAATAGATACTATTTTTTATTATAATAAAGTAATTTTTAGTTTTAATACTATTTATAACCTTTATTAAATTATTCTAGCGCTATATAAATACTTAATAAATTATTAAATAACCTTTTTTTTAAAAATACTAATTTTCTAACTATATTATTAAACTTTAAAAACCTTTCTATAATATAATAAAAGGATAGCGGAAATATATTATATATATTTTTTAAAGCTATTTTTTTAATAATTTATCGCTTTAATTATAGATTTTTAAAATTATTAAAATTATTTAGAGAAATCGATTAAATATTATTATATATAGTAATATTAAATTTATAAAAAGCTTTTAATTTTTTATATATTTTAGAACTACGAGTTTTTACTAATATCTACTTCTTTTTTATTTTAAAAAACTTTTTTTTAACTATAAAAAGCGGAGTTAACGCCTTTATATTATTTTTTAAAGTATTTTTATCTCTTTTTTTTACTAATATTAAAGGTATCCCCTAATTATAAAAAAATATAAACGACGTAATATTATTACGCTTCCTTATATAAATATTAAATACGCGACCCTTTATTAAAAATTTATACTTAAAAGTATTTTTTAAAAGCTCGTCTTTTTTATTAAAAATATTAGCCTTTACCTTTTTCGCTATATAATATATTACTACCGCTTTTTAAATATTTTTAATAGTAGTTTTAATATTTTTAAATAATTTTTAAAAATTTTTTTAAATATCTCTAAAATTAATTAACGATATTTTATTATTAAAATAATTCTTTTTATTTTTTTCTAATAATTTTTTAATATTATTTAAAATTTTTTATAAACTTTTAAATTTATTTTTATTTTCTTTTATAAAAGTTTTAAATAAGTAGTACTAGATCTTTAAAGAATTTATATTTAATTTTATACTTTTTTTAATATTTTTTTAAAATTCTTTAAAATATAAAGTTGAATAGATATACTTCTAGTCTAGAATACTAAAAGCGGCGTAAATTTTAAGCGTTTTATAATCGCTTTTCTATAATATTATATTGATAGAATTTAGTTTACCTAATTTATACTTTAGGTTTAGATCTAGCCTAGCTAGCCGTTTCTATTATCTAACGTTTTTATAGCTAAACTCCTTTTTTATAAAAAAATTATAAAAATTTATATAATTAATAATAACCTTTATTTTATAAAAAGTTTTTTTAATATAATATTACTACTACTTATAAATATAAATAATAACTAATATTTTTAAATTTCTAATACTATAATTACGCTTAACTATCGTTTTCTTCTAGAATTAATAGGCGATAAAATACTAGCGGATTTATATACCGGTATTAAAGAACTATAAAATAATTATTAAAATAATATACTTTAAAACGTCTATTTTAATATAAATTTAAAATATAAAATCGAATTATTATAAAATAAGCGCTATTATAAAATATTCCTTTAATATTTTAAACGCGCTAGTTACTTTTTTAATTAAAATAAATTTAATATTAAACTTTTTTTTATTACCGCTTTTTAATAGCGATATTAGTAGTAGTACTATTTATAAAAATACTTTAATAAAATATCGGTAAAAGTTTATAAATCTAAAAAAATACTATATATCGCGGTATAATTTTAAAAGGAGCTAATTCTTTATATATTTAATACGGGACTTTTTTATTGTAATATTATTAAAATAAATAATAAATTTTATAAATCTAATTTTATATATATTAAATAAATACTTTTCTAATTTAATATATAGCCTATATTATAATAGCCTCGCGAGGATTTTTTATATATATATTAAGTACTCGGCTTTATTTTTAGAGTAGACTAGTAAATTATTTATATATATTATAATAAAAAGGTCTAAAAAATTTTTAAAAATATTATTAATATATATTTAAAAGATAGTCGGAGTATTTATTAAACTAAATAATATAATATAATATTCGAAATGGCCGTAATAAATGCAGAAAATTATTTTCCATTTATCGCTCTTCCGGATCCTAATACGATAGTAGGTATTCCGGATATCGATTCTTAATAGTAACCCGGTTTAGCCCCCGATAATCGATATAAAAGCGAAGGCCACCGTTTTTCTTTTTTACGAATATAATCGGAACGCCAGCTCGCGACGTTAAATAACGGATAAACCCCTTTATTAGATTTTCGTTAATATAAATTTATAAGACCTCTAATTTAATAATTAAAAAATTATATAAAAGTTTAAATAATAGATTACCCGTTATTTTAAAAACGTAATTATTTATAGAATATTTAACGAGTTTATTAGCTTTTTAAAAGTTATAAACCCTTTTTAAATCGACGTATTTCTTAGATAAAATCGCCTTTTTAACGCTATATAAAATAATTACATCGTTTTTATTATATAACTTTATATTAAAAAGATATAACTATTTAAATCCTTCTACTTTTAGTAGGTACCCTAATTTTTTAGCTAGGATTAATTTAATATCTATTCCTGTTAAAATAACGCCGGGATCGCGCTATATCTATTATATATATACTTAATTAATATTTAGATTATATTAATATAACTATAAAAGGCTAAATATAATATTAAAAAATTTAAGATTCGCTCTAATATATTTATCTATTATTATTCTAGATTTCTTTTTTAAATTAGTAAAATTAACCGGAAGTTTATATTTTTAAAAATAAATTAAGCTTATATTATTTAATATTCTAACCGGCGTTTTAATATTACGGCTATTATATAATTTTAACTCCTTTATATAGTATTATAATATAAAATTTAGGTTTATATTATAATTAATAAGTACGGTTAATTTAACCTTCTATCCTTTTTTTTAAATAGTTACGTTCGTAATTAGATAAAATATCTATAGCTTTATTTATTAGCGATTTAATAGTATAAAAATAATATCTATTAAATTTTATTTTTTCCTTCTTTATTTTTATAAAGGTAATCGGGTTTTTTATAACTTTTTTTACTATACTTCTAATAAATAATTATCGTTAATATATCGCTATTTTTATAAAATCCGCGGCTACTATTTAAGCTACGCTTTTAAAAACTATACTAGCTTTTATAATTTTTATAATTAATCGTTATTATATTTATATTAATCGCCGGTATAATAATATTAAATAAACTTTATTTTTTTTAACTATTTCTATAGCTTTTAAAACTTAATATTCTAATATTTATATTATTATAGTTAATACGCGCCTGATATTATAATTAAACCGATTTAATTTTAATTACCTAATTAATAATCCTTTAATATATTTTTAAAAAGTTAAATATTTTAAATATTTTATTGGTTATACTATTTTAAGTAACGTTTTTTAGAATATTTATTTAAATATAATCTAGTAAAAATTCTTTTATATAATTTTTAAAGTTTTTTAAATATTTAATAAATAAAAGAATATTTTATCCATTGTAGTATTTTATATTAAAATATTATAATATTATTTTAATACTATAAATAGTTTAAAAATCGAGCTAATTTAATAAAAATTTTAATTATTTCTTCTAAATTATTTTAAACCTAGTATTTAAGTTCGTTTTTTTAATTTAGTCTTATATATTCGTTAAATAGTAATTAAGGTAGTTTATATTAAATAAAATCTTTAAAGCTTCTATCTTATATATAATTAAATAAATTTTAAAAATATATTTATATTTATATTTAAATAGCGTATATTTTATATAATTTTTACCTTTATATTAAGTAGAATTAAAAACTTTTAACTTTAATTTTTTATTTATTTTTTATTTTTTAATATATTTAAAGTCGTTAATTAAGGTTTCGAAGATTTATTATTAATATATAATAGTCAATAGCTTTAAGAATTCTAATTCCTTTTTAGCTTTTAATATTTTTAATCTTCTTTATTAATAAATTAAAGCTCGTTTTACTTTAAAAATTTAAATCTCTATATTTAAAACGTCGCTAATAAGCTTATCTATATTATTATTTTATAATATAAGTATATTTATTAACGGTTATAATCTAATTATAAATATAGTATTACTATTATTATCTCGCGTTATAACTTCGTAATATAATCGAACTGCCTTTTATAAAAAATAAAAATATTAAAGTATAAAAAGGATATAATAGTAGAGAAACTATATAAAAGTATAAATAATAGTTTAATATTCTACTATTATATATACGGAGCTATATATAGAGAATATATATATATTAATATTTAAAGAGCTATAAATATTAAAGGGAATTCCTTTAACTATATAGGCCCCCTTTCCTATTAGTATAATATAGCGATATAATATTTTAGCCGAAGCTATACGACGGCTCTATAATATTATAATAAGCTAGATTATTACTAATTATAATATCTATCTTTAATACTTTAAATATCTAATATTATAATTAACTAACGAATTTTTTATTATAATCCGAAATTATTATTTCTATTATATTTAAATTTAATTTTACTAGCCTATTTAATTATTATATAACTTATTATTTATTATTTTAAATAATCTTTTTAAATATATAAATAACGATTTTAATAAATTTATTTATTATTAATATATAATAATTATACCCTTTATATAAATTTAATAAAGTAAAAATAAAATCAATAATAAATAAATAGAATAGTTTTACTAGATTAAATATTAGTTATAAAATTCTATATAAATAATAATAAGGTATTTAATTAATTTAGTATAATAAATAAAAATAAATAAATTTATATAGCTTTATTAATATATTATATATATAAAAACCTTTTATTAAATATTTATACGTGTATATATAACCGGAATAACCTATTTTATTATATACTAGCTAGAATACTTCCTTTTTTATATCTATAGGTATTATTAAACGCAGGCCTCGTTTATTATTATTAAAATAATACAGTTTATTAATAATATAATATAGTAATTTAATAGTATTATTATCTAATTTTATATTAACTTTAATAAATTCTTTAATTTTAATTTAATAGCCTTTTTTAACGTATTTATTAATTAATTCTTAGCGGAATTTAATTAATATTTTTATTAGGTTTATTAAGAAGTAACGTATTTTAGAAATATCTATATTTAGTAATTCGTCCGTTTCCGAGCGGTATTTATAGCTAGCGAGCCTTAATAATATATTTAGAATAGTATTTATAATTTTAAGCTTATAACGGATATTAAATTTAAAGTATTAAAAGTATTCGGAAGTTTATATTAAATAAAGGTAAAATTTTTCTATAAATACTATATTTAGGTTAGTTAATATAAAAAACTTACTATTATAAAATAGTCCGTATAAATAATAATAATATATTTAACTATTTTTATTATATAACGGATTTTTTTAATTATTTAAACGATATTTATAACTTTTAATTCTATAAACTAATAGTATATTTTAGCGTTTAATAGTAAGCGGTTAAAGAATAAAATTAATTATTTAAATTTTTATTTAAATTCTTTATTTATTTTATAAATAATTTTATTTAAATTATAATAGATATAAACTATAAAACCGAGTTTTTTACTAACGTCTAGGTTTATATATAGTAATAAGTTTTTATTAAAATAGACTAGGATTAATAGCGATAAAAAAAGCTTTTATAAATAGTAAAATACGTTAAACTCTTTTAATATAGGTACTACTAGTAGATTCCGGGTAGTAGCTCTTTTATAAATATTGTTTTTAACGGTAATATCGCGGTTTATATATATTTTTCGCTTTTAGAATAGCTTAATAGTCGCTATATAATTATTAATATATTATTAAAGGTAGCTTATTAAACTAAAATATTTTTCTAGTTATTAAAGTATATATAAAATCAAAAGCTTTAAAATTACTTTTAGCTTATCTTTTATTATAATTGTCGAAAGTATACAAGTAGTATACCGCCAAGTATACTAAAACGGGTACTCCCGTAAAGCTTTAGCAGAGATTTATTTATCTAATCGGATTAGACTAGTATAGAAGAATTTCTAACAACCAGATTTATCTATATATAAAGTAGGCAGAGCCTATTAATTAGTTAATTAAGCAGTATTCTATATATATAATTTTAATAAATTATAAGCTCGGCGCTTATCGCTATTTATTTATACCTATTATATTATTTAATTTATTACTCCGATTTTTATATAAATACCTTTTAATATTACTAATACGTACTATATTTAAATACCTACTAGAACTCCCTATAAAGCCTATAACCAGGCGAGTAATATATAGAATTCCTAAATAGAATAAAAGGAAAAGGGAATAAGATTAGCTTATAGCTATTATATATTATATTATAATTTTTAGACTTTATATACCGATATAATCTAAATCTATCGGCTAAATTAATTTATATATTAACCTTTTATACTTTAATTATTAAATAACTATTATACTAAATTTTAGGTAGAATACTAATCTATTATATAGTTATATTTTATTATTTTTTAGGAAATAATATAAAATTAGGATAATATAATATTATTATTAGTTAATAAAACGTGCTATAACGCCTTTAAACTATTTTCTCTACTATTTTAAAAAGAATCCGGATGCTTAAATAGTTATATAGATATTTACTAGTTTTACTAATAGCTTTAGAATATAAATAAAAGAACTAGCGCTATTATAGTATTAGATTTTACTTATAAAAAGGGAGCTAGTTAATAGTTTTCTAGCTATTATATTCTATTATTAATTACTAGCACTGGGCTACCGTCCCAATGGGATTTTGCTGCTGGCAGCTGGCAGCTGGTAGGGCTGAGTGGTAGGGCTGGCAGCCAGTTCCCAGCCAGCTTGACACGCCTAAAACTTCTACGCAATATAACGCTACCAGTTTTTATCCGGTTTTAAAAATTGTTATATTATTAGAATACGCTCGTTAAGCGCTTTCAAATGAGCTACTATGTATACTACTGTGCACGAAATTGGTGAAGCTATTAAACTGTAAAAAAACCAGCTGTTTTAGTGGTCGAAATACGAAATTATACTAGGCCCGAAACGTATCTACCTTTATTCGATACCAACCGATAAGGTTTATGCTTATTTCGAGTCGGGAAGCCGATAAAGGACGTTTTCCAATATATATATAATTTGTAGTAGTTAGAAAGCCTAGAATATATTTACTAATTATTAAAACTATTATATAATATATTATTAAACAAAAAGCCTTTATATACCTATTATCTATTTTCCTAGCTTTTATATTACTAGCTATATTAGTTATAATAGGCCTATTAAAGTAAAATCAAACTTTATTATTCAAAATTCCTTTTTATTTATATAAAATAAATAAATAATTTAAACGATTTATTAAAGACCGATTTTTAAAAAATTCACTCTCGAATCTTTATATATAATATATCGGTAAAAACTTCCGTTAAATTATTAAAAAGTTTTAAATTATTAACGAGTATTAATAAAGTATAGATATTACTAGTAGTAATTTTAATAAGCCTAATAATTAGGATATCGATTATTAATTACCTAGTCGATTATCCTTTATATTAATATAGCTAATTAAAACTAATACCGACGGATTACCTATACTTTTATTACTATTATATTTCTTTAGACTAACGGTTAATATATTATTTAGTAGTTTCTCTACTTTTTTTTTGCCTTTTTCTTTATTATCTCCAATACTTAATCGTTTATAAATACCTAATTATTTGTTATATTCGCGAGGTTATAGTAAACTAATTATTATATCTATTAACGAGGATATTATTAAACTAGAGGGTTTAAGCTTTATAATTTTATTAATTTTAATTTTAAATATATTTAATAATTAGTAGCTATAAAATTATCCCGTTAAAAAATTCTCACTAATTAATAAACTAGATATTATTTTTAAAGAAGTTCCTAACTATTATATTACTACTCTTTTATAATAATACCGGAATAAAAAAGTATATAGAACTATTAAAATAATTTATAAATTAAGTATTTGTACTTTTATAAAATATATAAATATACTATTATAAATAATTATTAAATTTAAAATTAGTTTTAAACTATAAAGAACTACTAATTTAAAATAAATCTAGACTAATTTTAATAATTTTTATTATTTATAATTTAAAAATATTAAGGAATATATAATAGAATTCTATCGCCTAAATAATAAATTTATAATTATAGATCTCGTTTTTTTAAATTAATACTTATTAATAAATTTTTTTTAAATCTCGAGCCTAATTTTTTAATTTTTTATACTACTTTTATTACTATTAATATCGTTATACCTAAAGCTGGTATAAAAAATATTACTCTAGATGAAATAGTCTGTATAATTAGAAAAAAGGAACGCTTTTAATAAATTAATACCTTTATTAATTTAATAGTAGTAGTAGTTATAAATAGCGAGAAACGCCTAGCGGATTAGTATACTACCTATAAGAAATTAGATTATCTAGCTAAGAATTGTTTTAGAGGCTATCCTAAACTCCGCCTGAAATAGTATAAAGGAGGCCGAGGTGGCTGTAGAGGTAATTATAAAGGTTATAGTAGCTATAATAATTATAATAATAATAAAAGTAGTAGTAAAGATAATAAAAATAAAAAAAAAATAATAAAAAATACTATTATAATAATAACAATATTTTATATTTTAAATTTAAAAAAAGTAAGTAAGAAGATAATACAAAAACCGTCGGTTTTTTAATAGTAGCTACTTTATTAGCTATTAACCTGGATTTTACTAATAACTAGATATTTAATAGTACTTACTTATAGTATATTATCTTTTAGAATAATCTATTAAATAATCTATATCTATTAAAATTAATATAAATAATAGGATATTTTAATACTAAAAACGGTTTAATATATATAGAAATACTAAAGCTCTAGTATATAGTTAATAAAAAACTAAAACTAGTTATAATTATAGATATTCTATATACGCTAGGATTAGTAGCTAATCTACTATTAATAGACTAGATTTAAAAAAAAATATTAAGTTTAAACTATTAAATAAAAATTTTTATTTTAGTTTTAAAACCCCCGAAACTATATTAATTACCGGTAAACGCGGTAAATACTATCTATTTTATCTAGTTAAAATACTTTTATCAGCGCTATTAAAGGCTATAAATATATTTCTAATAATTATTAATAAAAAGGTTAAAAAGATTTAGTATACCTATTTAGATTATATTAGTAATTAAAACCTTTAAAAGCTAACTAGCTAATTAACTAGTATTAATTTAAAAAGGACTTCGGATAATTGTATATATAAATTTTATATACTTAATAAATAATATCGTTATTTTTATATTTTATTAATTAAACCCGATAAATTATTAATAGAATTAATCTATTTAAATATTATAGGTCCTATTTAAGCGTTCTTCTATAAACTTTTTATAGCTTATAATAGTATAGCCTATATACTAACCTTTTTAAATAATATAATTTAAATCTATAACGTATTCTATAATAGAATAAAAAACGCCGAAACAATTTATATCTACTAAAATAAATTTCAGGCTCTATATAAAATAGGTTTTTATAAAATTAAACGTTTTTAAAACGATAATAGCGGTAAATATAAAAATAAATTCTTTACTATTAACTTCGTGGAATATAATATATACTAGGAGCCTATTATTACTAAAAATTTTAAATAGAATAAAGCTATTAAACGATTTATATAAATAATTATATATAAAACGCACCTAATATTTATTATTAGTAGTATAGATTTAAAATACTAGCTTTTTTTTATTAAAGCCGCTACTTTCCTTTATTTCTAATTACTAAATAGGAAATTTAATAATATAATACCGTATTAAAAAATATATAAAATTCTATTAAATTTATCTAAACTTTATATTTTAGGCTTAACCGTATACTTTTTTTATATATACTATTTTTATAAATTTAACTTTTTAGCCGAACGTTATATTTATATTAACTATTTCTTAAATAGTATATATAAATTATAAAGACTTAATAATAAAATTTTTTTTTTTTTAATAAAATTTAATAAGTTTAATAATCTGAATATAAATAATATTAAAAATAGTAATAATAAATTAGAATAATCTAAACCAGCTTTTAAACGTTAAAAACGGCCCTTATATATAAATACTAAAAGGTTACTTTTTAAATAGGTATTATATACGGATTAAAAATCCGCGGTATATAACTAATTAATATTTTTACCCTCGATATTATTATAATTTATATCGGATTCGTTATTAAAATCCTCTTCTTTATTTTCGTTAATAATCTAGGTACGCTTTAGTAAATAGCTTATAATAAAAATAGCTAGTTTAATTTAAAGCTATTTTTTTAATATTTTTATTAATATCTTTAAAAGCTATTTATAACTACGCTTTTTTTAATTATTATCTAGATTATTAAATCTAATTATATTCCTATCTACTTTATTTAGTAAAACAGGCCCTAAAAGCGACCCTTTAAAGTCTAGAATATATAAAAAAACTATAGTTAAGCCGTACGCCGAATAATAGAAATAAATAATAAAAAAAAAGCTAGAGTTATTAAAATATAATAATATATAAATAATATATATTAAAAAATTACTACTCTTTATATAATCTATTCTTTTTAATTATTAGGTCTTTAAAGTTTAACGGGATATATATAGTAATATTATAAAGTTTAAAGTATAATAAATAGTTTATAGTTTCTTATAATAGTCCAGTATTAATTATAATAAAATTTTTATATTAAAAATAAAGCTAATAAACTATAAAGTAATCTTCGCTATAATAGCTATTCTAGATTTTAAAATAGACTAGATAGATATAAAAACGGCTTTTCTATATAATAAAATTAAGGAAGTTATATATATAAAATACTTTTATAATTTTAATAATTCTAGCTTTATTTATAAATTAAATAAGATTTTATATAAATTTAAATAAAATTCTCGAATTTAATATAAATACTTTATTCGCTTTTTTAAAGTAATTAAATTCTAATTTTTATTATTTAACTATAATATATTCTATAATAGGCGTATTACTATTAGTATAGGTATAAATAATATTCTTATCTATAGCTATTATTTAAAGATTTATTCTATTAAAAAATAATTTAATAGTACTTTTTTAATATTAAATTTAAGCTTTATTAACTATTATTTAAATATAAAAATTATAAAAAACTATAAAGCTAGCGCTCTTTAATTTAATTAAATAGCTTATATAAAATAAATTCTAAATAATTATAAAATAATATAATATAAACTAATTTATATATTAATAATAATCGACTATTATTTAATTCCCTCTACCAATCTAAAATATAAATATTTAGTAAAACTAAAATACTAATATTAAAGTATAATAAACTTATTAATATATATTATATTAAGAATTCAGCTAAATATTATTTATATAGTATTAATAGTTAGCCGTTTTATATTAAATTTAATATAATCGCACTTTATTATTATTCAGCGGATTTTTTAATATCTATAGGGTACTAAAGATTTAGTTTTAGTATATACTAGAGGCCTAGAATAGTTAAAAAACTAGACGGATTTAAACTAGACTAGTAATTATAATACGAGGCGCTTTATATCTAGTTATATTTTCTATATTAATAGTAATATTATTAGCTAGTTATTTAAACGATAAAATATAATAGTATTATCTATTTATAAAATAGAAAATAAAAATTAAATCCAGGCGATTAAAGAAGTAATCTAGCTATAAAATTTATTTAACTAATTATTTATTAATAGTATAAATAATTTAAATTCGGAGCTAGTAATAATAATATTTTATAATAATAACTAGGGAGCTATTATTCTAACTAAAAGTTTTTAATTTTATAAGCGTACTAAATATATAGATATTAAAGTTAAGTTTCTATATAAATAGCTAAATAAAAAAATAATAGATCTAGCTTTTATATCTATAAATAAATAAATTACTAATAGGTTTACTAAAATCTTTAATAGACCAGCTTTTAAACGCTTCTATAATATATTAAGTCTTTAATAGCTAGAAGGCTATATACCGCTAATACCGCTAAAGATAAAGTCTAAATAATTATATATACGCCGTAAAATAAATTTTTAACTCGCTTTTTCTTATTATTATTATCGGAATTTACTATAATTTTTTATTTTTAAGCTATAAAAGCTTTAATAATCTATCGGGCCGTAAAATAAACTTGATTTTACTATTAAATACTAAGGATTCTCTATTATAAACGCGCTATATATAATTTTAATATACTTTTAAACGTAATTTATAGATATAATTTATTATAATACTATAAATATTTTTATTAATAATATTACTAATTTTTATCTAACTATCGCTATATTTATATAAAGTATCTAGGTACCCTATAGCTATAAATCCTCATTATTAAATTAGGTATATACCGCCTATAACTACCGCTATAGGCTTACCGCTATTTATCTAGCTACTAATATATAAACTCGTTATAAAGCAATAAAAGGCTTTATTCCTATATATTCTACAAGCCTATTTTTATTTAAAGTTCGCGTATTTAAATTTATAGTAAAATATTATTTTTAAAATATATATAAAAATATAAAAAAGGTATATTATATTACTAGAAGTATATTATATCACTAGAAATATATTATATTACTAGAAGTATATTATATTACCAACGAAATCCCTTTTTTATAAGCGATAAAAGAAATCGGTAAAATATAGTTAGTAATTAACTCCTATTAGAGTCGGTAAAATAGATCTATAATATATAGTATATATAATACTAATCCTATAAAAAACACGCCGCTGCTATAGGGGATTTAATATTATAGGAGTTCTATATTAGCTATTCTATACTAAATTATTTAGCGCTAAAAGAATCTATTAAAATTACTAGAATAGCGGGCTAATAAGCCTATAGAAGCTCTATATTCCTATTTTTTTATCTGGTTTCCTCTACTTCTTTTTAATTAACGAAACTATATATATATTTATTTTTCTTTTTAATCTTCTACTAAAACGTTAGTAATATAATATTTATATAGGAGTATCGAAAGTATATAAACAGTATACTACTAAATATATTAAAACGGGTACTTTTATAGAGTTTTAATAGAGTTTTATTTATTTAATCGAGTTAGACTAGTATAAAAGGATTTCTAGCTACCAGATTTATCTATATATAGAGTGGGTAGAGCTTACTGGTTAATCAATTAAGCAGTATTCTATATATATAATTTCAATAATAATAAACTCGAAAGCGTTAACCTTTTAATCTAATAAATATATAAAAGTATAGCGAATAAATAATTTTATAGGTAATAAATATAGATTTATAGTATTAAATATACTAAAAATCTAGTTAAAATACTCCGCGTATTCTTCTATTAAAAAGGAAAAAACTATAATATTATTAATATAAGTTCTATAGAAAAAGTAAAATAGGTATAAAATTCTATTTATTATTTATTATATATAAGTTAGTAAATTACGGTAACTTATTACCGGTATTTTAAATATTTTTTACCTTTAATATAAGACTATTATTAAATAGTAGCGATACTATTAGTTAATTTACTATTATTAAAAAAATTTATAAAATCTATTATAAAAAGGATTTTAGCGTTATAAATTTATATTAAAATTTCTATTTATAATAAAAATAAGTAGATATTTAATATTATAATCTTATTAAATACCCGAATATTAATAATAATATAACCTTTAAAATTTTAATCGGTCTTTTTTTAAATTATAAAGTAAGGAAATAAAAATAAAGTAGCTATTATAATTTATTCTATCTAATTTTATTTATAAAATTAATAAAAGGTTTTATTAATAAACTTTTTATTATAAATATTAATAGAATATATATAGGTTTACTTATATTTATAAATTTATTTTTAATTTTTAATTAATAAAATATTTATATATTTTAACTTCGGTATATTAATTATATTACTAGTATTTTACTATAAACGCGGGTATCGTTTAATTAAGGTAGTTAAAATAGCTCGTTCTATTTATATTCTAAAGATCGTTACTTTTATAAAATATACTATTTCTATTCGATAGTTAGAATTAATAAATAGTATAACAGCGATATTTAAAGCTATAGTAGCTATTATAATAGCTATTATATAGCGTTTAAAGTTTTTTAAAAACTATTTAAACTTTTATTTTAATATTTTAATAGCTAGTTTACAGTTTTTTAAACTAATTTAATAATATTTATTAGCTTTATATTTATAAATAGTACCTAGTTAAATTTTTATAATTAATTAAGAAAAAAATAGTAAATTATTTTAAATATAAATTTATTTAAATATATAATTTATAATATATATATAATTAGTGAGAGTATTTAAAATTTTTAATTTATAAATAAAGTTATAGTTTTATCGAAAATTTAAAGATTTTTAATATAGATTAATAATTTTAATAGTTTTATTAGTATATAGCGGTACTATAATATATTAAATACTATAGATAATAATATTTATTCTAGCGCTTTAATAACTAGTAGCGATTAGTATTATTATATTATTATAGAAGCTAATAGTTATTATATTTATAGATAAATATATATTAATATTTTTAAACTTTATAATATTAATATTATTAAATATATTAATATTTAAATTCTTTATTAAATAAAGCTCGCGTATAATAATAGTAAATTTTATAACTCTTTTATTAAGTATAAAAATTTTAATAATTATAAATTTAGTAATATTATATTATTTTTTATTAATATTTTTAATAATTATAGGAACGGGTTCATTTTAAATTATAGTATATAGCAGCTATTCTAATAGAGGTTTTCGATTAATTAAGCTTATTATATAGTTTATATCCTAGTAAAAACTATAATTCTTAGTATTTAATTATAAGCGAATATTTATAATTATATAATAATATTTTTAAAAGGTAAAGCTTATTATTAGCATATTTTTTATAAATAAATAAATTAATTAGAATATTTATAATAATAGCTATTTAATAACTTTTAATTTAATAATCTCTAATATATTTTTAAATAGTTTAACTAGTTTTAAATAAATTTATATTAGTATTAATCGAGTATTTAGTTTAATAGTTAGCTTAATTATAGTAGTTATAATTAAAAGTAATTTTTTATTATAATTAAAATATAAATATTAATATAAAATATTATTTAATTTAATTATTCTATTATATTTATTATATTAATATATTTTAACTAGTTTAAATTCCGCGCGTTTTATTATAATAAAATAGAATTTTATAGTATTATTATATTAATTAAAATCTTTAATAGTAGTATATAAAATTTTATTAGACTTTTTATTTATTATATATTTAGTTCTAGTAAAGTCTATTAATTAATAAAAGCCGTTTTTATAACTTTAATACTATTTTATTTTATTATTTAGAACCTATTTATTAGAAGCTTCCTATTAAAAATAGGCTCGTTTATTATTTAGCTAGTAGCTTTTATATAAATTCCGGTTATTATTATACTATTAATAGCTATAATTTTATTAATTTTTAATTTCATTTTATTATAACGAAATAATTATTTTAAATAAAAACTATTAATAATTATTTTAAATAATATATTAATCATTCTATATATTAGACTTATTTTTAATTAATAGAGTTTATAGAATTATAATAAAATTCCGGTATTAATATATAATAGGAAATATATTTAGTTGGTTTTTTTATATATAACTCCGGTATATAAATAGATATTTAGGCGTATAAAAGAGGTTATTTTATAATAACTAGTATATAATTATTTCTTTATATTATTTACTTTTATCCTTTTATAAAAGATTTAATTTTAGTATTTTATAGTTTTTATTATTATTATAAATATTAAACTAATTATTTTTTTTATTTTAAAAAAACTTATAAAAAGTTTGAATAATAGTTATTATAATTTTATCTGGTATTAATATTTATAACCGGGCGTTAAAATATTTAATATTAATTATTATTTAAGTATTTTTAATAAATACTATTTTTTTCTTTTTTACTTTAATAATAATATTATTAAAATATTTTAAAGGGTCCTTTTAAGCCTATATATTATTAATAATATAGCGTATTTATTCAAGCTACACTAGTATAATAGATAATAGCTTACTAAAATAATTTTTAAAAAATATATACTATAGTTTATTACCTTCGTCTAATTATAGCGATTTATAGGTAAATTTACTAATTATAATAATAAATTATATAATTATTTCGCTTTATAAATAAAAATCTAGGTTATAATATATTAATAATATATTAATTATTTTATATTTAATTTTTATATATTATATAAAAGCGTATATATTATAATAAATATTATATAATTCTATAAAATTTATAGGCTATTTATTATTATTTAATTAGAATAAGCTAATATTATAAATCTTCTATTATAATTTAGTAATAGTTAATATAGTTATTAGATTTACTAATATAGTAATTAATTAATTTTAGAAATTTTATATAAAAAATCCTAATAACTAAATTAAACGGGCGTCTATAAGTAGTTATCTATTTAAAAAAGCTTACTATTATTATAATAGATTGACGTTACTTATAAATCCACCCTATTATTATTATAATAGGATTTTTATTATATCTAACAGCGGTATAATACTACTTTCCGATTTTATTAAATAGAATAGGCTGATTTTAATATTAAAAGAAATATAATTTCGTTATTTAAATATATTAAAAAATTTAATAATATTTATAAATTTATTAAACTATTATAAATCTTTTAATAAATTTAAAAAATAGAAATAAAAATTTAAACTATCTTAAATAAAATTTATAGCTAGCTTTTAAATATAAATTTAAAAGCTGTTATTTTTAAAAATTATAATAGTATTATTATAAAAATTATTTATTATTTTTATAAAAATTTATAAATATTTACTTCAATTTATAAAATAAATAGTAATAGAAGCTATACTAATTTAAATTACCCGGCTATTAAAAGATTTCTATATTAAGGAATAATATAAGCCTAGACTTTTTTTAGAAATATAATTAGTATAAGTTTTAAAAATTATTATAAAAGCCCGATCTTATTTTAAAAATAATTTAATATATTTTTAAAGCTTTTTAATATAAAAGATAATTATAATAAAAGCTAGTATAATAATAAAGTTAATTAAATTTTTTAAATTATTATAAAAAGCATTTAAAACTTTATTAAAAGGACTAGAAGCTAGAATATATTTTAATTAACTTTATTAACCGAGTATTAATATAAAAGCGGTAGTTTAATAGATAAAAGAGTATTAGACCTATTTAAAAAATCTAGTACTATATAATAATTAATAGTATATATATACGGAAGTTATTAGTATTATATTCTATATAAATTACCTATAATTACTACTATTTATTATATAGTAGATATAAAGTAATAATATTATATTAAAGGTAAAGAACTATTTATCTATAGAATTTTACAACTAAATAAATATAGGCGCTAAAAGGCGCTGAACCTAACTAGATAAATATACTTAAAAGGCCTCCTTCGAGCTATAGTAGCTATTCAGCTCTACCTGCCTTATCAGCCTTCTATCTATACGGTATAGCCGTAATATATATAATAAACGTCTAATTTATTATAACATACACGAAACGCGTAACTATTTAAAATAAAAATATATAATTTATTAAAAATCTTATAAATTAGCTCGGTATTATTATTAATCAAACGTAATATATATTTAAATTAAATAAAAAATTTAAATATTTAAAGTATATTATTATTTAATTATATTATATATTTATTATAACTATAAATAAAAGAAATAAATATACTTCCTTTTAATATTAGTAATAAAATTTATATAAAGTTTAAATTATTTAATTTCTTTTATTAGAATATTTTATCGATTAGTAGATATAATTAAATTAAAATTAAAAATAATATAATTTAGTAATAATAATAGGATAAAAAGTTTATTTAAATTTTAAAGTTTAAATTTTTATTAGTATAGTTTATAAAAAAGTCGGGTTAAATTAAATTATTAAATTAGGTTATTAATTTAAATTTTATAACTTAATCTGATTTTTAATCTAAAAATTAAGATTTAGAATCGATTTAATTTATTAGTAATCTAATTTAAATTTAATCTAACTCGCTAGTAACCCGACCCGTAACCGACTGCTAAGCTAAAAACCCGGGTTCGACTCGATTCGACCCGACCCGATCTGACTAGTCTAAGTATTCTAGAGTTTTATTAGTTTATAAAATCTAATTAAATATTATCGTTTATAGTTATTTACTTGTAAAATTAAATATACTCTATTTAAATAGATATTACTATTAATATAATCACTACTAATTATTTATTAAATAATATTACTAGGAATTAAAAAGAGTTATAATAGGCTAATATAATTTTAGTATATTAAAACTCTAGATAATTATAAAAGAGTCTATTTTAAAGTATAATAAGTCGATTTTATTATTTTTTAGTTTTAAACTATAAATAATAATATATAAAAAAAAAGGCCGGAAATTTATAATAATAAAAATAAATAAATAAACTTTATAATAGAATAAGAAATTTTTTAACTAAATTTCTAGTAGGCTTTTTACCTAAAACCTAATAGGAGTTTTAAATAGAAATTTCTTTATATTTTAAGTATTTTATATTCCTCTAGGGTTATATTTATAAAAATCCTAAAATATATTAAATAAGATCGAGTATTATTTTAAGGTTCTTTTTTAGGTTTAATAATATCTAGAAAGCTTTAAAGTATATTTAATCCAGGGGTTTAATAAGATTATCTATAATTATTTTATTAGTAGATAGAAAGTAAAAATTAATTATTTTATTATTAATTTTTTTTTAAACTATTTAATTTAAGCATTTATATATTTATAGGATTTATAGAATTAAAAGTTTTTAATTAGAGTAATTATATTTTAATTATTATTATAGATAAAAATAGCTTTAACTTTTAAGATTTTCTATTTTAGTAATATTTAGTTTAAAAGGTTTTAAAATTATATAGCCTTTTTAATAGTCTAGGTTTATTTAATTATTTCGGTTTTATAAATAGAAAAAGCTACTATAATTTAATACTTTAAAGATTAACTAAAAGCTTTATTTCCTATATTAAAAATATACCCGAAGGTTAACTATCCCGTAAATTAATTACCCGCCTAATTAAAATTTGTATAATCTATAAAAGCTTATAAGTTATTTTTATAAATAAAAACCTAGTAAAAAATACTTTTAAAAAACCGGAAAATTTATTTAACGGTATTATAATAATATTTTAATAAATTTAAACTATAATAATTAATAATTAAAATAATATAAGCGATATCGGGGCAGGTTTTAAATATAGTATATATAAAAGATCTAATAATAGATTAGTATTATTTATAAAGTTTGAATAAAAAATTAAAATTAAGGGGAGCGGGATTTAAATAATAAATAGTTTCTATAAATATAACAACTAATTTATAGTTTTAGAATTTATAATTTCTAAAAACTTATTTAATATAACTAGTTTAGTTTAATTAAAAGATTCGATTAAATTTATCGCGAATAACTTTTATACTATTTAAATAGAAATTTAAAAAGCCTATATTTATTATTCGAAATATTTATAATAAATATTATTTAATTTTATTAATTTTAAAAATATAAAATTTTATTATAAAAATATTGTCTATAAAAAATTTAATAATGATTTAATTAGTTATAAAAACGCTATAATTAACGAGTAGTCGGCTAAAGTTAAAAATTTAAAAAAATTAGTAAAATAGATATACTATACTTAAAAAAATTATAAAAAATTGTAAAAAGCTTTATTAAACTTATAAATAAATATAAAAAAACCTTTTTTAAAGTTTACAAATTATATAATATAAATTTTCTTTTTAATAATACCGTATAAAAAAATAATAATAATATTTATTTATTTAAAGTCCTTATCTATTATTATAAAAATTAGAAAATTAGTTTTATATTTTATAGATTTAATTATTAAAATAAAAGTTTTAATATAATTAATACTTTATTATTATTTAAATTTTTAAATAATTTACCGAGCTTTAAAATAAAAAATATTATTATAAGAATTTTTTTTTATTTTATATATTTATTTTTTAATAAATACTATATATTAATCTTTAAAAAGAGATTATAGAATTTACATCCTATTTTCTTTTAACGAGTCGATTTCTATTTATATAGTAGCTATTTTTATTTATTTTAGAAATCGGAAGTTATAGCTTTTTTATATTTTTAAAAATTTTTATTATTATTAAAAGTATAAGTAAATAATATAATTAAAAAGGTAATAAGATTTAATAAAGGATATACTTAATTTATAGCTTTAAAAATTAATATAATATAACTAAAAGTTTATTAATATTATAGGTTTTAAATATATTAAAACACTAAAAATAGATATAAAAATTCGGCGGGTTATTTAATTAATAAGTTTAATAGTTTATTTAAAGGTTTAAAGAATTAAAAAAAGAATTAAAGAGCTACTAAATTTTTAGACTCGTCTCTAAATCTAAAAGTTTTTTTATATAAAATTAGTTTATAGGTTAAAATATAAAAATAATTTTTAATAAAACTTTAACTATAATATTCTATAATTTTTTAGAAATAGAATATTTTAAAATAAATAACTCCTTTAAATAATTATTTAAGTTATTATAAAAATATTTTTTATAAAAAATTTTATCTATAGATCTAGTAATCTTTGTATTAAAACTAAATAGTTTATAAATATAAAGGTTAATATAACTTAAAATCTTATATTTAATAGCTCGAAAATTAAATTTTTTAACTTTTATTTTAAGATCTCTATATATAAAAGTATTATACTGTAGTATAATATTTAAATTGTTTAGTTTAATTTTTTATAACTTTTTATAAAACGTTAGACCTAATAATAATAATAAAAACTAGAATTTTAAAAATATTATAATATTAATAAAGAAAAGTTAATATTTATAAAAAATACCGCTATTAAAAAATAATTAATAGGTTTTATTTAAAAAAGTTAGATTTAGATATTCTAAAACGCCGTTTCTTTATAATTTATAGAATATAATTAGTTTTTATTAAATATTTATATCCCAGAATTCCGCTTAAAAAATAATTATTAAATTTCTTATTATTATTACTATAGAATCTTTTAATTAAAAAGTTTTTATATTTATATTTTTATCTGAATTTAATAAATTTAGAGAAAATTTTAAAAGTATTTTTAATTTTTATATAATAAACTTAAATAAATTAAATATAGTTATTTATAAATATAGAAATGTATAGGCTATTATTATAAATAATAGATAGCCTATATTTACTAATAAAATCTAAAATATTTAAGTAAATTAGATATATAATATAGTTTTTAGGTTTTATTAGATTTGAATATAGTTAAATATATTATTTATTTTGTATATAGACTTTATAATATTCTTTCTTTATTTTTTTAAAAAAGTTAATATTTATAGCTATTCAATTTACTAGTTTTTTAATATTTTACTTTTTAAAATAGCCGATTCTCTAATATTAAAAGTCTAAAATATTAAAATAGATTAAAACTATAGCTATATTATATTATTTTATATTAATTATAGCTTTTTTATATTATTAAAAAATGAAAACGTTTTTATATAAAAAAATAGTAACTTTATTTTTTAAAAATAGTTTAGAAGTTTATTTTATAAAATTTTATTTTAAATTATACTCTTTTTTTTATTATTTAATTTATAAATATAAAATTAACAATAATTCCTAATATATATTATATATTAATAAATGTAAAGATAAATATTTTACCTTTTATTATATAAAGAATTTTAATAGTTCTAATATTAAAAGGTTTAAGATTAAGTCTATTAATATTATTAAAAGAAAGGCCGTTAATAAAACGGAAATTTATAAAAAAATCCCGCTAAAAAGTAGTATACTAATTATAGTAACTATTTAAAAACTAGAATTTAGAGTAGTCTTTAATAAAGAAAAAAATATCTAGTAAAAATAATTTTATATATATTACCTAATATCTTAAATATAATCAAGTAGTATTCTAGTTATTATCGTCTTTTACTTTAATATCTTTATCTTTATTTTTAAATTTATCGCTTTTATTTTTTTTCCTTTTTTTTATCTTTATTATCGCGCCGATTTTTATTAATATAATTCTAATTTTTAATTTTAAAATTAAATTCTACTTTTTACTTTTTTTATCTAAACCTTTTAGAGTTCTAGGTAAATCTAATAGTAGATTTTTATTCTATATTTATCTTTACTATAAGTAGTATAATAAACAACTTTAATAATATTTTATTATTTATCGCCGGTAACTTTATTTAAAAAAGTATTAGTAGATAATAATATTAAACCGCTAATAATAGACTATTAACTTCCCTAGAAATCAATAGCTTCCCTAATTATTTTATTAATTATAATTAATAATTTATTAAAAAAATTATTAAAGGATATTATTGAATAAATTTAAATAAAAACTATATAAAAATATTTAAAAAAGAGTTTAAATCTAGAAAAACAATCGTTAATAATATAAACTATAAAAGGGGGAATAGTTATAGCGTTAAATTTCTTAATAATACGCCTATATTTTTAAATATAAACTTCGATATTTAGAAATATATTATAGCGAATTTAGTAATATTAATTATAAAAAATAATAAAAGGTCTACTATTTTTAAAAATAAATTTTTTGTAAAAATTTATATAATTATTAATATATCTACTGTTACTATATTCCTTATAATAAAATAGGCTAAATTATTACTAAAGGTTATCTAAATAATCTAAAGAATTATTTTTATTCGACTTTTAATATCCTTTAGGATATTTTATATAAAAAGGCAGTATTAATAATAATTAAAATTATTAAATTTAAAAAATTATTAAATTTAATAAAACTATAAATAATATATATTATTTCCTTTAAATATAAGGATTTTTATTTAAAGGTATCTAAATTAAATATTTAAGCTAGTTATTAATAGAGAATTATTAATAGTTATATTACTATTTATAATAGTTAAATAAATAAAATAATTTAATATTTATATCAATTTTTTAAAATTTTAGATTAGATTTTTATACTTAAAAAATTACTTTAAAACTTAAAAAGTGTTTATAGGTATATTTATAGATATAGTAATAAATATAATATAATAGAAATCGTTATTATTATAATAATTTAGTTTAAGAAATAGGCTTTAAAAATATATAAAATATTTCTAATTTATAATAAGAACGGTTATTAAATTAAAAAGATTTTTTTTTAAAAAAAAAGCTTTAAATTAATTAACTTATAAATTTTAAGTTAAATTTTTACTAACTTTTAAATTTAAATTTAATAAATATAAAAGGTTAAAAAATAGAATTAAGTATTAAATATCTTTTAAAAGATATCTAAAATTTTAAAGTTAATTCTAGCGAAAATTATTTAAAAGTCCCTTTAAATAAAAGTTATAAAAAGTATTTAATCTAGTTATTTTATTTTAAAAAATTAAAAATATAAGTA
The DNA here is from genome assembly GCA_000442125.1 of Opeltia flavorubescens. Classification (NCBI taxonomy): domain Eukaryota; kingdom Fungi; phylum Ascomycota; class Lecanoromycetes; order Teloschistales; family Teloschistaceae; genus Opeltia; species Opeltia flavorubescens. The sequence goes on from KE546974.1 coordinate 1,100,305, forward strand.
ATTAATAATAAAAATAAATTAGTTAATAAAAAAAAGTATTTTAATAGTATTTTATATTTTATATTTATTTTTAACTTTTTAATTTATAAGCTTTTTATTTAGTAGCTTTAGCTTTTTTAAAAAATAATCTAGCCTTTAAAGTAGCTGAATATAGCTAATTTTTAAATATTATAAAAATAAATTTATAATAAAAAAGATAGTAAAAATATTAATTAATAGCTAAGAAGTTTAAATTCTAATATAATAGTAAAAATAGAAGGTAGAAAAAAAGGTAAAATACCTAACCACCCGAATTTTATAGGGGTAATTATTAAAAGGGCCTAAAAAAGAATATTAATGGAGTAACTATAATATTTATAAATATAAAAGTCGTTTTAATATAACCGGCTAATAGTTTTAATATTAAAAGGGTATAAAGTCTTTAATTAAATATTTAAAAGAATTTTCCTAAGCTTTTAATATTCTAAAATAGTTAGTTTATCTCTAGCGGAACTGGATTTTTAAAATATAATTAATAGTAGAAGATTATATTTAATAAAATTACCTATAAGGTTTTTTATTTTTAAGCGAAAATCTAGAGGCTAGAAGCCTAGAATTTAAAGGTTAATAGCTAGAATTATTGAGTAAAGAAGCTAAAAATAAATATTTTAGTTATAGATTTAGGGTAAAGAACTTATAAAAGAATTAGTAAATTTAATATATACTATAGAAAGCTACGTATACTAAAGTATATAGATAAAAAGCCTGTTTTAGATTAATAACCTGTTATAATTATATATATAGAAAGCTTGCTTAATTATTTTAAAGGATATAAGCCCTAGTTATATATACGGTTTTCGCCTGAAGTGGCTGGGGGTTACGTAATATCAGAATTGATCTGTATACGTATTTTAACAATAAATACTCGTTTAATACCGATTAGATATTTAAAAAATAATAAGTATTATTATATAATATCCAGTAATAAATATATCCATTTTAATATATTTTTCAAAGATAATTTTAATATTAATAATTAAATTTATAATATTTTACTATAGTATCTGATAATAATAATAGAATATTAGATTATTATTACTATAGAATCGAAATAAAATAAAAAAAAATTAATATCCGTTAATATAAAAATATTAGAATATTAGTATATTTTTTATCGATAATAATTGTTATATAGTAGGTATAAAGTAAAAGTATTATATTAAAGATAAGGAATTATTTATTTATAGAATCTGCAACTGAATAAATATAGGCGCTAAAAGACGCTAAATTTAACTAGGTAAATTTATTTTAAAAAGCTCGTTTTAACTATAATAGCTATTTAGTTTTATTTATCCTATTAGTATTTTATTTCAATAATATAGCCGTAATAAATACCGGTAATAAATAAAATTATTAACTTTTAATAGTAGGCTCTTTTTTGCTAATAAGTAGCTTTTTAGCCAATTTTTAGTATTTAATATTAGTATTAGTATTATTAACGATTTTATTATAATTTAAAATCGATTTGAGACTAAAATAATATTTATACTTTTTTATTAATACTTTAATCTTATTTAAATAGTATTTAAATATTAAACAAATATATTTAATTTTATAAATCGCTTAATAGATAAAAGATATAATTAAAAAACTTTAATTTTTATAAGTATAATATTTATAAAAAATTTATTTAATTTTAAACCTTTTATTATTATTAATAATAACTAGAGGTATAGATATATAATAGCGCTAGTAGAGATTATTACTAGATTTAATAGTAGATTTTAAATATATTACCAGTATTTTATATAAACTTTTATTATAATTAATAGCTTTAAATAATCTATTAATAGTTTAATATATTTAATTATTATAAAATGGTTTATTAATTCTTATTTAATTTTTTTAAAAGTAAATTTTAATATATTATAGTTTTAATAGAAATATATTTTTTAAAAGATTCCTACCTTTAAAATATACTAATTACTAATATATATTATTATATTTCTTGATCTTTATTATAATAGAAATAATAATATTTTTAATATTAATGAATAAAAGTTAATATTTCTTTATAGCTATTAATATAGTAGTATTCTATACTATAAATATATTTATAGACTTATAAACTTTAAAAATAAAAAGATTATAATAATAAATTTTCTATATTATAATTTAAAAGATAGTTAATTTTTTAATAAAAATATTATTTAAAGTTTTAAAATTTAATATATTTTTAAATTAAATAAATTGTTTAAAGATTAATAAATATAAAAAGTTTATTATTTTTTGAATTTTATATTTAAATAATATTTAATTAGATATTTTATAAAATTATATAAAGCTATTAATATTAATAAAAAAATAATAAACTATAACTTAAAATCGTTTAATATAATAATAAAATAGTATATATTATTTTTAATAATTTTATTAAATTAATCAAAAATATTTTTAATATATATATATATATTAGATAATAAAATATTTTATATTCTATTCAACTTATAAACCTTTTATTTCAATTTATTACTAATATATTTTAATTAAACTTTATTAATTTAATTTTTAATAATTTAATATATTATTTATTCTTTTATATAGTATTTTTGAATATATAAATAACTACTTTAATTAATTTATTTATTACTAATATATAATAATTATTCTTATTTTATAATTTTAATAAAAAAAATAAAATTAATAGTAAATATATTTAATAATTAAATAAAATTTAGTATTAATTATAAAGCTAAATAAAAATAATATTAAAATATTTAATAAATTTAATACTATAAATATTAATAAAAAAAATTATATAGCTTTATTAATTTATTCTATATATAAAAGCTTTTTATTAAATGTTTATATATATATAAAAAGTTAAAATAGCTAAATTTATTATATAGTAGCTAGAAAATTTTATTTTCTATATTTATATATATTATTAAATATAAATTTGATTTATTATTATTAATATAAAATAATATATTAATAATTTAATATTATAATTAATTAATATTATTATTTATTTTTATATTAAATTTAACAGATTTTTTAATTTTAATCTAGCGATTTTTTTTAATATACTTTTTAATTAATTATTAATGGAAGTTTATTAATATTTCTACTAGATTTATTAAAAAATAATATAATACAAATATACTTATATTTAATTATATATTAATATTTAAATTATATTTATTATTAGTAAACCTTAATAATATATTTAATTTAATCTTTATAACTTTAAATTTATTATAAAGATCTAAAATAATATTCTTTATTAGCTTCCTAATTTGAAATAAATATAAACCTTATTAGTTAATATTAAATAACTATAGTTATAAATCTAATTAGTTTTATTCTACACCTATTAATTACTAAAAGAGCTGGTTTTTTTATAGCTAAATTACTACTTTAACTTTATATATAGTAACTTATAGAATAGTTTAATTCAAAATATCCAATAATTATTTTCTAATAATTTTTTTTTTAAAAAAAATGATAAAAAACTAATTATATAATTATTTTAAAAAAGTTGTATTCTTTAAAATTTATAATTATAAAATAATTTTTTAGTATTAAACTAGCGACTAGCTTTATATACTATTAACCGTTGACTACTACAACTAGTAGAACTCTAATAGAATAGTAGCCTAGTATTAATAATAAATATTAAATTTAAAATATTAAAAATATTTAAAAATTTATATTAAATAAAAATTAAATTTTTTTATAAATATTATATTTATATTAATCCAGTATAAAATATTAACGATAGTAGTATAGTTTATATAAAGATTAATAGTTTATTTATATATTTTAATTATATAATAAATTTTTTTAATTATTTAAATAATTTTTATAAACTTAAACTTTATAAATTAATAATATATTTTAGTATTTAATAATAAATAATTAAAAAATAGAATTAATTTTCTAAATTTTTTTTTAAATTTTATATCAATTTTATAATAAATATAAATTAAAAAACTAAATATTTTATTCCTATTTAAAGCTATATTTATTATTAAATTTTAATTAAAATAAATTAGAATTAATAATAATAAAAAAAGCTTTTATAAATAGTAAAATATATTAAACCTTTTAAATATAAATATTATTAATAGATTTTCAATTTAAGTTTCTGTATAAGTATTATTTTTAATAATAATATCGCGATTTATATAAATTTTATACTTTGAAAATAATTTAATAATAATTATATAATTATTAATATATTATTAAAAACAGACTACTAAATTAAAATATATATAGAAATAAAAATTTGAAAATTATTTTTAAATTATTTTTTATAATAATAAGTTTAAATATATTAATTTTTTAGTGGAATTAATATATAAATATATTATAAATAAATAATATTAGCAATAATTGATATAAATTAATAGTATTAAATATACTAAAAATTTAATCAAAATATTTTCTATATTTTTCTTTTAAAAAGGAAAATACTAAAATATTAGTAATATAAGCTTTCTAAAAAAAATAAAATAAATATTAAATTTTGTTTATTATCTATTATATATAAGTTAATAAACTATTATAATCTATTATTAATATATTAAATACTTTATACTTTTAATATAAAACTACTATTAAATAATAATAGCATTATTAATTACTCTATAATCAATAAAAAAAACTTATAAAATTTATTATAAAAAAAAACTTTAATATTATAAATTTATACTAAAAATTTTTTTGGTAATAAAATTAAATAGATATTTAATATTATAATTTTATTAAATATTTAAATATAAATAATAATATAATTTATCTAGCTTTAATTAATAATTTAATATATTATAAAATAAAAATAAAATATTATAACGATAATAATTTATTTTATTTTATTTTTATATATTAATTTTATTATCGGTATTTTACTTTAAACGCGGGTAATATTTAATTAAAATAGTAAAAATAATTTATTTTAATTTATATTCCAAAAATTATTATTTTTATAAGATATTTACTATTTTTATTTAATAGTTTATATTAATAACTAGTAGAATAATCGTAATTAAAGCTATAAAAACTATAATAATAGCTATTATATAGCGTTTAGAGTTCTTAAAAAATTATTTATACTTTTATTTTTATATTTTAATAACTAGTTTTTAGTTTTTCAATTAATTTAATGGAATTTATTAGCTTTATATTTTTAAATAATATTTAGTTAAGTTTTTATAGTTAAATAAAAAAAAATTATTTTAAATATAAATTAATTAAAATATATAATTTACAATATATATATAACTAATAAAAATATTTATAATATTTGATTTATAAATATAATTATTGTTTTATAAAAAATTTAAAAGGCTTTAATATAAATTTATAATTTTCATTGGTTTTATTAATATATAATATTATTATAATATATTATATATTTTAAAGAATAGTATTTATCTAGTATTTTATTATTTATAATAATTGAGACGATTATATTATTATAAAAGCTAATCGTTATTATATTATCAATAAATATATATTAATTTATAAATATTTAGATTATTTTTTAAATAAAACTTATATATAATAATAATAAATTTGATAGCCTTTTTATTAAATATAAAAGTTTTAATAATTATAAACTTAATAGTATTATATTATTTTCTACTAGTACAAAACTACTATTATAATAGGATTTTATTATTAGTAGCTAGTAGCTAGTGAAATTAATAAATAGTCGAGCTAGTAACTAGTAAAGCTGCTAGTTAATATAGTATAGCTAGAATTTTTATATACTATAACGCTTTTAATTTCAATTTAATTTTTATAATTTTTATATTATTAAAATACACTTATAAAACCTTTTAAATCAAGTTTTTATATTTATTTCTATATATAAAAGTAATAAAACTTTTTTGTTATAAAAAAACTAGATATTTTAATAATTAATGGTTTTAACCGGATTTATAACTATAGTTATTCAAGATAAATTAATAAAACTTATATTTATTTTGAATCGAGTTGCCGATAAAAGACGATTTTTAATATAGATATAATTAATCTTTTTAATAATTATAAAAACTAATATCTTTTAAGCTATAATATACGATAGCTATTTTAAAAAAAGATTTTAATTAATTAAATTTATTATATAATTCTATTGAAATAAAAACTATAATTTTTACTATTAATTTATAAATAATTACTTATAATTCTATAATAATATCTTGAAAAAATAAAATCTACTATTAATATTTTTTTTATAATTAGACAAATTATTTATAGCGTTTATAGTAGTAGTTATTTAATAACTTTTAATTTTATAATTTCTAATATTTTTTTAAATAATTTAACTAGTTTTAAATAAGTTTATATTAATATTATAATAATATTAAATTTAATAGTTAATCTAATTATAATAAATATAATTTAAAATAGTTTTTTATTATAATTAAAATATAAATATTAATATATAACGTTATTTAATTTAAAATTTTGTTATATTTATTATATTAATATAGTTTAATAGATTTTAATTATAATATTATACATTTTATAATAATAAAAAGGATTATATTATAATATTATACTATTTAAAATTTATAATAATAGTATATAAAATTGAATTAAACTTTTTATTTATTATAGATTTAATTTTAATAAAATCTATTAATTAATAAAAGCTATTTTTTTAGTTTTAATATTATTCTATTCTATTATTGAAAATTTATTTACTAGAAGTTTTCTATTAAAAATAAATTTATTATTAATTTAACCAGCGGATTCTATATAGTTTATAGCTATAATTTTATTAATTTCTATTAAAATCACGTATATAGAAAGCTTGCTTAATTGTTATAATTTTTGCTTAATTGTATTAGTATATATTATATATATAATAATGGTTGTACGTACTAGTAGATAACGATTAAATAGCGATAAATTAAACGAGCTAGTATATAGTTAGCTGGTAGTAATTAGAAAATATACAACCTTTACTATTATAAAAGATTTTTGCTATTAATTATTCTAATTTCTAAAAGACGAAAGCTCTAGCTATATATACGGTTTTCGTCCGAAGTAGCTAGAGGTTATATAACGTTATAACTGATCTGTACACGTATTTTAATAATTTCTAGTTAAAAATAATTTTAAAGATTTTATTTCTATATATATTTTAATAACTAGAAAAATATTCAAATTTAATAAACTATTTTTAATAGTATTTTTATAATTTTATAATAATTATTAAACTATTTTAAAAATATAAAATATATATAAACCGCGATATTACTATTAGAAGTAACGCTAATAGAAAAGCTACTATTTAAAATTTATTAATAGTATTTATATTTAAAGAATTTAATATATTTTATTATTTATAAAAGCTTTTTTTATTATTTAAAAATTTAATTTATTTTAATAAAAACTTGGTATTATATATAGACTTAAATAGTAATTTAAAATTCGGTATTATAGTTTATATCTATTATAACTTAAATAAAATTATATATAGAATAAATAAAAAGTTTAAATAGAAATTTAAATAATTAATTCAATTTTTTAACTATTTTTTATTAAATACTAAAATTTACTATTAGCCTATAAAATTAAAGATTATAGATATTATTTAATTAATAAAAAGAATCTATTATATAAATAAAATAGCTAAATATATTATTAATATCTATATAGATTATTCTATAATATTTAGAATTTTAAATTAGATTAATTTAAATATAATATTTATTAAAAAGTTTAATTTTTATTTAATATTAATTTTTAAATATTTTTAATAATTTAAATTTAATATTTACTAGTAATCTAAAATTATAAATACTATTTTAGATATATAATTTATATTTACTAGATATAAATACTATTTAAAAATCAATAAGTTACTAAATATAAATATCTTTAAAATATAATACTTTTTAATAAATCTAATAAAAATATTAATTAAATTTTATTAAAAATAAACTAATAGGTATATTAAAATAAGCCGCTAGACTAAAATTAAAAAGTCTATTAAACTTTATATAAAATTAAATAATAATATTCTTAATTTACTATACTATATTATTATTAATCTACTTTATTTTAATAATAATAAACGAGGTCTATATTTAGTAATATATACGGATATAAAAAGGAAAATATTCGAACTAATATATAATAAAAAAGGCTATTTTAATAATATATATATATATCTATATATTCAAATATTTAATAAAAGGCTTTTATAGATATAATATATTATTAAAATTATATAAATTTATTTATTACTATTTATAGTATTAAATTAATTGAATATTTTATTACCGCCTATATAGAGCTTTATAACTAGTATTTAACCTAGTAAAAATATTTTATATATTTATTAATAATTTTACTTTTATTTTACTAAAATTATATAAAAAATATAATTATTATATATTAATAATAAATAAGTTTATTAAAATAGTTATTTTTATATTTAAAAAAACTATTTAAAGCGGTAGATAATAAATTAAATTATTATTAAATAAATAAATTAAATTAAATTAAAATATAATATTAATAATAATTTTAAATCGCGATAAAAAGTTTTTTAAATGATTATAATACTAGATATTGAAAATTGAAAAAATAGATTTATAATATTCTATTATTTAATACTTAAAACTAATAATATATTAGAATAATTTAATAAAATAACTAAAATCCCTATATATTATTACCTATATTATTATATTCAACGATTTTAGATTATAGCCTATTTTTTTTATATAAATATTAATAGCGATTAAAAATTCTATTGATTATAACTTTATATTTAAAATATTTAAATAAATATTATTCGAATTTGCAACTAGAAAAATATAAAATTTTCCATATCTATTAGACTTTAAATAAGCTATTTAACTAAAAAAAGCGCTAGATTCTAAAGCTTTTAATAAATAATTTATTAAAAAACTAACTACTTTTTTAGCTATAATATAAATAGTTTTTTATTATAATTTAAATATTTTAAAAGCTATTAAATCTATAAATTAATTTATAGAGTAAATAGTTATAATATTAATAATTATAGAAGAATTCCAGTTTATATATATAAATATTAAAAATATTATTACTTTTATTATAATAAAAATAAAAAGGTATTATAATATATACTACTAACTATTCTATTTTAAAATTAGCGAATTTATATTAATTCGCCTATATTAAAGCTATAATATATTAAAGTTTACTTCTAATAAAATCAAATAATAGCTAATAAGTTTTCCTAAAATAATTAAATACGTTAAATAATTAGCCTACTATTTAAAGCTATTATCTATTATAGAAATATATAATATAATATCTATAGTATATCTAGAGCCTACTATAAAACTTAGTAATAATTTTTATTAATATTATTATATACCTATATTTTTAAATATTATTAATAGTAATAAAAAGTATAAAATTAAACGAATCTTTTATAAGCGCTATATCTATAAAAATAGAGGCTAATCTATTTAATACCTAATTTACTAGGTTAATTATAGGTTTAAAAATAATTAGTAAATATTTAAATACAATTTAAGTAATATTAAAGTACTAGTAGAAAATATAAATATTATTATAGTTTAAAATCGGTTTTAGATTATAATAAGGCCGTTAATAATATTAATACTAATTTTTAATAGTAGAAATAAATTAAAAAACCGCTAATCGGCGAGAAAAAATCTATTATTAAAAGCTAAAAGCTTTATTTATTACGAATATCTATTACGGTTATATTATATAAATAGAAGATTTATAAAGTAGATAAGACTAAATAGCTATTATAACCTAAAAAAGGCTTTTTAAATAAATTTACCTAGTTAGATTTAGCGCCTTTTAGCGCCAATATTTATTTAGTTATAGAATCTATAGATAAATAGTTTTATATTTATAATATAATAATATTACTTTATATCTACTATATAATAAAATTTAAATTATTTTTAAAAATATTAATTTTTCGTTCGTTTTATTAATTTGAAAAAGAATCTAGAATAATAATAAATAAATATATTAAAATCAAGATTATATTTATTAATATTATATTTAGTATTTTATTATTATATTAGTATAATTCTAATATTAATTGAATTTATATAATATAGTTATAATATATTCCCGGTATTATTTTAATAGAAATAGATATTAAATTAATCCCGGCTAAAAAACTAGAATATTTATTAGAAATAAAAGAGTTTAAATAATTATATTTTTTTAATATAAAATTATATAATAAAAATAATTTATTCGCTTTATATAATATTAAAGAGGTAATTTTATTTAAAAAATATACCGATTTAAAAAAGGTTTATAAATTCTAAAAAGGCGATAAAAATTTTTAAATATTTTATAAATAATTATATTTTTAAAATAATAGGTAGTTTTTTATTTGAATTTTTATATAATCTTTTTATTATTAAATTAAAGATTTTATAAGTTTAAATTAATAAAAATCTGGTAAAAGAATTTATCTATTATTTAATATTATAAACTAGCGTTTTAAATATATTTATAAAAAAAAATAGTTTTAACTTATATATCAACTATTAGAAGATAAACTAGATTATTATTAAATTTTTTTTTTAATAATAAAAGCTTTAAATAAGTTATATAAAATAATAATTTTTATTTATTTTAATATTCGGAATATTTATTATTATATTTGAATCCGGAAAAATAATAAAAAAAAAATAGTAGTTTATATTTATTATAATAATTTTATATATTATATTATACTATTTAATTTAATAAATATTCTAGCTATTTTTTAAATATATATTAGAATTATTTTTTAAAATTATTTCAATTTTTTTATTATAGTATATATAAATAATCTACTCGTTTATTCTAGAAATAAAGCCGAGTATTTAATATATATATAAAAAGTTTTTATAAAACTATTATATTATAGATTATTTATTAAATTAAAGAAATATTTCTTTAATATATATAAAATTAAAGTTATAAAATTTATTAAACGCTTTAATTATATTATAATAAAAAAGTTCTATATTAAATTTATAAAAAATTAGCCTTTTTTAAAATTATACTAAAATATATAATATTTCTTTAAATTTATAAACTTTTACTAATATTTTATTAAATTATTCTTATAGATAGTATTATTACAAGTTTTACTATTAAATATTAATAATAAAAAAAAATTTTATACTAAATTTATTTTAATTAAAAAAATAGTTAATATATTTAAAATATTAAAATAAATTTTTATAATAGTTTTTATTTTATAATTATTTAATTATATACTTTAAAATTATATTAAAATAAACGCTTTAAAATATATTATATTAATAAATATTTTATTGTTCTTTAATACTAGTATATAAATTCGCTAGTACTTTATTATTTATTTATCCTAAAAAAAACGATATTTAAATATAAATTTAATATTAGAGATTTAAAAATACAATTATAATTTATAAGATATTTATAAAAAGTCGCGATATTATATTAAAAAAGCTTTTTATAAAATAAAAGTTATTATTAATTATATAAAATTTTATAATTTTTTTATTAAAAAAGAGTTTAATTATAAAAATATTAAATAATAAAAGTAATTAATAAATTTAATCTAGATTTAGAAAATAGACTATATAAATTAAATTCTAATAATATTATATTATAATAAAGCGACTATAAAATATTTAAAGCCTATATTATATTTAATATCTTAGATTGAAAATATATTTATTTTAACCTATATTTAAAAGAATTATAGAAGAATTTTAAAAAAAATAATAAACTTTTTATAAAACTTAAAAAAATCTAGTATTATTTAATAAAAACCTTTATAAAATAAAATAAAAATAAATTTAAAAATCTATAAAAGGGTTTAAATAATATTAGAAAACTATTAAAAAATAATAAAAAAAGCTATTTTAGTAATAAAATATTATTAATAAATTCTAAAAGTATTAAAAAAAGTCTTTAAAAATTATTTGAAATTATTAAAATTATTAATAAAAATAGTTAAAAAACGGTAGTAATATATTATATAGCGAAAAATAAAATATTAATATTTTTAAAAAAAAGGATAAATTTTTAAAAAATACTTTTGAATATATATTTATTAATAAAAAGTTATATATATAATATTTATATAAAAGAACGCGATAATATTATATTATTTATATCTTTTTATAATTAAAGAATCCATTTAATATTAATAAAAAAAAATATAAAAATACTTTAAAAAGTAATATAAAAGCGTTAATTTCGCCTTTTATAATTAAAAAAAAAATTTTTAAAGTAAAAAAAAGATAAATATTAATAGAAATTTATATTTCTAAAATATTTAAAAAATTAAAGGCTTTTTATATATTTAATACTATTATAAATAATAATATTTAGTCGGTTTTTTTAAATAATTCTAATAACTTTAAAAATTTTTAATTAAAGTAGTAAATTATTAAAAAAACGGTTTTAGAGAATATATACAATATACCCCTATTATTTTTTTACTATACTTTATTATAAAAAAATTTTAAAAATTTAATAATATAATTAAAAAGTTAATATTTTTAAAAAAAAAATTATTTAATAATTTATTAGGTAATTATATAGTATTAAAATAATTTAATAAAAATTATTAATAATATTAAAACTAGAAATTGTTTTATTATAATAAAAAATAATTTTTATTTTTTAATATAAATAGATAAAAAGCCTTTAAATATAAATATAATAATTTTATAATAGATTATTTTAGCTATAAAAAATATTAAAATTTATTTATTAAAATTATTTTTATTTAAATATAATAAAAAACTATAAATATTATTTATATATTAATAAAATATATTATTAGATAGAATTTATAAAATATAAACGATATAGCGAAATAGAATTATTAAAAAAAATTTAAAAACTATTTAATAATTTAATTATAAATTTTATAACTAATTTACTTTTATATAAATACTTCCGTTTTATATATAATTCGCTTTTTATAATAGTCGATTGTTATATAAAATTTATTATATTTATTTTATATTAAATAATTATAACTATAAATAAATTATCGGATACTTTTATTAATAAAATATATAATTAGTATAATATATTAAAATCGCTTGTTTTCAATTAAAAGATTTTTTTTATTTTATAATTTTAATTTATTTCTTATTATTATTCTAAAACTCAATATTATTTAAATACAGCTTTTTTTTTATATATTAATAGGTAAATTAAATAAAAAAATTCGATTTTAAAATAATTTTTTAAAGGTTTTATCAATTATTATTAAAAATATTTTATATATTTTCTTGTTACTAGCGATATAATATAATTAAATAAACGTTATATTTAGATAAAAAAGTTATTAAAAAAACTAGATTATAAATTTTATAGATTTTTTAAACTAATAAAATTAATAAATTTATAATTATATTATTTAGAACTTTTAATATTAATAAATTGTATTTATTTTATTATTTATATTTTTTTTAAACTATATATAATAGTAAAATCAAATAGTAAAAAATATTTGTTTTATTATATTTATTTATAAATAATAGAAAGTAATATAAAATTCAAAAAGTATTTAATTTAAAATAATATTATAGATAATTATAATATTTAATAAAATAGTTTTATTATAGCTTTAAAAATTATAACTAGTTTAATATTAAAATATATTAGAAGCTAGCGAGTATATAAAAAACTTTTATTATATATATTTTAAAAAACTATTAAATTATAATAAAAAAAATTGTATAAAAAAAAACTATAATTAAACTATATATAAATATAAAAATAAAATAATAAATAAGACTAAAAATATAAAATAGTAATAAAAATAAAATTTTATATCGTTATTAAAGTTTTTTAATAGAATAAATATTAAAAAATCTATATTATAAAATTTATTATTAAAAAAGATTAAATTTACAAAAAAGTTTTATTAAAATAAAAATTTTAAAATTATAATTATTTAAAAGCGATATAAATTTTAAAATAGAATATAAAAATAAATATATAAAAATATATATATAAAAATAAATATATAAAAATAAATATANTTTTTTTTTTTATTTTTAAAAGTAGAAATATTCTTTTTTTAATTAAATTTAATTATTTTTCTAATAGCTAAAAAATTTAAACGGTTCTAGTATAAAATTAGCGCGCGAAATTATTTAAGAAAAATAGATATATAATAAAATATATCGTATTAATATTTATATTAAATAATTTTTTTAAAATATAAATAGCTTTAATAATATTAAAGATACTAATAGTTTTTTATTATTATATTTTAGCTTGTTATAGACTTCGATTTATTTATAATTAAAAAAATATTAATATATAAATAATATATAATATATCGCTTTTTATTTTTATAATTAATATTAATAGTTATAATAGCGGAGATTATTTTATTAGCGATTAAAATAAATTTTTAAAAAATTTATATAAATTAAAAAAGCTACCGCGATATATAAACTTAATATATTATTTTATAATTTTTATATAATTTAAAATAATATATATAATAATTTAAAGTAGTATTAAACTTTATATAATAAATATTAAAGCTATTTTTTATTTATTCTTTATTAGAAATTATTAAATATTAATATTAAAATAATTATATATATTAAAATATTAATTTTATTATATTAATAATTATAATTTTCTTTTTAAATTAGAATATTCAATAATATTAAAGTATCGGGTATTTATATATTCTAAAAAATCTTTTTAAATATAAAAATTTTAGAATTTTCAAAATTTATAATAAAAAATATAAAAATTAGAAAAAGTTTATAAAAAAAATAAAACTAGTAAATAAAAGTAAATTATAGTAAATATAATAGAAATTTAAATTTAAAAAAAAGTTTATACTAAAAAAAAACCGTTTATAATAGATATTTATATATATATAAAAAATAAAATTATATTATTTATCGCGAGATTTTTAATATTAGTAATATAAATTATATTATTTAAAATTTAATAGCTTTAATTTATTATAATAATTATTATATAATATAGCTATAATATAAAGTTATCTAATATTATTAAAATTTATAAATATATTTTAATATAAATAATTAATTTATAATAAAAAATATTAAAAATAAATTATAACGCGATAATTAAAATTAATATTACTATTAAATTATTTTTACTATATAAAGTAAAGCTATTTTTATTTTTTATATATAATAATAAAACGTTTTATATAGAAATATATATTAGTATTATATAATTTTAACTTATTTATTTAATTAATATACGCGTTAATACGCGCGTTTTATTTAAAAAGTTTAGTTATTTATTATATATATATTATTTAATTATAAAATAGTAAAAATATTACTATAAAAATAAATATTATTATAATTAATTATAATCAAGCTTATTATAATATTATACAGCTATTATATAGCTTCGGCTAAAATATTATATCGCTATATTATACTAGTAGAAAAAAAGGCCTATATAATTAAAAAAATTCCTTTTAATATTTATAGCTCTCTAGATATTAATATATATATATATATTTTAATTATAATTCTATATATATAATAATATAACGCTAGATTATAATCTATACTTCTATATAATTTTCCTATTATTATATTTTTTCTATAGTTATCTAGATCTATAAAACGCCTATTAAAATTTTTAAAAAAATAAATAGACGGTATAACTGTATATTTAACTTTTTTTTTTATATTTTTTAAACGATTTTTTATAATTTTAATTAAATTTTATAATTAGGTTTTTAATATTTATTAGATTTAATTTCAATTATTATAAATTATATTATTTTAATTAACCTATTTAACTATTTAAATACTATTTTACTTTATTTTTTAAATCCTTTAATATATTTATTTAAAGTAATTTTTATTTATTTTAATTTATTATTTATAAATTCTAGAAATAAATATTAAAAAACCTTTTATTTTTTTTTCTACTAATATTTTTCTAGTAAAAAAATATAAAAGATATTATAAATACGCGAACAAGATAATAATAATAATTTATATATTTAAAAACTATTATATTTTTTAATATAATAAAATTTGATATAATAATAAATAAGTTTTTTAAATAATTTTTTTAGCTTGAAATTTTTTAGTAATAGAAATATTATATTATTAAAATTAAATTCTATATTTATATAAAAACGATTATAATATTTTATTTACTTTTTTTATACCTTTTAATATTGCTAGTTTAGTTTATTATATACTTTTATTAGTTTTTTTATATATTTTTCTACTATTAATATATTAAACTTATAAGTTTTTTTTAAAAAATAATATTTATAATATTAAATTCTAGGTTTAAATATATTCTAATTATAAAAAGAAATTTATTTTATTTATAGTAGAATAAATATTATTATTATATATAAATCCTATAATAAAAAAAATTTCGTTAAATTAAACTACTTTTTATTTAAATAAATTCGAAAATAGTATTTTAATAATTATTTTTGTTTTTTATTATTTATCTATCTAATTATAGATAGAAAATAGTATTTAATTTTTTTTTTATTTTTAAATAATAATAGATTTTAAACTAGAATTCGTTTATAAATAATTTACTATTTTTACTAATAATACCTTTTAGTATAATCCTTTTATAAATTATTATTTTAAAGAATAAATCTATAAATTCTATTATACTAATAGTTTTAATATAAAATATATATATAGGTATTTTTCAATATCGATCTACTATAATTAGTAGGATATTAATTATATCTATATAATATTTTAATAATAGTAATCCCGTTATAAAATTTAAGGTAATTTTTTAATATAAACTATTAGGAGTTAAAAAAAACTAGAATTTATTATACGGTTTATATCTATATATTTTTATCCGCTAATAAATATTATATATTTATATATATTTTTTAACCTTTTTATTAAAATTAAATTATTAATACTAATAATAAAAAAGTTTTATTATTCGCTCCGTTTTAAAATAAATAGTTGAAAAATTATTATAATATTTTATTATAAGTTTTATATTAATAGCGAAATTCTTTAAAATATATTAAAATTTATAGAATAAAAATTTACTTTTTATTTTTAAACTTTATAATTCGGCTTTTATATATTTAGAATTTTTTTTAAAAACGTTTTTAATATTATATTTTCGAGTAATAATAAAATTATTATTTTATTAAAATTATAAAATTATTTTTTTATATTTATCGGACTATTATTATAAATTATTTTATTAGGGATAAAATATTTTATTATTTAAATATAAAATATATTTTTTATATTTATCTATTTTAATAATAGAATTTATTATATTTTTTTTATTAAAAAATAGTTTTTTTTAAAAACCTTTTATAGTACTTTTATAGAAAATTATTAATATTAATCTATTATAAGATTTTTAGATTAGTAAACTATTATAAAATTCTTTAAAAATTATAACTTTTAATAAAAATTTTTTGAAATTTCTTTTATATTTTGTAATATAAATATACTACTTTTATT
Source organism: Opeltia flavorubescens (assembly GCA_000442125.1). Classification (NCBI taxonomy): domain Eukaryota; kingdom Fungi; phylum Ascomycota; class Lecanoromycetes; order Teloschistales; family Teloschistaceae; genus Opeltia; species Opeltia flavorubescens. The sequence continues at coordinate 1,117,791 of KE546974.1, forward strand.
TTTATTATTATTATTAATATAAATACTATACTATTAAAAAAAATTAGCTTTTATTATAATATAGATGTTATTATTATTTAAACTTTAGAGTTTATTTTTTAATAATCTTATTTTTTTAATAGAAAATTTATAAAATTTAATTTTCTAATTTAATAGAAAATTTAAAAATTTATAATTATTAATTTTATAATTTAATACTATTATTTATTATTGAATTATTTAATATATATAAATTTTTTTTATTTATTATATATTAATTATACTAAAATAAAATATTGAATTTTTTTAAAATAATACTATAATTATTTAAAAATCTTAATAATAATAAATAGCTTTTAATTATAAATTTTATAATTTTATTCGGCCGTTTTTATTTTTTTTAATTAGAAAACTACTAGTAAATATTATTATTATCTAAATAAATTCCTATATTAAAAATACTAAAACCAAAAATATTTATTTAAATTTAGAATATATATATTATATTAAAATACTTTAGTAATAGTATTATAGTAAAAACTTTTTTTAATTTTTCAAAAGCTTTTTAAGCGGTATTATTCTATTTTAATAATTCGAGTTTTCTATTATATTTAATATTAATTAATAGATTAATTATAAACGCTATAATCTTTTAATAATATTTAATAAATTGTTAATAGATATTCGTTAAATTTAAAAATATTTAATTATTTTTATATAATTTTAATATAGATTAATTTTAAATTATATATATTTTTTTAAAATCTATATCTATTTATTTAAATAAAATACAATAATTTAAATATTATCGTTATTTTATATTAAATATATATTTCTTTAAATCTAAAGATTAAAAGTAATTATACAACTAATATAAAATTCTATAAATATATTTCTAATATTTTTTTTTAGAATTTAAATAGACGAGAATATTATTTAAATATATTATATAAAAAATAATAATTATTTTTATTTTAATTTTATTAATATATTTTTAAAAACTTATAAATATATTTATTTATTTAAAAAGTATAATAAAGTTTTTAAAATATTTATATTTAATATAGAATACTATTTTTTATTTATTTTTTTATTTAATTTTAATCTAGTAATAAATATTTTATATATTTATTTTTATAAACTTTTTTATATTATAATAACGGTTTAAAGCTTCGGTATTTAATAAAAATAAATATCGACTTTTAATTATTACTATATTTAAATTATAGTAATCTATATATAAATATAATCCATTATTTTTCTTCGATAAAAATAGAATTAAAACTTTTATAGGCGAAATTAAATATTAAATCTAACCTTTTTTAAAAGCTTTTTTAAAATATTAGCGTAATTTTTTTAATTTATTAATTAATAGTTTATATATTAATTTATATAATAGCTTTATATTTTTTTTTAAATTAATAGTAAAATTATTAAATTTTAATTAAAATAATTTATTTAATTCTATTATAAAAAATATAAATTTAAAAACTTTAATTTAATATAAAACTTTTATATTATTAATATTAATAAAATTTTTTACTATTAATACTATTTAAGTATATATAATAAAATTTATTTTAAAATATTATTTAAAAATTTATAAATAGATTATTTATATTCTATTAATTTTAATAAAAAAACGTTATATTATAGCTTATATACTAATAAATAGGCTAGTTTTATAAATTCCTAAAATATTTAAAATTATATTATATTTATTCAAATCGATAATATAGAAAAAAATAAAAACAATTATTTATTTTATAATCTAGCTATTAATATAGATTTATTAAAAATTATAGATTTTATAATAATAATACTACTAATTTTATAGCTAGTTAAAAATAGAATAATTAGTATCTATTAAAATAAAGCCTTATTCTATTATATTAATTTATAAAATATAGTTAATATTTAACCCTGTATTTAATAATATAAATATTTTTTAATTCAATCGTTTATATAAAATTAGGATATTATTTTATTTTATTTTATTATTTTAATTAGATAATATTTAAACGTTAAAACTTTATTTAAATTTAATTATTTTTTCAAACTATATTAAAATTGCTATTAATATTAAATTTAGTATTTTTAATAGATATTTTTTTATTGATTTTTTTATATTAAAATAATTAATAAAATAATAATACTATTTATAATAATTAAAATATTATATTTAGTTTAAATCTTTTAAATTAATATTTTTACTATTTTTTAGTTCTATAAAAAGTTTATTATAAAGTTTACAATTATTATACTTTTATTTATCCTTTATATAATTACTATACGGTTTTTTAAAGTTTAACTACTCTAATAGATTTTATTTAATAAAAAAGTTTTTTTTAAAAAATTATTTATATTAGTCTTTTTAATAATATTTTTTATATAAATTATTGAAATTATTTATTTATTTTTGATTTTACTTTTAAATATATAGTTAAATTTATATATTAATATTTAAATATTCTATTTTAATTTTATAATAAACTTTATTCTATATTCTTTCTTTAATAGCTCTAATAATTAACTTTTTAATATTTTTATTTGATTATAGAATTCTAAAGGCGTTATAATATTTTATTCTAATTTATAATATTTTAATAACAAGTTTAAAAACCGACTTTTTTTATTTAATAATAAGTTAAGCAATTATTTATAAAATTTAAACTAGTTTATATTAATTATATTCGTTTTTATAAACTAAATTTATTTTATTAAAAGGTTATTCTTTAATAATATTATAATAAACCGGATTTTTAGTTATTTATTAGAAATAAATTCTGCAATAATTTAAACGTTATATTCGCTTATAATATTTATATTTAAAAGCTAGTAAAATTTTTTTAGCGTATAATTTAGTAAAAAAACTAGCTTAATACCTTTTAGCTTTATAATAATAAAAAGTTGAGTATTAATAAGCGGAATAATAGAAATAAATATATTAATAGATATATAAAGTTTTTAAAATACTATTTTATTTTATTAATAAACTATTTTAATTCTTTTAAAATAATAAGTATATTTAATAATCCTTGCTATTTTATATTTTAAATTTTTAATTTTCTATTCCGTTTATACGTTTAAAAAGATATTTAAAAAATTATTATTATTATAGCTACTATTATTTAAACTAGATGGTAAAAAGGATAGAATTATATTATATATTCGCTTTTTACCCTTATAATAATAAATACTAGAACCTGGTATTAACTTCGCTAAAAAAATACTATTATTCTATAACAATTCTATAATATTATTAAATAACTTTTTAATATATTCGTTTTTAAAAATTATTAATTTAATTATAATAGAAAACCCGTTTATTAAATCTATATATATAGTTTTTAATTAAATATTCGGATCTTAATATATAGTAATTATATTATTATTATTATTTCTATTTTTATTATAACCGCGAGCTTTTTTAATAAATATTTTTTATAATAACCCGAGCTTTTAAATATAAAGAAAAGAAAAATTAAAATTATAATATATTAAATATAATTAAACTAATTTAAAAGCGTAAATTATTATAAAAAAATTATTTATAATATATATATTTAAATATATTAGAAAACTAATTTTTATTTTTTTTAAAAAAATAAAAGAAATCGCTATATATTTAAAAATATATTTATTTTATATTAAATAGTAATTATTTAAATAATCCCGTTTAAATTTTTTAAAAAGCTCGCTATACTAGTAAAATATATTATTTTTATTATATAATTTCCCTCTAGAGTTTAAATACTAACTGCTTCGAAAATTTAATAATAATAATATATATAAAAATTAATAATATAATATTTTATATAAATTATTTTATATTACTACTATTTATTTTATAATTAATATAAAGTAATAGTATTATTTTAAAAGTAAAAAACTATTTATTTATAAAATTTATAATTAAATAACTATAAGCGTTTAATAGTACTATATTTAATTAAATAAATATATTTAAAAGAGTTTTTTCGAGTTATAATAGCTATTCAACCCTATATATTCTATTAGCCTTCTTTTTATATAATATAGTCGCAATAATAATTTTAATAATTTCGGTATTATTTAAATCGGAATAATAGCTCGATATTAATAATAAATATTATAATAAAATATTATTTTAAAATATTTATAATATTCGACTATTTTTATTTTTATATTAATTTTATATTCTTTTTTAAAAAAAAATATTAATTTAATAATATTAATAAATATTATAATAAATATATTTATTAATAAATCCGTATATTTCGCTAATATTATTATTTAATACTTATTTTAATTTTTTTATAATTTTTTTTTTTTTTTTTAAATATTATATATAAACTTTATAATATATAATCCTTTTATATAGAATTGAATAATTTCGTCTAATATATTCTATATAGTAAATTATTAACCTATTAGTAACTTACTAAAACCCTAGATAGAATTTAAAATAAATCGCTGAATATTAAATATAATTTCTTTATTATTATATATAAATTTTTACTTTTTAAGACTAATATTATTAAAAAACGTTTTATATATTATATTTATAAAAATTTTTAAAAATTTTATTATTATATATAAAAATTCTATAATTAAATAAATAATTTTTTCGGATAATATTATATTTTTTTATAAATTAAACGGCGTTATAATAGCTAAAATATCCCGGTTTATATAATTTAAAAAAATTTAGTTATATTTAAAAGAAAAATCTATAAAAATATTTATATAAATCTATAAATTTGATTTTTTTATATTTAATTAATTAAAATTTATAATTTATAATTACTAGTTTTTTAGTATAAATTTAAATTTTTTTAATTTTATAATCTATAATAATATTATTAATAAAATTATTTATTATTTTAATAAAAATACAAATATTTTTATATTTCTTTGTAAAATAAATAATAATAGAAATTATATTTATTCAAATTATTTAACTATTACAAGATTTCTATATTAGAGAAAATATATAAACTCAATTTTTTTAAATAAATATAATTAATATAAATTATAAAAATTTCGATAATTTATACTATTTTTATAATTAGAATCGTTGAATATATTTCTAGAATATATTAATAAATAGATTAATTATAATAAAAAATAAATTAGTTATAAAATTAAATAAATCTATTAAATTATTATAAAAAATATTCAAAATTTTATTAAAAAATTTAAAAGTTTGATAAAATTTTATTTGTTTTTATTAATCGAGTATTAATATATAAATAATAGTTTAATAAATAATATACCGCTAGATTTATATAGAAAATCCAGTAATATATAATATTTAATAGTATATATATACGGAACTTAATAGTATTATATTTTGTATATATTATTTTTAATTACTATTATTTATTATATAAAAATATTAATCTATAATTTATAATATAAATAGAAAATTAGTTAATTATAAAATCTATAATTAAATATATCTAAATATTAAAAAATATTAAATTTAATTCAATAAATTTTTTAAAAAATATTTCTTTATTTATAATAACTATTTAATTCTATTTTATTTTATCAATTTTCTATTTATTTAATATAGCCCTAATTAAATCGACTAAAAATATATTTTATTTAAAATATTAAATATAATATAAGCTTTTTATATTTTATATTTGCTTTTTTATAATACTATATTAATAAAATTAATTTTATTTAATTTATATTTTAAATCTAAATCTAGTTTAATTAATCGCTTTTATTATTTAATATTTATATTATTTTCTTTTTTATTAAAAAACTTGTAAAAGTTTTTATAATTAATAATTATTTTTTTTTAATTAAAAGCTATTTTAATATAATTTTTATATAATTTATAAATATTAATAATAGTTAGATTTTTAAAAGATATAATATTATAATTATATTCTTTTATTACTTTTTTATAAAGTTAAAAAATAATTAAATACTAGTAAAATTAAATATTAATATTAAAAAACTTTAAAATAATAACTTAGATTTTATATTTTAAAATATAAATTTTAATATAAATTTATAATAGATAATTAGATTATTATAAAAGAAATACTATTATATAAATATTTTTTAATATTTTAAATATAATTATAGTATTTTTAATTAAAATATATCTATATATAAATTTTTTATATCGCTTTTTTTTAAAAACGATATTAGTAATAATATTATCCTCGAGAATATTTTAATAAAACGTTAATAGAAGTTGTAAAATTTAAAAAAAAAATATATATTATATTATAATATTATAAAAAAATAAAATTTTATATATTTAAAATAAAAATTTTCGATTATAATATTATTGAAACGAATTATAAATTAAATAAACTTGATTTTTAATATATAAAATAAATATTTTATAATATTTAAAATATTTATAATAAATATAAAGCTCTATTTTTTTATATTTTTTTTCTCGAATTTTAATATAAGAATAATTATTTTAAATATTTAAACAGGTAAAAACAATTATTTTATATAAAAAAGCCCGGTAATTTTTTTTAGCGCGCGAAATTTTTATTCGAATTTAATAATATTTATAATATAAAAAAACGCTAAATTAAAGCTGTAAAAAAATATATTTTATATTTATATATTTTTTTATTTGATCAATAAATTAAATGCAAATTTTTTAGCTTTTATAGTTATTTTATTAAAATAACGCTTATAAATAATTAAAACAACTAATTTTATTATTTTATTAATTACTTATTAAAATCGTTAAATCTATAGCTAAAAAGGACGATATTAGATTAAATTATAGATTTTATATTTATAGCTATATTAAAACGCCTATTAAAATATATCTAAATAGATTTAAAAAATCTATTCATTTAGATTTAGACTATAGTTCTACTATAATTAATAGATAAATTTTTACGAAAATATTATCTAGTTATAAAATTTTTATTATATTTTAATTTCTAATTATAAAAGGCTTTAATACTAATTTATATAAAATAAAAAAATATATTATTTAAATAATATTTTTTCCTATTATAATATACGACGGTACCTAAATTTTAGTTTATATTAAAAGAGAGTTCTATATTATAAACGATATATAAGCGAATATATTAGTCGATAATAATATTATAATTTTAAAATAAATTTCTTTCTATCCAATAAATTAAAAAACGACTATTAATAGCTATAAAAACGCTATTATATATATTACTACTATAAAAATACCTTTTTCTATATCTAAAGTTAAAGCCTCGATACGTACTCTAATACTTATTATATCCGCAACTATAATACCGGTTTTAGCAGAATAATTATTTATAAATCGGGATTTATTCTTTAAACCCGCTAAAATAAATATAGTTATAGCTTTTTTTATTTATATCGTGGATAGTAAAATAATATATATCTTAGCCCGTGATAAAACAAGCTAAAATAAATATATACCGGTAAAACTCAATCTCGGTATTATTATAAATATTATTTATAATAATTGTTTTATATATAATATACCTAAAAAATTGGTTATATATATATTAAAAATATTAAATAAATTACTATTTTTAGATACTAATATAAACGTTAATTATATAAATTTAATTATAAATAACTTAAATTATATTAAAAACCCTATTAAAAATATATATAAAATAATATATCTTTTTAAATTCGATAAAAGAAATTTTTATAAAAAAAAATAGGTTAATTTATTATAATTAGAATAAAAATTATTTAATAAAATAATAATATTTAGTAATATAAAATAGCGGAATACGCTATTTAAATTTATTATAGAATTTTTTATATTATAAATTAATAAAAAGTTTATTAAAATATTTAAAAATAAATAAATAAAATTTTCGTTTAAAAATAATTAATAAAATTTTTTTAAATATAAATCTAAAATTTATCCTATTTATTAAAAAAGTTATTAGATTATTAATAATATATTTAACGAAATATATTACTTTATTTATATAAAATAGACGATTAATTCTATTTTATTTTTTTTTCTAGTTTTTATTATTTAGAAGGAATTATTTAAAAAAATAATAAAATAATTATTAATATAAAAGATTTTGTTAAAATATTTATCTGTAATATTTATACTATACTTTTATAATCCGATATTATATTATCTTTAAAAGATTGTATTTATATTATTATATTAAATATAATTAATTTTTTCTATTAATAACGCGTTTATTTAATAAATAAATATAATTTTATTATTATAACTTACTATAGTTAAAAAATATTTTTAGTATTTATTATAAATTATATAAATTTAATAGTTTATATTTAAAAATAAATTAATAAAATTTTAAAATATTTAAAGTATTTTTATATATATATTAACGATATTATATTTAAAGTTCGGTTATTTAAAAAATATTTATCTAATTTTAAATAGCTTTTTCGCCTATTAATAAATAAAAACGTTTTAATTTTTTTAAAAAAGGTTTTTTTAAATTATTTAAATATTAAATTATTCGATTAATAAATAAATTCTTTTAATTTAATAATAAAAGAAGATAAATTTATAATAATTTTTTGAATTTAATATTCTAGGACTTTTAATAAGCTCGAAAATTATTTAAATTTTATAAAATATCTTTATTAATATATTTATTTTTATATATAGCTAGTTCGATTATTATAGAATTTAAAAATATTTATAATTAAAACTATACTAAAATTTGATTTAAATTAAAGGAATTATAGTTTTAAATATTATTTAAATTTATTAAATTTTATATAAAAAATATCGTTTTTATTATTCTAAAAAGCTTTATTAAAGTAAACGATTCTAAAATATTTTAATTCTAATTAAATAATATAAATTAATTTAAATATATTAAAAGAATTTAACTTTAATACTATAATTTTTTATATTAAATCTAATATTATTATATTTATAAGTAAAAGGTTATTTAGAGTAGCTATCCAGCTAATTTTATTTCTATTTCGATTTCTTACTATTATAGAAATAAATTATTAGTTTATAGAATTAGAATATATAGAATTTATATAAATATTAAAAGAATTCGATATTTAATTAAATTTTTAAAATATACTATTATTATTTAAATTTACTATTCGGCTATTTATAATATTATTAAAAAGATAATAATTATAAATTCGATATTTATTATTAGAATTAATATAAAGTATATTTATACTAATTAATATTTCTATTTATTTATTTTAAAATTTTTATATAAACTAGTAAAAAAGTATATTATTCCCAATATATTATTTAAACTAGCTAGTTTAAATTTTAATCTATTTTTTAATAATTAGAATTATTATAAACAAAATAAATTTAATATTATAAAAATTAATTTTATTATATATCGGTAAAACGGAAAACTAGTTTTTTAGCCCCGAGCGAATAACTAATAGATTTTTTAGTTTTAGCGGCCCCGGGCTGGATTTTAGCGCTAGAATATATAATAAATTAGCCCGAGGCTAGCCCTAATCTAATTTATTATTAATAAAAAAAATATAATAAAAAAAATTAATAAAATTAATAAAAAATCGTTTTTAATTTTTTAAAAATTTTAGCGTTATAAACTAACGCTAAATCCGTTATATCTAAATTTTTTAAAACTTTTCTATTTTATTTTTATTTTATTAAAGCTTTAATATTATAAATATCTATATTAAATAAATATAAATATTTTTTTTAAGCGATTTAATAAAATTATATATATATATATTAATTTAATCGATTATTATAAATATTAATATAAATTATATATTAATATAATTATTAATTATTATTAAAATTTTTTATAATTTTTAAATTTTTTCTATTAATAAGCGCTAGCTATTATAAAAAATATTTAAAATATCTATAATATTTTTAAATTAATTCTAGCGGTTTTAAACGGGCCCCGAGCGGTAGCGTATTAGTTTCGAATATTATAGGGTCTAGTTTATAAATTTCTCGCTTTTAAATCTATAGCTGGCCGGAAATATTCTCGTATAAACTCCGGTTTTACTAATATAGTATTTATTAAAATAAGTAATTTTTTTTATAAAAATATAATTATAGGCTATTAAAACGATTTCTAATAAAAAAAAATATTTTAATAACTTAATAAAAATAATATACTGGATAAAAATATAATAAAAATTCCGTTTATTCGCGGTAGTATTATAATAGATTACTTAATTTTTACAAGCTATATTTAAAATAGTATATAAAATATACGTAAATTAGAATATAAAAGTAAAAATTTTATATAAAATAACGTTTAAACCGTTTTAAATAATTAAAATTAAATTTATAGTTATAATTAATTAGTACCGCCGATTTTAAATTTAATACCTATATTAAATAATAATTTATAAGTCGCGGTTTTATAATTTACTCCGCTATTAAATTTGTAAACTTCGCTAGTATAAAATATTTAAAGTAATTTACTTCTAATAGTATATTATATTTCGAATATTATATAAAATATATTTAAATTAGAGTATAATACTTTAAACGCTATATAAAATAATATTTTAAAGTTTATTTTTTATATTAACTATATTACTAACGTTTAAAAATTATATATTTTATTTAAAACGGCGAAAAATATTATCGCTATAGTATATAGCGATAAATATTTAAAATTTTTTAGAATCTATTATTCTATTATTATTATTTATTTTGTATAAAATTTAATAAAGTTTTTAAAGTTCTATATTTATTATTATCTAGAATATAAAATTATAAAGATAAAAAAATATCTACTCTATAATTTATTATAGCTAATTTCTTTATTTATAATATTTTTTTATACTATAATTATTAATTTTATTCTAGTTATATTTATTATAAGCGATAGTTTAAATATAGTTTTATTTATAATTAATAAATTTACTCAAAGAATTATTTTTATCGCTAGTAAAAAGATTTTTTTTACCGATAAATAAATATTTATATTACTAAATAGGCGTTAAATAACTAATTAGAAATTATTAAAAGTAATTATTTTTAATTATAATTATAAACTCTTTTTTAAATTATAGATTATATTATTTAAAAAATTTAATATAAATCTATTATCTTTAATTATATATTATTTATAAATTAATAGTTTTTTTAAATAAATTAACTAAACTATTAAAATTATATTTAAATATTTTATTTATAAATTAAAAAATCCGGGTTTCTAGTTTATTATTTTATCTAGAATATAAATTATTTTAAATAATTTTATTTCTTTTACTATTAGAAATTAAATAATAAATAAAATAGCTTATAGATTTAAGCTAAAAATAGCCCTAAACTTTTTTAATATTATTTCGAACGAAATCGATTATATTATATTTAAAATTAAAGTTTTTAACCCGATTTCCTTTATTTATATAGAATTTAAATATTATTATAATTGTAAATATTAATCTATATTTTTTAAAACTGGTAATTAGATTCTATTCCGCTTATATAAAAGCTATTCTATACTAATTATTAATATATTTATTAAAATGAAACTATTATAATAATATATTAGCCTTTTTTAAATTATAAAAAAAGTTAAATATTTAATATACTAATTTAATATTTCTAGGTATTAGAATATCTATCTAGTATTTTTTATTACTTTTTTAAAACCGTTTGAACTCTTTTAAATCGATTTTTTTTATTATTTAAAACCTAATTTTCCAGCGTTAATTAAAATAGAGGGAGATATAAAAGAATAAAAGTTATAGAAAATTAAAAAAGTTTTTAATAAAAAAATTATATAAAAAGATAAAAGTATTATAATTTAATACCTCGTCCGCTAGAAAAACTAGGGTCGGATATATAATTAATAGTACTATATAAAAGATTTTAAAAATATTTAAACTTTAATCGACGATTATAAACGCGAAATTTATTCGAAGCGAAATATTTATAAAAGTATATAAGAATTTATAAAAGCTATAAAGTTAATAAAAAAATTTAAATAATTTATAACTGTTTTTTTAATAGGTTTATATAGAAATATTATATAATTTATATAAAAGGTCTATAAAAAAGCTTAATAGAAGATTATTTTACTATATAAAATAGTATATATTTAAACGTTTTAGTATTAGGATTTTAATAGAATATAGTAATAGGAATAGATTATAGTATATAGTATAGCGAGGTTGCTATAGTTTTCTTTTATTAAACGGTATATATTATAATTTATACTTTAGTTATTAAGATTACTATATTAGTATATAGTATTAGTATATAATATTGGTTATACGCACTAGTAGATAACGATTAGATAGCGATAAGCTAAGCGAGCTAATATATAGACTGGCAGTAGTAGTTAGAAAATAAGCAACCTTTTTATTATTAATAAATTTGTATTATTTTTTTAAATAGGTTTATTAATAATTAAAAGTATATTAAATTTAAAAAAAAAATTATATTATTATAAATTATAGCTTTTAATAATAGTATTTTTATATTAATTTAAAATTTTTTAAAATTAATAATATAGAATAATTTAAATAATAATTATAAAATAAATTTATTATTTATATTTTTATAGTATTTATATTATTTATAGGCTTTAGTAATAATAATCGATTAAAGAATTTTATTCTAGGTATATTTAATATATAAAAAATATTTTTTAAATTTATTGAATATATAAATTAATTTAATATTAATAAAATTAAATTTTTTTTTAAAATTTTTAAATATAAATCTTTTATTAAATTTACTAGAAATTAATTATATAAATTTTTTTATAATTTATTAAATATTTGATTTTAGATTTTATAGAAATATTTTAATAATATTTTTATAAAAGATTAAATTTATTATTTAATAAATTTTATTAAAGTATTTGTTTTTTTTATATTTAAAAAGATTAAAAATTTAAAATTATATATAAATTATCGAGGTTTAAATAAAATTACTATTTAAAATAACTATTTCTTATATTTTATTAATAAAATATTAAATAAATTTATTAATAGCGCGGTTTTTATAAAAATCGATTTTAAAAATACCTATTATTATATATATATCTATTTGAACGATAAATAAAAAATTATTTTTTTAATTTATTATAGCTATTTTGAATATATAATTATATTTTTTATATTTATAAATACTTTAATAACTTTTTAAATATATATTAATAAAATTATATTAAAATTATTTAATATAAATTATATTATTTATTTTAATAATAGTTTAATCTATTTAAATTTATATAAAAAATATATATATTAAATATAATAAATTTTTAAATAATTCTACTATTTTAAATTTTATATTAATTTAATAAAATATAATTATTTTTATACATAAAATAAAAATTTTAAAATTTTATATATTATTTTTAGATATATTTATAAATTATAATCGAATAAATATTATTATATTTTAATCTAAATTAAAAATCATTTATAATATCTAGATTTTTTTAGAATTTACTAATTTTTTATAGTATTTTATTATTAAATATATATAAATTACTAGTTTTTTAATTTTTTTTCAAAAAAAAAGTTAAAAAATAATTAAAAAGAAACTATTTATTTAAAATACTAATAAAAAATATATATTTAATAAACTTTAAATACTTTTTTAAAAAATACTATTTTTTTAATATTTTAATTTTAAATAAAAAATATAAATTAAAATAAATATATTTAAATATACAATTACCGCGATTTTTATAAAATTATATAAAAATAATTAATAGTTTTTTTATATATTAAAAATCTATAAATTGAATAATTATAAATAAAAGTATAAAATTTATAATAAAAAATTTATAATTATAATAATAGTATTTAAATAATAGCGCTATTATTTAAAAAAAAGCTTTTATATTATTTAAATTTTTATAAATTATAATAATCTATATAAATTTATAAATAGAAAAAAATTAAATAATAAATAAATATATTAAATTATTATTTTAATTCCCTATAATTTTATTATATTATATTAAATAAATAAATTTAATTTTTTTAATATACTATTAAAACGGCTCGATTATAATAAAATAAATAGTTTTTTTATTTAATTATTATTTATATTATTGATTAAATTAGCGCTAATAGAAAATATTTAAATTCTTCTTTTTTAAAAAATCTAGAAACTATTTTTAATAAAAAAAATTAATAATATTATTAATATATTTTTTTTATATTATTAAAATTGTATATTCTATTTAAAAAAGTTTTAAAAATAAATATTTTTAAAATCGCTAATTATTAACTTTTATAATAAAGTAAAAAATAGATAAAAAAAATTAAAAATCTATAAATTTTTATAAATAGAAGACTTAAATTATAAATTAATTTAGATATTTAATAGAAAATAAAAAAAATTAAATTTAAATATTAAAAATATAATTTTTTATTAATAACTAGCGCTTTATATAATTATAAGGATTATAATAATTTAATAAATAATATATATATTTTTTTTCCTTTTAGTAAAAAAATTAAAATAAATTTTATAAAAAACTAATTTTTTTATAGATAATTATTACGTAAAAATAATATTAAATAAATATTTAAATAAAATAAAAAAGTAGTAGTTTAATATTAAAAGTTTATTATAATATAAATAATTTATTTATATAATTTATAATAAAATTATTATTTATAAACTTTTTTATTAGAATTATAATAATTTTTTTATTAAATATTTTTTATTTAAAAAAATTATAGAAATATTTAATTAAAAATATTATTAATTAAAAATAAATAAAAATATTAAAATATAAATAAAACCTTATAATATTTATTAATATATAAAAGCGCTTTAATATCGTTGTAATAATAAATTAAAGTTATTATTTTAATTAAAAAAGCTATAGAAAAAATTTATAATAAATTTTATTATTAATTTTCTAATAAATAATTTTAAAAAAAACGTTTATAATATAATTTTTATAATAATAGATTCTTTTATAAAACTACTATTTATTTATTTTTAATTAAAATATTAACGGTTTTTTTAATCAATTAATTTATATTATAAAAAAATCTATTTATAATTTAAATTCTTTATAAAAATTATAAATAATAAAAACTTTTATTTATTAATAGATTTTAGTCGAAATTTTACTATTAAAGATAAATAAAATATCGATTTAATATTATTTTTTACTTATAAATAAATAAATAAATAAAATAATAAAATTAAATTTTAAAATATTTCTTTTAAATTTATTATAATTAAATATAGAATTATTAAATAAATTTTTTTTATAATATAAATTTTATAGATAATACTAGCTTTAATAATATTATTAATATAATTTCTTTTTAAATTTTATATAATTAGATATTATTTATTTAATATTTTATAGAAAGATATATTTATAAAAAAAAATACTAGTAGTTAAAAATTATATAAAATATTTAGAAAATATTTTAAAAAAAATTATAAAATATTAAATTTCTATAATAAAAGCGTGAAAATAATATTATAATAAATATTACTAGATAAATTCGACGCTTTCGGCGCCGATTAACGTAGCACGAAACTTCTACGCCGAATTTATTCCTGGCTGCCGTATAAAAATCGCCTATATACTAAAACTTTATAATTGAATAACGCAGCTAATTTTTATCGAAAATTAATTAGTAATAGTTTATTTATAAGCGCTAATTATATATTTTTTATATATATACTTTTTATTTAAATCGGATTAGAAATAATTAAATTATATACGTGTAAAATTTGTATATACGGGTAATTTCGATAGGGGATCTATAATATAAGGTAATTTTTTAGCGTCCGAATCAGGCGATTTTCGCGGAAATATACGGAATAATTATAATTATAAATAGATATATAATAKTAATATAATATAAATAATATAATAATATTATTAATAAAAAATTATAAATTATATAAATTTAATAAAAAGTTATTTAATAAATACTAGGTAAGTTCGATATCTTCGGCGCCGATTAACGTAGCACGAAGCTCCTGCGCCGAACTCGTTCCTGGCTGCCGTATAAAGATCGCCTATATAATAAATCTTTACAGTTAAATAACGCAGCTAATTTTAATATAAAATTAATATATAATAGCTTATTTAAAAGCGTTTATTATATATTTTCTATATATATACTTTTTATCTAGATCAGATTAAAACTAGCTGAGTTATATATATACAAAGTTTATATATACGGGCGGTTTCGATAGAGGATCTGTAGTATAAAGTAATATTTTAGCGTTCGAATCAGGCGATTTTCGCGGAATTATACGGAATTGTTGTAATTATTAATAGATATTAAACTTTTTATTATTTATATAATAAGTAAGAATTTTTAATATATTAATTAATATTTTTATAAAAGTTTTAAATAAATCTAATTTTTAATATTATATTATTAAAATTTTATTATTAATATAAAATAATAATTTTATTTTAAAGTATTTTTTTTTAATTTTATTAATAAAAAATTAAAATATAAAATAGAAATTATTATTAATCGAACTTTAAAAAAATTAAATAATTTATAAAATAAAATAAAAGGAATACTTTATAAAATAAAACTAGTAATTTTTTAAAAAAAATTTAATATATATATAAAATATAATTAATAAATTTAAATAATAAAAAATATAATATAAAAAAATAAAATAAAATAAATAATATAAATTAAGAAATTTATAATTATTAATAATCTAAAACTATATATATTAAAGAAATTATAAAATATTACCGATATTTTATCTATATTATTTATTCGTTAATTATTATTTTATTTAAAAATTATATTATTTAAAATTTTTAATAATTATAATTTTGTTTTTAAATTTATTATATTTATATTTTATTAATATAATTTTTATTATATTTTTATTATTTAAAAAGATTTTTAATCGATTAATTATATTTATAACTACTTTTTTTTTAAAAATTAAAATTTTAAATTTATTATTTTTTTTCTATTTTAATATCCGATTTACCGTTTATAAATAGATATAGAAAATTATTTAAAAATAAATTTATTTAAAAAAATTAATATAATATTTAAATTAAATATATATATATATAAAAAATATATATCTAATAATAATCGATATTATAACGCTTTAAAATAATATTATTTTAAAAATATAAATTATTATTAATATTATTTAATAAATTACTAATAATAAAAATAATAATATTTTTTTTTTGTTTTATTATTATAAATTAATATATTATTTTTAATATTATACTATTAATAGCTATAATTAAATTAATTAAATCGAATTAAATTAATTCGAATCGAACTCGGATTAGTACTAATTTTTAGGACCGAAATTCGACCCGATTTTAATTAGGTCGGGTTTAATTCCTAAATCTAATATCGATTATAATCCGATCTAACTCGATTTTAGCGTAAAAGTAATAAAAAAATTAATATTAATTTAAATAAAATATTTATTATAAATATTATAATATAAAATTTATTATAAATTTTATTAATATTTTATTAAAAAATTAATAAATTAATATAATTAATATAATTTATATATACTAATACCGTTTTTAATAAAATCCTATTATTTTTAATAATTTATATTAAAATCGAATTAAATTTCAATATTCGAATTTAATTCGAAACTATTTAAATCGGATTATAAAAATTTATAACCCGATTCGTGTTAATTTCGGTTCCAGATTTTATTTAAAAAACCCGATCGATTAATTAATCTAGCTATAATTAATTCAATTTTTAATTTAAAATTATTTTTTATATTTTTTTTTTGTAATAAAATAATTATATAAAATTTATTAATAGTATATATATTTTAATATTATATAATTTATATAATTAAAAAAAAATTATATAAAATAATAAATATAGAAAATATTAGTATATTATTATAATATATTATAACTTTACCTATTTTAAATCGTATATTATATAACGCGGCGCTAAAATTATTAAAATAATAAATATATTTCTAATATATATATAAATTAGAAAAATAAAAAAAATTATTAAAATAAATAGCTAATTTAATAATTTAAATAATATATATATATTAATTATATATATATTAATTATATAAATATTATATAAAAAATAAAAGTTTTTAAATTAAAAATATATTTTAATAAAAATATTTAAAATTTTTAAAGTTTATTAAAAAAAATATTAAAGCTTTTATAAAAATTATAATTTATATTCGCTTTAATTTTATAAAGGACCGATTATAAAAATTTATATTAGTATTTAAAAAACAAATATTTTTTTAAATTTAAAATTGAATTATTAAAAAAATAAATTAATAATAATATTAATATATAAAATTAATATTTTAAAAACTTTTATTTAATTAAAAAATTAAATTTATTTTTTTTTTTTAAATAATAAAAATATTATAAAAATTTTTTAAATTTATATTAATAGTTTAATTTAAATAAAATAAAATATTAAAAAATATATATCGATAAAATAAAAAATTAGCCTTTTAATTTTAAGCGAATAATTAATGGATTTTTTAGCTTTAACGGCTTTAAATTAAATTTTAGTGTTAAAATATATAATAGATTAGTTTAAAGCTAATTTTAATTTAATTTATTATTAAAAAAAAAATAATAATAAAAAAAAACTAATAAAATTAATAAAAAATCTTCTATAATTTTTTAAAAATTTTAGCGCTATAAATTAGCGCTAAATCTATTATATCTGAATTTTTAAAAATTTTTTTATTTTATTTTTATTTAATTAAAGTTTTAGTATTATAAATATTTATATTAATTAAATATAAATTTTTTTTTTAAATAATTTAATTAATTTTTATATATATATTAATTCTTTTAATTATTATAAATATTAATATAAATTATATATTAATTTAATAATTAATTATTATTAAAATTTTTTATAATTTTAAAATTTTTTCTATTAATAAGCGCTAACTATAGTAAAAAACGCCCGAGGCAGCTATAATATTTTTAGATTAGCCCCGGTGGCTCTAAACGGGCCCCGGGCGGTAGCGCTTTAGCCTCGAGTATTATTAGACTGGTCAGGTCGGGTCGGATCGGGTCGAATCGAACCCGGGTCGGTATTAATTTTTAGAACCGAAACCCGACCTGATTATAAGTCGGGTCGAATTTATATTATATTCGGTCGACCGATTATAATCTAACCCGACCGATTTTAGCGTTAAAATATTAAAAAATTTAATAATTAATTAAATAAAATAGTTATAAATTAATTTATAATATTAATTAACTTTAAATTATATAAATATTTAATTATTAAATTAAAATATTAATATAATTATTATTTTTATTTTTAAATTAGCGCCGTTTCTATAAAATCCTACTATATTTAATAATTTACGCTAAAATTAGGTCGAACCTAAGTACCCGGGTTCGACCCGGAACCGCCCGGGTCGAGTTATAAAAATTTATAACTCGATTCGGGTCGGTTTCGATTCCTAATTTTATCTATAAAACCCGGTCGACTGACTAGTCTAAGTATTATAGAGTTTAATTTATAAACTCCTCGCTTTTAAACTTATAGCTGGCCAGGGGTATTCCCGTATAAATTTTTATTTTATCGATATATCCGGTTTAATAAATATATATTTAATTTTTTATATATATAATATCTATAATATAAATAAAAGTAGGATATTTAACTGAAATAGAAATAATAAATATATAAAACGATTATATTTTAAAAACAAATATTTTAAATATTAATATATTTAATTTAAATTATAATAAAAAAATAATTTTATATTTTAAAATTAAATTGAAAATTATAATTTTAAATATAATAATAATATATTTTATATATAATTTAATATTATAAACTAAAAAAATAGTTACTTTTTATTAAAAGGCTAAATTATTATTAAATTTAATATTAATAATATATACTAATAGTATATTTATATTAAAATTTATATAATTATTTTAATTTTTATTTAAAATTTAAATTAAATTTTATTTAAAAAGAAAATAATTATTAATATATTATTTATATAAACTTTAAACTATATTTAAAATATATAATACTAGTAATAATCGATTTAAATATAATTAAAACTAGTTTTAATATTTATATATTATTTATTTATTTTCTAAAACCTTTTATATTCTTTAGCGATTAGTTTTACTATTAGATAAATCTAATCGATTTTATTTACTATACTATTACAATTCTTATTTATATTTTCTCGAATTTCGTTAACGAAAATAAAAATAAAAATTCGATTTCTTTAGAAAATAGGAAATAGATTTACTGTAATAGATCAATATTATAGTTTATTTATCCTTATATCAATTCAATATATACCGCAGATCCTCTCGTTACAAAACCCAACAAAATTGGATGCAGTACGGAAAGGCTTCCGTACAACTCAACTCGTAGGGCTTAGGGCCAGACAGTCTCGACAGGTAAGGTAGAGACAGGCATAACGTGTATAGTGATTGAGCTATTCTATAGATCTTTCCATTCTGTACCTGCAAGCAAAGCCCATATCATTCTGCTAGATTCGCATCCTTGGAACTTGACCGTGATTCGCTCTCTCTGCGATGGTGTCAATACTTTTGAATTGAGATATTGGCCTACTTTACTATTGATGCACGAGTCTGGCGAAACACGAACAGCTTGAAGTCAGATCAATCTGGACCTGGGTTTTGCTGCGCGAAGCCTGACATGGCTGCAGCACCAGCTACGCAGTCCTTAAAAGTGAGGGACCAAGATAGAGCATTTACGGCAATCTGTTGACTTACAATATTCGGGGTAGTGCGTGGTTACTGGCGACGGCGCAGTTGGCAAGGTCAAGACGATGTTTGTACTCACATTGGACTTGGTTCGCTGACATAGATCGCAGACTTGCCTCTTGATCTCATACACAACGAATGCCTTTCCCGGTGAATATATACCAACTGTGTAAGTGTTGTCCGGAGGTTCCCATACGAGTATCGGCTGAAGACCATCGGCCTAAGCTTCGACAATTATTCCGCCAGTGTAATGGTTGATGGGAAACCAATCAGCCTTGGTTTGTGGGATACAGCTGGCCAGGAAGACTATGACAGACTGCGTCCCCTCTCGTACCCACAGACCGACGTCTTCCTCATATGCTTCTCTATCGTCAGCCCTCCATCATTCGATAATGTAAAAGCTAAGTGGTTTCCCGAGATTGAGCACCACGCTCCCAATGTGCCCATTATCCTCGTGGGGACAAAATTGGATCTTCGAGAAGATCGAAAGACGCTTGACGATCTCCGCCAGAAGAGGATGGAACCCGTGTCATATGAGCAAGCTTTGGCTATTTCAAAGGAGATACGAGCTCACAAGTATCTGGAATGTTCCGCACTCACGCAACGAAATTTAAAGAGCGTCTTCGACGAGGCCATTCGGTAGGGTCAGGAGCACGTTGATTGCGAGCTTAAGCTAACTTATTTTAGGGCTGTCCTGAACCCACGACCGGCAGGGAAACCGCAAAAGAAAAACTCGACTAAATGCATTTTGTTATAGGGCGGCATTGCCTTTCGTTCTACTGTGTTCTGTGATGGAAGGGGTCACGCTTCATGATGAGTAAAACCAGCTTCATGGGTCATCGTGGTGATAGGTCAGGCGTTCATAAAGGGTCGTACTTAGATCTTCGCTTAATGTCATGGGAAGTTAGTTACAGGTCAGAAATCAGGTGTTTCATGGAGGGGCTAGTCAAGACAGATGTACCAAAAAGCCCATGTATATATGGCTAGTCGGCTGCTTCGGCAACAAGTTAGCTACAAGGTAGTAGATATCTCACCAAAGCAGGAGTGTGGATACACGCTTTGCGGAGAAGCCAGGAGAATATTTCATCTCGACCTAAATACTGAAGGCTTAAGACGGGACGGTTTTACCGCGAGAAGCTAGTCGAGCCCTTCGACTTGGATGAACATCTTGATCGTTATGCTGGTCATCCGAGCATTCATGCAATTTCACTGTTTCCTTCTGTGTTCTCTTTATACCGATAATTTTACGCTCCCGTTGTTGCTTCAGCTTTTCGTTCTTTGCCTTGAGCTTCAGACGCCTATCCTTGCTCTTAGAGCCTCCACCACCCGCACTGTGGAAGTTAGTTTGAGCTCCAGTCGAACAAATCCTACAATGCGTGCGTGCACTTACGTTAACTCCACATTTAGCAGTCTGGCTGAAGTTTTGCCGTCTCCAAACGACGAATGATGAAATCTCTCCAGACAAGTCATCATATGATCGTAATCGCTGAACTCAATAAAAGCAAACCCCTTCGATTTTCCACTTCCCTTGTCGTAGCGATGCCTAATTGAAGTTGGTTTCAAACTTGCAAAGTGGTTTTGTATTGAGACATCCGTTGCACTATACGGCAGATTTCCTGCCGTCTGTAAGAACTACATAATGGTCGCTGGATTGCTAGAATGTCGGATGTACGCACCGACGAAAACAACAAAACGTTGATGTCTTGGTTCATTTCCATGTGGTTCAATACCTCTGACTTTACTTTGAGCTTCCCCATTAGCTTGCCGAGTGGCAGTTCCATAAAGGGTATCTGTATTGACTGTTTTGATTTTACTTGTGTTAAACTCCTCTCGGACTATAGGTACGACAGTCGTGGGGAGCTCGTTGGTCCCCGGTATGACTTCTTTGAGGCTAGTACTGGCCAATGACTTCTCCTGTTTTTCAAATCTGCGTTTTCTGGCTTGCTTTCGTCCGATTGAAGCGCCTCCACCACGAAGACTCAAGTGGCAACTGACGTCAACAATGTCCATAGCCATTTATGTGTGAATAAAAACCTGGATGTTAGAGCTGCGGAAGCTAAGCTATCAGAAAGAAGTCTAATCAATATATATGCACATGATCTTAAGATCCGAGCGGATTATCTCACGCCTATCGCAAGCCTCGCTTCGGCGCCGCTTTGAGAATTTCAAGACTGATGGCAAGAGGACATATACGGTTCGAGTAAAGAATAGTGAGACTGAGGATGACTCAATCTAGGTCTGAGCTCGTTCTGAAGTCGCAGCTTGTTCGTCCCCTGTTTCTCGATTTATCCGGAGAAAGGGAACTTCAATGACTACACTTAGCAGATGGACAGCACTCAGATACGCGACGATGCCGTGGCTTATGTCGGCATGACAGGCATTTCCATTTTTATCCTCACCATCCGCCAGGCTAGCATGATTATCGACCAAGCTGCCCTGCCTGAGGAATTCTACCGTTACGCAGGCCCTCCAGGCCTAAGCCTAGTGCACTTGTGGTGTAACGATGTATTCATCGATTTGTTGTAAGCTAGACTCGGGAGTCGAGAGTCAATGAGTAAGGAAGTAAGGTAAAGCGCTTAGTTGGCTGCAAGGGAGTAATCCATGGTAAGCACTGGGTTATCTAGCTTGATGTTCCAGACGAACTTGTTATAATCGAGACATCGAACGAGATAGCATTGATGAGTTCAGATAGCTGTTTTGTAAGGTAATGGGCGTGGCATCCACTCGCGAATTGAGGAAAAATCGACGCTTTGTGTTGGGCGAGCGATACCGGGCACTGAAACGCTCAATTACCTTCGGGCTGTTGTGACGCCGGTTGGCTTAGACAAAGAGACGGAGTCGTATAGGGCATGGAATTCTCGTACTCGAAGACCGTGGTGACGGATTAGAGCTGGTACGTTCTCCACAAACTGAGCTTCATCGTCCAAACAACGTGCCATTGTATGATGAAGTGCGACCCCGAAATCCGCAGTCTGGCATTGCGAGTAAAGGCACTGGAGGACAACCTGTTTAGATAGTGAGCAGGATGCCTATTGGTTGACTCAAGTGCTGGTAGCAATACCCCTTGGAATCGGGTGTCATCGCACAAGCATTTACTATTGTGATTACACAAGCTGACATGTTTGGAATTATCCCAGCACTTGGAAACGCAGGCTGAAATTACAGTCAGTACTCAAGTGGCCTTATGACATCCATAGATACTCACACGGGGCCTTCAAGGAATTTGCCAGTGGAGTGCCACATAGGAGACTCAACAGAAGGAATATCGCCTGGATCAGCGTCATACTGCTTTCGTTTGCCGAACGGCGTCCTATCTTATTTTAAGAAAGGTGAAGTAATTAAGAGCACAATCAGAAAAAGCGGTATCTCTAGGATAGACTGAAGGACTGAATAATTCTAGTAAAGATAGCGGTTCAGTGAGTCGCCTCGCGATTCACCAGGGGTAGTGTGCAGGTCGAGAGAGGCTCAGAAAAGTACTGCAATTGCTGTCCATAGACGGATAAAAAGATCCAGCCAACGTGACTAGATATGACTAGCTTTGCGATGTTATAGCCACTTGCGAGGAAAGCACAATGAAGCCAGACCGACTGAGCGCTAGGCATCGACAAATCGACACCCGGCTTTAGTTGTATACTAACTCAAGTGCAATAGCTTTTAGAACGATTTAACGCATAATGTTTACCTAGATAGTCTTACCTATCGTCCTGTATATCTTACATTATGCCGTGCCGATGAACATTCCACAGTACCACAACATCCCCTAATTGATACGAGCAATGAAGACACTACATGTATAAAAGCGCAGCCAGTCAATAAAACAGGATCTTAGTCGGAGCTTTGGCGCTGTTGTAGCGCGACTTCAACTCTTCTCTAGTCAAAAGCCGCATAAGAGGCTGCTGGGTTTCTTTCATGTCTAGGATGCCGCGTTTCTTTCGATCGAGAAAAGAGCAATCAATGACCAAACGTTTGAGACTTTCGACAGATAATACGCCTACTGGTTGTGTTAGAAGGCAACAAGTCTGCGGCAGCCCTTTAGACCGACCGTTTATCAGGAGATCAAAGATTCGGGACGGCGTTCCTACGCCGATGTTCATTCTTTACCAAGTCAGCCAATACACTACACTGTTGTATTGCTGAGTGGCAAAACGAACCTTGTCACTTTAACATATTCAATGGCATCTCCCAGTTTAATATGCTTAGCGAAAAGCTTCGCGACAACAGCGTCCTTACGCTGAAACCGCTTTAGCACCCTTGAATGCTGTCAGCTTCGAGATACAATCTGCGATACTCCAGCCATTCATTACCTAGCCAAATCAGCCGCACGGAGTGCAGCACCAGTCAGAACAAGCGTGTGGGGTGCCCCAGGTTTTTCCACAGTCTCAGATAGATTGGTGAAATCTTCATTACCTCGGGCGAGAGCGAAATGTTCGAGGAAATCGGGTAGGGACTTGGCCACGCGTTCATGACCCCAATGGCTAGTATCAAGAATAGCGCTTTCTACATTGGCGTCAGCTCAGCACCACCTTCAAGCACGGTCGTTGCCGTACGTTGGTCAACACTACCTGGAATTTGGGCATCCTCAAGTTCGTCTGGATTTAGGTACCTACCGAATCTCTGATTGCGCTGTACCATCATATCGGCTAGCAAGCGACTGTTCATCATGCTGATGGCTTCGTCCACGTCGTTCCCGAGCTCCAAATGAGCCTTTCTTGTCGCTACATCTTTGAGCATTTTTTCTTTGTGCTTCGCAAGGTTTATTTTAGAAGCTGCGGTCTCGCCTTCGTCTCCCAATCTCCTTTTCATTCTTGGCCCTTCTAACTGTGAAAATAAACTTAAACGATAGCCAGATCAGAGCATCATTGCTCAGCAGGTCGCGAATGCAGAAAGAACGAAGAGACTGATCCCAAAGGATTTTGCCAGGGTAAAATATGAATACAGATGTCTGCCTTTGATCGTGATAATTCTATTGATTTATCCTCCAGATTGCTTTGTGATTATTGCGCCAGTAAATCGAGTAACTTCAATCAACGGTCTCAAAGCCGGTTGTGGAGGCTGCCTGGAGGCACAGTCGAAATTTTTCTACGGGGAGAAGAAAGTTGAGCTTGTATCTAGGTTACTTACAGCATGAATTCATGATAACTTTACGTGACGTCATAATACTTTTAGTTGGCTTGTTGATTGCGATCTTCCTAAACAAGATGCTTTGTAGAAGAGCGCATACTGTTCTGAGAGTGAAACTTTACACAAATATTATCACTGGAAGTGACAGACTAGACGTTACGGTTGCGAAGTCATGCAGTCATTCGAACCGCGTAGACATATTTCTGGCATTGATCATCAATAATTGGATCTTAGGTTTGACAATTGTGATACCGAGGGTCACGTACTTTAAAAGTAGAGAAAGGTCATCCCAAGATGTTAGTGGTTCTCTCCATTTCATAAGCGAATACTGAGTCCAGATGCTCTTTGGGCCAGGTGTCATCAATTACCCGCGACATTCTAAAGCCCGCGCACGGGAATTGAATCCAATGAGGATAAGGTTGAGAAGCGAGCTGAGTGTCGTTACCAACAACCATATAGAACGATAGGTGGACTGCATTGGTGTAGCGATCCGCCGGGAGCCACATATTTGACAAATAACTTACGTTGTCGACGTATTGGTCAAAAAGCTTCTGCACTTCTAAAGGTACGGTTGCAATCTCTGGCAGTTGCAAATAGTCGCCGTAGAGTAGCTGCATTTACTTGGTAGGCGTGAAGTCCTGCCGTCTCCGTCGGCAGGCCCTGGCCGACCAAGCTGTCGAAAATTGATAGTAACGCGTCCGTGGAACGACAGGAATAACCCAATCAGGTTTCATAGACGAAGGTAGTCATTACCAGCTTCTGCTCTGCCGTACTCTGCGCGTGACTTCCGACGGGGATTTCTTAATAACCATCCATAACATGATGGTCGTGGCCGCGGAAAGTGCATACCTAAATTCAAGGCATACCTTAGCTACTGATAATCAATGCACACTTAATAAACTGGTAGGAGACTTGATGGGGGATGTTTACCATGTGAATATGTATTGAGTATGATTATTGCGTAGGTTCACCTCTGCAGGTCTACCGATGGGAATGCCTTTCGCTTCTCGATCGTAAGCTTGGAGCAAGTCAGGAGCTATTTGAGGCGGCAGTAATCAGTGGACTGATGAATGTGTAAGACTTCAATTATAATACCCATTGTCTCCTCGATCCATACAACATCACTACCCGTTAGCTTTGCCATTTGATGGACGTCCGGGAAGTAAAATTGGCCTAATTCTGGCCGGTTTTCTGGTGTAAACATGTTCTTCTTCCAAGGCTCGCGCAATAAGCCCTCCACAATGACCTCCCCTGTCGGAAGCCCTTCTTTTCTGTCCGTCTTTGATCTTTTAGTCTTCGGTATCCAGCCTCTGTTTACCAGTACTGTCGACCCGGCATCTCCGCGCTCCAGCGGTGTAACAACAAGATACCCATCATTACCATCGTGCATTCGAGGTCCAATCAACATCTCTTGATCATGGCGTAAGTTCCCCGATGCGTAAACCTTTCGATAATCAAAATCCTTGATAGCATCCGGATCAATCTTGGGGGGCAAAGGCAGCGGAGGTTTGATCAGACGGTCTTCAAATTTGGCAATGAGTTCGGTTTTCCAGCCAAGCCTGAGTATTTGCCAGGTCCCCAGAGCAAAGGCAGTGATGGGTATCAATGCTGAAGTTTGGTCAATTTGAGCTGTATACAAAAGAAGTCATAGATCGGTACCAAGTATGAGAATTCCCGGTCCGTGCCTCTTGCCGCTTCTTATTATATCAGGGGCATCATCAACCACAGAGCTAAAGTCTGCATCTTTCACAGAGTTATAAAGAAATCGAGCGTGTGGAAGGACTCCTGACCGGGTCCATGGATATGCTCCGCGGCGTGCAGAGCGTCGCAAGGCTTGACAGTCTTGCTGTACAGGCACACGTAGGCAGCGAATTAGATGTCCCATTAAATCCTACAGCAAAGACTTCCTAGGTAAAGAATTCTATCTTCATCGCGGAGGCTCGGATGGCGATCCAGGGATGCGGAATCACGCGGAACGCAGATCTAACAAAACAAGAATAAGCCGGCGAGGCTAAAAACATCCAGAAATATTGGCGTTGAAGAATCTCAAAATGTTCTTTGAAGGAGATTTGCAAACCGGTATCGCTCGAGCTCTCCAAGAAAATAAGCCGATTGCCTGCTTTGTGCGAGGTCCGCTTGGCCCACTACCGCTGATAGAGGAAGCTAGACTAACATGCTGCTTTCGTAGACGATGGCGAGGAGAGCAGAACTTGGGAGCAGTCATACATAAGCCACCATGAGGTTCGTCTTGACGTTCAATTCTTGTGATTATAAGACTGCGATTAATTTAGCCTTCGAGTTAGGTCGCAAGCATCCTGACTGAAGGAGCTGTTGCTCTTCGAATCGAGTCAGGCTCGCAGGAAGCAGGTTATCTTTCGGCTTATTTTCCCGTCATAAGTGTCCCCACAATTGTGATTATCTAGTATGCTATGCAACCTGACTGTGTTGGTAATGCATATGGTGATTTACATCTCATTACAGCAATGGTCAACTTGTTGCGCAGCTCTGTGGAGGTATGGAATTTCGGCATTTCAGAGCTGCTGTTATAAAGGCACTATCTCGATCTACCAAAGACGAAGCTGGCAAAAATCCCACTGAGTCTGTAACTAGCAGGAATAACGAAATCGGCATAACGGAAACATATCCTCAATCAAGCAACGACCCATCAGTTACTACAAGTTATGAAGATACCAATGGCCAGGAATCTGTGATTCCTGAAGCCCCTACCCTGTCTGACACGATACCTCCCAGAACTGTAGCCCCTCATACGGAGACGTCCGCTGCGGAGCCGGTGAATTCGAGCTTGCAGCAGGTTTTAGCAGATCGTCGACTGCGTCTCGAAGCCGATAAAGCAGCTAAAGACGCTGCGGAGCGAGAAAAGCGGCAAGCCGCCGCGAAAGCCCGGCGTGAAGCCGCAAGCGCTGGCCAAGGAACCCCATCAACGAAGCAGTCCTCCTACGCTCAGGAGCAGCGCAAACGGCAGCTGGAAGCTAATGAAGAGAGACAAAGGATCCTGAAAGCAATCGAGAACGACAAGGCGGAAAGAAAGGAAAGAGAATCGCAGCGGCGAGCACTGGCTGAGATAGAGCAGGCGGGGGTCGAGAATGCGAGTCGAGTCAGCAAGTCTGCCAATGAGAGGATCCCAAAGACCTGGGGCGCAGCGGCCCATATGCAGCAGTGCTCTCTTCAAGTTCGACTTTTCGATGGCACTACAATACGTAGCAAGTTCGAACCTCAACACACCCTGAATAAGGATGTCCGCCCGTGGCTCGCCAGACAGAGGACGGACGGGGATACACCTTACACATTTAAACGGATACTCACGCCCCAGATGAATAAAACAGTGAGCATCTCGGAAGAAGAAGAAAGCTTGCAGTCATTGGGACTGCTGCCAAGTGCGACGTTGGTCATGGTGCCAATACGAGGATATACAGAAATATATTCAAACGACCGAGGCATGGTGGGTAAGGCATTGTCTCTGGGTTATACTGCAGCATCCGCTGGAGGGAGCTTATTGAGAGGGACGTTGGGATCCGTGTTGGGTTTTGGCCGTGCTACGCTAGACACTGGGGGGACTGAGCTGGAAGGTGGTTTCGATCGAAGCAAATCCGACAACAACCATCAGCAAGCAGCAGCTACTGGCGGCCAACAACGTATCAAATATCGAACTTTGTATCAACAGCAAGCTGAGCGCGAAAATAATGAGCTATATAATGGCAACCATGTACGGAAAACCCAGATACTCCATCACTGTGTGACGCATGAAGCTAACGATCACAGTTAAACTTTGAACCCCAACGAGATCGAGATGAGCAAGAAGAGCATTAGGCAGCGAGATAGTCTAGAACACTCGTCCAGTTTTACCGAGGCGTTGAGGTCTGAAGAGTTCTGAACATCAGAATTGGGACTAAAGCTGTGGAAGGCTATTTGGCATGATTGATGCATAATGGTGTCAAATTCAATGAATCCATGAACTACAGACTTAATCTATGAGTTTCCCATGCTCTTGCTAATGTGGGTCCAAGGTACTCTCATTCCTATGCAATATGATATCTCACGCTCCGACAAAGATTAGTAATTGTTCGCAGCAGCTTGGCATGCTTTCTACCAGTCACATTAGCTTTTGCGTGAAGTATGGTGTATAGGTGCTATGTAACMTACCAACTGATCGAGATACCAGCCACAGATTTGCATATTGCCTCCATTCTCATCTAAACACTTCGTGAACGATTTTGCGTCAGCGTCACAGCTGCGCGTAGCCCAGCTGTTGCCCTGGTAGCCAGAGTCGCTGGTCTGGCTAGCTAGACTACTATCTGCTTGCTGGGGCTCTGCAGCAGCTGCACTAGATCCGCCACCGAAAAGACCCCCGATGGCATGACCGATGGACGAGCCAACCGCTACTCCACTTGTAAAGATGTTAGCCGGGTTCTTTCCGAGCAGGGAGCGTCACTTGGCCTACGCAGCAGTCGAGGCCATCTGTCCAAATAACCCTGATCCTTGCTGCTGACCAGCCTGAGCAGGAGGAGCAGCTTTCTGGCCGGTCGCTGGAGGATAGGCAGCGGTGCTTGACGGACGGTTCGGCTGCTGTTGCGTTGGCGCTGTAGGCCGCTTAGGAGCGACAGCAGGTCGAGTGGGAGCACTACGTCGTTGGCGAGGCATTATAATAGTATGTGATCGATTGTGAGGTGATTTAAGAAGATTCAACAATGGGCGAAGATGGAGAAGTTGTTGGAGGAAGCTTAATGAGTACTTTACTAGTCAGATATTTAAGATCAATCATCACTAGTTCCCGTAAAAACATGCGCTAGTATGTTCCATAACAGGCTCTTACACCATTTCCATACAAAAAACATATGCGACGTGAGCGCAGTCCTGTGTTAGCTACGAAATCCAACGAGCCGATCGAATTTGTGCGACTGCGATAATATAACGGAGGAAAGGCCAATCCAATTCTGGCTGTCAGAGTCATTTTGGGTTGTTTTGGAGACGTTGGCCGTGCCGGACGCAGGCAAGTGATCATTGTAATGGATGTGATTCCACTGGGTCAGACAACGTTGCAAGCCAGCAGCACTGGATACTGCAAACAACTATTCCAGAGCTAGCTCAAGAAGGTAACTCATGGGCCTGAATTACAGTGATTCCGTCCCTGTTCAGTCCCGATCACGTCCACCCAAAGACTATTGACTGCTCTTGTATTGCAAGTTTGTCCTCTTCATAATTAAATCCTCCTTGAAAGCATGCACGAGGGGGGATCAGGCGAAGGTCGGTAGATATAAGTATGGAGGTCACTTCGACTTTAACACTTAGCTTACAATATTCGTGGAGGTACTTAGCGCTGGACAAGGTTTGGATGTAGCGACCGGTTTATGTTAATATTATTCGACATGCGTTAACCTACGAGTAGCGTCCTGGTCTTTTCCCGGAATGTATAACTATGCATTAGAGCTACTATTGCTAGAGTTTTCTTGCCCATTGATCTACTCTTGTGTAGATTTCTTTGTTATACGTAACGGCTCCAGCGCTGCCAATTCCTAAAGCAAATGTGGCATTGCAGTAGATCTGGGTGCCTCTGATGTGATACAGAGCAAAGCGGAGGGCTGATAATTTAATCTTGATCGAGGCGGTTGGTAGCTTGTCGACAAGGATGTTTGGCATCGCGAAGCCTGGGCAGGGAAATTGATGCCTGGTAAGTACGAATCGGCGAAAATTGCACATTCAACGTCCTAACGTTTTCCTCCGTTGCCCTGACAATCGCCGTAACGACCTTCTTGATCCATATTTCAATCCTGGAAATACGAATCTCGACGCACCAACTAAGCCTCAGTGTCAGGATGCAAAAACCCACTTTGCACAGTGGTGATAGCTCTGAGAACGAACGGGGGCCTGCTGCAGCCAATACAACAATTTAATTGGCGTCCACACATAACTACTGCAAAAATTGTGGGGAGTGTGGCCAGTAAGTTAGCGACGATGATGTCGTTCCATGTCTGCAGGTCCAGTGTGTTGGGCGCCATAAGTTGAAAGGACATAAGGTTTTTGGTGACTTCAGGACCAATGTAGGTACAGTGATACAAACGGATTCGTGGGAGGAGTGATAAGATGACAGGAAAAGTTAGGATCGGTCGGCGTTGGGCATCGCTTGACCCCGGAAGAAATGCCTTCGGCGCCTGTTGCACGCTTGGGGAAAGAGATCAAGATGTCTGCCTATAAAACTCGTCAAGATAGAAAATGTTGTAAGGAAAGACAGAAACATGGATACGAGTCTTGAATAAACCTTACGGACGTCTTCAAGTGCAGAGAGCAGACGTATACAAGAAATCACTTCAATAGTCCCACCGTCCCAGTACATAACAATGAGCGTAGGCTGCGAGAGAGAAACAAGGTTTCGCTAAGCGTGTCTTCTTCCAGTAATGAAGTTACACAGTGCAGACTGCAATCGCACGGCCACTCTCMGTATAAATAGTGAATACCTGGATGCTTTGGAGTTCTCACCTCACAAGTAGTCAAGAACCATCGCTTCAGAATGCAGACAAAAAGGAGGCTTGCTAGGTAGACATAAGGCACTCCGTTTTACGGGATACGAGAATTTCCGCTACTAAGAGTAGAAACAGCCATAATAATCGACGAGTGCAGTCAGTCTCATCCGTAGGATGAAGTCTTCGCTACCTGATCAGAGAATCGTGTCATCTATCATGCGGTATCATTTGTTCCTAAAAGCCATATGTCGATATCTAGGCCATGATGCCGGTAATTCTAGAATGGGACCGTTTGATTGTGCACGATTCGACGCAGAACCCGATTTGGACGCTGGATCTTCCGAGAGCCACAAACATGTTTGACTGCATTATCGTTGCCTTTAGTTGGTTGGGCCGTGCGATATGTATTKGCGGCCCATGTTCACTAGGTTGACGGATACAAATGATTTGTATTTGCAATGGAAAGCATGCCTCGAAAGCTCATACTTGACCGGAAAGTGTATAAGCTTCTATTCTCTCTCTTGGTGCTTTGTTGATACCTGTCGAATAGTGAAGCCTTAGCGAGTGACCCCTAAGTATTGTGCGACCTTCAGGCTTCTTACCGTCCTTTTTGGTCTGGATAAGACCTCGAGAAATTACCCGCCTTCCTTTCGTCTGCTTTGAAATTGGATCTTTCCGTTCGAAAGTCAATCCTCATCCCAGACCACCACGGTCCAGTCACTCATCGGCATTACTTCTCTTCTCCTGTTTCGATTTCTTGCGTTTTTTTCGCGGACTGTTGTCGTCGCTAATCTCGTTCTGCAGCTCGGGCGGCTTGAGTCCTTCGCCATTATTCTCCCCTAGATTTCACAGATCTTAGGCTACGTTGGACAATTGTCCGAAATCATGATCCTACCGATGCTAGCATGTTTTCTTTTGATCTGTGGTATTCTACTGGTTTGTGAATGTTCATCTGGTTTTGGACTTTCTTGATTATTACCACTCTGACCTTGTGAATCAGCTTCCGAGATGTTTTAGGTACGTATGGTCCAAGGATGGCACTCTAGGGCATCCGAGGTTGCAGAAGTAACAAACACGATGGAGAAAGACGACGCGTCTCAAAAAGAGATACATAATGTAGAAGGAATTATGGAACCAAGGTCCTCTTTGGACCGAGCGAAATGCCTGCTATTTTTTTTTATGAAGACAGGAAAAAAACTCACTAAAGCATGCTTGATCATTCTCTGAGCCGCAGATTTGTTGAGAATCAAATTTTCGCGCTTAGATCCAACGTTCTCGGTGATCTTAATCTTCTCAAAGTATTGCTTGACTCTGGTCAATTCCCTGAAGACCGCATGCTCTTTAGCATTTACGCCATTGAGCCGTAAATATGCTGCCCATGATCAGCACCTAGATTATTGCAACATGAAATACAGCAGACTGACAGAACAATATGTTCTCGATCGCATAAGTGACGAGGACATAGAGTTTTGCCTTATCCAACAGAGGAATCCGAGATGCGATGTCCGTTAGAGCATGTCGAGTAAGTGGAGCTAGGGCAGCTTCAAGTCCATCGATATCGTCGTCAAGGATTTCCAACGACGAAATTAAATCAGAGGAGTCCATAACGAAGCAGAACAAGACACTGATTGTCTATGTCATATCTTAGCTGTTGTTGACGAGATGTTGATTTGGAGCTATGGTCGAAAGCTTTTACCCTGACCTACTAAATAGAATTCATATTAGGGAATTGTTAATTTCACAGTGTAAACGTAACAAAGCAGTGGACTGAATTTGTTCTGTAAAGGCTACCTTAGCTCAGTCTTGAGTGCCCGACTAGAGCGCCACTACTCGTAGGGCGGGGCTTGGCTGAAATCTACGTGTAATCCTCCCACGCCTCCATTAGGAACATACGTAGATTGTTGGACTTGATCAGTATTTCACGTCAATTCTTCGAGTATCACTTATCCGTCGGTCTAACATTGAATTCTCGTTCTCGACTGGGTGTATTTTATGGCATGGTCTTGCGATATAGAACCGTGAAGAAGGGTGTCTCACCCTACAATTTCAATCGGCTATAATACATTGCAGGATCACGCTGTCGCTGTGCGCTTCCCAAAGGCCACTTTGCTGGGCCGGGCCTAAATTCATTAACCGATGTCGAGTATGGGTCGCTGCCTACAAGCCCGGAAATGTTCTTGTGCTGGGCTCACCCATCGATTCTAATCGACGACACCGGTATTGGTGGTCTGCTCACGATGTTGGCGGTAAACAAAACAGAGACACCGGCGACCCAGACTCCGAGCTACCGTCAACATTGATACAGTACAGTCGAGCACAACACCGTACAGTAAATGTTCCTCGTCGCATCTACGTCCTCGGGGCTGGCAATATTGGAGGATTCGTGGCCCACTCTCTGGCCGGACTGCCGCATCCACCTCCCATCACACTTTTGTTACCTAGCCAAAAGTCGTTGATCAGCTGGGACGAGCAAGGCAAGTCCGTAAAGCTCACCATCGATGGACTGTTGGATATCAAGTCGAATATCGATGTCAGCTTTGTCCGACGGCCTCGTCCACCAGAAGAGATTACAGCAGACCAGAGTAGTTCACAGTCGGTACCACAGAGCTCGAATGGTCCTCAAGAAGAATTAATATATAATCTCATCGTTTCCGTAAAAGCCTTGAACACTGTGGATGCTCTTCGGAGGGTCGCCCATCGACTCACGCAAGAGTCATCAATTCTCTTCATTCAAAACGGAATGGGAATCATAGAAGAAGTCAACGAGAAAGTGTTCCCAGATCCAATAACACGTCCTCAGTATATGCTCGGAATTACCAGTCACGGGATCTATCAAACGAGGCCTTTCACCATCGTACACTCAGGCCATGGTACTACGTCTCTGGCTATACTGCCCCGAAAAATCGAAGAAGAGAAGCCACATTTTGCATCATCGGCCTTATATCTCCTAAGGACAATGACAAGGACCCCAATATTGGCTGCGGTGGGCTTCGGTCCCACGGATTTACTGCAGCTTCAACTAGAAAAGCTTGCAGTCAATGCAGTCATCAACCCCTTAACGGCTCTCATGGGCTGTTTCAACGGGGAACTCCTTCATCAACCCTCCATGGCACGAGTAATACGGCTGTTGCTTGCGGAGATATGTCTGGTTATCAAATCACTGCCTGAATTGAAGGGTGTACCAAATCTCAACGTGCGCTTTGACATTGGACGCCTTGAGGCACAAGTGATTGGTATTGCCAACAAGACGGCACAAAATAAAAGTTCGATGTTGCAGGATATCAACCAAGGTAGATTGACAGAAATCGACTATATCACTGGCTATATTGTTCGAAGGGGTGAAGAAGTTGGGATTCAATGTGTGCTCAATTACATGGTCAAACATATGATCAAAACCAAAGAACGCTTGGAATGGGAGAAACAGGGCAATTTACTACCAACTGAGTCCAGAAATCCAGGTCAATAAAAATCGTGGGAAATTGTCAATCAAGATTTGGACTCGCGACACTTGACTAATGATATCTAGATTTGATCATTGAACTTCACCATCCGAGCTGTCATCATAACGTCAGAGAGATCCTTCTGCTAGCTGCAGCAATGCTTGAATTTGCTTCCACCGCTTTATCAGAACTTG
This sequence comes from Opeltia flavorubescens, assembly GCA_000442125.1. Taxonomy (NCBI): domain Eukaryota; kingdom Fungi; phylum Ascomycota; class Lecanoromycetes; order Teloschistales; family Teloschistaceae; genus Opeltia; species Opeltia flavorubescens. The sequence goes on from KE546974.1 coordinate 1,153,661, forward strand.
ACGAGCACCCAGAGGAAGTTCGATCAAACCGTGCAAGGATCGGATGTGGACATCCGCCTCGTGATAGAATGGGTCTAGTATATAACTTCTAATCAAGTCTGCCGTCTTACTGTTTTTAACTACTTCTTCGGCGATTTCGAGTCCTTGAACGAATCTCTCCCAGCTGCTGTTCGTAAGTATCCGGGAGCGAATGGCCACTTCTGTGCGGAAACACAAGCCTTCATGGCTTAACGTGTAGTCACTAAATCCTATTACTTTCAAGGCCCCTCAATGTGACCTGAGGGTGCACAAACCCTAGATAACCGGCTTTTCGTAGCTGCTCCTCAACCGCAGTGTTATGCAAGTGATTCATGAGGAGATGATCAACTGAAGTTGAGTCCCAGCGATTGTTATCTAGTATGAAGCCATCTAGTATCTGCGGGTCAGCCGCGACTCCAGGTGTGGACAACTGGGAGACTACATTCAACAAGCAGGAAATCGTTACTATGCCGGCCGTAGGACACAAAAACCTCGTCACCAATTTCTGGCCATCTGTCAATATGGATGACCACGGGAAGACGGAGCTCACCAGACCGTAAACCTTGTCGCTCATCACAGTGAAGCCGGTTGACCCGAAACGTACTGCACACTGAAAGGTCAGCATACGTCTGTGTCCAAGGGAACAAGGAAACAACTCCGCTGTCATTGTGATTGAAGAGGTCGATGAAGGGGCATAAGGCCATGCAATCATCCCGTAAGGAACGTTTTTTGATATCCGAGATATCATAATAAAAGCTGCGTGTGTTGACTATGAGCCAGAAATAGAGGTACCTTTCGTACGCCATGTTACGATGAATGCGCGATACGACCTCCCAATCGGTTCTGAATTTACTTCTTTGCGATTGCAAAAGGCCGCATGTGCTACTTGGTTCAGATGCAGAGCCCGTCAATTGAGTGTTGAGACGTTCTATTGCTGGCGGCAAGACAGCCATATGCTTCGAATCCATCCTGTCCAACATGCCTTCTGGTGAAGCAGTCATTCCTTGCTGTGGCCAACATAACGGCATCGACTCCCGAAAATCTGAGAGCGTTGGCCACGTAGAAATCCACACGGCGTATTTTTGATCAACGTCAGCTCCAGTCGCTAGGAATAAGGCTAGAAGAGCATGAACTGTGAGTGCCTTATGCTTCTGTCGGAAAGATTCAGGGATGTTATTGACTGTGAGAAGGGCAGATAATGGGACTTGCACCAGCTCTTCACCAGCCTAGGATATTGATTAACTTCCAATAACCATTCAAATCTAGATTTAGCAGGTTCTGGCACCTCGAGACGTCGTTGCGCTACGACACCTAAGCCCTTTCCTGGGATCCGTTGATAATGAATACCCGCTGTTGTAATCTCATTTGCTGCTAACCATGCAGTAAACGAGGCCTTCCTTGCTTGTTCGTCGTGCCTGCCAGGAATCTTAAAGTCGTGCTTGTACATGTAAATGCTCCTACCATTTCGCGCTCATGGTATTGAAAGAACCGTAAATTTCAAAAAAAAAGACAATTGATTGTGGACGGATGAAATGACATGCGATTATATCGTCGTCTAGATCTTAATGCCGCTAGCTAGCAGGGGCTTATCTCTGCCACCACTGCTACTTGACACAGAAAGAAAAAGCTGATTTGCCCCTGCTAGCGTAATCCCACCTTACAAAGGGATGCGCGCTAAGATCCGTTGGACAACACCCGAGCGACTGATTGAATTCTATTAAATGATGTAGCACCAATAAGTCAGAGATCAGACTTTCATTGACTGAGGCAACTATGCTTCAATGTGTCAATGTACCTCTATCTTATTCCGCTTGTGTTCGAAAAGTAGCCATTGGTGGCTCTTGCAGGCTCTTCTCTGTGCTGGATCGTCCACCAGCCAAGTATCACGGGCATGTTCCCTTGACGCGGACTGAAAGAACTACTCTTGCAGTAGGATCGGCGGTAGTTTCATTATTCAACCCAAGACGAGGTGGTTGGTGCTGCTCACCTCCCCATAGAAAGAAAAGACGGCAAATTTAACATTTGACATGCAGATCTCATTGCTGCACTCGGCGAAACGACTGCTGCTCCCTACTTCATCTACCGTCTTCGAAATGTTATGTTGGCATCGCCCACCGGTCGACGCATCCTTCGCGAGCGACCAAGGATCACTTCTCGGACATTGTCAATACAACGCCTGCGTGGTCTGCCCGCCAACAGCGTTGGATGGGCATACGCCACGTGGTTGGAAAGAGAAGGCGTCAGTCCTGACACGAGGAGTGAGGTTAAATATATCGACGATGAAGAATGTGCTTATGTCATGCAACGTTACCGGGAGTGCCATGACTTCTACCACGCCATCACAGGATTGCCGGTTATGGTCGAGGGAGAAATCTCACTCAAGGCTTTTGAATTCGCAAACACGCTCCTACCAATGGCAGCCCTGAGCTTGTTCGCTGTGACGCGGTTGAAGCCCGTTGAACGATCACGATTCTGGCAGACCTACCTACCATGGGCTTTGACTAATGGGTTGCGAAGCAATGAAATCATCAATGTCTATTGGGAAGAACAACTCGACCGTGACATCGACGATCTAAGAGCAGATCTAGGGATAGAAAGGCCCCCCGATCTGAGAGAGAGTAGGAGAGTCATAAGGGAGCAAGCAAAAGCAGAGAAGGAGAAGCAGGAGCGGTCGCGAGATCGAAGTTAAGCTTGAGCAGCTTTAGCGATACAAAAATGCACTTCGATCGTCTCTTCGGATGTGTTCATCAAATCGACCGCGAGGATATTATGGTCTTTACTTTCCATATTGAGAGAAAAATCAACCGACAAGCAGATATTAGGCTGTGACCTTTCTTTATGCCCCATGACCGCCGAACGTATTACTAAGACGCTCTTCAGTTCACAGATCCAGGAGTATGTCATCTTCATCATCCCATCCCCCTTTTCGCCTGCTGACAACAATCTTCCCGCCAGAATTTCCGTCACGCTCATTATTTTCAGCAACAGCACCCAAAAGCTCCTTGAGCTGCTCCTCGGTGACTTTGGCTCGAAGTTGCCCTGATCTTGCCAACATGATCAATCGATTTTCTACATCTGTAGCGCGAGATTCTTTTACGAGTCGTATGCGCCCGAGCCGATCGGCGGCTTCGGGTTGAAGGATTTGAGAGAGGATAGAGATACGTGCTTCAGCTGTAGGTAAGGAACATTAGGCGGCGAGGTGGGCCCGCGAGGGTTGAGTTATGCACACCTTCTTGCTGTCTGTATCGCCGTGTCAGAGGATGCCGCACATGTTTCGTCGGGGTGGATTCGCGTACCTGCGCTGTTCATCCTGTCCACTTTGGCCAGCTGCCCCACCGGCTCCACCATCTTGCTGTTGCTGCTGCAGCTGGGCTAGGCGGCCTTTTCTGATCTAAATGGTTGGGCAAAGAAGTCAGCAATGAGATACAGCAATAAGTTGGACTACATACCTCTTCCAGGTCTGCGTCAGACATCTTGTGTCGTTTTGAATTATTCGCGAAACCAATTCTGTAACTCGCCCTAAGACCTTTTTGGGTTGCCTGGGAGCCTTAGTGGGCTTTGCAGGATTCAGAATGCGGTATTATTCCAGTAATACAGGTAAATACTGCCTCGTGGCGGGTAAACAAAACGAGCAGGAATTACAGGATTATGTATCGAAGACGTATATTCTAAAGAAGTTTTTAATTGTACTCGTTACTTTGACGTTTATTAAATATACGTCGCTTTCGATGAAACGTATCTATTTATTACGGAAATACTACCTATAATCGCCTATAACCGTTCTACTACTGTAATTAACCAATTCACTCTTCAGTTACTACTAAAAATGCCAAGATCTAGGCTCGGAAAAGAACTCGTTTAGTTATCATCAACGCTATAAAAAAATCGTTGTTGAATTCGAGCGATTCGAGCGATTTTGACGCAGGAGCGCTATTAGAGCCTTCTAGATACCAGGGTGGGTACATGGGTGCATGGGTGTTGTAGTAGTAGGGACTGCTTAAGGGCTGTACGTTTGGTATTCGGCGCTAGTTGAAAAATTTCAGCCTTTAAGTACTAAGAGGCTGACGTAGAAGGAAGAAGGAACGGTAATATACGTTAAACGTACACAAAATTTGATTATCTTTTGGCGGTGTTTTTTATTAACTATTACTGATAACAACCGTTCTGTAACCGTGAAATCACCGTTATCCAAACCCAGCGAAGCCCCCTAAGGAGCCTGGCACCTCAGTAAATCTTTCCGCGATCTAACCTTACTAGCCACCCCACCAGGATAATAGAGAGAATCCTCCGTATGTTGCACTTCAAAGCCGCCACCTTATGTAATGAGCTTAGAGATGAGGTACAACACACTAATCACTCTTTTCAAAGAGACCTTATGAATATCGTAAAAACCGTCTTTTTGATCCAATAACCATATTCATGCCTTGTATTCCGTGCGGAATGAGGCACTTGCCCAGTCTTTAGAACATGAGATTGAGATCCGATGTGCTAAGGGACGTTTTGATTGACAAAGTCGTGCCACCACGGCACAAAGCACTTCGACATGATATAACAAGTATGCAGACGCCGTATCGATAGGTGCCGCAGCACATAATGACTGCCTAGCGCAGACTTTTATCAAATGGATCCATTCTGCATGGAATCACGGCACTCAAGAGAGCAAAGCTTCACGGTCTCGCATATGCCTGAAGTAAGTGAAACTGCGTATTGTCATGTTCATAGCTCGATCTCTCGACATTTCTGAGTGGGGTGGGGTGGCAAGGCAAAGGGCACTAATGACGCGATGATGAAAGTCCCTGCTTTAAAATAAGCTTACTACCTCTCCCCCTGAAATATAGTTGGCGCTGTCGATCTCCAGGGGTTCTAGCACCCACTCGCTTTATCCGACAATCAATTTTAAAGCAATTATTGTAGAGCCGTATCATCGCTAGAACATAGTGTCTGTCCCGGAAGAGAATTTTGGAGTATATAAACCCGTAACTTTCTTTTAAATTGTTTCGAATAAAGAATTTAAGACTGATATAGCTGTAGACTGCGTACTCTTCTGCCACATTTCTCCCTTATGAAGTTAGATCGCTGCCCTGGAGATCTGCACCGCTAACCATATGACAGGGGTTTCGGGGGTATGATTGGACGATTGCGGTTCTACCATCAGCTCACCTCCTATTCCTGCATCACTCACGGGATGGTTCTTAAAATTGAACCTGATCTCTCTAACAGCAGCACGGCGAGGACAAGATCAGCAACTAAACATCACGCACCACCTCCGTCATTCTCCACTTCTTCCTTACCATTCCATGCGTCATGCTAATATTATTTCGCTGAGCCTATCATTTACAGGGAGCTCGTGATTCCCGGGCTGTTTTCGCCTTCGACCGCCCAAGACAAGGCTGAACGTCACTCATAACCTTTTCTCTACCGTCGCCTGCTGTAAACGGAGAGTGCTGCAGATTTCACAGGGTTAACGGGTTCTGTGATTGGTGGGGGATCACCGTTGAAAATCCTTTCCAGCTTCGCAATAACTTCACCTGGTGATCAAAATCTTCGAAAAAATTCCTCTGATAAACCTAGGAGTGCCTAATTACAGCTTGACGACAATCAATGATATAGGACGGCCATACTTCACTTACCTTCGAAGCTCACCAACATACAAACTCCACCCACACTTCGCCAGTCCTCGTTCCCACGCACGCCATTACTACCCCTAAGACACATGGTATAGCTGTTTAGCTCTTTGCGCCCTACACGGTAATGTGAAGACATACAAGCATAATCTTCTGAAATCCCGTCAATATGGCGACAGTCACCTTCGCTCCTGGTCTACCAGCTTCGCGAGCAAATTCCGGTTCCGGAGTCCTAAGTACTTTACCCGATCCACGAAGTTCACTAACCCACCAGGAATTCTCGCGAAGCGATCCGGCCTCATCGCAACACCCCGAGCTTAGCAATGAAGTGGCAACCCTAAGCAACAAATTGATACATGCTATCAATCACCAAACTGATCTCGACGATACCCTTGTTGAGACCCGCCATGAGCTCGATGAGGCGCGAAGACGTTTGGAACAACTGGAACTTGAGAATGCTGAGCATGATGCCCTCATCGCTAGTGGTGAACTTGTTCGTAGAGATGAGGTTGAACGGCAAAAGGCGGTATTCATGCATAATCTAGCGCATGAGCAGCAACAGCGGGGTGTGATGGAGAAGGATAAACGTGGTATGGAACAGGAGCTAGAGTCCCTCACAACAGCTCTTTTCGAGGAAGCCAATCAGGTAGGACGCTTTACAAAGCTCTATTCTATGCAACAGATCCAGCGCTAAATATTTGGTAGATGGTCGCTGCTGCTCGTAAAGATCGTGAGGCCGCAGATCGGCGTAACGATCAACTGCGGTCTCAGCTCAATGAAACGGAGTTACTCCTGGTATCTCATCAGGAGCAGTTGGCTCAGTTAAAGGCCGTGATGCACCAAATGTCTCTCGATCGAGAAGATGGCGACATCAATACTTCAGCGTCCACTGCGCCATCTACTCCGGCGCTTCAGACACAGGAAACAATGAACCGGATCGATGATGCCTTATGCTCATCGCCCTCCCTGAATGACGTTGAAGCCGCTGTGCCCGCTCCTCCGACAAGTTTTACTCATTTGCTGCATCCAGTACTGCGCACCGATCTCCAAGCTTACGATGATTTTCAGACCCTTCTTTCACTGTCAAGGAAGTCGTCGCCGACCAGTCGTGTCTCCAGTGGTTCCTTTGGCAATCTCAATGTGACTAATCTAAGCAATTTCAGCGGCAAAGAAACGCAACATTCGACCACTCGATTCCCTTCCACGGGATCAACCTCCTCCTTATCCACTTCAGGAACATATTCATCCTCGCCAGTCGCGCCCTCTTCTACTAATTCCAGTGTTTCATCAAGAGACACTCCCCTCAACAGTGTAGCGTTGAAAGAGACCCGATTTTACAAGCGCTCTTTAACGGAAGATATTGAACCGACATTACGTCTTGACACTGCGCCAGGCCTATCATGGCTTGCACGACGCACTGTCGTCAATAGCATGTCGGAGGGCAGTCTGATTGTTGAACCCATGGCTGCAGCGATCAGAAGCAATGTTTACGCTTGCTCTCTATGTGGCGAGAATAGGAAAGATGAAAAGCATGCTAGACTACATCGCTTCCGGACAACCGAGAATGACAACGCGCAGCGATATCCACTATGCAATTATTGTCTTACGCGTGTGCGCGCCTCGTGTGACTTCTTGGGATTCCTGAGGATGCTCAAGGATGGTCATTGGAGGGCTGACGGCGAAGAGGCTGAGCTCCAAGCCTGGGAGGAATGTGTAAGGCTGCGGGAGCGCATGTTCTGGGCACGCATGGGCGGAGGCGTCGTACCAGCTTTCTTCTATGCCCGAGAAACGCCACGGAACTCTATCGAACACAACCGCAATACTCCAATTGGTGTTAGCAAGGGTCCGGAAGTCGACGACGAAGCGAATGCTGTCTCGAACGTCAACAGGGTGACAAATTCTGTGGATCAGGTAGATCTCGCTGCGCACCAGGATATGCTATATTCCAAACGTGATGACACAAAGCCTGATGTTTCCATGAATTTGCTTCCTTTGCCACCCAGAGGGGGTTGCAAAGCTGGCGCCCCTGAATTTCAGGATAACGACAATGATGTGCGGAGGGAACCGCCGCAAGGCCTGGGTATTGTGAATTCTCCGACTGAGAATTCAAGAAACGCAACTAGGGATTCCATCACAATGCCCGGAGCCTTTGAGTGAGGTCGTCGTTATTGCCCATTGATACTCGACTCTTTTGTTCACAGGAATTGATTGCTCAAACCTGAGAGCTACTGCAAACAAGACCGCATTGTTCTAGCGCGCACAGCGTTCCATCTGGGTGACAAGGTCAGAAAAGGAGTCATGGCATGGCATTGATCTTATCCATGGGGAGATTGGGGAATATATGCATTGACGAACGTGACAAAGTCTGCGCATTAATGTAACATAGCATACTCTCGAAGATATCTAATGTATCATACTTTCGGTTGTTGTCATGCACTCAACCTCAGAATATCAACTATAGTATTTGTAGTATCGAGTGGAAGTAGACGCCTAGTCCCCCATAAAGCATTACATGAAGCAAACTCCCCGCATGGGATGCACCGACGCTTAGCCTGTCTTTCAGTGGATCTGTTGTGCTAGGTGAGTATCCCTCGTGTTCTCTACGGACAATCGTCCTGAGTGATGTTCTTGTGTCTGAAACCACGCTGTCGAAAATAGGAGTTCGAAGAAAAACCATGCAGTGATTAGACGAGCGAGTCGTATAAAGCTGATACTTTAGGTCAAAGAATTTCATACCAGCTTGATCTACCTATCCTCTTTATCCGCTCTGATTGAATTTTTGATGGATCTGTCTGATTTGCTCATCAATGTTCATGCCCTGCCGCCTCTCCATCTCTTTACCCCTCTCCAACTGCCCATCATAGTTCAGCGCGGCCTTTTTCCTCCGCGCAGCCTCTTCCTCGCTGATGACAGGCTGCCCTGTGACACCATCGAAAACATCACTTCGCTGAGACGCTAGCCGCTTCAGATTGGCTGCAACGTCACTGGTAGAAAGATTGGTCGTTGATTGTCGTTGGTCGGACTTGAGCCGCTGCTCCTTCCACCGGGGATCGAGTAGTTCGACTGATTAAGAATGTTAACATGAATTCCTATGGCTTCGATATGAACTGAAAATAAAAGAGATAGAGAATCATCTTACTTCGCATATGCTGTTCCAGCTCATCATACGGAATCTGTTGGCTGCAGTTCGGGCAAACTGCCATGGCGACATTCTGTCTCTTTGCTTGAGCGCGAGGTACATAGTCGTTGCGGATTCGCATCGGCTGCCCTGCACCCCCTTTCGCGGCAGCGTGCGCGGCTTGGGCTCGTTCGCGAGCTTCGGCGCGCTCAGCGATAGCACGGTCCTCTTCGCTCTCTCGGATCGAGGTAGATACTTGTGGTGTAGACTGGTAGTCCATTGTTTGGGGGATGTCGTAGGCAGGGTATGTTGGGACGGCGGAGGGTGGTGGCATCTGTTGCTGCTGTTGCTGCTGCTGGTTGTAGAAAAGACCATAGTCGTCAGCTGTCGGCATTGCTTCCTCTATTCTTCGATCATGCGGCTGGAGGGACATGGCAGCCTTTTGCTCTAACGAAGCGGATTGAAGATCGTTCAACGAAGGAGGTGGAGGMAGATCTGCCTGATCATCCGCTTCTTCAAAGAGGACCGTTTCTACGAGGACAAAATCATGCCAATCGATCTGCGCGTATTCTAACCTTTCCTTTTCAGCCTCTTCCTCCTTCTTTTGCTTTTGTTCCTCTTGGTGTTTCACCCAGGCTGCCCTTGTCTTTGCCGCATATAAGATATTGAAGCGATTACTGGCATTCTTCTCAAGTTCCTGTGTACGAAGTTCTTGTGCTTTCGCACCTTCTGCGCTTACAGCTTGAAGTAGAAGAGTGTATTGGTCGACAAGTCGGCTGAAGAATTGATATAAGCTGTGTTGTGGCCTCAAGAAATCAAATTGGTAGTTTCTTGTTTCCTTCTGGGACAGTGCAGTCATAAAAGATCTACCATTCTTTGCGACGAACAATGCTGTTAATTTGACAACATCGAGGTCTTGAGCACTTATATTGGGCATGCGGGCAGAGAAGTGAAAGTCTGGCGGTGCGGCTGGGCCTTTAGGTTTTTCTGGCTCTGGAATTGCTGCAGCTTCTCCAACTCTTCCAGCAGATACTGCCGTTCCTCGGCCTTCGCGGACCTCATTGAGCCGCCAGGCGTAAAAGGGATTATATGCATCATTATTACTCAGGAAGGAGAACTTAGGGTTGTGCTTCTCCTTTTCCCGAATTCTGTCTTCGAATACGGCTCCATTGCGAGCCACATAGCCAGCAGTCTTCTCAACGATGGCTCGGATATCTCGGGGGGGCAAGACTATGCCTGTCGGAGGTTTGCTCACTTCGTCAGGGAGTGCGGGAGTTACTGAACTGTCAATGTTGGTTGCTGACGGAGCCATTGAGAAGGGTAGAGTCCAGTTACCAAGGTGGAAATCTAGCAGGTTGATGGTGGTAGCTGTAGACTGTTGCTCATGATTCCTTAATCTATTCTACGTAGTCTAGAGATGACTCAGATGTCCTGGGTCCGGCCCGTTGTTCACGAATGTGATAGTTGGAACCGCGGTGAGAAGGTTGAATGGGTATGAGGAGTCGTCAAGTCAGAACGATACTCCACGAGCTTCCAAAAGCGAAGTCATAAATGCAATACGCTTGGCAATCTTATCAGATGCTTCTGCTGCAGCTGCATTAGCGTCTGAATGTCTTGGCGCGGCGTAGACCACGGATTTCTGGCAATCTGGACGTGGCCTGACCAGAGATAATTATCCCATTTTACTTTCAATCGGACACTCCTTAACCACTTGTCTCACTCACTTGACCTTTCATTCTCCAAGGCTATCATTATAAAAGTCTTGCATTCATGACATCTTAATAGACATTATACCCCTATTCGTACTCTATTTCGACATCGTCTTCAGGGCTCCTGACCACCCCACATTGCCCTACCAATTCACAACCAGTGATGGCTCAGAAAGATGCCTCTACAAATGCGGGCATGGTGAAAGAAATCAGCGATAGCCTCAGGAGACCCAATGGCAACCGCAATTCAGCAACCACCGAAGTCAAGGATTATTCTTCTGAAGGAGTCACAGACAATGACATTTTCATGTTGCCTGGGTCAGACTTTCAGCTGTTGGGGCTTCTCACCGCCGTTGCAGCATTGGTTCGAATCTTCAGGATATATCAACCAAGCAGCGTCGTTTTTGACGAAGTTCAGTAAGCTTCTTCACACTACTGCCCTGCCCTCGGAAGCTCACCTCTCCTTATAGCTTTGGCGGGTTTGCATCTAAATACATCAAGGGAAGATTCTTCATGGATGTTCATCCCCCTTTAGCTAAGCTTCTCCTGACACTTGCTGGCTGGCTTGCGGGCTTCGACGGCGAGTTTGACTTCAAGGACATTGGGAAAGATTATGTGGAGCCCGGCGTTCCATATGTAGCGATGCGACTGCTTCCAGCGCTCATGGGTGTTATGACGATCCCAACAATCTTCCTGACACTGAAAGCCACCGGTTGTCGAACAATGACTGCCGCTATGGGCGCCGGATTGCTTATTTTCGAAAATGGCCTGCTTACCCAGTCACGACTGATATTGCTGGACTCACCTTTAATCATCTTCACAGCTTTCACAGCTCTGGCTTGGACATGCTTTACCAATCAGCATGAACAGGGTCCTTCAAAAGCCTTCGACGCTAGCTGGTGGTTCTGGCTGGTTGCAACGGGCCTCGGGCTTGGCGCGACGGTCAGTGTCAAATGGGTGGGCTTGTTTACTATCGCTTGGGTAGGAAGCTTGACCGTTGTTCAACTCTGGGTGCTCCTTGGGGACACAATTGCAGTGCCGCCGGTGCGTGACTTACACTATCTTGGTGTGAGACGATGCTGATCGGTTACAGCGTAAATGGTTTAAGCATTTTCTTGCGCGCTTCTTCTGCCTAGTCATTATCCCTCTCACCTTCTATTTGGGGCTTTTCGCTATTCATTTCATCTGTCTTGTCAATCCTGGTGAGGGCGACGGCTTCATGTCCTCAGAGTTTCAAGCGACTCTGAATTCAAAAGCGATGCAAGATGTCCCTGCAGACGTCGTCCTAGGTAGTCGTGTAAGTATACGGCACCACAATACACACGGCGGCTATCTTCACTCCCACAACCACATGTATCCTACTGGAAGCAAGCAGCAGCAAATCACCCTTTACCCTCACAAGGATGAGAACAATATGTGGCTCCTAGAAAACCAAACTCAGCCTGAGGGCCCTGACGGTCCAGTTGCTGGAACAAATGCGTGGGATACTGGCGAGCCACTTTTTGTCAAAGATGGGGCGGTCCTCCGCCTCTATCATTTCGTTACCGATCGCCGATTACATTCGCATGATGTTCGTCCGCCAGTCAGTGAAGCGGACTGGCAGAACGAAGTCTCGGCATATGGATATGAAGGGTTTGAGGGAGATGCTAATGACTATTTTCGAGTTGAGATAGTCAAGTCCTTGTCAGATGGTGCGGCCGCCAAAGAACGCGTGCGGACCATAGAAACCAAGTTTAGGCTTATTCATGTCATGACTGGCTGCGCTCTTTTCTCACACAAGGTCAAACTACCAGATTGGGGGTTTGACCAGCAAGAGGTTACTTGTGCCAAACAAGGCACACTGCCAAACAGTATATGGTATGTCGAACAGAACGAACATCCTTTACTTGGAGCGGATGCGGAGAAAGTCAACTACAAGAACCCTGGCTTCCTGGGGAAGTTTTGGGAGCTTCAGAAGGTCATGTGGACAACCAACGCTGGCCTGGTGGAGTCTCACGCATGGGATTCAAGGCCCCCTTCTTGGCCTATCCTCAAACGGGGGATCAATTTCTGGGGGAAAGACCGGCGTCAAATATACCTTATTGGCAATCCAATTATCTGGTGGTCTTCTACTGCTGCAATATGCATCTATATTGTCTTCAAAGCACTTTCGATCTTACGCTGGCAGCGTGGATTCAAGGACTACGACAACATCAATTTCAAGCGCTTTGACTACGAGATTGGGTCCACGGTGCTTGGCTGGGCCTTCCACTACTTCCCTTTCTTTCTCATGCAGCGCCAGCTTTTTCTACACCATTATTTCCCAGCTTTATACTTTGCCATCATAGCGCTGTGCCAAATATACGATTTCGCAACCAACCGCATATCAGCTTTTGGGCTGAAAGATCGACCAGCGATTGGGAGGAGTGGAGTCGCTGCTTTCATGGCCGTCAGCATCGTTGTCTTCACTCTGTACGCTCCACTCTCATATGGAAATCAATGGACCCAAGGTGCTTGCAATAGAGTAAAGCTATTCGAGCGATGGGACTTCGATTGCTCTGTGTTTCCGACAGAGGTATGCCATGTTTCAACCTGCATTTGCGATTTATCCTTGTACAGAAACCATGAGCTGGCGCTAACAGTGAACATCTAGTTGGGCCACTACGCCGTCGAGTCGCCCAATGCAGGGAATGCAGAGCAGACGGCGGCTCCCGTTGCTCAAGGAGGTAATGACAAGAAGAGCCAGGAGGTAAACGTAACACCACAACCGGCTGGTGAACCATCTATCAGCCGTGTTGAGAAGGTTGAATATCGAGACCAGGACGGCAATATTCTCGATGAAGAGCAGGTGAAGGAATTGGAAGGAAAGGTATCTTTTGAAACACGGTATGAGACAAGGACAAGGGTAATCGACGCGGAGGGTAGAGAAATTGCAGACGGTGCAGCTGGAGCTGAGGGAGTCGCTCCACCACATCCGGATGTAGAACGGCTCCCAGAAACGGCGGCCGATGTACCCGAGGATGACGGACGAGAGTATCCCGCAACGGCATCACCGGAAAAGGACGTTAAGAAGGAGCAATCCGTCGTAGAGGCCGATGACGGTAGGCCAAGGCCGGCTAGTGAAGCCCAGGAAGCAACTGGATGATCGACTGTAACCAATGTTTGTTCTTCAAGCCATGCACTCTCCATAAAGACGGTGCACATTTCTTTTCGGGGCAACAGTGATGATTATGTGTCTCACGATGTTAACAACTCGAAATAATATCAAGAATTTGCTGCCATCCGCGATTACGGGGATATTTCAGAGTTAAAATAGGGACGGACTATGTACGGACAAGAATCGCCAGACCAGAACCATAAACACCCGCACCATAGTAATGCCGCAAATTAGCCTCAGAAGTCGTATTCATCCTTGCCCCATTTATTGAATTGATCATGCCAGCTCTAGTGAAATGTTTGTCAGCGATCTATTCACATCCAACATACATTATTGACCTTGCTAGCACGTCAAACGAACCTTTGGAAGTGTGACATTGGGAATGATGACGCTATTCAATGCACTCGGGGCGTTCTTCGGAGCCTTGTTTGGGTCTCCGCCTGGATGATACTGGTACTTGAAATGCTGGTCTTTGTCTCCTGATTTGCTCGTTGTCTGCCATGGCATAGTCCCTTCGGCCATGCTAACAGGAGCTTCCGAGGAAGATGAGGTTGGTTTCCGGCCTACGGTAAGTTGTGTAGATTAGCACCAAGGTTCTACTTTTCCTCTATACGGCGGTGGTGACATGCCGAAGTGATAACCAGCAAGCCCGAAGGCGCCGGTCATGATAGTGAGGAGAATCTTAAACAGCATCAGTGAAGTCTTGAACATGTCTGATCATATCTGAGGAATCTCATACGTAGAGTTCTGGGTCTTTCTTTGCGCCTTTCTGCAACACAGTCTGTGGGCCCTTCTTTGCCCCGCCACTACCACCACTGCTTCCTGATTGAGCGGCTTTGCCTACAGCCTTTGTCGCGGATTCTGCAACCTTGGCAGCCATACGATTTGCTGCCGCTGACATAGTGAGGTTTGTTTATGGAATTATTATGGGATCGTGATGATAGGCGGTCGGGCTGTGAACTGAACCATCTTCATTATTTCCTCGGTTGTTCCACTTCTAAGCGCCCGCGTGTCGCGGCAAACGGGCTGACGGAAGATGGGTTTAATTGCCTCGGGATGTGTAACACCGGAACGGCTCGCAATGTAATTTGCTGTCGTCGAACATTTATTGAACACCGTCCTCTTCGTGTCGCACTGCTACTGAGATCATGGGCGCCTGATCCTGTCAGTAACGCTGGAGACGCAGCTTGAATACCTTTGGATTATGCGCCCGAGACCCGACGCAAGCTTGCGCATGACCGAACGCTGATAATTAAGACTTTGGTCTAGCATGCAAAGAAAGAGTACGTTCGGACCTGGATAGAGATTCAGAATACATCATGGCTTCGCAGGTTGAGCCAGCCAAGTATTTTCCTAGCAATAATTCCTTCCCTGTTCCTCAACCCAACCTTCGCTCGACCCAGGCATCGAGTGTAATCTCGTCACAGATGACAGATCTCGGAACGGAAAATGATGACGAGTATCGAGCCGAAGGGGTAGTATCGTCGATGCGGCCAGGGACAGCAATGTCTGGAGGTACTTTCTCAAACGACGCAAATCGTCCCTCATCCGCGATGTCCTCACAGCCCCGCTCGTGGACATATTCTCAGAGCTCTCGGCGTGGAGTCGTTTCACCTCGAACCTTTGGCGGGTGGCGATTTAATGCCGCTTTCGGCGGCCCTGGAACAGCAATGTCAAATACTAGCAGACCAGAAAGTCACACGAGCAGTCGGACAAGCAGGACACATGTACCTTCTCTGACATCGCATGCCTTCTTCCGGCCCATGAGCTCCCAACGTTTGCAAGCTCAAAGAGGTGGGAATCGACCCAACGCACGCGGACAGTCAATCGCCAGCATCGATGGATCCAGCGATTTCGAAAGCACGACACACAGAAATAGCCTGGGCTCGAACACAGTAGCGCAGCCCGGGCCCGAAATCTTACCCCCAAAGCAGGTCGCCACGCAGTCGCTCGTGACGGACTTTGTGGAACAGGATGACCAGCACACAGCGAATGCGAGCATGACTGGAAATGCAACAAACCATAGTATTGGAGGTAGCGAACGAGTATTGAATAATTTCATAACGAAACCCAGCGCTAAATCCATGAACTCAAAGGAACATCAAAGGTATGGAAATGGGGTTCCTCAGCCAATACAAAAATCGCCCCGGTCTTTCCGACCCAGCTTTCTTCTACCTACTAGAAACTCCGATCAGGCCCGACAAGATCGCTTTAGCCACGAGCGGCTCTCCTCGTCCAACAGCTCACCACGCTCACCGAATGCCAAGGTAAGTCCCCTAACGCCACGAAAGCCCGGGTTCAACTACGAATACTTTATGGGAAATACCTTGTTTTGCTGGGGCGGTAGGTTGCAAAACACACGGGATAGGCCAATCAACGTTATCAGCGGGTTGTTGGTGTTTGTGCCTTCGATCCTCTTCTTCGCATGCTCGTAAGTGGTATCCGCAAGTGATGCTGGATTTTGACTAATTCTTACACCGCTCAGCGGTCCATACTTATCGCATCATGTTTCACCCGCTATACCTGTATTCTACGCATACCTTTTCTATATCTGTATGTCATCTTTTATCCATGCGTCGGTGACGGATCCAGGGGTAAGGCACCATAGCCAGTCAAGTAGCCAATATCAATAAGTGCTAACCTTCTAGCTTAGATTCTCCCACGAAATCTACACCCTCAAACTGTACCAGAGAACCCAGAAGACCCGTTGACATTAGGTCCGCCGACAACGGACTGGGTTCGCGTGAAATCGCTGATGCCTGGAACATCGGCAATGGATGTGCCCACAAAGTACTGCAAAACCTGCAATATATGGCGCCCTTTGCGTTGTCATCATTGCCGGATATGCGATAATTGTATAGAGACTCAGGATCATCACTGCGTGTGGATCAATAATTGCGTTGGACGGCGAAACTACCGCTACTTTTTCACCTTTGTCAGCACCGGCACACTTCTGGGTATTTTTCTCGCGTTTGCCAGCCTTGGGCACTGTTTGCGCTACAAGTCGGCTGAAGGTATCACGTTTTCCCAATCTATCGACAAACAGAGGGTTCCATTTGCTATGTTCTTATACGGGCTCCTGGCGGCGCCTTATCCTGCTTGCCTCTGGGCTTACCATCTGTATCTGTTGGGTCGTGGGGAGACTACTCGTGAGTATCTCAACTCTCACAAGTTTTTGAAAAAGGATCGGCATCGGCCCTTCTCTCAAGGAAATGTATTCAAAAACTGGCTCGTGATCTTGTTGAGACCTCGGCCGCCGACCTACTATCACTTCAAGAAGAAACATGAAGAAGGCGACCGTCGGTTTGGAGAACGGCGGGAGAAACGGACGGCACCCCCTGTGCCTATCCAGCAAGGAGGCGGCGCCGTAGAAATGCACGATGTTGGGGGCCCGAAGACAGCGTTTCAAGGCCCAATGTCTGTGCGTGAGAGCCAGCTCCGATGACTTGGCGCTTTGGAATCGTGATTTGCAACGTTTTGTCAAATATTTGCTTGGGAGCATATGACCTGTCGAAAAGCAATCTTTTCCTCTAGGAGTGTAAGGTTTTGGTTGAATGTCGCTTTGATGCATGGGTTTGGCGGGATTCGGAAGATGGGAAAGGAAGGACAGTCGTCTGATCTCCATATATATACATAATATTATCGACTTCACAGGTAGCACAGCTCGCCCGTTTGAGTGGCATATTTTTTGTGGTTAACGTTTTTAGCGGAGTGTGGGGAACCAGAGCTTAAGGAATGCTGGCTGTTGCTATTGGCTACAATTCAATATTATATTCCTTGCACCTCGGAACGCGAGACACGTCTAAATACTGGTTCTCATTATATACCAGCGACCCCTCTTCGTGAATAAATCATTGACAAGCCATCCAATGCACTACCATGCATTAGATCTTGTGGACGAATAATAAACTTCATTCACCCCAAATTCTCGAGAACATATCTGATTTCGATTGCCATTTCCGCGATGCTGTCCTTTTTATCGAACTTTGCGAAGAAAAGACCTGCCCCACAAGCAGCTATGGCACGTTCTGACTCTATGGATTCTGCCTTGCTAAGCAGCACCAACACCAGCTCATTCAAAGGAGACAAAGACTCAACACCTGCTACAAGTACTGCCGACACCCCAAGCATAGCCTTTAGAACTACGCCGAAGATCATGGAGCGAGGGCAAAGGGTTAGATCTCTTCGCGCGTCAAGGTCCAACATCTCAACCTACAATGAGAATGTCTTATCAGGCAGCGCCAAGCACGGCTACAGAAAGAATAACGTCAGCACAGACAGCCGCGCAGTATCTGGTGAAACACTTGTTGAGGGTAAAAGCAGTTCTTCCGCGGACTTTGTCCAACAGAGCACGCGAGGATTGGATCAAGACTGGAGCCTTGGATCGTTGCCTGGCGACGACCTCAATTTGTCTGCGGTAGCTCACGAAGGAGCAAATAAACGAAGGTCCACTCGCCTGAGTGTACTCGAGTTCGCTTCGAGTATAATGGAGCAGACTAGATCGGTACTTGGTAAGCGTGGAAGAGAGGATGCTACAATAGGAACAGAGAAGACACCATTGATCAAGCAGGAGGCGGGAAATGATGGGTCATCTCATGGCACGGTCATGCCCAGCTTCGAGGGGCCAGCCAGAAAGCGATTACGGACAGGTACCAGCCATGGAGCTACAAGTTCAATGGCCAATGGGCCCCAACGATCCATGAAACGGCCACCAAAGCGATGGCTGAACCAGGGCTTGTACGTCGGACAAGATCCAGGCTTCAATCCTCGTTTTACTACAACCAAAAATAAGGTGAAGAAAGCGAACGCGAAAGCAGATCCAGCAAGGACACGCTCAGTACTACCGCCGCCTATGTTTGCTGGACAACGAATCCTGGAAAGTGGACGGAATTTTAAACTTCCTTTCGATGTATTCTCTCCCCTTCCAGCTGGCCAACCCAAGCCTGATGAGTGGAAAAAGACGCATAAGAGTAAGTTGTTTGCTGTGCAATAGGAGGCTTATTGCTAATCGTTGCTGGTAGACGTCTTTGTCGGGGATGCCGCTGCAGTCTGGAGGAAAACTCGGCTAGAGCAATCACGGTGTGTCTGTGTACCGGACAGAGGATGCGACCACAGTTGTCTGAACCGGCATATGTTCTATGAATGCGATGACATGAATTGCAATGTTGGTGCCGACTATTGCACCAATCGTAGTTTCGAGGGCTTGAAACAACGGCACAAAAAGGGCGGCAAATATAATATTGGAGTCGAGGTCATCAAGACTACAGACCGTGGATACGGTGTCCGAAGCAATCGAACATTTGAACCGCACCAGATCATTGTCGAATATACAGGAGAGATCATTACACAGGATGAGTGCGATGAACGTATGGAAAACCAATATAAGGATAACGAGGTATGCCTATGGCTAGCTCAATCTTCCTACTACCTACTAAACGTGCACTTAGTGCTTCTATCTCATGGAATTCGACCAGAAGATGATTTTAGACGCCACGCGAGGATCGATAGCTCGATTTATCAATCATTCCTGCGAACCAAACTGTGAGATGATCAAAATGACTGTCGCTGGAAAACCTCGCATGGCTCTTTTCGCTGGTGAAAACGGGATTATGACCGGCGAAGAGCTAACTTACGACTACAACTTCAATCCCTACTCTGTTAAAAACGTTCAGCAATGTCGATGCGGAGCGCCATCCTGCCGCGGCGTTCTAGGTCCCAAGCCAAAGGAGATTAGGGACGCGTTGAAACCTCTCACTGGAGGAGGCGGGAAACGAAAGTTCCAGCAAGCGCTTGAAGGCGGCATCGAGACGATAACGAAGAAGCGGAAGATGAACGTTCCTACAGGTGTTAAGAAAGCCTTGAGTACCGTTAAAGCGCAGACGACGGATACGTTGTCAAAGACCAGACTTCTTAAATCAGGAGATGAGCAGAAACAGACCTTCCTTACGCCTTCCAAGGCTTCTCTACGGAATAGCAAGAATGGATCAATCCCTGAAAAATCTATGGAGTCGCCGAAATCCAAGACGACGGTCACTTACTCTCGCCGCCGTTCTTCTGCCGCTGTCGTAGTCAAGGAGGAAACTGACGAGCCAGAAGCAGAGGATAGGCCTTTCAGTAGACGAAGCAGTGCAAGAGCGACTGTAAGCAGTGTAAGAAAGAATGTGGTACGAACAGTGAAAAGATCTGGCAACACTGCTGCTGTTGGGGGCTCGCGAGGCAAGTCAATTAGAGTCATTGAGGACCTTTGAAAGGGTGTCTAATTCCGGATCAAATCCATGGTATAAGACTTCATTCTGATATTGACCGAGCACATGCTTCACCAGAGGGCTGTTTGCATTGGTTGTGTCTTTCCAGTGCATGGGCGCCTTCGAAGGAGTTTACCATCATGTACGGCGTTTCATTTCATTATCAGGTACTGTGCCTATCAATAGATTCTCATATCGGTTACTAGGCATTATTTGGGGTTTTTTGTACATAAGCATGCCTCTTTCTTTTTAGCAAAACGAAGATGGATCATCAACAATACCCTGGAGATAACCCTAGACAATTGATCAACCGAAGGCTAAGCTACAAGAGGCTCGGGCACGAAGATAGAAGAGTGGCAAGAAGAGGCAAGCTCTTCAGGTAACACAGGATTTGCGGGATTTCTGACAACACATCAAGTTCTTAAGTCACACTACGTCGGATAAAACATTTCTTCTCGAGAGAAAAAGTGGCATTATTTCGCAGACAATGCGTTGGCTAGTCGTTACTTTCATCTTCCTCGTCAACCTTGTCGCATTAAACACATTATTATCCAAGAAGAATGCGAGATTTATCGAGCTCGGTGCTCGCTCAATTTGATAACTTCTCCAACAGCCCTTACCAGAGCATCATCCTGCTTCCCTAGCGGCCTGCCTTCGATTTCGACGAGAATCTTCCGAATCGACGATTCCAGTAGAATCTCCACATTTTCCAGCCTCATTTTTACCTCTGGGTCAAGCTCCGGCGTACTCACTCGAAACCAGGATTTCGCTGGCGATGGCGACAACGGGGAAAGTGGTATAGGAGAGTCCATGCCGAGCATTGCTCTGGCTTTTGCTGGAATGTTTGACGCCACGGATGAGGATCGGGAGTGCTTCGGAGAGGCGGTATCAGGGGAAACTGCAGCGTCGGACGCGGGTGCGGAGATGTGCTTCAAGGAGGGAAAGTGAATGATAAAGTGGAGTGCGATAAAGGTTGCGTGAAGCGAGTCAAGATGGTGTGGACGAGCATTGGGGAAAACGGCACGGAGAGCCAGAGCTGCCTGGCTGGGAACTGTGTTTCGCAACGCGCGATGGGATTGAGGCGTAGGATCCCTTTCGATTGGACTTTGTACGCCGACAATTTTGTATGTCACCGGTCTGAATAGAGAGTATCGACTGTGTGGAGCTGTAGATGATCGATTTCTAGCTGGTCTTTCGGAGATGGCAGGAGTCAAGGTGCTTGAGCGAATCCCATCAATCACGGGCGAGTTAACTCGCAATGTTGTCCTCGGAAAGTCCGCTAAAAGCACCTCGAGTTCTTGCAAAATCCATGCTATCAGCGGGTCAAGTTGGGTCATTGTGGAAGGCACCCAACGTGAATGCTTTCGAAGACATGCCGACGAATTAATCTCATCACAGGGTGTCGAAATGATGGAGCTGGGCGGTGTGATAGGACAGTCGAGTTCCGTATCTAGACCTGCAGCCACGTGCTCGTTGCCCGGTGGGGATGTTGGAATGTCATTTACTTCATTATTCCGATTCGTGACATGTGGCGTTTCGGATGGTGTGTCAGGGCTGAAGGCTGAAACAAGCGCCGGGCGATCCGTAGGGGAACTCGTTTTCGACGAGGGTGTTCGTGGCGTGATGGTAATCAATCGAGCTTTCGACGGACTTAACATAGTCGTTACTTGCTTAGATGATGTAAGCGGTGCATCCCACGTTTGCAGATCTTGGGGGCCGTTACCGCGTGCTCAACGCTCTCTTCGCTACTCGAGGCATCGATCCACAACCGAGGCCTACGAGGTGGTTTGACTGGCTGGTCATAAGGCCCTCCTCCGCAATCAGAAGGATGTTTGGATAGCGATTGGGCTTTATCATCGAGTCGAACGGGCTGTTGGGCCTCAAGCGTTCCACTTTCTGCCTCATGTCTCAGCTTCCTCGATCCCAAGGTTTTATGAAGCGATCTTTGTGCCGATGGCTTCTTGATGCAACGCGAAGATTGCTGGCACCAATGAGGAGCTAAGTCAAACGCTCCTAGATCATTGTGACAAGCAATACCCTGGTGCGATCCGTGCTTGTGAATACGCAAGCTTGAAGCGGAAAAAAGATCATGCTGCGCAGAGGGAGATTCCGTTGAAGGGCTCTGGTCTGCGATGTCAGGATTGCAAATTGGTGATAAAAGATTGATAGGGGACAAGAGCTCTTTCGGATTTTGCCGCATGCGGTGACTTACAATCCTTGGTGCGTATGGAGAGAAGGACTGCGGCGGGAGATCACGATCTGGATGTGTTGTTGTGTCGTTGCTTGGAAGTACATAGCTTGGGCTCGAATGGTGTTGCAGAGTTCTCGCTAGGCTTTTCTGTGAGTTGTCCCCAATCCATTTGACAACAGGAGCACAGCAGCGGTTGTCTAGGATTGCCCCTGAGGTGGATATTAGCTCGTTTGGAGAATCCTCGTACCATTTTCTTCTGGGGGATCGGCCTTGTTGGTCCTGGTAAATTCTCCTTGGGTCCCGCTCTCTGTGACAAGCGTTGCCCTCATGCTTAACCCAATTCACATCACATTGAAAGATGTTCGAGTTGCTTGGGCCCCTACGGGAGAATGTGAGAGAGGTAGGTAGTGAAGTCACAGAGGCATCGCGGACTGTGCAAGTCTTCATTTGACACATGAATCGGGATGACCATGGCTGATTCAAAAGTGGTCAACAGTCGACGTCCAGCCATCTTATAATCTCCAAGCCAAGGAGTAGTTCACGATCGTGCGTATGTTCGCAGGACGCAGCATTCCTAGAACATTCCTCATGCACATGGCCCCAACGAGGGAACACAATGGGCTTGTCATGAGGAGAACAAAAAGGAGAGGCTCATGTAAGGTACCGATGGTAGAGGTGAGAGACAGACACCGTAAGTAAGGGCACAACACTCCCTTACTGCTGCTACAAATGAAAGAAAGGGGCAAAACACGAACAAATCATCTTTGTGAAAAAGACTTGGGGAAATCCAGCGAAATCGATACACTCTAAAGAGCTGTTTTGACGATCTGTAAATTTGAATAATAGAATTACAACAGAGTATAGATTATTAGATAGGAATTGGTTCTTGTTCTTGTTCTGGTTCTGGCGCTGGCTATTGATGACTAATCAAAGCTAGTGCTTTTCAGATTTGTGATCGCTTCGATCTCCAAAACTCCAATTGCTCCTTCACCACCAAATCCCACCGGTAAGCTCGTGGCTTCCAAACCTGCCTTCCTCGTGTTATCTTGCTATCATGGCTTCGATTACTTTTGCATCATGGATACAACGTCGAGATAGGGGTCGGAGGGATTGTTCTCCTTCAGTTATGGATCCGTGACTGCAGTCGAACATCTTCATACCCATCTTCCACAAACTCCACAACCATCTACGACCTATCTACGACCCATAAGGCAGGTGCATGCTATGTTGACGAATATACTTCTCACACGACTCTCAACGTTTCATCTTGCAGTGATGGCGCTGCTTCCGGGGTCGGGCCAACGTGGCCACCGTCTTCGTCAGAACTTCTATTTTCTCATTTTAGCGTTGAGCACGCAATAACATCTTAGCGCTATTTTCGCAATCGCACAATCCTGCAAAGCATATTATTGTTCCTGGCGTGCGATTTTATGTCTCTGTTTCGTCATTATTCAGCCTTCCCCTGTTACTAAGATGAGTAAAACTCCCTGGTAGAAAATCTTCTTCAATCTACTTCTTCATATTAGCTCCCACAGTCACTTGTTTCCCTAGATTGTCTATTGAACTTTCTCCTATCTGCTAGTCATCTATTCCTCTACCTAATGTCGTCGAAACTTTCTTCAGCCCATCGGGCAGACGCGATGTCGCTCCACGAGACAGAGTCCGGCTACGTCAGCGGTAGTGGTAGCGACTCAGCTTTTCCCGAAATTTACTTCACCAAACCTCATCTTGCATTTCTAAACCGCCAGTTGCAATTTCTTGAGCCTCAAGGTGCGGAATTCATCTACCGGTTATTGTGAGATGCGTTCTAATTCTATTTCAAGATATCCTCCGGTGGTGCATAACTTCGTTACCGGGACTGTTCCAGACAACCGCCTTTGGGCTTACTGGTCTAGTAACGCTAGATCTGCTGTCGAAGATGAAAATACCGAGGCCACAGATGGTTGACTTAATATTCCTCGACACTCTACATCATTTCCAAGAGACACTCGATTTGGTCGACCGGGTACGATCTCGCTACCCACTTGTTAACATCCACGTCTACAAGCCAGAGGGAACAGAGACCACGGAAGAATTCGTACGCAAGCACGGGGAACGATTATGGGAGACCAATGACGAGCTGTATGACTGGGTCGCAAAAGTGGAGCCTGCACAGCGCGCGTATCGGGAACTCCAGGTCGCTGCAGTTTTGACAGGGCGACGTCGCAGCCAGGGAGGAAAGCGCGGCGACCTCGACGTTATTGAAGTTGATGAAGCCGGATTGATCAAAGTCAACCCATTAGCCAATTGGTCTTTCCAAGACGTCCAAGACTATGTCAAGCGAAACAACGTTCCCTACAATGAACTGCTAGACCGCAGTTACAAGAGCGTCGGTGATTGGCATTCGACACAGCCGATCAAGGCTGGTGAGGACGAGCGGGCTGGCAGGTGGAAGGGTCAACAGAAGACGGAATGCGGCATCCATAATCCAAGGTCAAAGTTTGCCCAATATCTGCGCGAGCAGGAGAGGAAGAAGCAAGAAGAAGCCCTACAGAAAGCACTCGACGGTCTAGAAGTTACTGGTTAAAGCATACTAACGCGTCCTTCCTGGCATGAGCATAGCGTGGAGTTTGGGAAATGAGCGGATCTTGGTTGTTACGATATAGAAGCATAACGGCGGTCCATTGTTCGATATCCAGCGATTGTCGACATTGCAACCCTTGTACGGCCGAAAAGATAGCACAACTAGTAGACAATGATAAAAACAATAGTTAAATTCACAATGCATACGTGCCTGCCCGCTGATCAGAATACCTAACCGTCGCCATTGGAGAGAAGTATTTGGGGTGGAAGGTTGAGGAGACGTCGAAGCTTTAGCTGCAATGCGACGTAGATCATGCACTTCCAGTGTGATTGTGACATGTCACCGCCAAACTTGGAGTCAGGGTCTGCAGTCATACAACGTTCGCATGCACCGCATCGATACGGAGGAATTGTCTGGACAAAAAGATACTTGGCAGGGTTCGGTCGGTGTGACGTGAGGAAAGATAACCATGATCACGCCAGCGGTCTGACTAAGGCTTTGCACAATATCAGCCGTGAGATCCCCATTTGATTCCCTCAGTATTATACATGAGAGGGCAGGGTTTGAAGATCATTCGGCCGCACTTGTTCGCATAAGTTTAAGAGTTCAAGTTTCATTCCCTTGTCATAGCTGCATGCAGATCTAGACCAATTGATTGGCTTCCTCTTCGGGAAAATCACCACAAATCTACCAAAGATGGCAAACGAGCCACATGGAGGTGTCCTCAAGGACCTCCTGGCCCGAGATGCGCCGAGGCGTAATGAGCTTGTTGAGGAGGCTGAAGATCTACCTGCAATCATCTTAACCGAGAGGCAATTGTGCGACTTGGAATTGATCATCAGTGGTGGTTTCTCGCCATTGGAGGGTACGCTTCGATTCCAATATGTTCAAGACGTCGAAAATGTTTAGTTATCTTGGCCTGAGAGAAAAAGCAAGATATAGGATGGATACATATCCTGGACCCAATGACCAAACTATACTTGATAAGGCCCGATAGGACGTACTTCGCAGGAGGCTGATTTGGTGTATCTCAGGTTTTATGAACGAGAAGGACTACAATGGGTGAGTGAGCTCGCAGGTCGAAAGAAACTTGGAGTGCTGATGACAGTAAAGAGTTGTTGAGAATCTTCGGTTGGCGGACGGAAACCTCTTCAGCATGCCAATTTGCCTCGATCTTTCGCAAAACGCCATTCACGAAACTAAAATGGAAGCTGGCAGCCGTATCACACTCCGTGATTTCCGTGACGACCGGAATCTCGCCATACTGACTGTAGACGATATCTACAAGCCTGACAAGTGAGTCCTGATATGTCGATAGCTGTAATGAACATTGCTTGACTATTAGTAGAGCCAAAGAAGCAAAGGAAGTTTTTGGTGGAGATGAAGAACATCCGGCAATCAAGTATCTCTTCAATAAAGCTGAAGAGTTTTATGTTGGAGGGAAGGTAGAAGCCATTAACCGGCTAAACCACTATGATTACGTTGCTCTTCGCTATACGCCCGCTGAACTTCGCACTCATTTCGATAAGCTTGGCTGGTCACGAGTAGTTGCTTTTCAGACGAGGAACCCGATGCATCGTGCTCATCGCGAGTTGACAGTTCGAGCAGCTCGTGCACGTCAAGCGAATGTGCTCATTCACCCAGTCGTGGGTCTGACAAAACCAGGCGATATCGACCACTTCACACGGGTTCGCGTTTACCAGGCACTCCTTCCTCGCTATCCCAACGGTATGGCTGTTCTCGGTCTTCTACCATTGGCAATGCGTATGGGCGGACCTCGCGAGGCAATCTGGCATGCTATCATCCGAAAGAATCATGGTACCACTCATTTCATCGTCGGACGAGACCACGCCGGTCCGGGAAAGAACTCGAAAGGGGTCGACTTCTATGGACCTTACGACGCCCAGTACGCGGTTGAGAAGTACCGTGCGGAGCTGGGTATTGAAGTAGTGCCTTTCCAACAGATGATCTATCTACCTGATAGCGACGAGTATAAGCCTGACGACGAGGTCAAGCCCGGAGTACGGACGCTTAATATCAGTGGGACCGAGTTGCGTTCTCGTCTTCGTACTGGAACCGACATCCCCGAATGGTTCTCTTATCCAGAAGTGGTCAAGGTTTTGCGCCAGTCACATCCCCCAAGGTACAAGCAAGGCTTTACCGTCTTCCTTACTGGATTTCAAAACAGCGGTAAAGATGCAGTTGCCCGCGCTTTGGATGTAACCCTTAATCAGCAGGGAGGGCGGTCTGTTTCCCTCCTCCTCGGTGAAACGGTCAGGAGCGAGCTTTCATCCGAGCTCGGCTTTTCGCATTCGGATCGCAGCAAGAACATCCAGCGCATCGCTTTTGTGGCAGCAGAGTTAACCAAGGCTGGGGCTGCCGTCATCGCCGCTCCCATAGCACCATTTGAGGATTCGCGGAAAACGGCAAGAGAGACGATCGGCCAGTACGGAGATTTCTTCCTTGTGCATGTAGCGACGAGCCTCGAGTACAGCGAGAAGACGGATAAGAAGGGCATATACGCCAAAGCTAGAAGAGGAAGCATCACAGGATTTACCGGGGTCGACGATCCATACGAAGCACCATCGAAACCTGATCTAAGAGTGGATCTGGAAAAGACGTCGGTCAGGAGCGTGGTACATCAAATAATACTGATGCTAGAGAGCGCAGGATTACTGGACACATATTAAGGGGCATTGCAAATAGAGTGCATACATAGACATTGAATTGTTCATACAGCAGCCGACGCTCGGACCTGTATGCTTTTTTAATGCTGTCGATACGATTCTTTGGCTTGTGTGCCATTCATAATGAAAATTAACATTAATTGACGAGATGAAAGGGGAGACGTAAGGGATCGACGGTTAATTTACACCGTGGACATAAGTCACAAGGAACGAATAGTACGGCTATTTGTCCATGTTTATCATCTACAACTCTCCGTGACTCCAGAAACGAAAATACCACGCTGCGATGCAATGCAGAAAGAGCCTATGAATCAAGATGCATAGAGGTGTTCATGCAAAAGTTTACCTAACAACCTATGCTGAAAGCCTCATAATTAGCATTAGCTTAGACTCTCGAAATTCAGTTGGCAGTTTCATCTTGCAGAGCGAATGGAATGTAGATTTTTGAATATGACTGTAGTCAGCTAAACCAAAAAAAGTTTCAACCATGACGAGCAGCGATCAACGTTTCAACCAACACACCATTTTCTTACCTCATCCATCGTCAGCGCATTACTTAGAGATCAATCACACTTTGCTAGTCCTCAAAACCTTCATCTTCCATATACTCCACTCCCATTGATCTCGAGCACCGTTTCATTCCCCCATCTACTTCCGTCCATCTACAGACACTTGGATAATCCTCTCTGTACGTCTACTGTGATATACCAATCCAACCATCTTTCTACGACCTCTCCCTTCAAATCCTCAAGTCATGTCCATGGCAGCGTTAAAAGGCGATATCCCATTCCAAGCTCGATCACTCGTACGCTTAACCCACCGGTTCATTGTTATCTCCTGAATGCCAGCCTACCCGCCTACTGCCAAGAACGGAATCAATCTGCTAACAGCTTGTTATTGTCCTCTATAGCTCCGCTCCCTACTCCGCCAATCATCCCAGTTCGCCGCCTACAACTTCCGCGAATACGCCAGACGGCGGACGAGGGATGCGTTCCGGGAAAACCGCGGTGTGACGGAAGAGGGAAAGATACAGGATTTGGTCCAGAATGGGTTGAGGGAGTTGCAGGTTATGAAGGTAGGTTCCGATCTCGTTTGTAGGCTTTTTTGGTTCCGCAAATATCATGTGAAAGAGTTGGGATGGAATGAGGTAACATTAGGTGGAAAAACCTATTATCGGTAGTTGCGGGAACACACCGCACAGTATCAAAGTGGTCATTGCCATGAATGAAGAAAAGCAATGACTAACATACGCAACATCACAGAGGCAAACGGTCGTCAGTCAATTCTTCCAGCTTGATCGATTGGTGGTGGAAGGGGGCAAATCGGTAGGTTCTGGCACATCGGTCGGATGCCCTACTCTGGTCCCTGCTGACCATTTTTCGCTCAGGGCAAGCAAACGGGAGATAAAGGTGATATAGTCCGTCAGACGACGGAATGATATATCTTATTCTGGCGCCGTCTTCCGGAGTTGTGGGGTTTGTGCGTTATCCTGGACAAGGATGCTCAGGGGTTTTTCAAAGTCCATCATTCTGTACTGCATGGGATTTGTAGAATGAGACAAAAAGCACGCTTATCTGTGGCTGGGCTCGATACTGTACCGAATAAGGGAATCTGGACTTGTTGCGGTCTGCATGAAATACCAGAGTGAGCGTCTTGACCCATGGTAATATGGGTGTTCAAAAGGATGATGAAACCACGATATCGACCGATACTCGAGTTCACTCATGAATAATGTAAGGTCGATATCCTGATGATGCACTCAGGCTATCAGTGTGATGAATCGGTACCACAAATTGGCCAACAATAAAATTAGGACCAAGAACCGTTCCACGCCAATAAGTAATCTGATATTCGCGTGCAACTCCCATATGGTATCAATGGACCTAACTCCACACTACTTATACAAAATTGCAGCTGATTGATCGCTGGACAAGAAGGGTATCATAAGAAAAACACATTATGCAACGACATGCAAACATCATCACTGACATCAACCTCGTCATAGACCCCATGCCTTCATGAGAGGTACACATCAGATATCCGGAAAAGCAAAGTGTGAATCGTGAAGAACACTTGATCATCAAGTTCATGCGATTGAGAAATCAGACCATTGAACCAGGACGTTTCGCCGGCCGCCGCCTGCCATGCCACATATGCTTTAGATGATGCCTGAAAGATGCGAACGATACGACCACCACTATGAAGAGCGCAATACTTCCACACACCTTCCAGAAATATCCTTCAGTCCGCGGTGTGTTGACAATAGTGGAGAGATTCATTCCATAGTAGGACGTGAAGAATGAAAGTGGTAAGAAAACAATAGTAACACCGGTAAAGATGAGGATAGCTTTATTCTGACTGTCGCTCACGATAGCGAGTTCGTTTTGTTCGATGGAGCGTAGCTGGAAAAGTGCTTCCATGGATTGTTTGGCGTCGATCAACAAGCACTCAAAGCTGTCATGCCGACCTTTCACCAGTGTCAGTGCCCATTTGACTCGCTCGTGCATTGATTCGCCATTCGGATTATCTGGAAGTCTTCTCCCTCGGTTGTCTTCCGTTTCGAATTTGCGGACATCCTGTTGCATGCCTTTGAAGAGATCAACTTGTTTTTGGCAAATCAATTTGATAGTCGTCAGCTCGTCAATACAAGCCAGATAGTCGCGAACAAGTTTGACCGTTTCGTCTTTTCGCCATGGAGCATAACGACGTCGTTTCAGGTCTTGGATGACAGCTTGGTACGCAATGTCGAGATCGGGAGCGTTGAATCCTTGCCTTTGGGCATGTGGTGTAACACCGACTTCCGTGATGAGGTAAGTTAAAAGCCATTCAACAGTGCGTCTGTGCCAGCTACTTGTTCCTTGATCTGCAAAGGCAGCGAAAACGTAGCCAGGGGCCGAAGCATTCTCGTTGTCGAACATCGCGTGTGCGGGTTCGGAGAGGTGCTCAGACAATTTCTTGTCGAGGAAGTTAACGCCAGCCATGGGCGACATCGTAAGAAGAATGCCATCAGACCGATGAAAGCACCGGAACACATTCCTTACTAGATGAGACTGTCTGAAAAAGGGATGAGTGGAAAGCATCTGTGGATTTACATGTCGAGCGATTGGCTGAAGACCTTGTAGAGGGCCCTTGATGCCCATGGCCAGACCTTCGTCAAGTTGCCATGGCATGTCCGATGCAACAAGATTCCAGTAGTTCGCAGTCATGGCGAGATGGCCGGCTCTCCATTGTATGTCCGATTGGAGACTTGAATTCTCGTCGTTCTTGAAGCTACTCTGATCAAGCTCCTCATCCAGCTCGGTCAACTTGCTTAGTATCAGATAGACATCTCGCATTTCCTGAAAGTTCTTGTGACTGCGCATATTTAATACCTCTGTCTCGAGGTACGGCCACCCTGGGGATCCACCGTTTTCGAACTCTCTGCCTGGCTGACCGTCGTGAAGGAAGATATCTTCAACGGAGGAGTGGGCTAGACCAAGACCAAGCGGAGCGTGTATCCAGCGAACGTCGGCCCATTCAGGTTTGGATTGCCAATATTCTTCAATCTGCCCTATTGTAATCTCAGTCCGCTCGGCGCGACCGACTCCAAAATCGCAGATCTGGACCTTCACATCTGTTCTGGCAGGGTAGTAATGCTGCGCTAGCCTGAACAATTCTTCTTTAGACGGCAAGGGCGGTCGCCTGCGGCTTTTCATAAACGGGCTTAATATTTGGTTCGAAAGAAGGCTATATGAGCTATCGGCCCATTTCATCAAGCGGTCGTAGACGCTCCTCTGCCTCACACATTCTGTGTTGCAACGCGATAGCTTACGTATTCTGGCTTCTTCGATTCGAGGATCTCGGGCTGCTACTTTCTGAAATTCAGTGAGGACTTTCTTTGAGCTGACTACAGTTTCTTCGGAAGATAAGCTGGAATTGTGTGATTTGCCTGGGACAGTCAAGGTGGTCTGAGATGATGTTCTCCGATCATGCATTTCACGGACCGCGGGGAGAGAGGAGGCCATGGAGGTTACCGAGGGTCTCGTTCGTCGGCCGTTAGAGCCTGGGGAATTATCACGGTTTCCAGAGGCTGACGAACTGCTAGCAGAAGAAGAATGCCTTCTGCCACCATTGGACTTGGAAGGAGTTGAACTGGAAATGGAGGATTGCGAAGACAGATCCCAAACCACATCCTCGTACTCATTCTCGTGAGCCTTGCCTGGCGATTCCATGCCGCCGGCCTCGACGATGATAGGAATGCGATAATAACGCGAAAGGACAATATCAAAGCGAGGTTACACAAAATCAAAGAAACGCAGGTAAGAAGCAGGTACAGCTGATGAGTTACAGTCAAATTGGGAGCAATAAGGAATGGAGTGAGGGAATGGTTCGGTTTGGGGTCCATGGCTAACCGCCGGCCAGGCTTGTGTAGCCTCACAGCCTAGAACCTACGTTGATCGACACTGTACTTTTAGCTACGGACTACTCAAATAGCGGGCTATGGTGACTAATTGAAGAGCCTTATGATATGACTTACTCTCCAGTCGGCCTCGGCAGGAGAGCCTCTGAAATCAGATCAATTGGTCATAACACTTGGACAGCTTCAAGGGAATTCCCAAAAGGTCAAAAGATTCGGGATCAAAAGGTGTGAAAGGCCCGGAAGCTTAATCTGCCACGCCAAGGCTCTAGAAGGGCCTCGCGTGGGTGATTGTGTAACCAGGCTGAGCCTTCCTCTCGTCCCGTCTTTCATCTGTGCCGTGATAATGTCAAGAGGGGGGTCCTCTTCAGGTGCATTGCAGGCCAGCCGGCCTTGAGACGCTGCATTAAATAGATCATTTTGGATTTCCCGTCATATTCGTTCATTTTGTTTTGCTGTGCATTGTTAGGGCGCTCTGACACGTATGCGTCTGCGCAGGAGACTTCATGGCTCCGGTACGTGTACCACTATCATTGTTGATAGATAATTTCTTTCATCTCATCAAGCCTTCTTCCCGAGTTGCTTTCATCAGAACCCTTTCCCTACTCTAACAAGACTGCGCCTAGTCTTTCCGCAATTCCACCACCATACATTGCTGTTCATCTTTAGCGAATGCGACATCATTTTTCACACTTAAGATTGCTGACAAACGACTTAGCTCCGTAATAATCGATCCAGCAATCGTTCTGGTCGATCTCAGATTGATCATGATGTCTTCGAGGGCCTACCGGTACGGCACTGGCGCAAGGCTTCTGTCGCCGTCAGCACTGCTCTGCAGAAAGAAGAACCTACAGCCAACCCGGCTAAGGACACACTCTTTCTCGAGCTAGCCATGCCACGGGATGCCCAACTTCTTCCTCCAATGAGCCAGGCTTTGCTCAGGGCAGCCCGCTCAGGCGAGATTACCAAGAAAGCTCCTTCACAACCCCTTCTCGAGGATGACAAGGAGAACGGCGAGGACGATGATGCCCTCGGGGATGCCGAGCTTGGTTTTATGGCCAAGAGATGGGCCGCCCTCCCGAGACATCTCGAGGGTCTCGAACCTGAGTTCTTGGCTAAGCGGAGAAAAGGCCTCCCCTCTGCCTATGCAGGTCCACTCGGCCAAGCTGGTGCTATCACCCCCATGAGGAAGACGAAAGTTAAAAAAATGGACGGCGATGGCAACGCTACAGTCTTGGATGTACTCGTACCAGAAGGACAGACAATCGAAGGCGAAGTGGTGGAGGAGGAAGCCAATGTGACTCAAGCACCAGCCCCTGGTACGGTCGTTGAAGGCGTAGGCGTCGCCAACGCTGAGGGTGTCATTGTCGCTGGAGATCAAATGCTGCCTACTCCGCCTAGGCGACGACCACCGCCTCCTAAGCGCAAGGCCAAAGGCCCCGGCAGGGGGCGGAAGAAGAAGGTAGCCTTTGCACCAGGCTCCGAGGGTCAGGCTCTTCCTGCCACTGATGCTACGGTTAACAAGGGACCTAATGGCATCGGTGGGATCTCTGAGGCTCAAAGTGGAGACAGCATGGCACAGGGCGATGGCACTATGGATTACGATCATGCCCTCCAGAACGGGGACGAGAGTAGCGAAGAAGATGATGAAGGTGAAGAGGGCAACGAAGGTGATAGGGAGGAAGGCGAGCTTTCGCCTTCACCCCCTTCATCACAATCACCGTCCGGACCGCCGCCTCCTCCAGAGTATGCGGAAACATCGCTCTCGACGCAGGATCAGGCTATCGTTAATGACACCGAAGCAAATGAGCCGCAGAAAGGGGACATTATTGTTCCGGAAGTGCCGCAACGACGAGATATGTCAGGATCACCAGATGTGCCACTTATCGCTGATCAGGAGGTGGCCGCTTTATCTGTTATAAGCAAACCTCTGGATGATCGAGTATCTGTCATGGGAACTGAACAAACACTGCTGTCTGTCGAAGAACCTCCGAGTAAAATAGAACAAGCGCCCACCGAAGCTGTCGTTGCAGCAGAAGTACCTCCAGAGCACAATCCCTTGGATGGACTGGTTGAACCGAAGCCTCCCACTTCCAGTGATCAGCAAGCAGAGCAAGAAGGCCATCTTTCAGACGGCGAGATTGATCTGCTCGGCAGCCTCGAGAAGCAATTGAACGACAATGAGATCACGGTCAATAATAAAGTATGAAGGCTGCATTTTAGCGCGATTGATTTTTTTGGCTATTCATGATACCCACGCTGGCATGTTTGTTTTCATCGTTATTTGGAAAATTAAGAATACGCCCATCGTTTACATTGATATGATTATTGCAAGAATGTCAAGGCTCCGAGGCAAAGAGCATCTATACCTGTTTTCAATGTCGGCTGGATCACCGGCGCAAAGAATGGTGAGTGGTTGACAGGAATATCCTCAGCCAACCGCCCTTTCTGTTTCGTTTCGTCCCAAATTTTCTCATCCACGCCACCAAAGAACCAAAAGCACGACGGCTTACCCTGGCTGCTTGCGAGAATTGAATAATCTTCGCTCGCAGTGGAACATGGGGTGTTCGGGTCGAATCGATCTCCGAAAAATCCTTGGAACGAGTTATGCACACTCTTCGTAACGTTCTCATCATTGACTGATAGAGGAAATTTTGCTGTCCCTTCGAACAGTGGCTCCTTCGTCGCGCCGCTAGCTTCGCATTCTCCCTTCACAATTCGGCGGACGGCAGTCA
This sequence comes from Opeltia flavorubescens, assembly GCA_000442125.1. Lineage (NCBI taxonomy): Eukaryota > Fungi > Ascomycota > Lecanoromycetes > Teloschistales > Teloschistaceae > Opeltia > Opeltia flavorubescens. The sequence goes on from KE546974.1 coordinate 1,188,083, forward strand.
ACACCCTATTCCGCACTTCGTGATCCTGCGTTCTTATGTTAAGCCTTATTTCCGCTTTATCGGCAATAATGTTTTCAGTCTGTCCCGCTTGCAGGCTTCCTACTGTCACGACAGCAAATTGATCGGGGTCGACTTCCCGGCTAATCACGGTTTGAAGCTTCATCACCACACTTGCGGCCATGACTACAGGGTCCACGGTCCGATGAGGCATAGAGCCATGACCTCCACGTCCAAAAATAGTAATCTTGAAGCTATCGGCTTCAGACATGACGTTTCCAACCCTGCAACCCACCGATCCGGTCCGCAGAGCCATGACATGCTGCCCTAGGACGACATCCGGGACTGGGATCTTGTTGTACAAGCCGTCGTCCACCATGGCTTGAGCGCCGCCTCCTCTCTCTTCATTTGGTTGAAATAATACAATGAGTGTTCCGCTCCAGGATTCCTTCATCTTTCCTAGGCGCTCTGCCGCTGCCAAAAGGGCAGTGATGTGGAAGTCATGACCACAGGCATGCATGACCGGTTTCACTACGTCATCATTGTCCCGCATCGTCACTTTGCTGGCATATTCGAGACCGGTGTCTTCTTTGACAGGTAAAGCGTCCATGTCCGCACGCAGGAGAACCGTTTTGCCTGCGCCATTCCGAAGAACTCCGGCGAGACCGTGACCGCCAATTGATGTGTGGAGTTCGTATCCAGCATCGAGAGAATTAAGGTGTGATGCGACCTTGGCAGCAGTTTGTTCTTCTTGGTAGGACAGCTCAGGGTGAGAATGGAAATACTTGTAGAGAGCTTCGTACCGCTCGAGATCGATGCTCAATGATGATAGGAGAGACGTAAGATTTTGGGAGGCCATCGAGGCTGCATAGGTGGTTTTGAGGAGTGGAAGGTTGGTATGGATATAGATAAAAAGATTATACCTGGCGTCTGTGTAGGTATTGTGTAAAGTGCTTTCGAGTTGTGAACATCCTCCACATGTTCAGAATCGAAAACCTTCACGATGCGTTATGACGTGGGGCTTTGATGACGTAGGTTCATCGATCTCCAAAAGAAAGGATCGTTTTGGACATGTATGATAGTGTATTGTTTGAAGGGATGGCGTTCTGTTTGTCTTCTATCAACTTGCTTTCCTGATCTTTTTTCGAGTTCTTCGGATCTCAATCTCTAAACTCTTCATCTCATTCACAACATTGGCTAAGGATGGTACTACTTCGGTGGCTGCGTTTCTGAACGAGTCTTGTGATTTTCTGAGTGCAGGCGGGACTAGAATACCGAACCACTTTAATGGATCTGAGCTTGGAGCTCCACAGTCCGTATTTCTTTCATTAAACCCAGTATCTCCTTCTTCCTCTGCCTCCTTTTCCTCTAATTTCTCCCTGATTGGCTGCTGCGTTGGAGTGGCGAGCAAGTCCAGCTTGGGTTGCATATACGATTCCTCGTCAGACGTTTCTTTTTGTTCTAAATTGATACCGCTGTAAGGATCGTGTTAGCAATCGGCTCTTCACTATCTTAGCCTTGAAGGCGTACAATCTTGTTAAAGCTTGCATCCGATCATCATAAAAGTCCTGGCCGTAACGTATGCGGTTTGGATTGGAGAAATTAGCCTGGGCGAGGGAGAAATAACCCTTGAAATTGCATCAGACTACGTCTTGACTTGGAGAATGCTATATGTTTACTGATGACAACTCTTTCGCCATCTTCTGCTGCATTGACTGGTACTCATGCAATAAATGGAGATAGCGCTCTAGAAGGACATCGAGAGAGTCTGTCAGACTCTCTCGAGATAAATCTGCCTTATCTGGCATGGTCGGAACATCAATCATGGTTCTCACATTTAAAGCATATTAGAAGCCACGACGGCAATTTAATTATAAGTTCGACTCGTATTTGTTATGTAAGGTAGCATCCGAGCTTCTTTCACCACCGAAGATCAGCCGCATGATTGTAGGCTAAGTCGTTACCAAAGCCACGATCCAATGGACCATTGCCCTGTGTCTACGGAGTTATACACGGAGGCACACCTCAAATAGCTCAGCATGGTTGTTTCGAAAAACCCATTCGTGCGAATAATATGGAGCAGGCGGCTTTTGCGGCCGCCCAATCTAAGATGTCAATTACCAGGACTACGCCCATTCACCCAAAATTCCCAGCTGTTCATAGTATCCAAGACAAGCCCGCGTCCTGAATTACCCTATCTCTACATCCCGCAGGCTACTCGATCTCCTCAGGCCTCGTCCCATGGCCAATACCAGAACCAGCTTTCACGGTTTTTGACCACAGAAAGGAAGCAATATCTCAAGTCCGAAGCAAAGCTCACCTTGAAGTACTTGTTCTACGTGCACATTGGACTCGTTTCCTTTGGGTTATTGATAAGTCTTATTTGGATCGAGGTATATGAGCGGAAATACCAAACGCCTTCGGAATGGACCTTTCGATCTCGCAGCATCTACCGCGCAGCCCATAAGATCGAAGAACCGGATTATTCATCTACGGGGATTGTAGAATGGCCAGACATTGACAATAACTATACCTCACTAATTTCTCGCCTAGAAGATCCAAATCTAGACGGCAAAGGCCTCCAATTACAAGCAGATGATCATGATCGAGTTTGGGTATTTGGACTCGGAAAGCTGGGGTTCACAAGAAAAGGGCTGGATGTGTCTATGAAGTCGGAGGAATGGCGCCGTGGTTACTACGCGGCTCTGATGGGGGCCGCTCGAGCTGCTGAGCATCTCGATGAGTGGGTGATGGATAGAACCAGAGGCATGTCCTGCCCAAGAGAGTACATGATCGGGCCTTCAAATCCCCGCCCTAAGCCAGTCCCTTACGGTGCGGCCGCTGCTCCACTTGAACAGAACTGTGATCCGGCTACCGAACCACCGCAGACGTTCTATACAAAAATCCTTACAAGCTCTGGATTTAGTACTGGCCAAAGACTCGACGCTGCCTTGGCTTACGCGGACTACCTCGACTGGAAAGGATTACACGAAAGCGCCGAGGAAATGTTTGATTGGGGCTTAGACATCGCTATGGGAGCACTTCCTGTGGGAGTGAACAATACAGTTGATACGCAGACCGGCATCATCAATCATAACGCCACCTTTGTGTCTAACAACCTACTCAAAGCTGCGAATGCCTTGGCCGTGCATCATGCTCAAACGAACAATCTTTCTGCCGCCTTACCAATATTTCTTTCTATCCTTCGCGCCAGGAAGCAGCTCTCTCTTCCGCATTTTCCAGAGCCTCCGCCAGATGAACCTACTAGATTGCAGAAGATCTTGTCATTCATCAAATGGGTTCTAGTGTCGCCACCGTATCCACCCCCACCTTTGACGGGAGATGAGGCCCCTATCCGTAGCCCAAAAGCGATTTGTGAAGAATCCGCAATCATGGCGTACATCGGTGAGATCATGTTTGCCTCATCAAAAACAGACAACAAGAATCAGGACGTTTCACAGAACCAAGTATCTGGCCTTAGCTGGACTAGGGATGCAGTCGATATCTCGGAGTCGACATTAGCATCTATGAGGCAGGACGATATCGACGAGAGACAAGTGTGTGCCGAATGTCTCAAGACTGGCATGGACAATTGGTCGACAATGGTACGTAAGATGCTACAAGACCAAAAAGAGGTAGCACCGATCAGACAAGAGAAGATTGGCAGTGGCAGAAGAAGTTGGTTTTGGGGTAGATTGGATGCTGAAGCTACTGTCGAGCAGGACAATGGCAGATGGGAACGTGAGTTAGCTCTCGTCAACGAAAGAATGAGCGGCGTCGAGAGACTGCTTAGTAGGGAAGAGAAGCTGAGGAAGGCCAAAACTTCCCGCTTTACCTTCGGAACAGGGATGATCTTCAGCTGATACGCAATTCCGATATGCTTCATTCTGAAATGCTTTGGGCCAACAGAGATACCTCCTCTCGGGACCATGCCTAAGGGAGCACACTCTTCCAGTGGAGCACAGAAGCTTGCCTTGATTGTGAACACCGGTGAAGTTTTAGAATTCCTGGAATATGCTTTCTGAGACTCGTTTGCTATTATTTATTTTCAGCACGCCACCTTCGGCAAATGATCAGATGTGTCCCCTGAAATGGGCTCATCAGACGCATCGTCCAGAACGGGTTCCTCTTCTTGGACTGCAGCCAATTCACGATAGCCTGGCACATCATTGACTAGCTGAAAGAACTCGAGCATACTCTTGTATGCGTTGGGCATGATGCACTCCAAGATCTGCTCCTCACCCGCCGAGTAGCAGTTGCAGCCATACTCCTTTCGGCCCATCAAGGGTGTCTCTAAGGGTTCGAAAGACTGAATGTATCCTCGAGCACGCTACCAAATGAAATCCTTCTAATCAGTGAAGAACGAAACGGACAGGTAATGGGATCAGCAGAATGGAAGAAAAGGATGAACTTACGTCACCCCAGAATCCTCTAAAGTCATGGTCTTCCCCGGTGTCGTCCATAATTGGAAGGAACGCTGTGGCCGTTGCAACGGCCTGTACATTCTTCTCCCACTTTTTCCAATTGCTCTTTAGATATTGCACCATATCTGGCGCACTGTCACCCATCCCAATTACGTTGATCTTTACATTCGCTTTTGTTATTTTCGGGATTACCTCGTCAAACACGTGAGCTATATGCTCCTTCACGTCCGTATTTCCTGGCACGCGATTCTTCACCTCATCAATCCCCATTGCAGGGCTTACAGCCGTTTGCCTAGGCAATGCTTCCCATGTCGTCTGCGTTACAGCGCGTTGTCCGCCACGGTACCAGAACAACTGACCTGTGTTTGCTATAAGTATGCCTGGATCATCCGGGCATTTTTGAATGGTGTGTACGAAATCGATGACGCTGCCGGAAGCGATGGATTCCTGGCCGATGGTGCGATATGCAAAAACGCCGAGGTCTTGTATGGATTCGCCAATGTATACGATCAGGCGAGAGCAAGTCGAAATGTTGGACGAGGTGTAAATTGGGATGTGGGGCTGTGAAGGAGGGGTGCCGAGAGGGAGGGCAGTGAGGTTGAGCGAAGAAGCAAGGAGGCGAGACTTGATATTTTGGCGGATGCAGGCTTGAGAACTAAGGTCACTAATTGGGAGGTAAGAAAAAGATCAGGAGGTGTACAGACTGTTGAAAGCTTCCCGTTGCACTACATTCATGCGGTCATTCTTGGAGATGAAGAAGTTGAATTCTCGATCGGGATATTTGATCGAACGTATTTGGTCCTTATCATTGATGAAATAGCTGGTTCACCAAATTAGTAACCATTCGGTATATCAAGCGCTCGTCAGGTTTTGATATTTACCCAAGCTCTTCGAGGTTGGCAGGAAAATGAAAATCTGCAGGCAGAGCAGACTCTTTAAGACGGAACATGTTGAAGATAGTTGAGGAATTGGCAGGTTGAACAGGGAATCTGAGGTATTCTTACGTATTTGCAAGGTTCAGTGTGACTTCACCGTAGGAAGTTAAAAAAGAGAGATGCAAAGATTTGTTGAATAGTTTCGTTTGGCATATAAAGAATCATCTGACTTCTCCGTCTCATATATGATATCTTTATCAGATTTGAGGCCAGACTGGAAGATGAATGAATCAATAGGTGCAGCGCATCTTGACATGCAGCGAGCCGAAAGTTACCAGACCATGGTCAGTAGGCTCAAATTTTCTTTGCTAACAGTCCGGAGGTATTGACGAGCATTGAAGAATACGAGATATTTTGAACAATCAAGGCGACTTTGAGCCCCACCCACCACTATGCTTCAACATCGTAACGCCATCCGATGCATCAATATGTACAAATAACATGAGCCAACAGTATGTCATCCAAAGCTACCAGCTCGCCTTCTTGACTCCAGGTATATTCCCCTCTAGAGCGTTCATCCTGAAAGGGTACTACTTGAGGATCAGTACTCTGAGTGAAGAGACCAATTCGAGGCGCCACTTACTCTTGCCATCCGAAAATGCCGTAGGACGCCTCGACTCTTGCCGCCCTCAATACACCTATTGTTGATTTGTGTGAACCGAGTATAAGAGTGCATCTGAGAAAGCTGGAGTTGCGCTTGAGCGCGGGCACGCTGAGGTAAGGTGGTGTTGCGGATTATGTAGCGGAGGGCTTGTCTGGGGAGATACGGGTCCGTCAGTCAGGATGCCTCTACTTCCCTTTTTCTGACAGGTTGTAGATGCTTAGAGTATAGGAATGAACATGCGAATGGAGAGAAGCGGTGCTGACCTCTGGGTTTCGTATTGCTCGAAAACTTTGCGCTTGGTATGGTCTCGTATTACCTTCAAAGCTGTTAGCGTATCTTCAGGATGCCTGCTCGAAACTTTTGTTACTCTGATGTTCACGAAACAGCTGAGATCCAGCTTCTTCGACCGAAACTGGGCCATGTTGACTGATGAGGTATTGTATTTTTTTCGGTTGTTCTCTAGTGCTACAATTCCTGGTCAACTATCTCTTGGGCAGGAACCGAGGATCAGATTAGATAGACGACGGCTAAAACTACTCGAGGAGCCACCCTATCATTAAACTATGCATCCCACGAGTAACGACTTATGAACTATATGCGTTCTCCCTTCCATTGATTGGATATTACTTAGAGAAGGAATGGCGCGTAATGAGGCCGTTTTGCGTATGACTGAGCGCCGAAGAAAGTGGAGTGCAGATGCTCGATGATGCCATAGCAATTATATCCCTCGGTTGTTCATTTACTTTGTAGCCTTGCTGCATCTCAAGTGGGCTCTAGAAGAGTAATGCAACACTCCATGCGTGGTTCTTCCATGTTTCTGCTACCTTGAGGCCGAAATATCCCGTTATGCTGTATTTCTCATTGCCTGATCGACAAACTTGACTCTGCGGTTTTAATTTCTCTAATCTTCACAGTTTGTTATCAAAGTTCTCGCAGATCTTCGAAAATTGGTAGCCAATAGGTATTTGTTATCATGTCTCGAGAAGCCGCGAAGCATCCACTTGGAGATCTCGTTCGACAATCACCGCCTTTCGACATCAACCATATCCCTGACGATTCTTGGGCAAAAGACAAAGTGATCGTCATCACTGGTGGTGCAAGCGGATTTGGAGCTGGCTTCTTAAAACGATGGGCCAAAGCAGGAGCCATTGTCATTGTAGCCGACATCAACGTTCAGAACGGCGATCAGCTTGTACGGGAAACACGGAAGGATACCGAAAATCCCAATTTACACTTCGTTCACTGTGACGTTACCAGTTGGCAATCCCAAGTCAACATGTTCAGAGAAGCCGTTAAATTGAGTCCGCATGGGGGCATCGATACTGTTGTAGCCAACGCTGGGATTGCTGGAGGCAAACGGCGATTTGAGGAACCCACCGATCTCGACCTCGCTGAACCCCCACCTCCAGATCTCTCCGTCATAGATGTCAACCTTACAGGTGTCCTGTACACGGCTTACCTTGCGTTATGGTATCTTCCTCGCAACCCTGGGAGCTCCCCAGCTAATCCCCGATGCGTGCCATCTAATATCAGTCGAGATCGGCATCTAATGCTGATTTCGTCTATCGCTGGCTTGATGCCTATACCAGGTGCTCCACTCTACGGGGCCTCGAAACATGCCGTTGTTGGGCTATATCGTACTCTGCGTTCCATGGCTTTCATGCACGGCGTACGGGTCAACATGCTATGCCCCTACTTCATTGACACGCCATTAGCTAGGCTTGGCGTACGCGTTGTCCTGGCTGGCGGTATGATGGGGAAAGTGGAGGACGTCGTCGATGCTGCTACACGATTTGTCGTCGATCCATGTGTGGTTGGCCGAGCAGTGACTGTAGGCCCTAAACTTCAAGTTAGACAGGATGCCGATGGTGAATGGTCTCTGGTTGAAAGCGATAAGCAGAATGCAGAAGAGCGGGCAATCTGGGAAATATATCTGCATGACTTCGAGAATTCAGATGTTTTTCAAAGAAGGATCGTGGCCATAATCAACCGAGCGACCGAGATTAGAGGATGGGTAGGATGGACTCGAGATATAGTGGCAGCTATGATCTATGGATTGCGTTCACTGTGGCGATAGTTCTGGTAGGCTAGCATTTTCCTAAGCTTCTCTTGAGGATCAAGTTTCCACGTAGGTAGAAGATCTTGCAACTTTCATCATGTGCCATGCCAAGGGGCAGTCATTGGAGTACTTTTAACAAAACTACCAGGCCTTTCAAATGGCGGATCATCGATGTCGATACATCGATTCCATTCATACTTGATTTGTATTAGTATCCTGAATGCTCCGACAGAAATTCTATAGACATTCTCTCGGTCAGGTCACCTCTTTTTTCTCGAGTAGATGTCACCTTCCTCTGCAATCATGTCATACTTCTCAGAGAAGCAGGGTAGTGGATCATCTACTCCTATAACTCGTCCGCCTCACTGGACACTCACGCCTAGGATGACATCGTGGACGCTCACACCACGAAAGATTGGTGTATTTGTTCTGGCCGTATTCCTTCTGTACTTATCGACTGTCTTCTTGTTCGCCTCAAGACCACCCCAAGTAAGTCTCGACGGCGTGAGCTCCAGCTTACAGCTGACACTTGATAACAGTCCCGGCGACCGTCGTATCTTACCGACCATCTACCCTTTAATTCCACATCGGTTCCCCATGCAGCGTTCCAACCTCCAGAGGCATTACCTCACCGTTTTCCGGACATGGTCGACACCTTTGCGAGCTACAAGTACCGGAATACCTGCAATATCTCTTCCTTAGACTTGCACTCCCCTTTTTCTCCACTTTGCACCGATAGGAAATCTATGGTGAGAGCGATGTCATCCGGAGGCCGGATCGGCCATGATGCACCGTACATGCCTCGAGGATGTGATATGAGATGGTTTTCTACTGAGGAAATCTGTGAAATCCTGAGCCGTTTCGAGAAAGTCATTATCCTCGGGGATAGTATGATGAGGCATGTGATTGGAAGTATTAATGTATTAATCAGGAAAGATCTGGGATACGGGGCTGTCACTGATTGGAACTTTTCCCCGGAGGAGAGGTACGCTGGTCTTTATTGGCAGAGTCTAAATTATGATTATTTCCGCTGATTTCAATGAAGACAGGAGTGCTTCTGTAATTACCAATTCAACGTCAAAGCCTGTTCTATTCAGGGGATATTCAAAACTGCCGACGTCGTCAAAAATGACCCTGAGAGCCTCGCATGTCCAGCCAATACTATCGATGTCATCAGTGAGTCTGCCCGTTTGACGCTTCATAGCCGTAAAAGCCGATTAATAACACTATGATTCAGTCGAAATGATGATCCGCTTTCCCATTCCATCCGAAGAACTGGACCGCCTTCGCGCCCTCATACCAACCAAGAAACCTGATCGTCCCTACGCATTCATATTCGGTCACGGCCTCTGGAACGATCTCGACCTCCAAGCCACCCTCGACTGGCTGGACACACTGCTCGAAACCTCAAAACAGCACGCGCCATGGCTTGCATCATCTTCGAATAGCAAGCCCCCTGCATCTCCTGCTAGAGGCAGAGGTTCAGCCGCCAGAGCAGCAGCGGCGGCGAAACGTGAGCGGAAACATGAATCGGGATTTTGGCCACGCCTGTTCCTAACGCCCAATGCTGCTGGCAAGGAAAAGCCCGATGAGTGGATCGTTAGTCAAGGAAACAAGGCACTGATGGTGTTTGAAGAGGCGGTCGGGGTCGAGGTGAACAGGAGGGGAGTAGAGCACTTGGGGACCTGGAATATGAGTATTCAAAGTAACAAATTTGATGGGGTGTAAGTTTTCCTGGGGGGTTGTCTGAGGCGCTGTTACTGTGATCGAGGTGCTGATATGGATGTTGGTGTATAGGCACGTGGACCTGAAGGGTAACCTGATCAAGGCGATGATGGTTATGAATTGGCTGAATATGATCGAAGTAGAGAAATTTTGAAGGTCTAGGTAAGGTTCGCGGGCAATACAGGACGGGTTGATACATGGCAGGTGAGAAGTAAGTATTCAGTGTCAGGTACCCAGCATCTTGACCAGTATCTCGACAGAGCATTGATTGCAAAGACTTGGTAGAGTGGATTTAATTAAAAAAAAGCAAAGCCTTACAGTTGAAACGTCCATTCTTCATCAACCAGTATTCGAAATCAGAATGTTAAGACAGCGAGTTTGGTGACTTGGCACCCTTTGTAACAAATGTCGATTCATCGAGCATAAGCACCTTAGTATACAGCTTGGAATATCATCAGTCGCTACTCATCTCATCCGTGTCACTGCTGAGATCTTCCTCCCCCACGACCCCCATCTCCCTGTCTCCGCTACCTCCACCCGCCTCCTCCCCCATCACAATCTTCCTCCTCTTTTCCTGCGCCTCCATCATCCTTAACCTCCTCCTCTTCTTCCTGCTTCTCTTCAGCGCCTCATCCTCCTCCCTTTGAAATCGGTCCTTTTCCAGGTCAATCACTCTGGCGATGGCTTCCCGCTGCCGGCGGAGCGCGTCGTCAAGTTGAGTCGCGAGACGTACATTCTCTTTACGGAGGGACTCTGACGCTTCCGTGGAGTGCCCGTGATTGGAGGGATCGTTCAGGGAGGCGAGTTCGGCGATGCCTTCTTCAAGGATCGAATTTGGGAATGAAGGGTGCGTTAAGACGTCGTCGAGGTCGTTATAGTGAGCAGGGGCGTTCGGGAAGGGTAAGGAGGATATGAATTGAGCGGTGAAAGTGTAATTATTTGGGATGATGGAATCGCTGTGGTTGCCGTTGCTTGTGTCAAGGGAGCTTTCGTAGCGTGGTTTGACCACGTTGTGTAGTTTCAGATTCGGAACTGGTGTATTTGGAAAGCCGGTCGGTGGAAGCATGTGGAGATTCGTAACGGGTAAAGTGAAATCAGCCAGCTGGATGTTGTATTTTCCCTTGGCGACGTTCCAAGATTGAATTTTGCCATTTTCATGGCCAGTCAGGAGGGCAGTGCCGTCGTAGCTGACTTGGACACATAGCGCAGGAGATGAAGAGGACTCCGGAAGAGGCCAGCGATCAGAAGGCGAAGGCTGAGTAGGTGTAGACTGCTGATCTGAGTCGTAAAGGGCGTGGACAAGAGATGTCTTCTTGTAGAAATCCAGAGTATGGATGCTACCGTCTTCAAATCCGACGTAGGCCGCGCGGTCCGCTGGATCCAAAGCAACGCAAAGAGGATTACTGGTTAGCAGGTACGTGTGAAGAACCGTGCCGTCTATGTAGTTCCAGACTATACATGTCTGATCCTTGGCGACTGAGATTGCGAAATTGGATTTACTCGCACTGTGGCCGAATTCTACAGCATTGATTGCTGCACGGTGATTCGTCAATGTCCTTTCGGGCGATAACTGTGTCGGTTGGCCAGGATCATCTTGAGATGACTGGGAGAAGGACAGCAGTGAATGAATAGACCAGACATGTAGATTGGAATCGGCCGATCCGGATATCAGGAAATTGAACGTTGGATCAATGGCGAGGCAAGTCACACTTTGCAGATGGGACTGCGGTGTACTGATTTGGCGGCCAGTTGCAAGCTACTTGGACTGGTCAGCACTGCTTACCCTGGGCTTTCATAGATTACATACCTCCCACAAGAGCAGCCGCCCTCCTTGGGTGCCCAGGGCCAGTGTTCCGGCTCCATGGTACCGACCGACGAGCGTGAGACAAGTAATTTTCTCTTGAAAGGGTACGACGGCCTCCTGATTGCCACGCTCTCTACTGTATACATGAATGACACTTTTCTCTGCTTGAGCCGCAAAGATATGGGTTGCATTGACTGCGAGACAATTCGGMTGCGTCGAGCTTTTCCTGAAGCTTGACTTCAGCGCTGGGTTTGGTTGGTATTCGTGAAAGTGGACTCCAATGTCTTTTGCTGTACTCGCATTAGCCTTTGCTTCGACCGCCCGAGTCGAAGCTATAAAGCTCTCTATGAGCATTGTAGTTCGATCAAGATTTCAGAAAATCACGAATTCCAATTGACCTATCCAGATTAGATATTGCTATCTAATCGATTAGTCTTTTTCTCGGAGATAAGCGAGATGTCAGAGCCTTCTGATCTGACTGCAGCAGAGTCAGCTTTTGGAAACAATGGCGGTATTGCCAGCAATAAGTAGTAGTTCCCTATTTTTCCCTTAAAGTTCTCTGAACCCCGACTCATTCATTTCCCCCTATAAACACATAGCATGTCTGCGGCTGAGAGCAACAATGCAAGGCTCGTCGTAACCTTTTTCGCCAAAGCAAGGCTTTCGAATGGAGGTTCGAAAGATGACTTCAGGTCACAATCGTTGGCTTGTGGGCCTGCATTCTCTCAACTCCTTATACCACAGATTACTCCAGCCTCTTTAAGTTTGGAAACTTCTCGTGCTCTTCTTGCCCCAGGCATTTTCCAATCCATCTACGCCATCAGCTCCCCATTCCCCAAGCCTGACAAACTAAGACGCCATGCTTCGGTCACCGCTTTCGAAGCGCTCCACTCCTTGGAGATCATATTTGATCTCATCATTGACCCTCCTTCAGACTGCCTCCGTCCTGTAAAATTAGCCGTCTTCGACATGGACTCAACTTTGATTAACGAGGAAGTCATAGACGAGCTCGCTCGTTCGATAGGCATCACAGCTGAAGTCTCCGCAATAACCGCAAGAGCGATGAACGGAGAGATTGAATTTGAGCAGTCCCTGCGCGAACGTCTTCGCTTATTGAACGGGGTAAGAGCAGATGTCTGGGAAGAACTGAAGAAATCCGTGACGATTGCTGCTGGAGCGCAAGAATTAATCACATATCTTCGTGGGCGCGGTGTCATTACTGTGGTAGTGAGCGGCGGATTTGTACCGATGGCTTTATGGTTGAAGGAGCAGTTAGGCTTGGATCATGTGTACGCGAACCATGTACGTAAGCTATTTGCCAGAATGTGGACGGTATTAATCCATATCTTGACTGCCAGCTTGTTGTTGCTCCGCCTAATAATGCGTACCCATATCCGCATTTGTCCGGCGACCTTTCCCCCGAACATCCAATTGTAACACCGGAGTATAAGCGTCAGGTCCTGGAGTCAATAGCCGAGGAACGCTCCATACCCCTTTCAGAAACCTTCGTCGTAGGTGATGGTTCCAATGATCTACTCATGCTTGGAGCTGCAGGTCTAGGTATAGCCTGGCGAGCAAAAGAGCGTGTCCAGCGAGAAGCACCTCAAAGGTTGAATGGTACGACCTTGAGCGACCTCATTTTCTTGCTTGAGAGTCAAGAAAAAACACAGTCATAGAGATAGGAAACGGGCGGCAAGTCGGACTGAACGTATGCCAGCACAACTCGTCCCGCGGATACGCAACGCCCATTGCCTACAGTCCAGTAGATAGGCGATCAGGACAAGTGAATCAGTACCACGACTTCTTGTAGCACTATAATCGGTGCCCTTACCGTTGAAAACCCCCAACCTAAAGCTCAACTCTAGTGGATCTTCTGTCCGCCTCCACTGAATTCAACCTCAGTGACTCGAAGATCGACGTAGCTCAAGAATACAGGAAACGTCCAGAACTTCGCGGTCACGATAGACGGACACCTTAGTATACTCAGACGTCGCTTTCCAATCAGTACGTATCAGTGTTCACATAAGAACATAGTGGGCTCTGTCATTTACATAATCATTGGGCGTATAGGCATACATAATGCTGCATGATGCTTGCGTAGCGCCCAGTAGATTCAAGACCGTTGAAAAAGCCAAGTAATACATAAATGACATGTCTGCACGGCAAGACTCTTGCCCATCATTCCAAAATATTGTACGCCCATGCTATGATGTGTGTGTATGTAACGCTCGCTCCCTCAAAATTCACCTGCATACCTCCAAAAACAAAGCCTCCACAAGGCCATGAGTGCAATTCCAACTCAAGTCCACTGCTGGAAAGAGCAACTGGACCAACCCGCTATAGTTGCACGATTGGAACGCCAGAAACGACGATCAAGTCATAAAAAAGAGTGGGTCCCAAGAATGAATACATACACGGCCTCCCCATCACTACTATGGCATATCTCCGAGCTGAACGAAAGTCATCGGTCTCCTTTTTGCCAGCCATTCAACCATGTCATGATCCCAACACCAATGAGCACCACCCCGACCATACTGACGTACGGTGCACTCTGCATGGCTACATCTCTCCCTCCTCTGCTTTGTGCTGTAGAGCCTCCGTTCCCGAAGGACTGCAGAGTGGCCGCCATGTTTCGCTCCAATGCTTGCAGGGTTGGAGATTCCTTGTCCATTTTTGTGCCGGAAGCGGTGATGGTACCGTTCATGGGTTTGCGGTTATGCAGTGAGGAAGATGGGGATGATGGTGAGGAAGAAGTACCGTTCCAGAGCCCAGACGTCTGTCTTGGTTGATCCAGGGGCGGCAAACTTGCGCCAGCTGGGCTTTTGATAGATGTGTGATTCATCGGGTAGATCATGTTGCCATTCATAGTACATTTTTGACCAGCAGCCTCCGCTCGGATACTCTCGATCATGTCTGCTAGACTCGCTCGTTCTGATTCTGCACCTTCCGCTCTGCGTTTGTAGCTCTCCATTTGAGCTTTCATTTGATCCATTTCCCGCAACATTTGGTCCAACCGCTTCTGGAGTCTGCTGGTCGAAGCATCCACGTTCACGGTCTGACGATGCAATTCGTCTGTGCTCTCGGAGGTTGCAGAGGTCATCGTGGTATCCGACTGGTCATCAGTCGATGTCGAAATGATGTCTGGCTCACCTTCTGAATGTGTTTCTCTTGCCGCGTCAAGAGACGGCTGCAAGCTATCCTTCTCCACTTTGTTCTCTCCTCTTTCGTCGTCTTGAGACGATCGACCGGCCATTAATCGTCTAGCGCGTTCTTCTGCACTTTCCCGAGCTTTCTTTTCCCGCTTCAGAAGAGATTCTAATTGCTTGACCCGATCACCTTGAGAGTCGATCTCCTTCTTTGCCAGGTTTAGAGCTTCTACAAGTGAGAGTATCTGGCTGGAGTGCGGCTCAAGTCTAGTTGGTGAATTTGAAAAGGATCCTGGCCTTTCGGTATCCGTCCGTCTGAGCGGTGGTTGGCTGAGTGACTCCGAGCTTGTGATTCGGGCCGCATCTGGCTTCTCTGGTAACGGTTGCTGAGGTGGTGGAGCAGGTGGCTGAGAGAATGGGGATAGTCCTTCTACCAAAGGAGCGACAGGTGAAATACCGTTTGGCTGCTTATACTCCTGCATCACCCTGCCCTCTGGAGGCTTTGGCATCTCGTCCCCTGGGTTAAGGGTGAGAAGGGTGGAGAAGAAATCGCCTGTTCGATGAAGATCATGCGATTGCTGCTTTGCTTGCTTTAATTCCGTCTGCAACAACGGCTTAGTCATGGCCTGTTCCATCTAGTGATGAAGTCAAACTTACAGCAAGTCTTTTGACGACCTGTTCGATCGTGATAGGATTCATCCAAAGATTCATTGGTCGCTGAGCTATGCCGTTCAGACCACCATTCGCCACGCTTGATGGCCCTGTTAGTCGTCCATTGCTTCCAATTGACCCTTGGCTAGCACCCCGACCTCGCAGCTGTTGCATTCCGTGACTAATCGGCTGGCCCATCAATAAATTGCCTGTGTTCGGATCAATATCCCCAAGATTAAGGTCCATTGCAACGACACCGGCGTGCTCCACCTTGGCAGATACTTTATGATGCACGATACTTTTCTGATCTTCGCTTACAATATCAATGCCAAGTTCTAGAGTATCTGATTCCCTAAGTTCGTGCGGTTCTGAATCACGGTTCTCAGGCGACAACCTGACCCCGTTGATGAATGTGCCATTGGAAGACTTCACGTCTCTGATCCAGATTTTGCCATTACGATCGGCCCAGACCTCCGCATGTTGCCGTGACAGTACTTTGGAGTCGAAATAGCCATTCATAGCGGTGGGCACAGTCTTTGCATTCGTTTGCCGTCCAATTCTCAATACCTCTGGAAAATATGGCACACTGATATGCTTTCGTTCAAAGGTTCCGGTCAAAGGCTGTAAGGCTAGAACAGCAGGGGCATCAGACTGGCCTGATGACTGCTCAATTCGGCCACCATTCTGCTGTTGCTGTGTGTTTGTGCGATTTTGAGAGGGAAGAATTTGGGAAGGTTGATGCATATTGGACATGGTGGAGGCAGCGGACTGTCCCGAAGATGGATTGGGAAGGGGTGGAGGGCGGCCGTTCGATAAACCTGACACAGGTTCGGCCTTGGATGATGGCCACAGACTTTTCGGAGGCTTTTTTCTTGCAGGCCAAGGACCCTGCTCACCATTCGTAGTCGACTGCTCGCCGCTTGGCTGCGGTGAAGGTATTGGTATAGTGAATGTTGACGAAGAAGAAGACGATGAGGACGACGCGACTGAGGACGAAGAATTGGTCCTTTGCGCAGGTTTACGGGGCATGAATATCCTGGTAACGTCGTCGGCATTGATAGAATGTAAACCTCCCTGCCCGGTATCACCAGGGTTCCATTGTGTGTGAGGCTGCACACTGGAGGGAGAGACAACAGCCGTCATCGGTGAGGAGGTCGATAATATGTTTATAGCCTTTGGGGAAAACGTTCCTTCCTAGGGTGATACGTTCGCTCCTTCTTCAGTGAATCTTCTAGGGTCTTGTCTCCACGGATGTGAAACAGGCGCCTCCCACGTTGACAGTCCACGGTAAAGCAATCGCGATCTGTAATCGTCTCCTCACTCATGGAGATGATGCCCTATATTTGGATGAGATGAATGCGTATGTGGGATCAACAAGGTCTTTCCCGGGGGTATGTCGTGATATCTCTTTGAAAGTGGTGAATGTCATGTAGAGGTGTCGAAGAGTGATCAGCGACTGTGGCGGAACAACAAGCGTAGTCCTCTTATTACTCTCCCGCTTCAAATGAGATTCCAGTGACTCCTGAGACTGATTCCGAGATGATCGCGTGGTATATGCTGTGCTCCTAAATCCGGTTCTTGGATAGGGCGAGGGGTAAAATGAAAAGTGTTTTGTCTATTCCCCGGTCGGAAGGCGAAGCGCTGTAGACGCCCCCCTCAAAACTGGGAGCGGTAATTCCCGTCTCCACTTGCCCTCCATTTTTGGTGCCCGTTGTACCCAAACGCCATGCGATGACCCGTGTTGGAAGAGGCCCTTAATTCTTTCCTAATTGGACCTTTCTTCTGCATCGTGATATTTGACGTATCTTTCACAATGCCACCAATGCCATCGACGTCGCAAGGCGGTGGAGGCATGCGAGGTCCTTCTACCTTTGACAAATGTACGACAGCTGGAAACTAATCATCCTTCTATGCTATGAACTGAAAATGAGGATATATGGACTATGAACTGATTTAAATATAGGGAAGATGGGAGCAATGCTCGGAGGTTGTACGTAAAGTCGACGTCCTGTCGCCAATTTTGTGCATACAGAGTGCTGAAAAAATTACCAGCCGTTGGCTTGATCATGGGCTTCATATTCGGTCAGCACATGCATACTGTGAAGACTGGGTAGAAAGAATTTGGAAGCTGAACACTCACGTTAGGAGGATTCAACATCATAAGATATGGCGGTGGGCCTAATGGTCCCATGAGAACCCTCGGTCAATACATGCTGGGTTCCGGCGCAACATTTGGGTACACAGAACCGCCAGATGACTTTCTTACGTAGACTTTCACTGACAATTAATTTGCAGCTTCTTCATGTCTATAGGAAGCGTCATCAGAACGGAAGGAAACTCACAGCATTCGGCAGAAGCATTTGCAAGAGCTCGACGGCAGCCTATCATCATGCCCAGACAGTACAAGAGATATCCTCACGATGATTCATGATCGGTCACAGAATTGGGTGAGCTTGTATGGTGCATAAAAGACATGGTCTGGTACCGATATGATAATTGGAAATGCCGGTATCATTTCTTGGCTCTGGGCATCGTTGGTACCATCAGTCGAATGAGTGTGCGATGAGAGGCTGTTGCTATTAGTCACGAGGAGAGCGCGACGCCCCTGGGAGTTTATGGGGTTCTAAAGATTTCATATCTCCAAACAAATCTTGGCGGCTCAAATGATTTTGACAAGGCTAATATTACACAAGCTGTCAGAAGAATTGAAGGAGACATGCTTGATGTGAAGATCCATCCAAAACCAATATAATGATACCTTAGAATGTGAATGGCGCCAACGTCCTGTAGGGGTTCCGTAACTCCAAAGGTGCAAAGAAAAAAGCACCCTTCGACCAGAGGATATCAATGAAAGAGTATAGGGAGGAAACAGCAGCTCTTCGATGTATTACATGACGATACATTTACTACCCCTGCTTGATGTCCCCGTCTTGACTGACAGCGCCACTCTCGCAGCTTCTGTGAAAGCCTCGTTCACTCCACGATTCCGTTTTGCGGAACATTCTACAGGAGCTTTCAGTATGTGGACAATGAGGGAACGATGGGGATGGACGTGGGCAGTTACCTAGGTATCGGAGTGCCTGTATGCGTCGTGCAACCTCAAGCCCTTCTTTGTAGTCGATCATTTCTTTCTCCCTCCTTTGCTGCGAAGGATCATCGTCCATTCCATCGTCGTCATCCTCAGAGAGAGTCCTCAAATCGCACTTCAGTGCCACCAAGACTAGCTTGACTCCCTGGCAATTCTCTGCAATCTCGCCCACCCATTTGGATTCGACGTTCTCCAATGAGTCCTTCGAATCGACCTGGCGCATCGTTCAGCATCTGGCGGATAGGGTGAGTTCGGAGACTGACGCTGAAACATAGCATGATGGTGTGGGTATCATCGTAGGATAGTGAACGCAATCGATCGAATTCTTCCTGCCCTGCGGTGTCCCATAATGACAATTCTATGTGTACACCGTCGACGAATACATCTTTCAAGGATCAACGCGACCCATCATACTAAGAAGGAGCTTTCTCACCATGAACGTAGTTTTCTGCTACGAATTAGCGATGCGCTACCATGATGATTGAAGGATCCATGACTTACCAAAGACAGTAGGCTCACTACCAAGTAAGGCATGAATTCAGCCGCATTCTTGACACAGGAAGAATGGAAACATACTAGACAGTGGGGAAGTATCTGTCGCATTATATGTATCAGCATTGAAAATGTGATTGGTGCACACAAGGATAATATTTTTTTACCCCCTTGTAAAGACGTTCAGTAATGATGTTTTTCCGCATGCGCCATCACCACTGGTAACGTTGTCGCATTAGTACCCAATTCATCCGGGAATGATCTCAATGATTAGCGTACAGCAGCACAAGCTTCCGTGATTCTGTCTTTCCTCCCCCACAGAGAGGCATGGCAGGCAAGGATAAGGTGACTGCACAAGTGATGCTGTGAGGATTGCCCGCGCGCGCAGTTATGCGGGGAACTTGAAGTGTTGACGCAAAAGTTGGCGGTCCGTGTTGATTGCGGAGTTCCAATGCCAGAGTACTTTCAGCCACTCACATCCTAAAGGAGGCAGCCCTATTCCTTTGAGACCTCTTCCAGTGTTTGCGGGCTTAGATCGACAACAGGGATGACATGAGTGGCTGTGAGCTCAAACAGGCACGACAAGGGGGAGCAGCTAAGGAATAATTTTATCAACTTCCCATGAGAGAACGTTATAGCTTCGTAAAGGGAAACTCCTGACCAAGGATGCTTCTGTACCATTTAAAGATAAACGCAAATACAGATCAAACCCTCCAAAGATCACAGCCCAACTGCAGCGGATATAGGGTATCATAGTTAATGACTATCGCTCTTCAATCATCGTCTCTCCCTTCTCTTCCCAGTCCTTGCCTCCCTCTTCTCATCCTTTCACCAAGATCCAGGTCGCCAGCTTTACGATTTACCCCGTGCACAAACTCTCCTCTCCCACCGTATTTCGCAGACCGCGCACGAGCAGCCTCGTCTGCTCTCCTTTCCGCGTCGTCCTGTTCTGCAATAGCACTTATCCGTTTTTCGCGGTCTTGATCCAATTCTGAAGCATTCTGCTGCATTGCGGCGAGTTTGGCTGCCCGATCATCCAATTCTCGCTTTGGTGATGGTGAAGATCTTCGAATATTATTATGCCAGCTCTTGCTTGTTTTGAGCTTGTGATATCCATTCTCTTTTCCTCGAGGTGGCGATCTTGGCCGAGCATAGGGAGAAGTCGATCGTTCAAATTCATGCAGATCGGATCGGCGCCGACGAAATGGTGATGGAGATCTACTTCGTCGATGGTATGGGGACGGCGATCTGCGGCGGTCCAAGGATGGTGATCTCGAGGAGGAAGACGTCGATCTGCGCCTATGGTGATGATGGCTTCTCCGAACAGACCAATCGTCATCATCAATCCTCCTACGCTTATGACTGTGGAACCGCGCTTCGTCGTGGTCGTGGTGATGGCGGTTTTTCCGATGTTTGCGCTCCTTGACCTTTTTCACCGAGTCTCCCCCAGCAGCCTTGAGCAGCAGCCGTCGTTTCACAGGATCGTTCATCAATGCTTCATAAGCCGCTTGCTCTTGCTTCTTGATAGCCAACATGGGATCTTCACGAATCTTAGAAGCGGTATCTCGGACAGTATTTGCCTTCTGTAGAGCCATGAATGAATCCTCTGACGCTGCCTTTTCCAACTTTTTGGTTTCAGTGCCCTTGAGTAGACCGTCAACACGCCGTTTTCCCAGGAGATATCCTTCCATCTCTTCGGTCGTACCAGCCTGTCCAGCTGAAGGTCCGGAGTACATCCAGTCAACCCTGTTCAGACGTTTCTTGCCGCCTGCAGCCTCCTGCATCTCTTGCAATTCTTGGATTTGCCGCTCTTCCTGCCTCTCTTTCATCATCTGCTCGATCCGTTTGCGTTCCTCCAGCGCCTTCTTCTCCTCTTCCCACACCCGGCGCTGATTGCTCATCAGCACCGGATGCCATGATTTCTTAAGGTTGAGGTCGCCACCCATAATTCTGAACGCCTAACTCTAAGGTGGAGAATCTCAAGATGATATGGTATTTATCTGTCTTGGAGGTGAGTGGTATCTGATAACGACACACGACCACGGAAGAAAGTTGAAAGGGTCGGGAGTATCCACGCTAAGACATAAGGCGCAGGCATAAAATGTGGGGCGGTTCATAGGGCAGAATGACTTGGCATTCATTGAAACTGCACCTCATCGTCAACTATGATTGTCTCAGTTCAGAAGGATTCATCTATTTGATGACATCTCTTCTACACATGCAGATTTAACTGCCTGTGGTTCATCGAGCCTTATACCATATCCAACTCGCATCCGGTTACTACACTGCGCAATCTGCTCTAAAGGTCTTGTCCTAGCCCAAGTTTCTTCCCCCATCATGTCTGACGACGACGATGACTTCATGCAAGAGTCGGACAACGAGGAGTACGAGTTTGAATATGAAGATGATGATGACGATGAGAGCGGAAATGTCGGCATTGAGAACAAATACTATAACGCAAAGCAGATGAAAGGCGATAGCCCAGATGAAGCTATCAACGAATTTCTTGGGATACCAGCGATGGAAACTGAGAAAGCGGACTGGTACGTTGCCGCAATTCTCCTTTCTTCATTGAAAGCTCATTATGGGACGAAGGGGTTTCAAAGGTCTGAAGCAGGCTATCAAGCTAGAGTTCAAGCTTGGGCGCTACGATCAGGTATGAGATTCATGCGCCAATGCAGCTACCGCAGGCTTAACATTCCAATAGGCTGTCGAACATTATCGAGAGCTCTTGACCTATGTCAAGTCTGCTGTAACACGAAATTACTCGGAGAAGTCTATCAACAATATGCTGGATTTTATCGAAAAGAGCTCAGATGATGACAAAGCTTACCACTGCATGGAGAGGTTCTACTCGCTCACGCTCGAGTCTTTCCAAAGTACCAACAACGAGAGACTATGGCTTAAAACCAACATCAAGCTTGCCCGATTGTGGCTTGACAGGAGGCAGTATACAGAGCTTGTGAAGAAAGTTCGCGACCTCCACAAAGCTTGTCAACGAGAAGACGGTACAGATGATCCGAGTAAAGGCACTTATGCGCTAGAAGTATATGCCTTGGAAATCCAGATGTACGCCGATACTCGAAATAACAAGCGTCTCAAGGTTGGTTGTCCCTCATTGCATAATGTTTCTATTGATACTCACCAACACCCAGGCGCTATACAATCGTGCGCTGAAGGTACGATCAGCTGTACCTCATCCTAAGATCATGGGAATCATTCGTGAATGCGGCGGCAAGATGCATATGAGCGAAGGTAAAGTGAAACTTTCTTTGCATGGAGTACTTTAACTCATCTCGTGCCAGAAAATTGGAAAGATGCTTCGTCTGATTTCAACGAATCATTTCGCAACTACGACGAAGCCGGTTCCCTTCAACGAAAAATGGTTTTGAAATACTTAGTCCTGACGACCATGCTTATGAAATCCGACATCAACCCTTTTGATTCACAAGAAACGAAGCAATATAAGAACGATCCTGAAATATCAGCCATGACAGACCTTGTCGAAGCCTACCAGAGAGATGAAATCCATCGATATGAATCTATCCTACAGAACAACAAGGACCTTCTTAATGATCCATTCATTGCTGAGAACATCGACGAAGTTACTCGTAACATGCGGATAAAGGGCGTGCTTAAGCTGATAGCTCCATATACTCGTTTCAGTATGGCTTTCATTGCCAAGCAACTGAAGATCTCGGTGGGGGAGGTGCAGGATATTCTTGGGTTCCTGATTATCGATGGGAAACTCAAGGGTAAGATTAACCAAGAGAAGGGAACGGTCCAGGTCGCAGGCAATGAGGATGTTGGCCGGACGCACTCCATGCAGCGATGGACGTCAGCAATAGACTCCCTGTGGCAAACCATCCTGGACGAGGGCGAAGGCTTTAAAACGGATGAATCGCAAGCGCTCGGCGGGAGTGGGTTCCCAGCTCCTCGGCTAGAAGGTTTGGCGTTACCAGCACTGCAGAGAGGCATGAACGGGACAGGGAAGGTCGGGAAAAAGGGAGGGTGGAAGCCCACGGGTGTCTTCAAGTGAGTATGCACCCAGGATCGGAACCCATTCCGGCCCGTGAATAGCTACAGGCATCGAGGATGAAGGGTTGGAGTAGCAACCATAAGAATAGGCTGATCTTCAGTACCTCAAACCCGAGTGGAAAGGTAAAGTTTGCGCTTCGGGCCTCTCCTCCCGGCTGCATCATGCAGGGTAGGCGTGAGCTTGTGAAGAAGCTTGCATCCACAGGGAAATCCCCTATTGAATTGGTTTTTGTCGGCGGCGGCCCAAAAATCGGACATGAGCAGAGGGGATAAGTCAGTAAGCGACATTATCAGGAGATGAGTGGACTTTGGCGCCATCTGCTCGGTCATCGAAGAGGTCAATTAGCTAACATAACTCATGGCCGGCCGGTTGGAGTCAAGTTCGCTGACGCTGAGGCCAACTGCAAGCTCCAAGAGACGATGAAATCCACGTTTCGATGTATGTAGGCAGCCGCAACCAATGATTTGGCTTAGCAGAAGGTGAATATCATGCATATCCTAGGTTGAAATGTGCCTCTAGCTCGCTTGGAGCTAAGGTCAATATGTTCCAGTGAGTGCCGAGGACATCATCAGCAGTGATTGGGATATAAGGAGGCCATCGCTAGTCAGGTCTTGCTGTATGGATCCAAGTGTTCAGTGCAGATCGGTCATGCATGAACGGCGCAGCTGCTAGCCAACATACTGTATTCAATGAACCCTCTGTTTTAAGCGGGTTTCTGGCCAAGAGAACAAGCGTGCGGATTGCAGCGACGCCATCATCGTACATGGCACGTTGTCCAAGCATCAAGTCCGGAACAGCAGTAGTATGTTGTTTTACATTTTCTGGTAAACCTTGGAGGACTGTGTCGAATAATATGACAGTCGCTGTCCCAATCCATGTACTTCGCTCTCGCCCGCTGCCCTCCCTCCCACTCCTATCCCGGTAGTCTCCCCCAAATTCGTGTGGCCTGTTGCGTGGCTCTTCAGCGTAGCGCAGTGCCAGCCTGCAGCTAATATCTTTGTCCCGTAGGTGCAGTGAGATTGATATCTCTTGTAATCTTGTCGCGCCGGCCCTGTAAAACGAGACCCTTCGACGTCAGAGTTCCAGCCAATGATCGACGATCTCAATCCTCTTGGATTTTCTTCAACCTTCTCTCCAATTACTCCAAGCCCCCATTGACCACCTGGATCGCTGTGATTTCTCGCTGATATCGTGGTCTCAGCGGCGGTCTGGGCTCAGCTCGCCACCGACCGTTGCTTTGTCGCTATCGACGGCTCGATGCATTAGAGGCGAGAGGATCACTGGAAGGTCAAAGCACCTCCACTACCCGTAGCCAGCTGAGTCCCATAATTTGTGACGATCGTACCGCCTTGCATTTTCTGCTTACAGTATTTCTCTAAATTCTCCGA
The DNA here is from genome assembly GCA_000442125.1 of Opeltia flavorubescens. Lineage (NCBI taxonomy): Eukaryota > Fungi > Ascomycota > Lecanoromycetes > Teloschistales > Teloschistaceae > Opeltia > Opeltia flavorubescens. The sequence continues at coordinate 1,212,435 of KE546974.1, forward strand.
TTGTCCCGTCCAAGTCGTGTCCTAGTCTGGTGAAGAGCTGTCTGTTTATTCTTGGCAGTAGAGCAGCATCGAGAGGTAGGGAAGAGAGTGCGAATGATTATTGCAAGCTACCCTCCGTCGCATTCTGGGCATGATTCTACGGGATTGGAAGGCCTCTTCATCGCAATTGCCATCAACTTCATCCGGCTTGTCCCGAATCTGGGAAAGTGCGTTGCACCCTGGGGTTTTGAAAGGAACCGAAAGCAACCGAGTCTCAAAAGCACCTGCACCATAGCATATGCTCCTCTACACCATGGCCTACTCCGAGGAAGAAATGGCACAATACCAACGCCTTTCCAATGACTATGTGCCTGAGGCTGAGGTGCTTTAATACCCGCTTGCAATCTGGCCAACCGCCATTCTGATCACATTGACAGGGACCTCTTATCAGTCAACGCCAGCCATGTCAGAATATCACCGCTGAATATGCCCAAGCCGATGCCATTTACATCCAGAAAACAACGGTAGAGTTATTTTGCCACGGCAATGAGAGGGAGCTACTGACAACTCCATCTCAGGCTCTTGCTTTGAAATTCACCAGCTATCGGACGGTAAGAGGTGACGGCAACTGTGGCTGGAGAGGTAATTCTTGAAAGACAGTGGGCGTATGCCATCACTTTGTGCTGATATCTGATAAGCCCTTGCCTTTGGCTATTTCGAAGCGCTCATTCAATCATCTCACCCATCTGGGCCCGCGGCAGAAATCACGAGGCTAATATCGATGAATAACTTACTGAACACAGTGGGGTATCAGCAGACCATCTACGAGGATTTTGTGGAGGAAACATTGCACTTACTCAAGCAAATAGCCAACTCTCCACCAAATCAGGACAGTGATGCAGCACTCCTGACAAGCTTTAATGATGCTAGCGTCGGCAGTGCAATCATCATGCATTTTCGGGTGAGCGCTGGAAGACGATTTGGACAACCATTGCAACCCAATCTGACGTTCTCCAGCTGATCAGTGGCGCCTGGATGAAAACTCATCGAGAGTCTTTCATCCCTTTCATAGAAAGCATGAATGTGGATCAGTACTGCGAAACTCACATCGAGCCTTACGCGGTAGAGATGGACAACATCGGCCTGCAAGCGTGCTTCGAAGCCATCTTAAGGCCCGCTGGCGTTACTCTTAAAGTGCTTTATCTGGATCGTAGTCCTGGAGAGCAGGTGAATGAGCTCAGCTGGCAATCAGAAAGTCCGGATTCTTCGAGCACGTATGGTGGTACACCTACAGTCCGACTTCTCTACCGACCGTATGATCATATAGACATGAGTATTAAATTGGTGATCTGCTAATGTGCAGTAGCGGTCATTACGATATTCTATACAAGCCCGAAGATATCCCTGCATTACCCACAGCGGTGACGAATCCTCAAATCAATTTTCTGTCGGAACATCCTGTCTACACACCCTCTAGCAATACATGCTACGTTCCCCATCAAGGGCTGGATATGAACCATTTCTTCCTCCCTGGCTTTGCTTCCGCTGGTGTCTCTCCCCTATCGTTTTCGCCGAATACATTTTCAGCAGCTCCGTTATACTCACCGTCCAGCCTTCCCATGTCCTCGCCATCGACGGAGGCATACGGAATGTCATATAGTGCTCCACCGCCCAAAATCCATCCGACGCCTCCACCACCGCTTTTGCCAGGGATAAGTAGCACAGGTGGCTTCCGACCTTCCATATACCAATTCTCGCTTAAAGAGCGAAAAGCCGCTCAGGCCCAGACGGAACCTTGCCAGACTGAAGCTATGAAGCAGTATGTATTTCTATTTGTAAATTTTCTGGTCTCGCAGCCCATTACCTCCATTTACTCCAGTTTTCTTACAGTTCGCGCCATCTGATCATTATGTGTAGGGCGGGTGAATCGCCTGCGCATTTCCGAAATAAGAAATTCCAGCCGCAGATGTGGGAACCAGGCGCAGAATATAATGTCAGCCGAAGCTCGTCCGAATCGAATAGACGGCGCTCCTCCTGAGCCTGATCCGTCAGCCATACAACGGCCGATCTTTACGATGGTTATGCGAATACGACAGTACATGACTGAACGATAGCACAGTGTGAAAAATGCAAGGATTGCACATCAGACCTTTGAAATTGTTCGGTAAGCATGATGATGATGGAATTCTTACGTGGTTATACAAAAAGTAGAGGCGCTACGAAGGACAGCATTTCCCTTTCACCAAAGAAAGATATTTATGTACTTTGAGGATGATACATTGTGGTCTGATCTCCCAGCGGAGATTTCCTCGTGGAGGTCTGGTTCTTATTTTCTCTAGCATACAGCGAGCGCGTCTTCTCGGAGCGGCTTTTCAGCGATAGACTTGGGAGAGAGGACTCATACCATTTACGCGTATCATGGATGCTATTCAGCTTGTTTTCGAAAATCAAAAAACACCAGTTTTCAGCTACTAGTATTGCCGAATTATGGACTTTTCTCTTCAGAACGTTTATCTAAAAACGTTTGCTCCTTCTGAAAGTATAGTCCATGTTTCCTGATTCAATTAAGTTACGAATTTGGACTACGGTCTGATTGACTTTGAATGACACGTATCATGATACCATTTGCAGGACTCGAAGGACCTGGGGGTGAGGATTTGGGGTCTTCTTAAGCCTTTTCCTGTTGGCACTAGCTGAAGATAGATATCAAGGACGTATGGATCACCCTAAAAACAAGCGATATGTTTTTTCCAGACAGCGAGAATGCAGCGTTCCTTCAAAGCCAATGATGTGATACAGAATCATGTAGAGACATGACCTTCACGATTGGAAACAAAAGGGGATATACATTCTGGCAAAGGCGAAAGATATGTAAGTCTGCTTGAACGGTGAATATGCTATGTAGACATTCTATCAGTCTTCCTCTTCTAGATATATACAATGCCATGGTAGCTATATATCGACCAAGAAACAATATCAACAAAGAAAAGGAAGCCGCTAGACAATGTATATCAACATCATTACCCATCGCAAGACATGCACATATGGTATCCACTTTTTTTCCTCCCTGTAATGCAACGCCATGATTCACCCTTTGAAGTAGTAGGGACCGCCATATGTCAAGTAAAGTATATACAAATTCTTCCTCGTCCACGTCACTAGACACTACCTCGACTCCTCTCCTCTTCCCCCAAAATCCGTTCCATTCCCAAAGTCAACGCTCAGCTTAGCCCAATCAATAGTGATGCCCGCGCCAACATCTCTCACAGTTGCGTTGAAATCTCTACCGGAAGCCGCAGGGGTAAAGATCGTTTGGATGTTCCCCTGAGCAGAAACCGCGGTAGCGAGGTCGCGTTCCTGGAAGATGAAGAGGATGGCAGTACGAGCGAAATCGAGAATATTAGAGGTGAGGGGGAGGGAGGCGGGTTCGGAGCTGACAGTGCTGTTCCCACTCGATGAAGACGACGATTGAGAGGGAGAGGAAGTTGTGGGCGTGGATGAGGATGAGGAAGATTCGGGTGATGAGGCTCCAGAAGGGGCAGCGTAGACAAGGCCATTAGACGTGATTGCAGCTTGCGCTGGGGTAGCACGATTCGCGAGTGCGCGTGCGTCTAGAAAAGAAGCTCGGGTCGGATTCCGTGGATTCGGGAGCTCATCCAGGATCAGATCTCGAAGGTCGAGCAAAGACGGAGGGTTCCGTCTTCTTTTGCGTTGGGGTTTGCCATTGAACGTGACGAGAGCATTCTCGTTTGTACAGGTCAGATTCTGGAAGCTGAACAATGAGAGCAGGACGGAAGAGTCGAGAGGGATGCTGTAATCCGTGTTTCCAGACGTAAACAGCCGTGCTATGCTTGTGCCAAGAGTAACGTTCTTATAAACAGTGTGCTTCTCATCGTTGGCTTCAACGTTGGTTGTGGTGCATCCGCTGTCTGCGGGAGAGCTGCACGTTGCACCAGTGAAGCCATTCGCACATATACATTTACAGGAGTCTGCTTTTAGGAAAGAAAAACCTCCATTACTGCAAGGGAAGGATTTTTCACAGCCTGCGACTGTGCCGGCAGCGGAACCAGAGTTTTGCCGAGGGAGCACGATGAGAGTGACGGGTATGATGACCGCGGCGGCGACGAGGAGCAAGAGAATGATACAAAGCAGGATGAACGCCCAGACTGGCAAGCCGCAGCATCTTCGACCCCGGGGTTGCCCGCTGTAATCCGACTGATCGGTCGTCACTGTATAGTCCTTATGAAGACCCGATCGTCCTAATGTTGAAGGAAAGCGAGGACTTTGCGCCTGGGGAGTGGCTAGCGAAGGAGAGGGAAATGCGGCCAGGATGTCTGATATAGATCCAGATCGAGACGGATGCCTTGATTTCTCTTTCTCCATCATCTCGAGCATACCAATCCGGCTGGCCGTTCTTCCCCGGTCCAGATTGGAAGCTAGACGAGTTGCTCTCCGAATCAGCTCTGGGAGGCTGGTGGCGCTGCCTCTAGGTTCCGACTCGGAACCAGCAAGCTTCAATCGCGCAGGCCGCTTTCCTCCTCGATCACTCATTGAAGGCGTTGCAGAGATCATTGGCGTTGTGGCGGCTGTTGATAAAGCGCCTCCCTTTTCCAGTCCACCAAGAATCTTAGCAACGCGTGGATCGACAGCAGGTGCTGGTGAGGCCGTCCCATGGCTTAAATGTCCGGCATTTTCCTTGTGGTCGACCAACTTCTCACTTGGAGTCGATACAGGAGAATTGGAATTGGAGGACGGTGCCAGGAAGGTTGGGAGGCCAGCTCCCGGACCAAACTGCACCTCTTGTCCGGACTTGGCATGCTCGTCTGTGGCTCCCTCGCCTCGCACAGATTTGAGGGCCGGTTTTCCGGGTTTCCCTATGCTTACTTTCCTGACCAGACCGGTTGACTCGTCGTGATCCCCTGCCCTGGACTCTCGACCATCGTTTGTACTACTCGGCGAGTGCACGTCATCTTCGTCTTCTTCACTGATACCAGATCCCATATAATATTCGGGTGGACCATCACCCCAACTCGCTGGTATGACGTGGCTAGACGCGAAAGAGCTGTGAGTTTCCGACTGTTCTTCGGGTATTGGAGCTACGAAGGCATTCTGCGGATAGAAATTCGCTCCACCCTTTCGTGCAGAAGGGGGCGGGCCGAGATTTCGACGAGGTTGATGTGGCATTTGTGGTGTCAATGGTATCGGGAATTCAGGTACACCAACGGATCTGGCCGGGCTTCCCAAGCTTTTATTATTGCCACCAGGGGAAGTAACGAAATCGGATTCCCAATAGTTACCAGACTGTTGGCCAGTGGCTTGAGAAGGAAGAGGAGGTACATAGTCTGGACGAGGTGGTCGTTTTGGAGGAGGACCACGCGGTGTCCTAGATTCTTGGACTGGACTGCTGGGTCTTACTCTTCCAGCAGCAGGGTCGGATACTGATGGCCAGCTGGGTGTCGTAGGCGTAACAGTTGAAGAAGTGGAAGGAGATGGAGTTTGCTGAGATATCGAAGGATGCAGCCATGATGACGGACCCGGTTCCGATGGTTGAGGTTTGGCTTGGATTATTTGTTCGCTTGGTGTGGTTGCTCGTGGTGGTGTACGGTTTGGGGTCACCCTCAAGGGTGCAGGTTCGAGGGGATCTCTTCCTTTTGAAGAGAGTCCAGCTGCAGCCCTCTCTCTTGCGCGTTTGACAGATCCGGAAGACTTTTGCCTCTTGAGCTCATGCTCCATGCCCGACTCATCATCTCTATCGTTTTCTTCCAACCTCGTTTCCATCCCCAAAAGCTCAATAGAGACCTGCTGATTTTCCGTCACAGGACCTCTGTGCTCAACAATTGATCATAACGCTTGTTATGCTGAATTGCCCAGGAGGTAGATCGAGTCTGAGCTTTGTAATTGAAGTCAAAATGCAGGMCAGAGTAAAACCTGTATACCTTGTTTATCTGAACGGTAGCGCCTGATACCGGCAGTCTCTTTTATTGTAGTCGCAGCGCTGAGTGGGTAAAAGCCGAGTCTTTTCTCTATCACTTGGCCCGTTGCGGCTCTTTCAGTTATCGCAATTTCGGAGACCTAACCAAAGTTCAAAGCTGACAAAGAACGCAGGCAAGAAGGAGTGTTGGAGAACGAGTGGCGGGCGAGGCAAAGCAGATTGCGGTCGTGTCGGGACGTGTTGGGATTGGGAAGGAAAGATTTTAGTCCACTGGTGGTGGAGAGGTAATGAATGCGAGTCGCTGACAGAGGCAGGAAATGAAGAGTACCTGCGCGACGGCAGTGATGGCAGCAATCTGATGGCAGGGAGGAAGCATCCTCGGCGTCGTTGACCCCATAGGCGCACCACCCTCACGGCGGGCTGGGGCCAATTTCGAAAATAGAGATGGGGCTTCGATTGGAGTGTCAGGAGGCAAGGATGCTGCAGCTGGCGTCTTTAGGGGCTTGCGTGGGCTCCAAGTCCAGACGGAAAGAGGAAAAGCGGCGCACGCTTGCCATGCCTTCGGAAGGATTCAGCAAGCTTGGAAAGGGCACCTTACCTGAACTTTCTTACGGCCATGCTTGTGCTTGATCGTAGATTTTGAGGCCAACTCCAAGTAGATTAAGTGCTGAATCATCGCTGATTGGTTGATGCATCTTCTTTGCTTGGCCTGTGATGAACCGTGGTATGGAAGCGTCTGTCAACCATGCTTGGAAGAATTCTCGCGATTGGCTCATTGTTTCGCATATAGGTCGTGCCAGCCGATGTTTTGCATTGATATTGCAGGTCGATGCGATCAATGTCATGGAATTATTGATGGGATGTACTTCTGATGAGTATGCGGTTTCAGAATGATTACCCGCGATAAAGCAATCTCCACCCGCAACGCCTCGACAAGCCGACCGTTGACATGGGTTCACCTATCCATATGTCATCGTCTTTGACTTTGACTTTGCGGAGCGAGTGTCCGCAGAAGACAAGTACCTCGGTAGGAATTTAATTGAGTATGAAAGCCTCAGGTGAGAGTTGAGTGACCATGCCTTGTCCTGGGATCCTTCCAGCTCTGTATGCTCGTCTTGCCAAAGATCAAGTCCCATCAGTAAGGGTATCGTAGGTACAATACTGTAGGTATTCCATATCTACTCGACTGCTTCTGAATGTCGTCTCGTCATTTCACCTTCGTCTAGTACGTGAAGGCAGACTAGGTCCGGGTGATCAATTAACCCTAACGTGAGGGTAATATGAGGACGGTGACGAAGATATCAATACATTGATGTAGAGACTTGTCGAACAAGAAACATCTTAGGGGTAGATCATGAGCTTTGGGCTCTGATATGCAGTTAATAGTCGCGCTTTCCTCAACCGTGGAGTTATTTCCTCGTACAAAAGAGATTCCCGCGGTCTTCTTTCCTCTACTCCCACCCATAATTCTCACTTGGTGAACACGCATGATACTGCATTCTCAATTCACACTGTTACTCTCCAGAGCTGGTGATTACACCATTTCATCTATTCTTTATCCATCTCACGCGTTACGAGGGGTTCTTCTGACAACATCGATAAGGCCATCATTAGCCTAGAGAACCTGCAGAAGCTCGATATAGCGACAAGCTCTGTTAGCATGAGCAACCACTCCACCCCATATTTGGACAAGGCTCGTAACTGTGAAAGAAGGCCGCTCTTACTTTTAGAAACACCTCGAAGAGAGAAAGTAACCCCCAACAGTGGGAAGAAGAGAGTACACCATCTGTTACGATGCTCTCCTGGATTCAGCCATCACGACAGAATGTCAACTCTTTTTCAGGACGCCGGACACGCTCTCAATCTTACAAGTACACCGAGCTCTTCAAAGGCCAATGCCAAAGGTCTCCGCAAAACGCCATTTACCACAAGGAAAGCTCGAATAAAGCTGTTCGACGCGGCCAATGGTGAACATCCTTCGGACTGGGAAGCACCTCTGCACGAGCAAGAGATACAAGACCGACTGCATATATCTTTGAATCCACTACAAGACAAAGAAAATGCGTTGGCCAATAATGAGTGCTGCGACGATAGAAAGGTCCCAGCTGAACAATTCCTCACGGAGCCTACTATAGCCGAAAATCAATCACTTGGTGGCGGCGAAGTCAGTTTGACAGCTCAGAAACAGCAGAGACTGGCCGAGGTTGTATATCCTGACCTAACCACATCAAACATCCATTATCAGTCATCCAATGCGATCCTAGATACAGCAGCACCAGGATATGATTTACGCCCATCTTCAACCTCGTGTGTTGAAACCTGGCTAACGGACGTTTCTGACCAGAGTCAGCCAGATCCTGTGAAATCGTATGCTAGCTCTATTCCTTCTATTGCCGCCAGATCTTTGCTCCCAGAAACGGCCAGGAGCCACAGACATCCACCCTGCCTGGATCCTCAGTCCGAAAGCAGCTACCTTGCCTTGGAACAATCACCACCTTCTCCTGATAATCTCACGAAATATCGAAGCCGCAAGATCCAGCGTTTATCGCCAGCTCCAAGAAGGGCACAGAGTGACATGGAAACGTCTATCGTCATCTATGAAGACGAGACTTCTGACGAATTGATGGACTTGAGTCCAAAAGTGCAGCGATACCGCAAAGGGTGTGGCCCTAAACGAAAGAGATGTCCGAGTTATTGGGATTCAGACATCGTGCCTGAATTGGCAACTCCGCCGCCCAAACAGCCGACGGGAGGGGTAGACCAGGATACTGCCAGACAGACACTTGGAGAACTAGTACCACTGCCAAAGGCAAAGGCTTTTTCTGAAGATGCTGAGAATGCACTGTTCGACTTTAAGGTCCGCATATGAGTACCTATGAGCACTATCTCAGGCATGATCATCCAAGTTCGATCCTTCATATCTTTATATGACCTCCCGTGCTCAGCGTTAAGTTTTCAGACCACACGATTAGACAATCTTTTAAAGCGGTTTAGCTCCGGAATAATGTCGGTTTAGCAACAGCCATCGATTCCTTTGTTCCTTCAGAGCTCCTCTTGCTCGTGCATATTCCCTTGAACACTTATGATCGTGGTATGACTGTACCGGATCTGTATGGTAACGTTGCAATAGTGATTTGGTCACCGAAAATGCGCATAACAGGGGAGTTTGACCGGCTTCTTTGGACTTTTTGGGTGCTGTTTTTTGCTCTCTCTTCAACCTCCAGTTATTTTTGAAATATTGCCGTCGCTGAGAGAGCTGATAGAAATTTGCTGCGCTGAAGCTCGCCAACCATGGGGCCCCTGGGCATGAAATTCCAGAATATGGCTACGCTAGAATATCTACATGAAATGAGCGGAGCTCTTCCCACTATCCTTTCTTGTTGCTTCACGCTCTCTTGCTCGATTTTTGCAAACAGGACTACGCTGCATTGAGATGATATTCAAATATTTCCCGCAATTGGGCGCGCGAGCCTTGGAAAACCAGTCATATGATATTGCTGAGGTCTAGACTGATGTGTTCCAGCCTCTTTCTCTTTGTATCGGTTCAAGGGGCGTTTTGTTAAGATTGTCAAGGCCTTGTTCAAGATAAAGCAAAGCACAAAGAATTCTTTTCTGCCAAGGAAGGCGTATATGCACAATCAGTTCTCCTTAATAGTACGCTGCCCAGGATCGCTGTCGCCCAAAGTCTCAAATTCCTCCATACACGCACGAGAAAACACATCTCAAACTTTACGAAATCGTCGAAAATATCACAATGCAACTCGCCATTCTCACCACCCTCACTACTCTCTTCCTGCTCACCTTCACGGCCAATGCCGGCTTTACTCTTAAAGACGATACGAAGTGGTACGGCACCGGGTGCTCGTTGAAAATCGACAACGTCTGCGGCTGCAATAAGAAGGTCAATATCAACCACGTGTACGATTGCGAGCATCTGCCAGATACGTTTACCCATGGTAATGTATGTGGCGGACACTGGACATTATGGACCGCCAAGGAGAAGCACAACCATCAAATCATCTTCACGGGTGGGAACAGGGCGTGTGGAAAGAAATGCTATTTGGGACCTTTACATTCGGGCGCTAGTTGTAATTGAAAGGTTTTTGGAAAGAAGGCGCCGGCGCCGGGTAGCTGGTTTTATGGTACATCCGTTTTGATTATCTTATTTCAAGGCTTTGATTCTTGCCTTTCAGTCAGTTTGTTCATTCATGGTGTCTATACGAATTAATGACCTACTGCTATTCCAATTCGATCATCTTATGTTCTGTACATTCTCTTTACGTCGTGATTTCGTCGTGCCCTCATCAAGCTTTCCATCCATTCCTTCCACGATCTCGTCCTCTCCTACCTCTCTTACATCTTCTACTCCACTCAAACCCTTTGCCACAACCTCTGCCAAAACCACCCCCACCTCCTCCATACTCCTTTCCGCACACCCTTCTGCTTCAAAACTCGTCGCCTTCTTTCCCACGAGCCCGCACATAACGATCCTCTCAAACCATGCTAAGTCCGTGTTCACATTCACCCCAACCCCAAAACTACTTACATACCTCCTCAGATGCACGCCTACACTCGCGACCTTTCTCCCCTCCTTTGTCCACACTCCTGGATTCTCAGTCCTATGCCCTTGGATACCAAACCGCGCGCAGGTATCGATGACAGAATCTTCGAGAAATTGCACGTAAGAGCGCGCGGTGAAGTTATGGGTGCGGAGGTTGAGGATTAGGTACGCCGTGAGCTGGCCAGGACCATGGAAGGTGGTTTGGCCGCCTCGGAGCGAAGTGTAATGTTCTGCGCGGCCGTCGGCCAGAAGGTGGGAAATTTGCGAAGGGGTAAGGCGGGAGCCGTCCCGGCGGCCGGTGGTGTACGTGGGGGGTGTTTGGAAAGTTAGGAGTGTTGGGGGCGGGTGGGTTGGCGGTGGGGTTTTGGAAGTGGCTGAGGTGGAGGGTAACGAGGTAGTTTTGGAGGACAGAGGAGTGGGGATATGGTGTTAGACCGGGGAGATGGAGATGGCGGAGGTGCATGGGAGGTGGGAGAGGAGGTAGGTACCTGAGTAAGTGGGGTGTAATCGTATTGTTCTTGAAAGATTAGATAAAAGCTGGGGGGGTATGGTTATCATGTCCGATGTCGTCTTCATTCAGCCTCCGCACCTGCATCTCTCTTGCTCCAGCAATGCACCATTGACATCTGAAGAATGGACCACTACGTCTGTAATAGTTCATCTCTTACGTGTAAAGAATACTTGTAAGTCCGGACTTACAGATAGGCGCATCGGTGAGATGCTGATGTAGAACCTGTCATCTCCTGATGCAAGCCATCGAAACACCATTCGACTCTTTATTTTGGACCCTCGTCCATAGACGAGAACCCTAGATTTCTCTTCCTTCCAATCTATATCAGCGTCCGCAATAGCATTTATGTACCGCCAGTCGCGTGTAGTCCTAGATATATTGACTTTTGGAGAAAGATTTTATATCCGCCTACTTGCGATGTTCTTCCCTCTTTTTCATCCTTATTACAGCCCATTTTTCTGTCGTCGTACTGCAAATATGTATCTGATGAGCAGTGGCGAACGTTCCCTAAATTCAATATTGCCTAATGTATAGGTCTTCAATACCATCTTGCATGGCTTCATTCATCTACTGTATTGTGGCCATCTTGCCACTTATATACCTCTGCTCTGCGGGACCTGTACCGCTCGAGTCAGACTCTGTACAGCCAGACCGTCCGGCATTGGGATTTCCCTCTCAGTATCTACCGCCAGTTGCCCTACAAGTAGCGTACGTGGACCGTTGAGTGGCAGCTGAGGATAGATAAAATAACGTTGGGTCTTTCTAGTACCTCCAACCTCAGTCAAGATAATGGCCTCGATGTCAAATCGCCTTTGAATCCCGACAAAGTTCGCTCGCTACGAACGAACATCCGCTACAGCTTCGGTGGCAAGCTGCCTAACGGAGGCGAGTTGGTCATGAGTCTTTCGAGCACCATATACTATGCGTGGGTGGATACCGCCAATGAACCTATCAAGACTCGAAACTCGGCACGAAAGATACCCTTCCCGGCATTCCTGTACATTCTTACGCCATCACTGCGTCCGTATCCACTGACACCGTTCAAGGCTGGCATCGCCTATTGTCGGATCTTGCAAGATGTCTTAAAACAGCGGTCTTGGCCAGCGTATATCCACACGGAAATGTTTGAACTCATCGACGTGTGGATCGGTACTTCGGAGATCGATTACACACCACAGTCATCTGCTGCAGCAACCTCTGCAGGATCATACAAGGAGGAGGAACAGCTGAGGAGCAATTTCTTTCCAAATAGCAACGACAGCTCCGTGGCCAGTCCAAATGGTAGCGCTGACAATGCGACCCCAAAGATTGCAGTATCCAAAGACTTCGAAAGGCGCTGGTTCACTTGCGTATCCACCGCGCTGCTCTTCATCTTGGAGAAGACCCCATCAGACAGAGTGACAGATACTTTGCCCAACCCCACCTCTGAACCAATCAGCTACCATATCGACTGCGTTCCTAATGCTCGCCATAAGGATCGAGTGGTTTTTGTCATCTATTCTGGTGCAAGCCAACCTCAACGTCATTTTACATGGGACGCTTTGGCAAAGACACTACTGATCTTCGGTACCCGTGTTGCTGAAGACCAGGATGGTTGGGATTCGGCACAGGCGGTGGTCGCTGAGGACCGTACAGTCACTGGTTTGTTAGTCATCAGGATTGATAGTACAAATGGAGCTACTGCTTCAGAATGAATGCGTGGCATTTGATTGCACAAATAATATCATAATTTCCATATTGATCAACTGATTCCCCTCTTCTTCAAAATCCGGTCTTCGAGATGTGTGACAGAGATAATGCATGGAATATGTTCTGGTGCTAGTTCAAGACGTGTTTTCGCCCCGAGACCGCGTACAGCAGTCGTGAACTGAATTGTCCTTGAGCGGACGCGCATAACCTCATGAATCATTCTATCACAAATTAATTAGAACGCCATTAATCTTGAAACCTATCGTCCCTGAGGGATCAATGCCTCGGCCCCACCCTCCTCAACCCCCTCCTGAAAAACTGCCCCGCCTCCCTACAAGTAAAGTCCCTTCCTCCCCACCCCTTAAACCTAGTCACAAACATAAAAATCTCCGACTAACATTTCCGCCCCACCACAACAACAGACACCCACATCCGCAAACGCCCGCTCCTCCACCCCCCCATCCCTTCCCCCTACGCCTCCTCCTCCCAGCCAAAAATCATCTACATCTCCACCCACACACCATTCATCTCAGCCGTCAAACGCGTGCGAAAACTCCTCGCCCTCATAGAAAAGCGCGCCGCCGGTCCAAGCGTTCGATTCGGCAAGGGGGCAGATAATGAGCAAAAATTACGCGCGCTGGAGAGGAGTATACTTGAGGGCCGGGGTGAAGATGGGGTAAAGGGGAATGGAGGACGAGGGAGGGAAGAGGAAGTTATATTAAAGGCTACGAATCGAGCTATTGAGAAGGCGCTTGGGTTGGCGGTTTTTTTTCAGGGGCAGGGGGATTTGAGGGTTAGGCTTAGGACGGGGACGGTGAGGGCTGTGGATGATTTGGAGGTTGGGGGAGAGGAGGTGAAGGAGGGGAAGGGACGTGGGAGGGAACAGGGGAAAGGGAAGGGGAAGAGGAGGAGGAAAAAGGGGGAGGAGAAGCGGGGAGACGGGAAAGGGGGAAGGGAGGAGGAGGGAGTTGAAAATAAGAGAGGAGAGATGGATAAGGGAGAGGATGTGGAGGAGGCCGTTGATGGAGAGGATGGTGGGGTCAAGATTGATGAGGTACGGGATGTGGAGATGAAGGATCAAGAGTCTAAAGAGGAGGAAGAAGTGCCTGAGACGAGGATACGGAAGGTCAGCGTTTTGGAGGTTGCGATTACGTTGAAGTGAGGGAAGGATGCGATTTGGCTTGTCACGACGGAATATCAATTGGGTAAATGGCCTGCGCGACTCGTCTGGAAACTCTGGATCTGGGATTGGATTGCTGGGACATCAATGGATGAGCGATTGGATAGAGAAGAGGATCTATTGGTCAGGAGTCAATGGATCCTATCATGGGGATGCTCAAGGCTGGCGGCCGTAGTCATATACCGCGGCTGCTACAAGTCCCTGGGATCCTTTGATTAAAGCGTGTGCAAAAAGCATGGTACACGATCAACAGTTACGAAGGGGGCTAAAGACATAGAGGGTGGATGTCCGAAGAGCCCACAATATTGATCGAGGATGGGCCGCTATAGTGCTCACAGAGACATGTTTAATGTGCATCGAGTTTGACGAATAGATGTATCGGAGGATTCTCCGGCCACTTCCAGTGAACCAGACGAAATGGTTGACTCTGGTCGCATCCCTTGAGTTTATCGAATATCTGTGATATACATTGTTCTTTTTCTCATCTCAAATCCCCTTGCCATCACCAACCAAAGTTCCGAAGAGACATCGAGCGCTCCGCCAAGTCTATTTCAAAAAAACATCAATGCGCGGCCTTCGGAGCCTTTGCTGCAGGATTCCGAGGGTCGTTCTTGAATTGTTCAGCTGATTGGTGGGATACCATCGTTAGCTCAATTACAAATTTTATGACAAAAATGTGAGGATGATGGGCTGATTGTGGCCTGAGGGGAGGTGTGTCGGATCCGCAGGGTGAACGTACAATTTGATAACGCTTCCTGCACTTTCCAGACTCCGTAGAAAACAACGACACCTAAAATGGTAGATATATGTCAGCACTTTTCTTGGGATTGACCGCAAAGAATTGTCCATCAGCAAGGGATGGATCGAGTGGTCGTTCGTGGAGACAGGGTGAGGAATATGAATAATAAAGCAGATGCTATGACTGGTGGAGTTGAAGATAGCGGAATAATCGAATGGATCTGACGAAGCTCGATTCGTTGTTTGGGGAGAAATCCCTTACCAGCAGCGTAGAAAGGTCCCATTGGGCCCGCTGTGAATGACATTAGCTGTTGCTGTCACCTTCCTGGGTCCGGGGTGAAACATACCAATGGGTGCGTTGAACTTCTTCCCGAGTAGTGGCATGATGATGAACCTTCTTGTAGTGTGTAGAAGGCTTGGATAGGAGATTGGGGGCGGAGATGGCTGTGAATTTGAAGTTGCGGATGGTTTGAAGTTCGAGCTACAGATGGTGAAGATCCAACGCCGCTTTCCAGCCAATCAGATTTCCGCTTCAATTTTGCGGCTCTTTCTACGTTGTTTGTTGACCACTGGGCGACTACTTTGCTGTTTGTCATCATGTCTTTGGGAAGCATGCGATAACATTGAATGAAGTGTCTGGATTCTATTTACGATGGCGAACCCTCTGGCGGACTGCGTATCCTCTTTGCGCTCGAGTAACCACTTGCTGGCCAACAGCATCTCGATTCTCTATTCTGGAGTGAACGACTTCCCTAGGCTGGCTAAAGTGCTACAGACAACAAAGGTACAAGCTCAATGGAGCATAAAACTTACTCCCCGCTTCAGCTAACGTCGATACTCTCTACAGCATTTTGAACTCCTCCCATCCTCTGCTCTTTCCGCCGCCCAATCCCAACTCCTCTCCTCCCTAATCCCCGAATTCAACAGCCTCCTGTCCCGCGTCGAAACCCACCTTGATAGACTCGAACGTCGCGAACAAGCTCTCATCGCACGCTGCGAACTCCTCGAAGGCAGGCTTTCCATGAGTGGAGAGGATGCCGAGAGTATAGGCAAGGGAGCCAGTAGTGCAACGGGAAGGAAGAGTCTTGCGGGCGAAGGCGATGGTAGTCGGGAGGCCTTAAAGTTGAAGCAAGTCAGGGCGAAGAAGGAAAGATTGGGATACGCGGTCGAGAGATTGAGTCTACAGGCGCAACAGAGGGAGAGACAGTTGAGGAAGAGTGTCGCTGCTCAGTGATGAGATCGTTGTATTGAGCGCGATGAGATGCATGATTGCCGTTTGGCTTGTGGTGTACCGGCGTTATTAAGATGATACCCTAGTGTCAAAGCGGTTACGATGTGTGGGATAAGACATGGCCGATTCGAATCATTCCTGAAGCTCCAACCAGAATTTGTAGCAGCAGGGAAAACCACAAGACGGATACAGTGGAGGCTGATTGCGGAAGCGGAGGCTACAGTGGAATTTTCGGATTGGTGATTGATATGTGGGTCTTGGAAGAATGGACCTCTGCTTGGACGTTAAAACCTAACAAATACCTGCCAACGTTAGCAATAGTCCATGCTCGAAGGAGACGGTGAATCTAGACGTACCACTGAAGCCATTGGAGTAAATGCCCGATCCTCTAGGTCCTCGACCCATTTCTTTCACGACTGCTGGTGAAGGTGTCCAGCCACTCTTTTCATTCAGTTGGGACTTTGCCCCTGTAAGCAACTTTCGAGCCAGATATGAGAAACCGGAATTCGTTCCACAGGTAACGAGAGAAAGGGGCCGTCCATTAAAGATTCATTTTCTGCCTTTGCTCACGGCGACTTCCCTCAGAGCCGTCAAACCGACCCAGATTGCTTCTTCCGTTCTGACAGTCCTACTACCTTGACCTGGACAGAGGTTCACCCAGTAGTCGAAAAGCTCCTTCGGTGCCGTGACGCCCATCTTCTGCAATTCACCATCTGCCTGGACCGCCACTTCCAGACCTGCAACACCCCCAAAAACGATCAGCATATGACTGAACTCCGGAACTGGACTACTATCTGATGCAGAATTCATCAGTTCTGAAACCGGTGATCCACGTTCGGAGGTGCCAAAGGTCAAATCGTAACCGCCCTCATGGGGGGATTCTGTGATGACTGCTGAAAGGGAGGAAGCTGCGCGGACACTGTAGCCCCAGTAGTAGCCGGCTTCCTCTCGTGGCTCGGAAGGTGCAACAGCAGATGCGTGTATTGGACTTTCTCCAATGCCTGGGGTGCCTGCGTTCTCTGGCAATCTAATTGTGACGCGTGTTCTTGGTGGAATGGCTGCTGGGACCGAGATCTTCTGCGGAAGACCAACATCAATAAGACTTGTTACTTCGAGCTGTGCATCATCCTTTCTTCTCTTCTTTTTCTTGCCTTGTTCCTCCGTCGATCGTTCTACCGTTACGCCTTCCCGATATCGACACCATTCGTTGCTCCTCAGGTGATGCGGCATATCCAGACTTGGTAGACTACCCGCTAACCTGAGATCTGGATGCATGGGGAACAAATGCTTCCTCAGAAAAGGAGGTGTTTCCAAATAAGAAAGTAAATGCATAAGGAAATGATTGGGATCCGAGTAGCCCGTAAAGCCGCCATCTCCATTCTGATCCCTGTCATTCTGGCGTTGCTTGCATTGACCGTCGTCAAAGACTACGACTTCGTCTACGCAAAAGACGGCTAATGCACGAGCTATCTGTCCCGCAAGAAGAGTCTTGAGCTCGGACGTGAGAGCACTTTATATAATCAGTTAGATCATACAGTACGTTAGTCATTGAACGTACTTGGCAATGATACTACCCGGTAGTGCAATGCTGACGGTGTATGCTCGGCCTCCTGTAGCCTCGAATACAGCTGTAGGCTTCGAAGTATCGAGGTCTGCTCCTGAAGGTTCCGATGCCGGCCTTTTCCGCTTCATGAGTACCAAGTCTATTACTCAGGGTGGAAGTGGAAGTCTATATATTCATCGGAGATCGATAATCCTCTGGAAAATGCAAGCGCGTGGAAAAATGATGCACGCAATTTATTCTTGCCAAAGGAAATTTCCTAAGAATAAGAAATCGCAATACAAAGCTTCAATACTTCAATTTGCCTAACAATGAAATGAGTTTCCCGTTATCATGTGAGTCTTAAGGACGACATCCTGTATTTTCTTACCCTCGATGCATTATTGCTCCACAGAACTGTTTTGACATACTCATGGAAATTCGTATAGGAAGGATATCTCGAATTCTCTTATCCCCGCTTATCTCCATCCATCCTTCAACCTCAAAGCTTCAACCTGTCCTCCCCGAACACAGCTTCAGCTTCCATCAAACATCCACACGCCCCAAAAAAGCGCAATGTCCGCACCCCCGCCGCGTCCATACCTCTCTGGCGGCCAAGTCCTCCAACGGTATCTCCCTCTATCTCTTCTTCCCGAGCTCCCATACGAAGCTGACACTACTCCTCCAGCCCGCCCTTCTCCGCCCGCATAAGAAACTTCCTCGAAGAAAGCTATAATGTCCTGGGCTTATACGTAACAACGCTCTTCTCCGTACGTCTTCCCCTCACCTTCCGCCGCAATCCACTCAACCAAAATCTCCTACCCCAAATTGTAAACCACAACCGGAAAATTATTTCTTGAAACGTAATGGATGCTAATCCCTCACGCAATCTGATGTAGTTTGACGCCTACGCCGCAGCTGAAAATTCACCATTTAACCTCCGGAACCGACATCTTAGGAGCACGGGTGTTGCTAAGAGGACTTATCTAGGAGGCGGAGGTGGAGGTGGAGGCGGTGGTAGTGGAGGCGGAGGGAATGGTGGAGGAGGTGGAGGAGGAAGGAAGATCGGGAGGGTGGATGATGTGAGGGGGCCGGAGTGTAAGAGCTGTGGGTAAAGTGACTGGGGGTTTAGGGGTAGAGATGGCGTAAGGATTCTTATTCAAACGGACAGTGGAGTTCTCGCAAGTTTTTCTCCTTGGGCTCTTGGTGGGAGTCAGAACTCTCCAAAGTCATGAATGGGCAGAGCCTTAGTCTGCCGTTTCGCGGAGCTTGATATGTTGAATATCTTCCTGACGATTAATAGGCATTCTCTTTTCTAACTAACCTTGTTGTGAAATTGCATCATGGTAATCATGGTAAAGGATTTGCTACCACAATATGTTGCCCCCCCTGCTCCTCCCCTGCTCCTTTCTGAGTCAGGATTTGCGGTTTTTTCAAAACAATGGACCGTTGTACATAAGGTGATAGAACATTTGAACTCATACATTTTAAATTTCATATCTATTCATACATTGGCCTCCATTTGCCTCATCTTTAACCCGTAAAGAATTCGCAAGTCACATCTCATTGCCTACCCTTTTCCCTTGCCCCTATCCCAACATTTGCAGATCTGTTTAGCACCACTCAGTCTTTCCTCTTTCCCCAAACAAGACACAGCGTACATACCTTCCCCCCGCATCTAATTAATGCAACAAAGCACATAATTCGGCGTATTGGGACACAAGCCCGTGTACAAAGCACCCCCGCTGCAAGGGTTGGCCCCACGAGTATCGACGCATACACCCTTTTGGTCTGGCAAAAAGCGGCGGACACGTTTGCAGGATTGGCGCTTTTCGAGAGCGGCGGCGGGTTCTGCTTCGGGAGCGGGCATGCCGAGGACAGTCGTAGCGGTGAGGGTGAGGAGGAGAGTTGTCAGGGGGAACTTCATCGTGAGGGGTTGGGGTTGTGCTTAGGATGGATATGGGACGAGATGTTTGATGATAGGTTTGAAGCTTGAGTGGTGAGCTTGAAGGTATTCGTATGCTTGATGGAGACAGAGGAGACCTGTTAAGGGAGAAATAAACAAGATTTATATAGATGATTTGATGATCAGCTCCCAAGAATTGCTAAGGTGTTAAGGGGTCCCGCCCGCTATCCATGTAACGCTGAACGCATACGATGTCGAAGGATTAGCCAGGAAAAGCTCACGAGGTATGATCGAGTCGATGACCTCGTTTACAAGGGAGACCTAACGTAGAGATCTTCACTGCCTAACTCAAGCTGTGCCACGGCAAGAAATTGCTATTCGATGCGGTTGAAAGTGTTGACGAAATCGGTTGGGGGGAGTCCTCCATTGTACGTAACATAGAGATCGTCCGACGACGGAGAATCTCGATGACAGGGATGAAAAGATCGACTAGTATTTTCTGTACGAACGGAGACCCTTGCCTGATAGTGTATACCAAGATCTTAGCCGCAGTTTGAAGGGCAACTGGGTTTAAGGGACGTCGACAGCGATGATCTTGGTCTACCCCAAGATATCGAGGGCTGACAGGAAGCCTTGGGGGCAGAATCCGTAATTGTCGAGCATCTGGTACAGTCCGGAAATCTGGCATTATAGAACATGAGTCTACTCGACGGTTGTAATCTCATCTGGCCCCCTGTGAATCAAGGAAATACCATCTAAAGCGATGTCATAAAAATAAAATCGTTGACCAATCAAAAGATACATAGCAATTAGAAGGCTATACGGAGTAAATCAGGAGATCTCAGCGACTGATCGACAGCACCAAAAAAAAGCATTCAGGGGAACAGTCATGAATACGTCTTCTGGACAAAACAAAAGACAAACAGCGAACGAGAAGAGAGAACTTGACGAGCAACTAAACCTTTCTAGCTGCGGCAAAGTTCGAATGTAACGATAGAAATTACTAGTATCGCTTCTCGCTTGTGTACGGCTGGAACGACACAGCGCGTTGACTGATCGACGGTGTGATTCGTCATTTTCGCTTGTGATTCAAGGCTGGAGAGAGCCAGTACAAGGAGAAATAGAATGGATTACGGACAGGATTGGCCAGGAAGGAAGAAAGGATGGTCAGAGTAAGACGCTTGTCAAACAATGCGGGGAAGCTGAGCGAGCGGCCCCCAAGACTAAAGTCTACTCAATCCTGACCTGCAGGTGGTACTGTAAACTTTTGACCTTATGACTGTTCCTGATCGACAGAATGTCTAATACGATGTCGTATCCCAATCGTCCCGAGCCGCAGTACCGAGCCTTTAGAGCCGCTCCTGGCGAGTCAGGATCGACCAGCGGGAAAGCGAGCTTAACTTTGATACTTATCCTCTTACACTGCGTCGATAGAGTACCAAGGTATCAGATGTCCAGGATACGAAGAGGCGTGGAATATTTAATCAGGGAAGTATTGGCAGACTTCCAGAAATATGTATCATGACGAGTCGATATCCCGACTCCGTTGCATGTTATTCAATAAGAAAGACAAGGTGTTTACAGAACGACCAAAAACTTGTAGTGCTGCTTTTTACCGGTAGCTGCCGTTGAACACGTATCACCTATTGACAAAGCCTGGATTCCGATACATCGACTCAATCAATTACCATCGTAAGCAGATAGACCAGCTATAAATACTTACAAAGCCTAGCGGTTTTGAAAGGTCTGCAATAAAGATTTGCAGTACAAATCGGTTCAACTCGATGGTAAAATGACCATAAATAGGCTTGACAGTAAATTCAATTGAATGGATATGGATGGATTTATACTGGGAAAAGACATGCTTTCTTGCATCGTAATCACTGTACATAGACAAAGTTGGAATTGCAAATTGACCACAGCAGAGTTTTTCAGTTGAATTATCGTAGCAGCAAGCTAGAGCATACCGTACTGCCATTGATAATGGTAAGGCTAGCAGTGACCCTCCAAACATCTAATTACTGAGATTTTATTGGTTTCGAGGGCCGTTGACGAAACACACTTCCTTGAATGAATATCCTTTTCCAAATCCGAACCCTCGACCCTTCGTAACGTGTCATTTCCTCTGCCGGCTGATCAGCATTGGAAGTACAAACGGGCTACTCAAGACGAGCTGCCTGTTGAGCAATTTTCTCTGCCAAATAACCCTGGATGCTCTGCTTGATGTGCGATACCCATACGCCGTCAAGGCACTTGCAGTGGGATTCGACAGAAACGGAACGGACAGCTGCAGAGTGAAGTATCAGATCGCGCACATGGTGGAGCACTTCGGCTACTAAGCATGGCTCTTCTCCGCGGTAGAAATTAGATTCCGGGTTATAGCATTTCTGAGGGCCAATCTCTAGCGAAGAATATCGTCAGCTCAATGCACACTTCGGGAGCTCCGATTTTGAAATTTTAATGGGAGAAGATAATACAGCTATGCGAGAACGCGGAAATAGTAAGACGTGAATATACCTAAGATCACATCACGGACGTTGTGAAGAAATTGTTTGATCATGGCTGCATATAGAGGGAGCTCATGATAGATCTGTCGCATGTGGTGTAACCATTGACCTCGGCAATAGATTCGTAGTGATCTGATAGTACCCGCATTCTGAGGCCCAATCTGACGCAGAAACCATGCGAAGCTGTAACCCGGAACTGGTGAATTGTACACCTTGTGGCAAGTTTTTGAGTTGCGTAACCAAGCTTTGCCGAAGAGCCACTGGGGCACGTTTTTTTTATATCGTGTCCTTACCTTAGACACGTCCTCTATCAGTCGGGCTTGTGTCTCAGGAGATGGCGTGCAACATTCATGAGCGCATGAGCTCGAGTGATGATGCGTGATCCATCGTTTTAATGGTGGATTGACGTGTTCCAAGTCATATGCCGTCGTGACATTGCTATGATTCTCGGTGGAGAACGTGTTCCTACCATATAGGATGGGTGCGGCTTCCGCGTGAATCATTCTTGATACTCCTAAGATAGCGGTGCGAAAATTCCTATACCTGGTGGTGATAACGTTGTAAGGCCTTTGAATTGGGAGCATATCAGGGACCGTAAGGAGTAATTCATAAATCATAATACGGATTTCTATATGATAATCAGTAGTCTGGCGGGTAGCATATCATTATCATCAACAGGCCTTCCTACCTGGAGGCAGCTTCATGTAAGCAGAATGATTTTGGGTACCGCTGGCTTTCATACTTGTTTTTGTGCATCTCGTTCCCTTCATTTTTCGAGCCGTGACCGACAGAATATGTAGAAGAATCTTCTGAAGAGCCCACCGGAATAGAGGGAAAGAAAGAAAGTCTTGTTTTCTTCAGCTCCACAAATACTTCTTAAAGGAATGTGGCATCAGTGAAAGTTAAGCCGATTCGGCGAAAGTGAGTGTCCCCATTGTGTCAAAAATAATTCGCAATGGGAGAGCCTACGGCAGCCGCTAAATTAGCCGGTCCAGACTGTCTCAGCGACACTTGAGACGGTCTTGGCGCCCACCGTAGGCCCTCACATTGCGAATTATTTTCGACGCAGTGGGAGTGTGTGTAAACGAATCACTGACATCAGATCAGTTCGTGAAAAAGCCAATGATGAAACATACATAAAGAATAAGATCGACCACTAAGAAAAGCATTGAAAGATGATGGAACTAGTGAAGTGGAAGTTTCGATCAATGATGCATTGCTTCTAGCTTCTTTGTGAGGGCAAAGTCCCAATCTTAGACGTCCACTTGTTGCAGCTGACAATTAAAAAGACTTGAAACAAGGATACGAACATCCAAAGTATTGGTCGACTTCAAGAGCTGCTGAACATCCTTGTCAGGGAGTCAGACGGTCGACTGTCTTTTCTTCCCTCGTCACCTACAGCGTGGGTCACATCCTCTAAGAGTGTCTGAGCTTCTTTCATGATCCAAACCCCGTTGCTGGTCCCGATCCTCTCTGCTCCAGCTTCCATCATTGCAACGCATTCGTTCACCGTCTTGACACCGCCACTCGCTTTTACCTTCATGTCGGGTCCGATGACACTTTTCATGAGTTGCACATTCTCTTTCGTGGCGCCTTGGCCGCCAAAACCGGTGCTGGTCTTTACAAAATCAGCGCTAGCCGCTTCCGCAATCTTACACCCAGCAATGATATCAATTTGGGAGAGCTTCGACGTTTCGAGGATGACCTTCAAAACAATGGGATGGGGTGCAACGTTGCGCACAGCGGCAATGTCAGTATAGACCTGAGCGTATCGCTGTTGTTTCAAAAGTGGATAGTTGATGACCATGTCGAGCTCCGATGCACCGGCTGATACGGCCGTGCTCGCCTCTCTGGTTTGAGATAAGCAGGATAAAGGAAAATGGAAGATACGACTTCGTACTTGACTTTCTCCGAAACAGAGTACGTTCCTTCGTGGAAACCTATCACACATGCGACAACAACGTTCGACTCCGAAAGCTTCTCGACAGCATGCTTGACCCAATTGAGGCGCACACATACCGACTACGAAACCTCCATCAGATTCATTGCGATTCATAATGAACGAGAAAATAGAGAGAATCTTATTGACAAGAGTACTGGCCACATACTTGGAAATCATGCTTCTTGGCTTCTTCGCACAGAAGGTCGATTTGGTCCTTGGTGGCGTCAAGCTTCAACAGAGTATGGTCGATGCATTTAGCAAAATCCAGTGTACCGAGTGTTGGCGCTTTACATGGCGGAAAAGAACTGGGCATATCTCGCTCAGCTTCATCAATAATGACACGCCACTCCGCTTGCGTGTAACGGGTGGTCATGTCCTCTTCTGGCGTTGGGCTCATAGAGCGGTATCAACAGATGGCGAGGGGTGCAATGATATACTCGATACGATCCTCATGATCATCCTTGATGACTCCAAGGCTTGACCTATTTTGTGCATGATAACGTCCTACTCACCGCTTCGGATTTTTACGGAGCGATGGATGATCTTGCTGATCGGTTACTCTTGTCGTCAAGTCGAACAAGGATCCAAATCAAGATCCATGCGCGCGCCTGTTTCAGAATTACTCATTCGAGCTAATGATAAGATTACTTGGGTTGTGTAATTGCTGTCATGTTAATGGCAATGGGAAGATTATGAATAAGTTGACTCAGTCAATGGCATATTCCTGATGTAATTTCCAGCTGTGCTTCCTCTCCTCGAAATAGTACACTGTCATAATTCTTTCTGCACAAGACAAGGATCTAGTAAGAGGACTGAGCGTAAGCGTCGAGGCGACTCGCGCTGCAGGTACCTGCTTTCTATAAAATGAATCGAGATCATATATAGCCGTGCTTTTGTCGATGTGCACTTTCATCTTGACCTTTTTCGAATTCTATTTGTTCAGGTGCGGATTATTAGACCGATACCTACTCTCTACAATTTTTCACCAATATCCCCGTCTATTATTGAACTATCTACGTGTGGATTTTACCATCGATTTGTAAAATGGCTTTCACCTCTGCCACAACGTTCGGGTCGTTAGCTACGCTGTTTATGTTTTCTGCTTTTCTTACGCTAGGAAGCAGTATGCTCACCACAGATAGTGACTCAATCAGCACTGAAAGATCCGGGTATGTTCTGTTAGAAAGTAGCTKATCGTCTCATTGAAATCATCTCATAGCGCCGAGAAAGCAATCTGGTATAAAGCACMATTCCCACCAGCAATGGCCAGTGCGTTCTCTTCGAGAATCGGACCAAATATCACTGCTATTGGTCTTGGGTATCTGGAATACTCCCAGGACGTAGTGTCTGATCGAAACTACCTCGTCACAGGTCTTCAAGTGCTTGAGGACGTCTATAATACTCGCAGGAACTACTCCGAACTTGTGACAAACTATGTGTACACAAATATTTGGGACAATCGCACCGTACTGAACATCTCAGCTGTCAATCGAGGTCGAGAGGAAGGTTTACCAATCACCTTTGATAGCGCGGCTTTGGTGGTGTTTGTCAGCTTTCTGGGTGAAGCGTCTCGTGGTCGTACGCACAGGTGGTGCAAGTTCAACTGCCAATTCGGGTGGCTACAAGAAAGCGGCGAGTCAGAATCTTTCATTGTAGCCGAAGGAAATTTCACGGCGCTTACTCATTTGCCTTTTCTGGCATCATCAGTGCAAGGTGTACAGTAGGAGAACTACTTGGATGAGCCGAAGCCAGCCTGATAAAACGACACCAATCGCAGCTGATTCCACATCTCAAGGGTGACATTTTCTACGCAGTTGCAAAGTTCTGCTCATCTGGCTATTTCCTACCTACTTCGGCCACAAGTTCTGACAACAACTCTCAAGCTAGTGATTGATTGACATACTCCTTGCCTTATAATCCCAAAAAACGCAACACAGTTCCGAGAAGTCCAGCAGATTGAAGTTCGATCGTGCTACGGCCCATTATATGAGGATATTGCATAGTATTTGTTTACTTTACTTTGGGTAATGACGAGTTTGGAGGATGCTCCTGGTAACAAGAGAGACATTTTCTGATGACTCGAAATTGTGGTGAAAGATTTTTTCTCTTTCATCGTGTGCTGTCAAATTTGCTCCCAATTGTATGTAGATATACATCACGCACAATAGGAAAAGAACAGTTGTCAGTCTGTTGAGATCAGCTATGATTCGAGTATCTTAAAACCTTAACAGTCTTGCGTTTCCTTTGTGTGCGGAATATGCTGGCCTTATCTTATCAGATGACGTAGATCGGACGGTACTGTGAATATGTCGATGTTAATTCAACCGTTCCATAACCTTTTCTCTTTACATCAACAACCCTGACAGCCTATCATGGGCTCTAATCTACCACGCCTCCGCTTCTTATGCTCCTCGCAAGCTGCTCCCTTTGTAGCTCGACAATCCCTATGCCGCTCATTCGCCACCGAAGCCTCAGACCCGATTCCCCCAAATCGCCGACCAACAACGACCTTCCGCGATCGCCTCAATGCCGGACCTTCCCTCACTGACTTCGTAACCTCCTCTCCCTCCGCCGAAACATCAACTCCAACATCTTCAAATATCCCCCTTTCCGCCGACCCTCCAACCTCCGACCCCCCACTCCGCACCGCTCTCGTTGGCCCGGCGAATCGGAAACGAGAAATCACCCGCCTGCCCACATGGCTTCAAACTCCCATCCCCACCTCCCCAAACTACAAACGCATAAAAGCCGATCTCCGCGGCCTGAACCTACACACAGTCTGCGAAGAAGCCCGATGCCCCAACATCAACGACTGCTGGGGCGGCTCCGATAAATCCGCCGCCACAGCCACAATAATGCTCATGGGAGACACGTGCACGAGAGGATGTAGGTTCTGCTCCGTGAAAACCAGTCGGGCCCCTCCACCGCTGGATCCACACGAGCCGGAACATACGGCTGAGGCACTTAAGAGATGGGGACTTGGCTACGTTGTTCTCACGAGTGTTGATCGAGACGATCTTGCTGATGGAGGCGCACACCATTTTGCGGAGACGATAAGGAAGATCAAGGATAAAGCACCGGGCATGCTGGTGGAGGCGCTGACGGGGGATTATGCGGGGGATTTGGAGATGGTGGATTTGGTTGCGGGGAGCGGGTTGGACGTTTATGCGCATAATGTGGAGACGGTGGAGGCGTTGACGCCGATGGTGAGGGATCGAAGGGCGGGGTTTCGACAGAGTTTGAGGGTGCTGGAGAGGGCGAAGGGGGTGGGGGAGGGCATGGTGACAAAAACTAGTGTCATGTTGGGGTTGGGGGAGACGGAGGAACAGCTTTGGGAGATGCTCAGGGGTGGGTTAATCTTCTTTCCTTTGACATTGCTACTTCCTCCGACGGCTTTATTGGAATAGTGTTCGATGCAGTTGATTGACATGATGATACAGAACTCCGCAAAATCAACGTCGACGTCGTGACCTTCGGTCAATACATGCAGCCGACAAAACGGCACATGCCCGTCCACACCTACGTCACACCAGCCGTCTTCGAGACCTGGCGACAGCGAGCTCTTGACATGGGGTTCCTGTACTGCGCCAGCGGGCCGCTGGTCAGAAGCTCATACAAAGCGGGAGAAGCGTTCATCGAGAACGTGATCAAGAAGAGGAAGGGGAGGAGGGACGTTACGATGGTGGAAGATTTGGGGAAGATATCGAGGGGTGCGAGTATCTAGGATGAACCCTGCATATTGAATAGCATGAATGGATGGCGTTCAACACGGGCTTTGGTGGTGGAGTGCTGATCATGGTTTGCTTAGTGCTCGATAAGTCAATCTTGGAAAACCGGTAGGACGATTTTGGGTTCGTTAGAATCAAAAGCATGGGACGCGATGCATGAAGCGAGATCTCGAAAGATCGACTGATATCGTACATATATTGCGATACATGAGCGCTCCCATAAACATTACTATAGTTGATTAGGTTTCTCCTGAACGGCTACCGCAGAGACACCACCAAAGGTATTAGGTGCGTACACGCAAGCATAGACAAGAACCCAAAGAATAACAATAGCGAACGTGGGGTATATCCTCCGTCTCCCTTCCATCCTCTCAACTTCATCTCCTGCCTTTTCTCACCTCAAGAAGAAAGAAATCCATACACCTTCCCTTCTGCACCAACTGGTTGAGCGAGTAACTCAATCCGAATCTTCCTTCTCCATCCTTCTCTGCCTCTCCGGATCGATGAAGCTCCCTCTACTCCTCGCGCTCTTCGTACTCTTCTTTCTGCCAAAGAATTTCCTGCCACCAGTCCGTTTCGTGTACGTCTTGTCTTTCTTTCCCGTAACACCCCCGATGCATTCGAAGAGAGTAGCGAGGAACAATGCGGCAACGGCTGCCCACATGAAGCCGAAATTGTATTTGCCGAGCTTAGCCGTGCGATTCTCTTTACGGAAAGCGTCGCGACCTTGAACAAATGCGGCGCTGTATTATTCTCCACGTTAGCGGGCAAATGGTTCGGGAAAGGGGCAGGAGGGCAAGAAGACTCACGTCATGAGAGCAGCGGCTAGGGTCTGGAAGAATAGTGCGACGGAGCACATCGCGCTTGAGAGGAAGCTGCCAATGCGACTGCAGAGGGCGATGAGGCCGAGGAAGAGGGAGCAGACGGCGAAGAAGAGACCGATGAGGATAAAGGCGAATTCGAAGCGGGTCTCGAGGTAGTATTTGTTCCCACTACGGAAAACACGTGGTCAATGACATTCTTCAATTGCAAAGTGCGTAGAGTGAATATCGTACCCGAAGCTCATCGTAGTTCCGAAATTCCTGTTAGGGTCGAAAGGATACGCGGCATGGACTTTCGGACACGCATTGTGCCCATTAACAACGCTGCATGCGTTCCAAAGGGTCCATCTTGAAGTCGAGGCGGCATTTCCGAGGCCAGAGGTATCCGCTTCGAGAAAGTAAAACTTATTTGTTGGGTTCTTGTCGACTGCGCCGCCGAGGAGGGTGAGAAGGATTAGAAGGCATGCTCCGGCGATTAGGATTAGGGATACGAAAGCTAAGGGGGCTCCTATTCCTGCATTAGAATGAGCCGGAATCGGTATGAAGGGAGTTCTCACTTGGTGTCATTGCGTTGGTGGAAGGTTGGAGCTATGAAAAGCTAAACAGATTCAGTCATTGATCAGGACGTGTAAATGTAGGGTATACAGACCAGCGACCGACGCGAGAGCCTACGAAGTCAAAATAATAGACGAACGATGGTGACGAAGGAAGTGGAGAGGAAGAAGTTGGGCACGACCAGGATTTGTTTGGTCGCATCGCATGACGAAAGAGAGTTTTCCGCCAAGATCCAATTGGGAGTAGCGTCATCATCGTCGTGGAGATTCATCCTTGGCAAAAGCAAATCGATCACTTATTTCCCCATTGGTATGGTTGAGAAGCAATCTGGATAGCAAACATTCAATGTTTGAGCTATCTGGACTGAGGAGTAAGCAGTGGTATCAGAGCCGCATTTAAAGATAATTGAAGGATCGACTTCTCCATCAATGGTCTGAAGCCACCAATCACTATCGTTCGCTCACTCAGCGAGGTTGCATGAACGGCCGCTTGATCAGCACTCTATTGACCTTCCGAATGTGGTATATCGCCAGCTATCCATTGTTTCATCTTCTGAAACCTTGTCTCGATACCTTCGCCCATATCTAGACCACTAATGTCGGCCCAAATATGGCCACCCATTTCTCATGAGCAACTGATCAAGGAGGAAGAAGATTCCCTGGTACATGCACCGAAGACTTACCATTGTCACCACTGCGGCTGATTGGAGAAGGCCGCTGAACTCGAATGGCTGCTAGAGTCTCTGCAAGAAGCTTTGGCCTCCTTGAAAAGTGGTCTTGAAGAATGTTTAGCCTTGCTCAATCTCAAGGAGCCAGGCACTACGCTTGCTCTTTCTACGCTTCGTTCCGAGACGGTGAAGGGTTTTGTTACTCGAGTCGGTACCCGGGTTGTCAAGGGGGTATGATCTATCAATTTCCATAATTTCGCCTTTCTCTTGCGGTTTCCTCCCTTAGTCTATGCCATACTTGGCTTGAAAAAAGACGATATGCCTTTCATGTTCTACTCTGCTAAGAAGTCCCATCTCTCCTGCCACTTTGTTCATTAAGCCTTGTCCTTCCTCGTCCTCAATCTAATCTTCTATCCAAGGATATCTCGATTCGCCTCCCTAGTCTCCCTCCGCCTCGCTCCTTGCCCTCATACCCTCTTCGTATCTCGTCTCCGCTTCCTCTACCTCAACTCTCCACACTCCTCAATCTCCTCAACCAAGCCCTCGACATCATCGATATTTCAACATGGACCGGCGACCCGACCAACGGTCCCTTCATCTCTGGCCAACTCCGTCTTCTCGCAGATACCATCGATGAAGCCAGAGCCGTAATGAAGGGAGGGGAGGACGCAATTGGTGGGAAATGGTGGGAAGATGACTTCGCTGGTGATGAAACGGTACGTCAACTGCTTCTCTGCATTTCCTTCCAGTCAACAGCCTCACAACCCCTATCACCAACCCCGAAAGACTAACAAACCCCTCAGATATTCACACCTCCCCTTCCACCCAATCTCTCCCCCCACCTAACTCTAACACCCACATCCCTCCTCCTCACAATTCGCACACTTGTTCCATCTCCCAATCAATCAACACCCCATGGCTCCTCGACCCCAACCTCCACCAACGCGTCCTCCGTACCCACCGTGACCGGCCTCTCTCTCCGTACACGATTGACGCAGATCCTCGCCCCTTTGCCCCCTCCAACGCACGATGAGGCAGACCGCACATTCGTGTATCGGGGCCAAGAGGTGAAGGTTAGGGAGAAAGTAAGGGTCGAGAGCCAGGATCCGAGTCTGATGGCTGTAGGGGCCAAGTTGAGTGCGGTAGGGCATGCCGTGGAGGGATGGAGGTGGAAATTGGGGATTGTGATGGGGGAGGAAATGGGTGATGGATGAGGGTAGTGTCAGATCCGTCTAAAGAGGCGTTGCACAAATTTGGAAGTCCTTGTCCATCATGTTGAAATAGATGTATATACATAATGCATGGTCATCAATCATACCGTCTTCAAAGTCGTTACGTCGGTTTATCCTACTATGTACTCGGTCGATCTTCCCTTTCTCTTGCCCTATCCGCTGCCATCTCCCTCATCTCTCCTCCACCTTGCAAACCACCTATATCATCCAGCCCTTCGAATCCCTCAAATCCTTCCTCAACCACCCACCTCGCTCCGCCTCTACCCTTCAAAACCTCACATGCTTCCCCCAGAACCAACAGCCCAGGCGGTCTACTCCCTTCGTTCTCGACCGCCTGAACCACATACTCCAACGTACTCCTGATGACCCTCTGGTCGCTACAACTCGCCCTCTCAATCACCGCGCACGGAGTCTCCTTAGGCCAGGATTTACCATTGCCCTTGCCCCCTTTCTTCTCTTCTACATCTCCACCACGCACCGTCAACGCATCATTATCACCCGTCGACAAAGAACCCATCAAACTCCCCACCAACTCCCCAACCCGATGCAGCGCCATCAAAAACACCACCGTCTTCCCCTCTCTCCACTCCGGCGGCTCCGGCGCCTTCCCCTTCCTCCCCGTGCCCGTACATATCAGCACCTGATCGCTCACCCCCCTACTCGTCGCCGGCACACCCGCAAACAGCGGCGCACTCAACGCGCTCGTAATCCCCGGAAGCACAATCGGCCTATACCCCCTTTCCTCAAACCATGTATACTCCTCGCTTCCGCGGCCGTAGATGTACGGATCACCTTGTTTGAGGCGGAGGACTGTTTCCCCGGCTTTTAGAAAGGAGAGGCCGAGAGTGAGGAGTTCTTGCTGGGCGGCTTCGGCGTTGCCGGGGAATTTTCGGGCGATGTGCACGGGGGTGCGGCGGGGAATGAGGTCTAGGATTGGGGAGGGGACGAGCTTGTCGGCGAGGATTACGGTGGCGGTTTGGATGGCGCGGTGGGTGGCGAGGGTTAGGAGGGAGGGGGAGCCGGGGCCGGAACCGGCGAGGATGATTTGCGGGGTGTGGACGGAGCGGAGGTCGAGAGTTGAGGTATCGAGGGGTGGGGCGGTTTGCGTGGTTGTGAGTGGTTGGGTGTGCGAGGGGTAAGCTCGGAGAATAGAGTCGATGTCATTGTCTGCTATGGAAGCTAGGCGCCGTAGGGGCCAGTACTCGCAGATTTGGGAGAGCCAGCGGATTCTGCGGGTTTTGAGGGCGCTCACATCGTCTTCGGAGACGAATCGGTTGAAGGTGGGTCTTTGAGCTGGAACATCGTCCTCCTCGTTTTCGACAGCAGCTGGAGAGGGGTCTTCGAAAGTTTGGGCGCGGTGATCTTCTTCCCATATGCGACGTCGAATCGTGCCGATGCGCTCGATCGCTGAGCCGAAGTTTGGAGGTAGCAGAGAGGCAATCTCGCGGCGAATGCGAGTTGCCAGCTTGCAGCCCTTGCCGGAAGTGGTGATACCGATTTGAAGGGGTCCATCGGAATGGGTAGACGGGAGACTGAAGGTACAGAGGTTTGGCGTGTCGAGGACGTTGACGGGTATTCGCTGCCTTCTACAGATAGTCGAAATGTGCGTTCGAGTGTCTACAATCTCTCGTTAGCCATGTTTCGATATCGTTGGGCGATGTTGGGACACACCTAGAGATTCCTTTCCACCCAATGTAACGAAGACTGCGTCTACCACATTTTCGATCTCGTCCCTTCCCAGCGTCGTCAAGTCGCTGTCCTGAAATTCTCTTTTGATATATTCGACTTGTCCAGATTTGATTTTGTCTTGCAGAGCGTAATGTATCTCAGCTTCGGGAGGTGCAATGATTATTGGTTTCGCTCCCACTTCAATGCTCCTTGAGCATCTCGCATTGGCAATGGCATTGGAGCCAATAACTAAATGATTGTGCCCGACACAGTCGTGCGCCGTCAATAACAATGCTGGCATCAGGACCGAATTTGTATTCTAGCAAAAGATATGAAATACGAGAATTTGGTGATTGAAAACTCGACTCAATTAAAATCAAGGAACAAGATATTCAAATTTTTCTAAGAAACTCCAATGGCTAGATAGATTCAACGACGTGAGCATTGCGATGATAGCCATGGTACTATAGAAGTAGGATTATAGAACGTCAGACGCTACAGTCAGCATTTGGCCACCGATAACGCCATTGAAAGGAAAATTTCCGGAGAAACAATCACGCCGCCCACACGCTAAGATAACACAAGCTTCAGCCGTGGAGATCCTCAGCCGCCGGTTATTCTTAAGCGCTCAAAGCATGTCATTACAGACATAGTGACACGTTTTGAGATATGCCTTGCCATTAATGTTTCATGAACATCATTGTATGCTGTATACACTTGACATGCATGGAAATCTACGCTTATAATATGTGATAATCTAGTAAGAGAATTGGTTTGATTAATGCCATGTGGGGTTTTGGGAACCGATGTTGCTCTGGTTTCCATTTTACCATTTGCTCAAATCAATAACGCTTACATTTCTTATTGCCCTCTCTTGTCTCATGGTTCTCGAGGTCACAATATCTTTCCACGGTATTTCCAACTTTGGAGTAACACCCTGCGTGAATGCTGCCCATGCTGCCTGACCCCCCGGATACCCTCTCCCATTTCGCTTCTTCGTCAACCAACAGATTCCAAGGACGTCAGATAGGGCCTGCCGGAGATCTGACAGGCCAAAGATGCTCGGCACATCCTCCTTTTCGTCGTCAACGTCGACGAGGGTAGCGCATCCCAACCCACTATGATGGATAATGGTAGGCAGCTTCACGCATTCGTTGCAAGGCCCGATGTTGCGGCCATACCACCTGTACTCTCCCCGAGGTTGACTGTGGGCTTTCATGGAAAGATATTCAAGGAAATCGTTGCAAGCAATGACGGGAGGGTCTTTTGGAGGTTTGGTACGAGCATCACACTCAGGTAATCGAGCAAGGCCGAGAGTGAAGAGCGTTGACAGCAAGCAAAACAGGAGAATGGCTGATAGTGGAACAAATTGGGAGTGCATCATGCATCATCCGAATCAACGAGGGCCTCCAAGGCTCGGGGCTCAACTGCACTTTACGGTGGTCGATATTTTATCCATTTCATCGTATGGCACTGCCATTCGGACTAATGTTCTGCGGGTCCTATTTATGGAGATTCGAATGGAAAGGTGCGCGTGGGTGACAGGCGCTGCGCATAGAAGTCTCACCAACGAACCCGTGATCCCATTTTTAAAAGAAGCTTTACTAAGACCCTGAGACCCATTCAAGGCGTTTATAATACGATGAACAAGCTTGAAGTCATGTCATCAGGAGCCATATTCCCGGCCAAAGATCATTTTGGCGTAGACAATCGGAACACCTTTGGTGCTGAAATAGCTTCTAAACCAAATTTCAATAGAGCTAGCTCTTGTCAAGCGAGAGATAAATAGTCTTTAAGGCTTTTTGTAGGGTTTTCGATGCTTTGTATTCAGCACCTCGGAGGTGCAGACAGGAAACTTGATACAAGTACGTGGGGGGGTGGAGCTCAAATGATAGGGGGTGCGGGGAGTGAAGCTCTGGATCATATGCGGCTTGTACTTCCGTCCCAGATTATATCCCTTTCATCTACTTCGCCAGTTCAATCACACAGTACTCCTCCTTACGCTTCTCAACAATGTCCCCTCCAAAGCCATCCTCGACTACCAAAATCCCTCTCAAAATCCTAATGCTCCACGGTCCGCAAACCCTCCTACCCTCCCCAACCTCCGTATCCCTGCACCTTTCACCCTGAAAACCCACCCACCAACACCCAACGACAAACAGGCTACACGCAATCCGGTCCTCTCTTCCGCTCCAAAACCCGAGCCCTCCACAAAGCCCTCACGAAATCCCTCCCTAAACACGACATCCACCTCTCTTACCCCACTGGCCCCATCCGTCTCGACCCCGCCGACATCCCCGGCTACAACGTCACCCCCTCAGAAACGAACAATGACGAAGCAGAGGAGGATCCAGAACCCGCATTCGGCTGGTGGCGACGAAAAGACATGCCCCACCCCATGAAAGAAGGAGAAACAGAAACCATCTACACAGGCCTACACGACGGCCTCACCGTCATCGGCGAAACCCTAAAAACCGAAGGCCCCTTCGACGGCATCATAGGCTTCAGTCAAGGCGCGTGCGCCGCAGCTATGGTAGCAAGTCTCCTTGAACCCGGACGCCTGGGGGTTTTCGTGAAGGCGGCCCAGGAAGGAAAAGCGCTGATGGAGAGATTCCCCACTATATATCATGATGTGCAGAAAGTACCATTGAAGTTCGCAATAATTTACAGTGGGTTTCCGGCGCCGAATGAGCTTCGTTATGGGAATTTTTACGAGCCGAGGTTGAAGACGCCGACTTGTCATTTTTTGGGGTCGATGGATGGGGTTGTGGATGAGGGGAGGAGTAGGGCTTTGGTGGAGAGGTGTGAGGGTGCGAGGGTGGTGGTGCATCCTGGGGGGCATTTCTTGCCGAGTCAGAGGCCGTGGTTGGATGCTGCGGTGGGGTTTGTGAGGGAGTGTATGGAGGGGGTTGGCGAGGGAGGTGGAGGCAAGGGGAAGGGAAAGGGGGAGGCAGAAGATGGGGTTGAGGATATGGACGTGCCGTTCTAGGATATCGACCGTATGGAAACGGATAAGACGGACTGTGAAGATATTGTTATTCGGATGGTTCCTTACCCAACGGTGGTTGTACTTCATTGATCTCAAGTCCTCCGGGTAGTTTACAACGCTTGATCTAATCTATAATACAACCTATCCTTCAAGGATATCCTCCTCCAATCAGTTCGCCTTGACCTCTTTACTCGGTTGAATCCTCGCCATCATCTCTTCTTTCGTAATCAGATGATCGATCCTTTCCAAGAGCCCCAATAATCCCTTCACGCTCCCACTCCACTCATTCAAGACCTCATCCGGCGCTCTTGTCTTCGCGAAACTAACAACCCTATTTGGCCGATCGATCTTCGCATAGACAGTCTTTGCAGTCACAAGCTCCGAGATGTACTTCTCCGTCTCCTCTTCGTCCAGATCAAGGAGCTGCGTGAGGCGAGGGAATCTGATGCGGGTGTAGTACTTGGCAATGACTCGAACATTGTGCTCAATGACGCGTTTCCTTAGGTCTTGCCATCTGGTATTCGCTTTCGGATCGGACTCGTCGGATGTTGCAGAGAAGACATCGGTGGAGCAGAGATGAGGACCATAGGTTTCGGCGATGACAGGCCAACGCATGATTTCAGGGATTGTAAACTGTTTGAGGAGTCGCTGTTCTTCGGGGACAAGAGCATTACGGGAGTCGGCGTTGATGCGGTGTAGGAGGTCGGATTGTTCGTTGTCGTAAGGGGCAAGGATGATGTAGTAGATGACTCTTTGGAGGACGGCGTGTAGTTGCTCTGGGGTCTCTTCGACGGATTCAGTATCTAGGACTTGTCGATAGTGCTTGCAGATATCAAGGTATTTGTCGTCATGCTTTGCAAGCGTGATCTGCTGCTCGTAGTATCGTAGCTTGAGATCGGTAACATCATCTGGTTTCTCTACGGGTGGGTCTTCCGGCCTTCGCTTCTTTTCCTGCTCTTCTCGTTCTTTATTCTCTTTTTCGATCTCTTCTGGTGTCTTTTTGGGCTTCCGTGAAAAGTATCGGGTGCTGATCTTTCTACTGAGTATCCCGGCTTGCGTCCAGTCGCCCTTTTCAATGCATAGTGACACTTGTTCCAGGATGAATTCTGTCTTTTCTCTCCTCTCCATCGAACCAAAAGTTTCCACTTGTAATTCACAAAGTATATCTGCTGCTGCGTTCAGATCACCTTGCTCCTTCTTCATATTCGACAATATCCTTGTGACCCGGGCACGCTCAACTTCAACGAATATCTAGAAGCCGCCTGTCAGTCGAGCGTAAAGCCATGCAGGTGTCACTACTGCGTACTTTGCCTTCTGTCACGGTCCGCAATGTTTCTATGACTGACAGCTTCTTTTCTTGCGTGGGCGCCTCGTCGATGAAGCCCATTACCACCTGGACCATTTTGGTCGTCGCTTGCTTGAGCTGCCCATGCTTTTTAGACAACAGCAGGACCTGCTCATTCAAAAGCGGCCAGTCCCCTGAATCTTTACATATTGTGACAATGGCGACTAGACATCTTGATGTTGAGGCAAGATCGGAGGCCTAGATCATTGCCAGGGATTAGCGCATATTCTGGAGAGCTTCAGGTTCAAAGAGATCTTGTACCTGTCTGGTGCTCTTTTCCAACCCAGCAAGCTTTTCGAGAGCCGACTGAACATTGTCCTGATAGATGCTAAGTAAGCCGTTACTGTGAATGATAATGTATGGCTAGCTACCTTAGCCAACTCTTCAGCTTCTGGTATTATCCTATCTGCCTCCTTTGAGAAGTCCTTGTCAGGCTTGAAAAGCTGACCATCTGCCATGATGAAATGTAGGGAGAGGGATGCGGTGGCTGGAGACGAAAGGAATCGGTTGCAATTCGATATTGACAGTATGACGGTTTCTTTCAAGAAAGGCGTCTCATCGCGCTCTAAAGCTCCTGCTTAGTAAGCAGATTCTCACAATCATTTTACACCGAGACTTTCGCCAACTCTTCTTTCAATTCAAGACTTAGATCATCAAAGAATCAAAAGCTCTCGCTTTGAATCTTCGCGCAAATGAGGGTCATTATAGTCTGGCCCGAAACGCCAGGTTTACATCGAGCTGATATCCAACATGTTTGACTACCAGCCTTGCGCGAGAGAGTGACTTGCACCGCCTCCAACATTGCACAGGTATTCCTTATTCTAAAAATGAAATTTACGTAGATGCTCGACCTTTTCCTTTCAATTTCACCTGCTACAGTATTTCGACTTTCTCTTGTTCATTTTCTGCTGCATATTGTGCGAACATGAATATTTTCCTAACATGTCTTCTGTGGTCCTCCCATGTAGCCGCAACTCTGACCATATCACCTCCCTCATGTAACCCCAATCGAACTCTGGACGAAACCACGGACCCGGATCATGGCCGAATCATTGGTTCGTCGCACGCAATTCTCAAACTTGATTGTCCAGGATGCCCAGTCTACAATGAGACTTGGGATGAAAACGCTACCGCGCTTGTATGTCGACAGTTCAGCTTGTCAACTACGGCTGGAAGCTCCATTGTTGACATTTGTTTACCATTAGATTTATGACTTTCGTATCATCAATGCAACATCTACTCCATCCATAGAGCTCAATTCCGGGCCGTTTTACCCTCCAGGTAACCAGCTTGGCTTCACTCCTTTTACCAGACATGTCGCTCTTCCAGTCCCTTACACATTGTCAATCGACGAGTATCTCGATTCTCCGTCTCAATACCAGCCCACGGAAATGGCAGCTATCATCGAAAATGATTCTGTCCCAAACAAGCATGGCTGGAACATCACCAAAATCCGATGTATCAGCTTCGGCTACGGGGAATTCGAGAACCAGGGCATGAATGTGTCGATCGCACAGTTGTATCTACTAACGCCAAGGGACTCGCTAATGGAGATTGTGTGGTGGGAGATTGAGAACATGGCAGTTGCGTATTCACGAAATGAGACAGTGCCTTTGATGCCCAAGAGGCTGGAAGATAAGCTATTACATGGGTTAAATCAGAGCAGGAGTAAGCACAGTGGCTTGAGTCTCCCAATCACTTTGCTACTCATTGGTCTTGTGGTCTGCGGGGTCACGGGTACGGCAGCATGGGTCAGTACGAAGTACCAAGATGGATCAGGCAGGGGAATTTACCGGGCCATTGCGCTCGATGAACCATTGTGGGAAGAAGAAGAAGTGGAAGATAGAGAATTGAGACCAGTCCGGCGCAGTATGACCGCATGATAGAAAGATAGAAGTGGTTTTTGGCATGTATGAATATTTCAAATCTTGGAATGGTGATATTACTTCTATAAAACTTCGGTTCCATGATTAATCTTGGTCATTCTGCAACGTCTTGAAATCCCTGTTGTGATCCAGCGTGCCTCTACAATGATGACCAGTTACAGTGTCTGTCTGACCACCGCGTTAATGCACAAGAGTGGTAGCTTGAAAACATCTTTAGATGATTTGCACTACCGTCTTGCTGACTATAATTGTAGAGCATAAGTCGATCCATAAAATCCACAACAGACCATGGCATCCGCCCCTATATGCCCAGCTTGCCCCGAATGTAACGAGAGCAAACTCTCCGACACCGCAAGTATATTCACCCTCTGTACATTCGCCTACGTCGTGATCGCCGGCATCCTTTACTACCTCCAAGCTTTCACAGAATGTGCGAGCAGTCTCGAAGCACTAGTAGCCTCTACACGCAGTCTGTATCAAGAATTTGAGTTTCTATATGATGATGCCACGGCTATCGAACGAGGGCCTGCAGTGCTTACTACTGCGAACGATGAAGCCAAACGTAGCCGCGCAGCATTGAGTCTCTTTAGTATTTCTCGAGATGTGGCTGGTCAGATGAAAGATCTAATCCGGCTTGCTGCGGAGAGTGAATCAAGATTAAGTGGCGGAAGATTCAGGAATCGAGGCCATTTGATCATTTTGAGGGCGGAGATGACGAGKAAGCATGGGGCTGCAGTGGATGGGGTGTCTAAATTTCGGACTGCGCTTTTTCAGTCTGTGATGTCCATTACTCTACTGGTGCATTGGGCTGATTATGCGAGTCCTTTAGATACAAGCAGCATGAGGATTCGCTGTATCGGAGACGGCAGGACGAGGCTTTAGAAGCACAGGACTTGACGCTGCAGCGACAGCAGAGCTTGTTGGAAGAGGTACTTACCAGACTGAAGAACCTTGACCAGACCCAGCAGACTTCAAGGTAGAGGTGTAGAATGACCAAATAGGATGAATTCGCTCTTCGCTGTATGAACTTTTGTTCTAGCTTACACCTGGTGCTCTATTGGGTATCTATACTGGAAATAAAATTGCACACAAAGGTCAAAATCTTCTCCATCAGAGGACTTTGGTGCAGACGACAATACTTCAAACGTTTCTGATTCCACAATCCCAGAGGTCATAACCCAAAACCACCCTTGCGGTAGCAAAAGACAACTACCGCCATTTTCTTGACAACCGGTAGTAAGGTCGTTTCTTCCCATTGGGAAACGCTCGCTCATACCTCGGGGGACGCTCCGCAACTCGGTCCTGGGACAGGTCATAGAAATGAGCGTTGAGAGGTGGAAGAGTAGGGTGAAACCCATCTGCCCGCATGATGTCTCGAATGATCGTGTTGGGGTTGTATGCTTCAACAGGATTTACGACCTTCATCGTGCTATATTCGGCAAGCCAGACTTTTTCCGTCCCAGACGGGAAACCTTTTGCCTTTGCGGCTACGCGCTGCTGAATGACTTGATCGCAATTCGGAAGGTGGTAAGATTCTGATCCGTCATAGTGACGAAGGCGTGCTGTTCTCTCGGTGCCTAAGATCACAGGCTCGTCTTCGTAACTACCACATCTGGATTGGTAGTCTGGATCCCAGTCACCTCCAGAGAACTCTACTTCGCATTTGATACACGTCTCCATGTCGTGGTACGTGGTCGGTCCATCCCAGTCATTCTTTAACCATCTGCGGCCCTTTTCAGAAAGTTCTTCGAAGTTAAGAAAGTCGCATAAACATTGGTCGTAAGGATCGGGACCCATTTTCTGACATTCATTTTTGAGTCTGCGAGGCCATCGATGACCGCTAGTTGTTCTTCCTGGTTTCACGATCCGATACATTCGATTGGATCCGAGCATACTTCGAGGTGTCAGTACAGTGCTACCAAACGCCATGGAGGGCCTGGCTAGAAGCTTTTTGAGTAATTGAACCAGCCACGCGTGAATGTCTTGCACGTATAAGTCTTGTCACGAGAAAACGTGACATCGAGCTCCGCAATCCCTGAGCGGCTTAGCGGTCTTTCCCCGCATTTTCCCGCCCTACGGACGCCAACGGCCTTCCCCAATCCAGTGGACCCTTAACTGTAAGCATCAAAACCGTCGGGCTACACGACTTGACTACCCGCACCATCCACGCCAGCACTCGGCTGAACCATTGACTACTGACCCCCACCTTCCCCGCAGCTTGCAGTCGCTCTAATCTTTGTACAGTGTACTGATACGCAGCTTGTCTTGTGCTATCCTCTTGCGTGGATAGAATCGGCTGTCTGGAGCTTTGTGTCGCCAGCTCCGTATCTCCAATTACGACGTCAATATGCTCACACGACGGGCTCTCCTCCGAATTCCTCCTTCCACCGCTGCCCGAGTCCTGAGCACAACCTCTTCCTACCAACGTGCCCCCTCTCTCGCCGATCTCGAACCTAATGGTGCTCCTACCTTCGACGCTCGCCAAAAGAAATTCCGAGAAGGGATAAAAGAGGCTCAGAAAGCAAAGGAACAGCAAGACAGTCAGTTCGTCAATGCTCCATCGTTGTCCTCTAGTTCTGCTAGTTCGTCCAAAGGAGGATCAAGCGGAGGCGGCGCTACCACTGCTCAAGATACGAGCAATGCAAGCTCCTCTTCCGCTTCTTCCTCTTCGTCTTTCATGCAAGAAGTTGGCAATGGTCATGCCGTTTCGGCACTAGGCTCACTAGCAACCCATAATCCAGAATCCGCACGCGAAGCCGATCAGCAACAAGAAACGTCGAAGCGAAAAGGTGCGCTTTCGAGCCTGATATATGGCACGCATGAGGGGCAGCAGATGGACCAGGAGATCGAGAAGAGTTTCTCGCAGGTCTTGGCGAGAGGGAAATACGTCCACTCGATTGTTTTCCATACCGTCAAGCCAGACAAAGTAGAAGAATATATTGAGCTGGTTGGATCATGGTATCCGAAAATGGCCAAAATTGAGAAGAACCATGTCAATTTGGTAGGCAGTTGGAGAACAGAAGTAGGCGATTGCGATACTTTCGGTCAGTTCTTTCTTTCCTAGGACCCCCAACATCCACATCCATAACCATTCCTCGGAAGAAAATTTGCTAACGCCAATGATACCGCAATGAAGTCCACATCTGGGAATACCAACGCTACCAAGGTTACCACGCCTCCCTCCACTCCATCGCCTCCCACCCAGATTTCCCCGCCTTCGACCGCAGCCTCAAATCCCTAATAACCCACAAACAAACCTCCCTAATGCAAGAATTCTCCTTCTGGCCCACCACCCCTCCCCGGCAACTCGGCGGCCTCTTCGAACTCCGCTCCTACACCCTCCACCCGGGGAACCTCCTCGAATGGGAAACTCACTGGCGCAAAGGGTTGAAGGCGAGGAGGGAAGTTATGGAAGGGGTGGGCGCGTGGTTCGTGCAGATTGGCGACTTGAATACGGTGCATCATCTTTGGCAGTTTGCGAATTTGGAGGAGAGGAAGGCGAGGAGGGAGATGAGTTGGGGGGTTGAGGGGTGGGGGGATACGGTGCATAAGACTGTGCCGTTGATTCAGACTATGAAGAGTAGGGTTTTGGTGCCGATGCCTTGGAGTCCGGTTGCTTGAGTGAGGGAGGGGTTTTGTGGGGGGAGATGGGATGGTGGAGAGTAGATAAGTCGAGCGAGAGTGGGTGCGGCACCAGAGGGGAAGGGAGAGAAGAGAAGACGTGGGGAGATAGGCTATCTGATGTAGGGTGCCGGTAGAAGCGTAGACAATACTTCTCTAGGGCAACCATGAGCGCTGCTTCGGAAAAAAAATTGAAAGAAGCTATTGAGCCGCTTGGACTGGTAGCATGAACAATACAGAAATACGCTTGATCATACATTCCTTTGATTTGCAGACACGCGTTTCCGTTTTCGAATCAGCATTGGAAATAGATGTTCATCAAGGTCAGATATCAAGAGGTGAGATTATGTCCAGGGTGTCGCTAGCAAAATACAATCCTCCTTCCTACATGATATGTCTCGCAAACACTATGTTGTGAAGACTTTCACTAAGCGTAGGAACTCTCACATCTCTTTCTCCAAAATCCAAATTCATGTCTGATATGAATGTATATGCTCACGCATAATCTTTCATGGAAAGGCAATATATCTCATCTCCCTCAATGCTCTCCGTCCTCTTACTGCAACAGGTCGAAAATGTAGAAGTCTTCTTTTATTTCTATATCTACGATCAGGAAGCCGTCTCTTCCCCCTTCCCATTCCCCATCACCCCGTCCCCGGAACTGTGAAACATTTACACGAGAACTTCTCATCCAAAATTATACTGATATATATGGAGTGAATCGCACTCCGCACAGCTAGTACGATCGGCACTCTTGAACATTCGAAGATCTATTGCCGTTTTGAACCCTCACAGGCACCACACCGCCGGATGGTGGATTCTGCCACTTTGTTCACTGTCGTCGAGCGGCTGCTGCTGAGATCGACAGGTTGGAAGTCCTCCCCGAGGATGGGACTCGCTTCTTGATTGTTGGCAGAGACGTAAAGGAGGAAAGTCTTGTCGGCGTTGTATGGCCTTTCGGCTGATTTGTATGTGAGATGGTTGTGTTGCTAGAAGGATTTTGTCATTGCTAGGACGGGTGATGTATATGACTACTAAGACGTAGACCGAGGTTGTGTAGCATCATGGTAGCAGCTGACAGAATGACGTGCTTGAGGGTATCTTGAAGGTTGGAGTCCACCGAGGGTTTGATTGGGCTGAGGATATTAGACGTATGGTGGTAAATACTCAAGGTATAGCAGCCTGGGTGAAT
Source organism: Opeltia flavorubescens (assembly GCA_000442125.1). NCBI lineage: Eukaryota > Fungi > Ascomycota > Lecanoromycetes > Teloschistales > Teloschistaceae > Opeltia > Opeltia flavorubescens. The sequence goes on from KE546974.1 coordinate 1,255,855, forward strand.
GATATCTCAAGTTAGAGCCTTGCTGGACCGAAAATCTCGATATATCATCAGATGCGCTGTTGCTGATCCTGCATCACATTGGCCGGTCCTGATGACCAGTCAGTGTGCGAATTTTCCAGAATATGTGGTGTGATATTTGAGGGTGGAGGAGATGTTATATTTCTCGTGCCTTCCTGGCTAGAGTATGATACTGCTCCACCGTGGCTGTAGCCATTCTATGTCTTGCTAGCTTCAAATCGCACATTGTTGAGATTATCCTGAATGGTGGATCATCGTATGAAAGTGTCGACATATGCACTTCGACCCGGTGGCATTATTTGGGTCGAGCAATTGCTTGGTTGGCTCATGGAAACAGCGGCTGTTCGCTGGCCTAAATTATTGATTTGGGATTCATGTGCCTCTTCAAATTATCCTAGCCCATGTCGGGTTAGCTCGTTTTCTGTACCGCCTGTCTTGAGGATCGGTTAGCATGATAGTCAGATTCAGGATCGCTGGGAGGATTGTGTTGAACAATCCGATGGTCACCAGCAATGTGCTGATCGAACCACGCTTCCATCCCGCCTATGAACGGGTCAGTGCTTAACTTTCGAGTGAAATTTCAAGGATCCTACTCACGGGTTTCCAAGTAGAGATACTGGATCAAAGAGGGTAGCCAAACCGTGATACCGACTATCTGCATTCATAAAGCGGTCAATCAGCAGGCTCATCTTATGATTTCATACAGTGAGAAACATACCTGACCGAAGGTCCAGGTAGAAGGGCCTATAACGCCAATCTGGTGATTAATCCACCTGGAGAGCAAAAACACGCATCTGCAGTAGAAGAAGAGGAACACAATCCAGACACAACCATACAATAAATTCCCAAGCCTTTTCTTGGTCGACGGTTCCAGATTGCTGAGGTAGCTGGGAGTGGTGGATAGCCGAGCTAGGACGGTGAACCGGGACTTCTGTTTCTGTGGAGTAGGTTTTCTGGATTGCAAAGAATCATGATCGAGTAATTTATTTTTCGCTCGAGACAAGATGCGAGAGTTCCGAGACTTGTCCAAGATCAGAAAGAAAAGAATGATGATACAGTAGATGAAGGTATGCTTTACTCCACCCGGATATTCAAATGGATCGACCGTGCTGGAACTCAAACAAAACGTTGTTGGGTCCTTGTTGCCACATGACGCTGGGCCGCCAGAGGCATCTCGGAGGAATTTCAAATCGTTTGGGCTCGGATTAAAATGCCGCGAGGTGAAGGCAGTCACGCCAGATAAAACGACGGAAATGACAGAGAGGGCGATGATATACCAAGAGCTCTTGCCAACACCATGCAGGCTTACTAGTGTGAGCACTACCGGGAGAAACCCACAGATGGAAATCAATGTGATGGCTGAGTAGGTGTTGGATAGCTGCTGAAGGGTCTGTGCTTGGAAGCCTCCTCCTCGAACTACGATGATAGCTGCGGCTTGGACGGCAATCATGAAGAAACATTGAGCTTTCTGAAATTCTATCAGAGCTGAAATGAGGTTCGGAACACGATATCGAAGCCCCATCTGTTTGGCTGTTTCGGCTTTTGCCTTGGCTTTCTTGAAGCCAGAGAAGCAGAACAGAAGCGCTATGGTGATGTAGTAGATCCAGAAGTCGAAGAGCCTCAGTAAAGCAAAGGCGACGAGTGCTATACCATTCTGCATCCAGTACGAAGCATAGATCTGATGGCGAAGATTTAGCGTGGCAATAACTGGGACATGACCTATAAGACTTACGCCAATACCAGCGATGTCATCAACAACCGGAGCATATACGCTATCACAGATATTGGTATTTTTAAAGCATAGATGAGGTTGAGTCGTGCTACATAAAGTGGCGGGGACTTCTGCACTGGAACGAGAGGCCTGAGCGTCACATTGACCAGATGGAGAGGCGCAATATTCGTTCAAGCACTGCTGAATAATCGTAGCGATGTTATTCGATACTCCCACATTCTCGGGAAAGAATCCAAAATCCGCCGCAGCCGATACGCTCTCGGGATCTAAATCTTGATGTGAGAGCGCAGCGATTAGAGCGGGATACTGTAAACAGTTCTGAAGAGTGGCAGTGCTCTCAAAAATCAAGCTGGCGTTTTGGCAAGCTAATTGGCAATTGTTTTTTCCATCGCTCAATATGCAGCCGTCGGAGAAAACATTCACAGAGGACTTGTCCGAAATATTGTGACCGAAGGAAAGAAATGCGTCCTGAAAGCTGAGAAGACTTGGTGTACTTGCCAGGATATGTAACTTTAAAGACATTATCTAGACATTGACCGCTAACACACTGTTGCGCAAGCAGACGATGCAAATTTCATGATAGGCATGTGGTTCGATTAAAGTAGAAAGACATGGAGTCGGTTGCCTATCTGAAATGGCCCCCAAATTCGTTTGCAATTGCACAGCCTCAAACTGGCCGGAGCACATGAAATCGGAAGATGTGGCGATAGAGGCGTACATAATCAAACTCCAATTTAACGGAATATCAATGTATCTTACTAAATCAACAAAAGAAAAGATCATACTTGAGCTGATATCATCGGCCATATGATGGTGTAGAGATCAAAGAAAACAGTCACAAAATTTGTCTGCTATTGATTGGAGACTCCAATGCTCCGGATGTACTGTGTGTGCTCCATCGAGGAGGTCAATACACTAGATCGATGAAGGGGAATAAATTGATCCCATATCCGGAAGTGAAAGTAGCGAGGAGGCGTAATGATTTGTTCAAATTCTAACAAAAGACATTCGAAATCAGACCTATGATTGAAGCCAAGCGATAAGATCAAAGCTTCCCATTGGCTCTTTGACTACAACTCGAAATTCCATTCTTACTCTCCAATACCTATCAATTCTGGCCTACAGGTTCATAAGACCTTTCACTTAACAGCCATGACAGAAGTCCAACAGCCGCCCCTGAACTGGGAAGCTTCAGCAACCGCCACCCACCCTCAAATATCCACATCCCTCCCCCCAGAAGTCGACACATGCTTAAAGAACGCCAGATTCGTAAACTTCCCCCAACCATAACCCTTTCTAAGCCTCCATCTAATCAGCATCCCCACAGCTCCACCTCGCCACCTGCGACGCCCTCCACCCACACGTCTCCCTCATGAACTACACCTACCTCCCCTCCACCCCCTTCGACCCCAACCCCGTTATAATAATGACCACGAATCCCTCTTCAAAAAAGACACTCAACCTTCTCCAAAATCCACGCGTCTCTCTCCTTGTCCATGACTGGGTATCTCACCGCCCGCCAACGCGGAACCCGGACCCCACCCGCGAGGGTTCTCCGCCACCGCAAGCTACACGCTCTAGTCTAGCCACTCTACTCCTTAACATAAATACCAGTGCTCTGAGTAGTATCAGTGCGACGATCAATGGCACGGCGAGAATGGTGGAGCAGGGCAGCGAGGAAGAAAGTTGGTGTAAAGAGAGACATCTGGAGAATAACACCTTTGGTGATGCACCGGGGGAGCAGAGGCTTTTCCGCAACGTGCAGGGGTCTGAGGGGTCGGCGGAGGGAGATGGTGGTGCTAGCTGCTTTATCGAGGGAGAGGAGGTGAGAGTTGTGGTTGTGGGGGTTAGGGAGGGGAGGATAGCGGATTGGAAGGGTGGGGTGAAGGACTGGGTGTTGATGCCGACAGAAGAGCGAGACGCGGAGAGGGGGAGGCAGGGGATGGTCAATGGGGTGGTGTAAATTTGGTAGAGGGGCTTTATGAGCTTATGATGGCATGATTGGGAGAAAGCGGTGGCGTATTCGTCAAGGAAATACGGGAAAAGTTATGGGAATCGATTTGCTGGCTTCCTGCAACATATTTCACCAAATCGTAAATCGAGGTATCGATGCATATTTCGTTGTTGGCTCCGGATGTCCACTCTTCCTTTGCCGGAGAACGGAAGATCTTTCCATCGGTGGCATGCTCCAGATGTAAAGGATTGGGTCATGGTCAACCATTCACCACGAATCTCTTGCTCTCCAACCTCACAATTTGAGAGATACTTCAATTATAATCAAACTTGACAAGACATCCCCAAGTGTGGGGAAATGAAACAACGATTGCTATCAAACGTAGTCCCTGAAGTCATGTTTGGTTATCTTGTACAAGAAATCTTAGCCACATACCAATCTTCTTAATTTAATCATTTCCGTCAAAATTTTTTCACCTGGAAAACATCATCTTTGGAAAGTTATCGAATGCCTAGACTCCAGATGTTTTGCGGTTCGATCGATGACTGTGACTAATGCTATGGTAGGGCAATCATACGATAAAACTCTCCGTTTTAGAGTATCATCGCACTCGGTTTTATTCCATCATTAGGGTGATTGGCTCTTCTTCTGGGTGAATGATAGACCATGGCAAATCACAGCAGCGCAATGGCACCTCATTCATTACAGACGGAACTAGTAACCTTTACCGTGCCACAATGGATTCCTACAGTGCTGTCAATTTACAGCTTTCTTTGTAATCTCTCCCCTGTAAAGATCTCAAGTTTTCACCCATGGTATGTTGCAACGCCAAGCTATTATGTATAATGTGGGTGTTAATGTTCTAGGTCTGACTATAATTCTGTCACTAGAGACCACAATGTACAAAGTTGATACCTGCAAAATGATCATTCTAGACACAGATCTCTCTTTTGACATGGTGCACAAGCGAGCTAAATTATAGTCGTTGTATCGAAATTTCCTACTTCTAATTGATTATAACAACCCTGCTTGGCCTTGTGAGGTTTTGTGCTGAGAACCGACCCAAGACCAACGCTCGGTCTGGATTCGTCATGTCTCTCGATGCAAACATCCCGGCCTTTGAATATACCGCACTTGAGCGAGACCACATTAGATTGCTCCGCATCGAGTCCACATTAAATGGTATAATCAGCTGTAAGCTGATTCATCAATCCTTGGACAATGCCAAATCACACCATGCGCTATCCTACTGTTGGGGTTCTGATATCAAAGACCACGCTATTCTGCTTAATGATAGGCCCTTGAAGATTACGACCAATCTGTACGCTGCATTAGAAGGTCTTCATCGACTCTTCGAAAGAGAGGGTGAAAATCGAGATCATTACGTATGGGTCGATGCTATTTGCATAAATCAAGACGATCAGATTGAGAAATCAGTACAGGTCCAGCGAATGGACTCAATATATCGCCAAGCAGAGCGAGTCATAGTCTGGCTTGGTGGTGAAGAAGCTGGAAGTCCGGAGGTCATGTCTGTGTTAGACTGGGTTGAATTGAATCGTTCGAAGGAGAACTCCATAGCTGCGACAGCTAATCGGGGATTTGACCAAGAGAGCATGAATTCTATGAACGAAGGAGTTGAATTAAGGCTTGCAGAGTCGACCAAAGAACTGAAAAGGAATTATCTTATCAAGGAAGAACAATTGATTGCATTTCAAGCGCTGCTCTCCGACTTGACAGAGCAGGAGCTGAAAGGTGATAAATTAAATTCAGAGGGCATGATGCAGATGCTTCAACAAACACTTTTCGAACATATATTCGCGCCTGACCACCCTTTCTGGGGTAAATTCCTCGCGTTCATGAACAGACCTTGGTTTTCGCGAGTATGGACATAACAAGAGATAATCCTAGCGCGGTCTGCAACTGTTGTGTGTGGTGGAAGAAGTGTTAGTTGGCCTATCGTGAAAGAATGCCGGTTTGCTTTCATTCGGCCTTACTGCTTATTGAGTCTTTATGGTCGGCAACATATCATGTCAAACTTGCAGCTGATTACCCAATCTCAAAGCTTCCTCTTCGGTGAAGAACCATTCCAGGATGGCACGCTTTATAACCTTCTCTACCGGATATCAGCACGTGAAACTCAAGACCCACGCGATTATGTGTTTGGCATCATGGGCCTCGTCGGCCCGAAAGCCCGCTCCCTGATCCCGATCGATTACGGGGCGTCAGTGTCCGCTGTGATTACAAATGCAGTAGTGGTGGCATGCCTCACAACACACTATGCATGGTTCTGGTGTACATTTATGGAGGAATGCTTTAATAGATCAGGACCTGGTATTAAAGACTTGCCTTCATGGTGTCCAGATTTTACTATATTGATGGATGCCTGGAACGACATGGGTAGAGAGGAACCTGATATTTCGGACGAGGTTCGGCGAACTTTGGCCAAAGACGGGGATGTGATTATCGATGAGAAGAACAGAACGTTACGTGCTCTTGGTGTCCGACTTGACACCATCAAGGAATCCATTGGTTTAGCAAATGGCTTCGCGAAAATGAAGTTATACAAAATTTGGGAGAAAGGCGACTCGTCTGACGGTGACTCTCAGGATGATTTTGCTCTGATATTCAATGAAGTGACGTCAGAATGGCTTAACCGAATGAGCGAAGTCTTCTATTCGAAATTCGGCAAGGAAAACGGAGCGCCTGAGGCCTTGGTGCAGATTTTCCATGACCGGAGCTCGCAATCTCCACCTTATGAAATGCATATGGGTCTCGACGAGATCCGAGCCTTTTGCGAGTGGAGCCAAGCACAAAATGTCGAGACTTGGCAAGAGGCTGAATATGAGCTTGGATTACACAGATCTGTACTCGATCAGATCAAAGATGATTTGACTTCTGTATTGATTGAACAACATGGCAGACAATTTTTTCTCACGTCAGCTGGCAGGGTAGGCTTCGCTCCTGTGGAAACCAGTGCAGGGGACATTGTCTGTTACATAAATGGAGGTCGACGCTTGCATATCCTTTCGTCGGACGGCAACAGGCATATTACTTGTGCCTCAGTAAAGGGCCTGACAAGCAACGAGATACTGGCTATGTCGGAAGATTGGAAGGATAAGTGGGAGACATTCGTGTTAACATAGTCGTTAGAGCCTGGAAGGGAAAGCTTGACATGTCAATTGGATTGACAATGGTCAATTCTGAATAGATTCAGGTTTATTTCTGCTAGGGATCTCACTGACCTATGTCGTCCTTGGATGAAGAAACAGGCAGACAGGATGATCGACTGTAGAATATTTGTAGCTACGTCATGCCAAGCCTTGTCGCGAAAGAATGTTCACGGACGTGTTGACGGAATTTGACATACTCTCTTTGAGCGCACTTTCGTTGCTCTGACGAACCATACCGGCTTTGACGAACCACTTGGCTTCAACAATGGTCTATATACGGCAAAAGCAGCTCGCAGGCCTGCATCCCTATCAATATGCTGGGGTCGATCATTCTCTGGTCTCAAAATATATCTTGAAGCCGTTCTACAATAATGTTGCTATCAAATGCTTTCCAATGTCCATGGCGTGAGTCGTGATACAATCTTGGGTCTCGAATCAAGTCAGCATGCTAACTAAGTTCCAGCCCGAATGCCGTGAGTAGTCACCGATTGACCTCATCCCGAAGCCCACTCCTGATTCTATATCGAGGATTTTAGATTACCCTCTCTGGCTTTAGCTTCGTCATAATCAACTTCCTGACCATGCTCTGGTACAATCCGACAATGGATCAAGATATGCCACCCTGGGTGTATTGGTCTTTCGCTATCGGCMTCTTCCTTTACCAGACCTTTGACGCTGTCGATGGTACCCAAGCGTAGGTTGGGGCATTATCTTTCCAGTCATTTGTGACTGAAGAAATGGCTATAGAAGAAGGACGCATCAGAGCGGGCCGCTGGGGGAACTCTTTGACCACGGTATGACCATTCCTAGGTGAAGATAGTGCACGTACTCAAAATATTTAGGCGTCGATGCATGCAATACCGTCATCGAAGTCCTCCTCTTCGCCTCGGCCATGAACTTGGGCCAGGATTGGAACACCATCTTAACCCTTTTTGGCGGTGAGCCTGACCTTGGATCCGAGAAGAAATATCCCCTAACCAGCTCCCAGCGACCCTAACCTTCTACGTCCAAACATGGGATGAATATTACACCAAGACACTCACCCTTGGAATCGTCTCCGGTCCCGTAGAGGGCATTCTAACCCTCTGCATTGTCTACGCCATCACGGCCATCAAAGGCGGTGGAAGCTACTGGCAGCAATCCATGCTCAACGCCTTCGGCGTCGCAAACCGCGCCTTCATCCCAGATTATGTCTACAACCTCACCTTTGTCGATTGGTACATGGTCTATGGCGGAATAGTCCTTGTGTCCAACACCCTTCAAAGGTAACCCATCCCCATTGTTCTAATGAATAATCCCCATGATTCCCCTGCAATCAAAGTCTAAAGCTAACATCAAATTCTCAACTAACCCAGTGCCCTCCACGTAATGCAAACCCGCCGTAAAGACTCCAAAGACCCCGTCACCGCCCTCTATGGCCTGCTCCCTTATTTCCTGACATGGTCCCTCGTCCCCGTCTATCTCTACCTCCAACCCGTTATCCTCCGCCATCACATCATCCCGTTCGTCTTCTATCTGGGTCTCGTCAATGCCTATGCTGTTGGCCAGATCATCATCGCGCATCTCACGAAGAACCCAGAGTTTCCAATGTACAATGTTCTAACACTGCCGCTCGCGTTGGCCGTGGTGGACTCATTGGGGCCGACGGTAGGGGTGTGGCCAAGTGCGTTGGGGTTCGGGACATACCAGATCTCGTACGTGTTTCTATGCATGGGATTGGGGGTGGGCGTTTATGGAAGTTTCGTGGTATGTCTCTTTTCTATTCGATTTCTTACTTGCGCCTTTTGCGACTCCCCGACCGGGGTCATGAAGAGTAGCCCCAGGCGAAGTGAGTGAATGAAATGCATAGATCGCTGACAAGAAGACCGAATATACAGTACGACATCATAACGACGATTTGCGATTACCTTGATATTTGGTGCTTGACTATCAAGCATCCCTATGATGAGAGTAAGGAGAAGAAAAAGAAGGCGAAGTAAAGAGATAGGGGCAGAACGGGGGAAAAGGGGGGGCCGGCTCGGTTCCTGCTTGCTGTTTTCTGTTCTCTTATCCATGCTCTCTAATCGGATGGTTGCGGTATGGTGTGGTAATGATTGCAATACCCTATCACGGTCCTAGCAAACTCTTTCCTGTGCCTAGACAGCGTGCGGCTTGTCGCAAGATAATCAAAATAATTTTCTCGATGCGCATCATCTATGGAATGAACAAGCAGGCTTGATTCCCAATGTTTTCTGACTTAAGTTTGCTGTGCAATTAACTCATAACCGCTTGCTGAGTACGGTATATAGGGCTTTTGATACAATCACAGCCCTTTAACCATTTTGGGTCAGCGTTCACTCTTCGTCTTGGCAGGGGCTCAGAGGGACGACTTCTGCAGGCACAACACCCAAATTGCAATCTCGGGAGTGAACGTTACCGTACCCCAGCATATCAATGCTCTTCCTGGCGGATGCTGCATGCGTGCCGTCTCTCTAGGAAGCTAATCCACGTAGTAAAAGCTTGGTCTAGAGCTTGGTCTCTCGTCTATTAGACCGCCACCAACGCCAGAGCCATGGTCGTTGAGCCGGTCTGCATGATAGTCTCCTACATCGGTCTTCTAATCGAAGCTCTTCAGCCGCGCGCGCATTCAGGGCGAGATATGTCTGCCGCTTGCATATATATTCAGTGTCGCCTTGCTCGATATTGTGTGGGTTTTGACCACTGTTTTTCTGTTTGTTGCGATCAAGATGTCTTTCCTCAAGAAGTATAAGAAGCAATTCGAAGACGCGAAGGAGAAGTATATGCCTGAGGAGAAGAAGGCTGAAGGTAAGTCAATGCATCTCCTATTTCCTAGAAGAAAAAAGAACAAAATGTTCAAACTCTTACATCACATTTCGAAAAATGCTCACGAAAGCAACCACAGCAACCCCCACCACCGCCTCAGACCCCACCACCCACACCCCCGATCAACAAAACCTCACCCCCGCCGTCCCCCCCGGGTGGACAGCATCCTGGGACGCCCCCCAAAATCGCTGGACATACCACGAACTCTCCACCGGCAGATCCCAACCCGAACACCCCGACCCCGCAAACTACGCCGGGCAATCCATGCCTCCCGGAGGTCCTGTATTGGAAAAAGACGGCAAGCCGAAGAAGGATAAGAATGGCATGTTGATTGGCGCTGCGGGGGGACTGGCGACGGGGGCGTTTGGGAAGAAGTTGATGGGGCATGCGAAGAAGAAGGCTATGAAGCAGGCTGGTTAGTTTCTTTCCCTTCTTTCTTTTTTTTCCGGGGAGGTGTCGTGCTGGTTTGTTTTGATTTTTTTTCGGGGGTGAGGCGTGGAGTTGATGGAATGAGGAATGCTAACACTTTTTGACTTATTAGGTATGGGTGGCCATAAGTCCCACGGTGGTCATGGAGGTCACGGTAGTCACGGGGGTCATGGCGGCCATGGCGGAGAAGGGGAGGAGGAAGGTTCTGGTTCATCCAGCGATAGTGGGGGTGGTAGTGATTAAGGCTTCAATTGTCATGGAGATCTAATGTAATATCTATATCCAATGAAATGTTCTTGAGTTGCGGAAGAGCCACGAGTGATACATTCGGCAATGTCGCCTTCAGAATTTACGCTTGTGCATAGCTAGGTTTCATTCCGAACATTTTCATGACTAGAAGTGCGAGCTTTCGGGGATTTAAGGGCTGGACAAGGAAGGAAATGACAAGCCTCAGCAATCAATCAACCAGTGGAAATACCTCCATGACCGATAATTGTCTTTGAACCCCGCCGCCCTATGAATATCCTAAACTCCTTTAAACACATCAGCCTTCTATCCGTTATATCGTCTAGATTCAGTCTCGAACGTGGATTCAAAACACATCCCAATCTTTATCACACCAGCATATTTACATGATGTAAATTAATATAGTGGGGAGATCTCTACTGCACACGTCTACACATGCTCAAAAATCCTAGGAACCGAAAACCCATCTGCCCCCGTTTTCCCTTTCTCCAACCCTTCTCTCATCTTCCCCCGTCTCCAATCCAACCCTCCCCCTCACCCACCAATCCAGCCCACCCTCAACACTTCCAACAAGCCATTCCTCCACACCCGCCCCATTCCACGACCTCACCTCCCCCTCCCCCTCCTCCCCTCCTCCGCCGCACAAGCCCTCCCAAAACACCCATTACAAAACCCCACCCCAGCCTTCCTAATAATCACAGGTCTATCCTCACAAATAGCACAAAGCGGCCACCGTTCATACTCCCTATCTCTCTCCTGACTACCCAGTCCAGTCAACCCAGTCGAAGAAGGTGAATAATTTCTTCGTCCCACAAAACCCGGATTCCGCAACGTACTAGCCGGAATAGGAGAGCCGTGTTGAGACAACGTGTCAATGACGGATTCGGTTGATGATGTTGGGGATTGTTGTCGGGTGTATGGATATGGTGGGGTCTGCACTCTTGCGGAGGCTGCTGAGTATGTGTGACCAGTATTAGACATATGGGGTGGTTGTGGACGCCGATACATCGAGCGAAGACGATTCGCTTCCTCCGCGTCGATGAAACCTTGTACCTCTATCTCATTTTGACGAGCGCGTTCGGCTGCGCGGAGGGCTGCTGCGTGGGTGGTTTGGGCGCGGAGGCTTTCGTTTTGGAAATGGACGGAGCGAGTGCTGGGGTTCGGACTTGGAGATGGGATTGGGTGTTTGGGTGGTGGAGGAGGAGGAGGTGGTGGTGGTGGTTGTGGTGACGTCCTGCGGCTGGAGGATTGCTGGATGATAACTTCTTCTATGATCTCGTTGAGGATACGTTGTCTCTCGGCTTCATGGTAAGGTTCGGTGGTGTTGGGAATCGTAGCAGGAACGGCTGGTGTACATCTTGGTGAGGGGGTGGGACTTGCGTGGCTGAACATCTCATCAAACATCTCGTTGATGTCTGCTGCTGTTGTCTGCCATGGCGTTCTGGGCCTGGACTGAGATGGAGCTGGGTTCGTGGCAGGAGGAGGAACGGTAGGCGCTGGTGTAGGCGCGGGTATAGGTGTAGGAGTTTGTACTGTAGCTAGCGGAGGGACGGGTACGCCAGGAGGATGGGGATTAGCGAAAGATCCCAATGGGGCTGAAGAATTTCGCGGCCATGATGGTGGATGTACCGGTGTCGGAGGGACCGGGCTTGGAGAGCTCGCGAGTATGGGATGTACAGCGCTGGCTGCTGCGGCCTCAGAACCATGGGGTATTGGGTTATGAAAGGAACCCAGAGGAGCATTCGAGTCCATGAAAAACGTTGCCGCTCTCGTGGGAGGTGCGTGGAAGTCCTCTGGTGACACAACTATGGGAGGTACCGAAGTCGGAGGATTACGATTTGGTACTTCGATGACAAAAGCTTTGAGGTAAGGATCCCAAAACACCTGTACTTGATCAGACATTGAAACAGTACAGGAAGAAGATGACGTATAAAGCTATAGATAGAACACTGTAATTCGAGAGTCTAGAAGGAGAACATGGAATGTATGGAGCATTGATATATATTTTTGTATCGGTGAACGTCGATCGAAGCCTGCTTGACGTCCAGTCAAATGATAGCACGACATATCACGTTCACAAGTATTGCTGAACTCATGGGACAGTGTGACTCAGGATATTGAGACTGGCGAACCGGAAGGTGCGGTCGAGAAAATGTAATGAGTCGAGCTTTACAGTGAATGAAACCGTTGCTGCCTAGGCAGAGGTCGAGAAGTGTAGCATTTGAAACACAGCTGATACGCCTTTCAATCGAATAGACATTTCTTTGTCGCTGTTATATATCGAGGTCATCGTCTGATAATTTACTCTCATGCTTATTTTGCTTTTTAGATTTCCTTAAGATCCTCCGAGTCTCACCGTCGTCACGAACATCGACCACGTCGCTGACGCCTCGCTGAGAACGTCTTCGTGTATCAGGCTTGACATGTTCTCGACCAATCTTGAGTCGTCTGGCGACTCTGGTCTTTGCACCAAGGGCCCAAAGGTCTCCCCAGCGTGCTTTGCGTGCATCTGTATAAGCCTGCCTACCAAATGACCGTGGGACCGTCCATCGTTCAAGCTTCCCAGCAGGAGTACATGCATCGAATATGATATGTCCTCGGTTTTTCAGTGCAGGTAAGATGATACGGGGAAAGCTCAAAGGATTGACGGAAGGAGAACCAACATCATCACTACGAGGCTCACCAGCAGTCTCTGCTCTCGACGCACGATTCAGGAATCCTACCTGACCGTAGCCAGCGAAAGCCTCATCTGCAGCTTCCTGGCCCTGCTTGATCTTGTGGGTTTGTCGGAGATCGATACCGCGTTGGACTGCAAGAAAGCTGAACCGGATGTCTTCATGGTTACGGTGACTCTGTCCCAGGATGCGTTGCAGGAAAGGGGGCCGGATGTAGCGTTGGACGAAGTGACAGTAATCTTTTCGACCGACGGTCTTTCCCGAGAAGAGATACATCGGGCACTTGCCATGGCTAGTGCATGGGGCGATGATCATGCCGGTTTCTTTCTCTCGATAGCGACCCTCCAAAGGTTCATCAATGCGGTTTTCAAACTTGGTATCGTTTGGTGAAGCAATGTGGAACTTCAACAGAACTTCTCGCGCACCAGCTACAAGCTCGAAGCCACGAGGCACACCTTTTTCAAGCACAATAAGTACCCCTCCAGGTCTGAGCAGTGACCAGAGATTTTGAATATGAGTCTTGCGCATATGATCTTCTTGTAAAGTCCATAAAGTGTAAGGAGCAAGGATAACATCATATTGCTTTCTCGGAGTGCCTTTCCCTTGCTCAAGAGAAGGATGGTCAACACTAGGGTCATAATCGGGTAGGCGAGGTAGAAACGTTGTGTTGTCTAGCAGTGTGCTGGCTCGTTGGCGCAAGGTCGGTGATCCTGTGACTACGGTAGACTTTCCAAATGGAACTCTCTGGTTCTCTAGATTTGCATCAGGATGCATTAGCTCCCATTGATTTCGAAGAAGCTCCCGCCATGCCAGGACACCAGCTCCTCCTGCTCCTGCATCCAGTACTCGAGACCCGCCTTCTCTCTTCAACAGACCTTCAAGCCATTCTGAACCAAGCCTCTTGCGAACTTCGATAAGACATGAAAAGATAGAAGCATATGCGCCAGGCATGATGGCCGCCAAATAAGCGTTAGCCTCCATCTCGCCCATGGAAGATTGAGTAGCCTCTAATGCAATCGGACTTTGTTTCAGATGGTCTCCGGCTCTTTTCGTTGTTGGCGTAGCGGTAGAGTTGGGTAATGCTCTTCCGCCGAAGACTTTCTCAGCAACCTCGGTAAGGTGCTTGTTAGATGCCTCCGAAAAGATTGCAGAGATAGGATCGATGAATGTATCTTTCGGGAGGTATATTGTCAATGGAGTCGGACCCCACTTACCGGCGCTGGTCAGGGGATGACGTCTAGCACTGCCCATGTCTGGGTAAACGCTCAAGGAATCTTTAACATTTTCGGCTTCCTCTTCTTCTCCCAATTCTTCCTCGACTCCTTCCAAGATATTTCCTTCCTCTTGCACTTCACTTGATTGATCGATTTCATCCAAGCCTTGTTCTCCGGTGGTTGAGGGCCGATTCATAGCTCCGCTTGCAGCAACCTCTTCGCGGTAGGTGGCGAATCTTTCGTCAAAGTCTGTGTCCAATGTCCTTTCACTCTCCTCTTCAAAGATCTGATCAGCCTGCTCTTCTTCAGACAGCAGGGCCGCATCCGAGTCCGCATCCTCAAGCTCGATAGTCGACTTTGGAGCATATCCGACTTGTTCGAGCTTCCCCTCCTCGTCCTCGCGAAAGATTGCATTTTGTGTAGAATCTTCGCTTGCTTCCTCGGTCTTCACCAGGTCTTGCAACAGCCCTACATCTTGTGGATTTGTGACTGCTGCGGGTGGTCCATAAAGTCTCTCATAGACCTTGTACTCTTCAGCCGAGAGGAATCCCTCAGGAAGAGTCTCCCCAAAGGTCCGTCGGGTCTTTGTGACTGTGTGAGCTAGCTGGTCCGATTTTGTGACATCGCTTATAGATTCTGGCGCTGGACGTCTAATTCGGTATGAGGTAGAAAAAGTACGGTTTTGAGGGAGGGCAATTCTCCGAATTCGTAGGTTGGAGCTTCTGAAGTTGGCGGTAGGAGCTCTTACGCAGAAACCAAAACGATACAAGGCTAGCAGTTGCGATGAGCAGCTATCACACAGCCGAGATGTAGACATTATGAAGAAGGCGCTGCCTTCTTCGATATGATATTGACAAGCAATGCTCTTAGCTTCATTGCAGAGCTTCCCTTAAACGCGCGCTTGTAAAATAAAATATTATTGGCTTTTGTGCCACCAATGCGCCGTAGTACCCACAAAAAGATTCTGCATATGTTCTCGGCTCAGATCGATTCATCGACTTCAATCAGCTCACCGACTTGGGTGAATCTGCATTTTTTTCATCAGAAACGACAAATTGGCGCCTTCACATCATGGAATCCAAGAAGTCTGATGTCGAGCTGTTCATTTCGTGCTCCAATGAGCCGTCACATCGTAGCTTACTTTTCAGGTTTTCCGGCAGAAACCCTTACACATCTATCCCTTCCACTGTAACGCCTTTATTCCAAGTGTACTGCATAACTCTTGCCACCTCCTGCGCCGACTCATGGCTCACCATAGCAGCAACAAGATAAAGACTGGCGTCCAACCCGCTAGTGATACCACCGCTCGTGATAAGTCGCAACCCGCCCAATCGTAAAGATGCCCGTCGAGCATTTGACTCCCGCCTCTTGACACTCTCTTTCCAGGCATTGCTCCCTTTGCGCGCAATGCTCTTCTTCCCGTCAGGTCGCTTGCTGAGCACGAATGGATTCTCTTCGAGCTTCTCCCCAAGCTCAAAGCGTGCGTTGTTAACAACATAATTCTCTTCCATGACATCCGTTTGATCGAGATCTCCTCGTCGAGCAGCATCCTTGCAAATGATTTCCATCTTGGTGTAGTAATCGGGATGCGTTGTCGCAGCCAAACCCTGCAAGATTCCCGTCTGAGCAAGAAGTAAAGAGCCTGTGCCGATGGACATTAGGGTGCGCTCCTTGCTGGGATCGGAGATCTGGAGTTTGGCGAATGCTTTAATGAGGTTGAGGGGTTCAGACTCTTCTTTGAGCACCTTGTCGACGCCGTCACCGCCGGGAATGATCAGGACATCGTATTCTTTGAGGTCTTCGTGGGCGGTAGAGAGGTCAATGTCGGCTCTGATGGTCAAGCCGGAAGAAGAGGTAACGCCTTGGGAAGGAGCGGCGAAGGTGCATTCGAAAGCTTTGGTTTCTACATCATCATCGTGTTATTTTCATATCCCATTGCCCTCCGAGCTACCCCAGTATGGCACTTACTGGGATCATTGATCTTGTGATGAGCCTTGCTTAGGATTTCGAGAGGACCACACAATTCTTGGGCACCGAATCCTTGGTGGAGGGCAAAAAGAACTTGGATGACTTCAATGGCCCCATCTGCCGTTTCCGATACTGCACTCATCTTACTTTCTATGGTAAATTTGACTCAATGAAAATACTTTGTTTGTATGTCCTGTCAGCACGAGGGGCAGCTCCCTCAATTGCGGGGACCCCACATCACGTGACTGAGGTAAGCTTGGTCCCTGATAGAAATAAGGCTTGACACGCGAACACCACAGCAGCGATCGCTACACAAACAATGCATCAGATACCTCGATTACCTCAAACCTCTTAGCCGGGACTTTGAGCCCTGTTACTGAAAGGGCTGTCAGAGCCACGTACGCATTTTTCTGTTTTAGATTTGGCGACTTCTGCTTGGGGATTGCGATGTCCCGTTTCCTTCTATTTACCTTTTAAGTCACGCGGGGGCACCTCCTCCCTTGATCAACCAGGGATTTATTCACAATCAAAAGGCTAAGTGGATTAGTATGTTCGATGGCTGAGTAGTTTGCACACTCTCACATATTTGCATAATCTGCTTTCGGAAACAACCGCATGCTATTATTGAGGAAGTCTATTTTTAATGATCAAACAAAAATTCTCTAGATTCCCCATACCTATTTCACCGCAGCATATCAGGATAGACATCAGTACCTATACCCCAATTTAGGATCCTGGAGTGCAGTCACATCCTTCTGACTCTCTCCTCAAATCTGTTTGTCCATTCACCATCAGATAGTCTTCTTGATGGTTGTGGGTGATCCAGTCTCAAGCGACCTAGCTCGAGCTCAACATCCGGGCCGTACAAACTGCCGTCGTCCGCTACTCTCTGGATAGGAGACGATATTGGTGGAGATACTCGACCTTCAAGACGCGCGAGAGCAAACTCAACAGCAGGATGAATATCATCACTTTTTTGTGGATGCTTCAAGTTGCATGCTTCGCTTGATGTCGTGCTTCTCCTTTCAAGCGCAGAGGAAGTGTCATTAACCAGCTGACCGGCAAATCCTGTTCGATCACTGGTCAAAGCATTTCGTCTCGCAGGACGAGAATTGAATTCCGTTTGCGGTAGAGGCCCTTGACGATATGGACCCTCCAAAGTACGTGAATGTATTCCCGCTGGATTTGGTTTCAAACGCGGCGGGACGCTGATTTTTTCCTCTCTGCATTCCTGTGTTAGTCTCTCTTGAGCAAAGCTATTCCGCACGAGGTAACCAGGTTGGCGTATGTTCGTCATATCTCGAAGCACGTTGTCCGGACGAGTTGTTGGAGGTCCACCTCGCTTGTTGGACCCGTTTGGCGGATTGTCTCGGAAGACGCCATGCGCTTTTCTGGCTTTCTTGGCCACAGACTTCTTCTTTGGAGTGAGGGCTGCCTTTACACTACGTAACCAGGACGCGATCCCTGCTTGCTTTTCTTCCTGCTCTGACCTATTGGTCACTACTTGCTGAGGTTGCACCATCTGCGCTGGCAGTGGAATCCTGGAAGGTGTTGTGTCTGGATACCAGAAAGTCGCCCCGTCGACCGCATTTGTTGACTCAGCGTTCCTTCTCAACTCTATTGGGTGGTTCGCTACCGAAAATCGTCTCTTAGCTAGCTCCCTCGTGGGCGACGATACATTCGAAGTGAAGTCATCGTCACTGACTACGGGAGTTTCTATGTTGCGAGGTCTATGGTAGTCGAGAGGTATAGGAGATATGGTATGGCACTGTGTTCCGTCTCTACCATGCCTGTGAACTCTTCGCGGGTCGACCCCCTCGGGACGCTCACGACGGACAGGAGCCTGGATCTGATACGTCTGATTCGTGTTGTCAGATGCTTCAATCCGGGCCCGAATATGATCTTCTAGGTCTTGTCGTTGTTCCGGAGAGATGATTGGTGTATAAGCTCTTTGTCTTCCACAATGGCTCGTTTCGCTCCCTGGGAAGTTGGTGTTGGACGCAGCTGGATCCCGTGCAAAGACGTCGATGACTCCCGGTTCGTCCGACGGTATGAGTATGATTTCTCGACCTCTATCTATGGCTTGTGCCAACCTCTCGACTCGCCCACTGAAAGATTCAGGTTCCTTTGCGATCTGTGTGTGGTCAATTTCATCCGGTGGAGTTGCAGGAAGGGGTTGCATATTGCTGGGAAAACTAGTGTCCACGTCCTTGATGATGGCGTGAACAACCACAGGCTCCTTTTCGGAAACCTGCTGACCGTTTAGAGCTCGTATAGCTTGAAAGGATGGATCGAAAGATGAAAGAACGGGGCTGCTGGCAGTCGGTTGCGTATTCAAATCCCTGGAGACTCTGCATTTCTGCAGCTTCTTGTATCGTTTTCGCAGGTACGTTGCATTTGGGAACGCTGCCTCATGCCCCGTGGCAATACCAGAAAGTACCGACGCAGCCATGGAAGTACTTCGTCTTGGATAACCTCGTTTCGTCCTCACACCACTGGTGATATGTCGCACTTGAGTGTTCCTCCTTTGGATCCGGATGGTCGCTGGTGGTTCTGGAGCAACCTGTATAGCATGGACAACTTGCAGAAATCTGACCTGATTCTCGGGGAACTGGACGATTGTTAAAGGCATTTGGATGTGTGCAAAAGTCGTGTCGAAACAAAACCTGAACATCAGGAAAGGGAGCCATGACTGATATAATACTGACGATATATCGAAACATATTGCGAGTTGGCTACAACAAAGGTATTCTGATGGCATCGGCCGTAAAAAATCATATGCCAAGTGTCGATTGTGTTTGCAGTTGCTTGTTCGGCCAGGTCATCAGATATTCTCTTTGTCTGAGACAAGGTGTTTGTCTGATCGCAACACCTGCAAGATCTCTGCACCGATCTCATTTCTCTTTGTCTGAATCACCTTTTACCTGTAGCAAGAGCTTCTGCTTTCTGAAGATCATTATCATATGACATTGTTCTCAACAATCCCTTTCTATGGTGATGGACGGATTTTCATTGTTCCCTCAAGATTTCAAGATTGGGTATAAGAATCTGCTATCTGTCAATGACAGTTCTCTCTTCCTTTACATTTCATCACCGACAGTCACATAGTCATCGATACGTAGGTTATCTTCATCGAACTTATCCGCCTCAAGACAGCTAACCTACGCATCCGCGTTCCACGTTATCAAACTGCAAAATGCCCACTAAACGTTTCAACTGGGAAGCTTTCATGGAGAAGTCACAGGAAGCAAACAAATTAGCGGTAATCAAATGGGAAGCGCCTCCTTACCCAGTTGAGAGTCTACAAGCACGAACAGCACCCATCGAGCAAAACCGTTTCGCACAACGCCTAGATCTCAGCCGCGAAGCAACGCTCCGTCGTTTCGACAAGATCATTCCACTATTAGTCTCCGACCGCTTCCGTCACATAGATGATCGCTTCCGCCAATTTGACGAGTACATGGACGCTCTGGTGAAGTCGATATTCGTAAGACTGCGATCATATCTCCAACCACATGTCGTGTGGGTCATCATTTTGATCCTCGTCATATTAAGCGAAGAGGCCAAGCTCTCATCCATGCAAGATGAGCTTTCAGTCAAGCAAAAAGAGATTAAGTTCTGGAATGGTCAAGCCTTGCAATGGATGGATAGCTCGATGTTCTGGAGCAATAGAGCTATGAACATGAAAGCTTCGTAACCTTTTGAGCAGACAGTGATATGATAGCATTGTAAAAAGTTTCTTAGGACGTGGATGGAGAAAACTTGTCAGATTGAAATTTTGTTTGGCAGCTTTTTAGAAAATAGAAGATGAATGGCTGTACAAATCCTGTATTCGTAATTCCAAACCTCTGAAGCCTGATGCTTCGTCCGATATACCTTCGTAACCTTACCAAGCCATCCATCGGACGGGAACAAGGTACTGGTTTGATCGCAACACCTGCAGGATCTTTACACTGATCTCCCTTTCCTTTGTTCCAATCATCTTCTGCCCGCTACACAAAGCTGTTTTTTTAATGTACATGACTGTCGGGTCGTGTCATTATTTTCAACGATTGTTTTGTAGGGTTACAGGGTTTTCATTATTCCGCAAATTCAAGTATAAAGTCTACTTTCTTCAATCAGTTGCAATCCTTCTCCATTATAGCTTATGTTTMCCAGCCACTCAATCACCGTTACCTAAATCACTGTCACCAAGCTCGCCTGCTCAATATTTTCAGATCGTAAACTTAAAACTCGCCTTCTCTTCCAGCATATCACCGAAGGCTACCTTGCCTTCTTTGCTCGATCTCGATTACGGCATTGCCACAGGAAGCAACCTCTTCAGCTATCATCAAAATGGACACACACCAAAACTCCGTCAACGATCTGCGGCGCCGAAAGTTGTCTGTTGAGCGCGACCGTTTTGTCCAAGGCCTCGGTGTCATACAGGAGGCGACGGTCAATGTTTTCTACGATATCATTCTGCGCTCTATTGTTGAGCGTCTCCATCATACGTACGCTTACATGACCTCTTTCACAGATTGGAAATTTCTACGGCCACATCTTGTATGGCTTACCATCTTGATCCTCGTTATTCTGGTCAAAAATTGCCACATCTCATTCTGGATAGGTGAAGCCGCCCTGTGGAGGCCTTAGGACTGTGAGTCCCCGTCAGCTGGCCCACGTCCCAAGGTTATTGTTTAGGTCATTGCTAAGCGGTGCGGGAGCTGATAACGCTCGGGCCGCGACGATCGCGACGAATAGCCATAAGGACCAGGATAAGGCAGGAATAATCCGTGATGTGCGCACATGCATCGTGACAGATGAGATGAGATGTTATAAGATTTCCGTCCAGAAAAAGACATCTGAATGCGGGTCATCTTATCAGTCTCATGCACTTCTTTGGCGCCTTCTAATTTTCACTGGTACCTCGTCAAATCCAGCGTTACCGGAGCTGTTCAGAGGAGTGAGATCATATGAGATGAGAAGTACGTCCCAACAGCTAATATTATTTATATTGATCGCAAAGTTGCGATGCGAGAATATTTCTTTGTGCTTACGTAAGCCATAATCGGCTTCTAAGCCGGTAAGTCCGACGTGAAAGCGGGATGGATTCCCTCTGCAAATGGACAGATCATCCTCAATAGCAAAACTCGAGGTATTACAATGTGCAACTTTCTTCCCTGGTAGAGGAGGCAGGGAGATCGACACAGTTCACGAACCGAGGTCTTCGACGGTCTTCAGCATGGCGCTCCGTCGACTACGGCCCAAGAGTGCCGTTTAAGACTTTTGCTACCTAAAGTATGTTGGATGATAGCTCATCTTGCCCCTGAATTATTCTATCGGCTCCCTTTGCTTCGACCGAAAGGTTCCAAACAATGAACCTGGTAAACCGGTAATTTCCCAGTTTCCAATCATCAATTTCAGGTCATAAGCGAAATATTCGTGGGAGGTTTGGGAGTCAGTCTAAAGACCTGGCGTGGCCAGCAGGGCTGACCTCTAGGAAAGGATACCGTATTCGTCGGTTATTGCTGTAGGCACTATTTGTGGTCTTCGGATGCGCGGGAGAGCAACGGGATCCGACAGCCTCAACATTGGACTTCTCACAAGGCTTTCCCCCTGGCGTAGTTTGAGAATTGCGACATGGCACCAAAATGTTCAGCGGAAGAACGCAGTACTGTATGGAGTTGTGGTGTTCCGCAAAGTCGAATTACATTTTGGAAAAGCCTCGTGAAATGCCAACACCAGGCGATAGAAGCGCAAGCGATAGAAGCGGAAAATGAGTACTATATAAGTAGCACACGTCACTTATCGAGAAGCCGTGGTGTCAGCTTGATCTCACGGCGAGTTGTTCGCCATGGCTTTTCTCTTTTGCAGTGTTCTCTTCTTCATCATCGTCGGGCACTCCCTAGCCGCCGGAAATCCTTCGCGACAATTTTCTTCACCGAGTGTTCGGCGGGCCAGTGCTCCTAATGCGGCGGGCGTGACAGCCAGCGGTCTTCATGCGCCATCTATCGATTGCAACGGAGGAAGCCTGCCTCGCATAGGACTGTTCGAAGCTTTGCGGAAACTCCCACATAATCCAGCTCCCGTGATCTTCGAACGGACGGAACCACAACGTGAGCCTGGGCCATCCGTGGTGCTACCACATCGAGTGATGAATGGTGAGAACTTCCACAGCTCGCAATTCATCATACACCTTTTTCTGAAATACCACATGCTCGGGTACTGAGACGGGTAGGATTACCAGTACTGATTTCCCTTCTTAGATGATGGCAGTGTGTATATCGAGATAGGGATAAAAGACAATGCAGAAGGCACCGACTGGGCAAGCTGGCAAGAAATCGGTGATGTTGTTCGCACCGCACTTGGTAGATGTGGCAGCCAGGCCAGCATGATACGGGGCAGCATGGCATCTGGTGTCGGTGTGTATAAGCATCGCTTCCTCCATATAGATGCAAGCGGCATAATGCTGACAGCAAGGACCTCGAACGTGATAGGCGTTCTAGGCCTTTTAACCATCACCATCTCCGCATATGACAACGGGGGGATTTTGTGCGCCGATCCGGCCCAAACGCAATTTCTGGCCCCGAGATATGAGTCATGCCGCTCGCTAATCGATGGAATGGAGAAATCGGACAAAGTGCTAACCTGGGGCGACACTCCAGCTCCTGGCGGCATCCTACTGCCAAAAACTATTGCCTCTCGTGCGTTTCCATAACCCAATCCGGCGATAAGCCGAAACAGAGCTCATGGTTCTAACACGAAGTAGCGGATCGGGCATGTACAGCCAGCCTTCGGATGAGTAGCCCTGGGAACGATTCGGCCAGCTGGGCCGATTTTTGGGCTCCCATCGTTGCTGCGACGGAGAAATGTGTGAGACACGGCAATTTCGCTAACGCTATAGATATAGGTAAGTCAAGTGAGTTTTTGGGGAAATTGTCAAGTCAATTCTCTCTCCTCGTAGAATTACATTACACCCTTCTCATATTGTTGAAAGCGCGGCTGATTCAGTTTTGATGTATAGGTAGAGAAGAAAAGATGCAACTCATCCTGTTTGGCGCGCCACGACATAATGGTTCCCCTGATCCAGGACTTGGAACCTCGAACTCGACAAGTGGTGTTGTAAATAGCGACGTTACGACATCTTGATCATATGCTTGAAGCTTGCGAAAGGGCGCCTGGAACATAGACAAGAACCTTGAATGTCATTTGTTTCTATTTGAAAATTCAGAATACAACACTCTGAGTTGGCGTCCATCGTGCGCAACTTATGACAATGGAATGGAGTACAAGACTCATTTGGATGGAAGATGTACCGATCTGATACTGGACGACCTCAAGGCACAGCTACAGGAGTTCAAGGGACGGGAACAGGAGCTCAAGGAACAGCAACAGATAACCAAGGTACTGCGACCGGAACTCAAGGGACGGCAACGGGAGTAGGTCAAGGGACGGCTACAGGTCCTCAAGGTACGGGTACAGGAGGAGGCCAAGGTACAGCCTCAGGTGCTCAAGGGACTGCGTCAGGAGCCCAAGGTACAGGAATAGGACCTCAAGGCACGGGCACTGGAGGAGGCCAGGGTACAGGAACAGGAGAAGGCCTTTCTGGAAGGATCGATACTCTTTCTGCAAGGAAGATGCAACATTCTGGAATGATAAATTTATGCGCTCCCGAAGTTCTTCTTGACGGGCACGAATTGTCCGCAAATGTATGCTACCGGGTTTAGGATGTTCGCCGAGGAGGTCTTTTAGATGGAGATCTTAGCTAGCTTTTTAGGAAAATAGAATCGAATGACACTATTCAGGCGATAACATTTCAAATACACCTGTGCATCATTGTTGTGATCTGCTCCTATGTAATATGACCAGCGCACCTAAGCTTAAACCACTTCTGCCATCCTCTCACACTTGTGGGCACCAAAGAACATGATGGAAGTGCAAAAGGGTTTAGCGTTCTTCCGTATTTCATCGAAGTCCGCCCGGCACTGAGATTCTATCAGTATTTGTCTATAAAAAAGTGCGAGAATTTTGCAGAAATGATTTCTGCGCTCTCGACATGTTTATTCAACTATTTGCATTAAATATTCATTTATTGTTATTGTATTTCGACCTTGGTGAGGTGACTTTGTAGAAAATCTAATCTGCCTGAGTTAAAGCGACGATGCGCAAATTAACGCTCGGATGTTTCTCTCAACTTCCAATCGCGGTTCCTGCTTACGAATTCGGCTTTCAGTTGACAAGCTTCAAATTATTCCTATGAGAGACAGTAGTGTCATTTTTGTCTCAATGCTGCAATAATTCTGTATCCGTGGTTCCAAAAACTTGAAATCTGATACTTGGTTGATTCAACTCGGTAATCTTACCATTCCATCGGCCGGAGTTATCGCCAATTTCCGGCTGGTTTTGGCGATCGTCCTCTGACCTGATTTGTCATTTGAAGGACAGAAGTATGGCATCATTGGCTCGTCAAGCAGCAGCTAAAATTCGCTATGCAAAGCATGCGATTACAGCATTCGACTACTCTAGACTGCAAGCCATACCTGACAACGGGCACATCGAATCCTACCGGACGACCCTTCGTCCGCATCGAGAACAACGCCATATGATTGTCTGTTTTCCATTACAAATCCGGTGGCTAATCAAAATCATTTAATAATTGAATATAACAGTTTTATTTCCTTACTCTGCTCTCCATTACCCGTGGGTTAACATAGTCATTCGTGCATTCAAGCCAGACAAGGCATCGATAAATCCTTACTTCGAAATTATACATTGAGTAGTTGTATTGACCTTTTACTTTCCTACCTTACCAATGGTTATCCGTCTCGGCATTATCGGTCTCTCAGCAGATCCCACAGCATGGGCAACAAGAGCTCACGTCTCACCTTTCAAGCCTGGCGGTCCTCTTGCTGATCAGTTCAAACTTACTGCTCTGGCAACCTCTAATCCTGATTCCGCTAAAGCTGCCGCTAAAGCCCATGGTATCCCCCTGGAAAAGGCCTACAGCAATCCGGAAGATATCGCCAACGATCCGGATGTCGATATGGTCGTCGTTTCTGTTAAAGTATATTGCTAATTACCACTAAGATGTCAGCAGCAGCTCGCTGAATACCCGTTAGGTGCCCATGCACAAACAGTTAATGATGCCAGCCCTTCAAGCAAAGAAAGATGTTTTCGTCGAATGGCCCCTTAGCAGAAACCTTGCCGAAGCCGAGGAGATGGCTGCTCTAGCCAAGAAGCAGGGTGTAAAAACCTACGTGGGCTTGCAAGCACGTGTCTCGGCACCCATGCTCAAGGTAAGTGTATCTAGCTTCTTTGCTCGTCATCTTCATTCTACTGTGCTAGAATCGGTGCTGAGAACATTTTTTAGGCTAAAGAACTCGTCTCGTCTGGCGCCCTTGGTCGAATCACCTCCGTCACTGTCCTCGGAGCCGATGGTGGACTACTTAATCTACCTGATAAGGTTAAGTATATTAACGATCCTGATTCTGGTACGCCATCATTACATGCATCGCTACCGACTATCTTTCAGCCTACCAAATCCTTGATACCTCGCATCCTTCTTGGTCTTCTCTAGGCTAATGGATCCGCCTACCAGGTGCATCAATCCTCTCGGTCCCAACGGGCCACAACCTGGATGCCGTCCTCTTCGCCCTCTCCTCGGAAATCTCCTCACTCTCCGCCACCATGACAATCACTCACCCCACCATCCGCTACATCTCCTCCGACGGCTCTCTTTCCGCTCCAGAGCCTAGGAAAGTAGCCGACAACATCGCGCTCTCCGGAACCTTGACCCCCTCAGGTGCAGCGCTTAGTTACCACAATTACATCGTTTCTCCTAGCACACCCTCGACGTTCCAGTGTATCATTAGCGGTGAAAAAGGAGCTTTGATGATGGAGGGACCGGGGTTTTCCGTGCAGGTTGTTCCTCCGAAGCTATATCGGTCGGAAATGCCGGAGGGTGGAAAGGAGAAAACGTCGTATGATGATAAGACTGCGGGTCCTACGTGGAAAGAGGTTGAGCTTCCGGATGCGGGTATGGAGGGTCATTTTGGGGGAGTGGCGGAGTTGTATGATGCGATTGCGAAGGGGAAGGGGAAGGAGGATGTAAGTGATATTTTCTCTTTAAGTCACATTTTCCCCTGACTTCTTCGCTGTCGTTCCCCATACCATTTTCTCACGTTCCTCTACCTCCACTCAATTCTCTCCTCTCTCAACAACAACCCCACCACAAACCAAATACGGAAAGACTGACATCTCCTTCCCACCACCACTAGGGCATCGTCGATTTCGACGAAGCGCTCAAGAGACACAGGATGCTGGATGCAATCGAGTGGAGCGCAAAAAATGGAACGAAGCAGAGATATCTCTGAAATTGACTGAGACAGGAGGTTAGAAACGTACAATTTCGTGTTTTCGATGTGTGCGAGTGTGGAAAGAGAGAGGTGGCAGGGGAGGACGAGAAGAGAAGGAGTGAAGGGTGAGGAAGACAGGAAGGTAAGGCTGAAGCACACGCAAGAAAGAAAAGGAAACCACAAATGGTGGGTATAAATACCATGAGCTCGTACCACTTGCCAATTATAGTTGAAAATCCAAGAATATTTTTACCCCTATTTGACTTACAAGAAAAAGAATATAGAGTGTTATTCTTTTTTGATCGAGTGAATGCAGCAGGAATCATTCCACTCTATTCTTTCCATTAATCTATAACCTCTAGATCTCTGTCCCTTATCCTCAATCGGAGACCATATCCCCCACATCACCTTTCAAAATTCCCCATGAAACCCCCGTAAACGCCTCCCTCAACATCCTATTCTGATAACATCATTCTTGTCTACGTCTTTGTATGGCCATCCGCCTATCTATCGTAGTATACTACTGTTTAGGCCTTTTGTAACTGATCCCAAGGTTCGGGAAGACGAGGGATGGATTATCATTGTGAATTTTGATTCATGGCGTAATTTTGCTGTCCTACCATGGGTTTGTGTTATTTCTTCTTGGAGCAAGACTCCTTTTTCGGTGAAACGGCCAGCAGGTTGCGGGGGGTTGGGGGAGGGGGGAGAGGGGAGGAATGTTATGAGAATGAGATAGTTTGTAGTAGGCCGACAAAGATTAGATGAACGGATGGAATGAGTATGGTCGGGCGGTTTTGAGCGAATTGATGAGAGAGATAAGATAGGTTACAGGGGGGTGCGATCTTATCTTGGAGGGGCGTGATGAGACTGGGTCATCTGCTAATTATTGGGGAGGAGGAGGGGTGATTGATGTTTATCGCGTTGTAGAAGGAATTTGAACAGTGAGGACTTGGAAATTTAGAGCTGGATAGACGTCACAAGGGCGGGAAGATTGTGTACACATCGAAAGATTTAGACTATCTGCTAGAAATACAGCCCGCTTGTTGGATTGTATACAAAAAAGATGAACCCGTCCTAGAAATTATGATCCCGCCAAGTCTTTTCCTCTATTTCTTCATACCGCGAAGACCGAGCAGTATGGCTCGATTACTTTCGTATTCATGCTCAGAAAGATGGTTTTGATCTCCCGGATTCGTAGCTATCCTATTGATTTTTCATGCTGTGAGACTATTTGATGAGTGGCTAGTCTTGCTGGGGTATTGTCTGGCTGGATCATTGTGCTCGATATGTGGAGATGTTGAGCCACTATGCGAGGATATGTATGTATTTTGACGGGTGATTTTGATTTCGTATTTCGTGAATGAGAGCTTTGTGGTTTTTGATCGATTGCCCGGGAGTTCCTCAGTAGGTTCTCTAGTACCTTTCGTTGGAGTTGCTGAGCAGATTCTTGTTCTCAAAACTAGTTGTTACTCCTCCACATTATACTTGGTTTGGGGTTGCTTTTCATGAGCTGAAGCGAGTCTGCTGAGTTTTGGCGGCCCTTGCTCGTTTGTAGGCATTCTGTTTCTGTGAGGTGTGGAGCTTTATGGGTTTTCGTTGATCGGAGATTTCAAGAAGACACAGCTGACCGATAGCTCGGTCTGATTTCCTCAGCGAGTTTTTCTACGTGCAGAAAGTTTTGAGTCCGTGAGTAGTCTCAGCTTCGGAGATGCAGGCGCAATATCGATCCAGATCTGCGGAAGAACCAAAATTAGCTCTTCAACTCTGAGATCACAATTGCTTAGGCGATCCACTCACATCCGGAAACAGACCCGGCCAACGGACCCAAACTCTCGTGACCTCCTTCTTCCCAATCTCCGCAGAATGATCATTAAGAAGCCATAGAATTCCCTTCACATTATCCGTACCCACGAGCGCAAAGAAGAAAACATCATGCTCAGTTTCATTCCATTCATACCAGGTTCCGTCTCCAGCATTGGGACGCAGTTTCCGGTTCTTGAACAGTATTCGTAGTGTAGTCAATGTCCCCGGATTCGCGGCTTGATGACGGATGACCGCCCGGAGATTCGATATCGATCCCCCGTCCGTCATCTGCTGTGCGAATTTCCAAGTCTGATATATGATTTCCGACCATGGGAGTCGCCGCTGGTGGTCAGCAATGTTATAGTTCCAATGCGCGACGATTAGTCCTCTTTTCGTGTCGAAGGAATTGTCGTAAGCAGCTGGATCATCGGGTTCGTGCGTTATGGGGTTTATGGAAGTAGTCTCCCAATCTGAAAGCTCTGTGACGTTGAAACCGTGCTCAGTGAGATCTCTTTCAAGTCCTACATAGCTGAATTGGATTTCTGATGGTTGGACGACGTAGGACTGGGGAAATATTTTGTTGCCTTCGGTTTTGTCCTTTGCCTGAGGATCCGTCAGGGTTGTTTGTAAGATATTCCATACTTTGTAGCCGTCATTTCTGCAGGCATCGAATGATGTGCAAAAGATTGCATCACCTCCTTGGTCCGTTGCGCTCGTCCATTGGATGATGCCTAGAAGCGCGATCAAGATGTGCGAGATTGACATGCTAGACAATGTGATTGAAAAAGAGCACAATCCTCAGATCATGACTTACACGTAAACGAAGATCTACTTTTATTGATCCAAATCTACGAAAAATAATTACGTATGCCATGACTTGATATGCGGCTTTGTAATGAAACGAACAGGCGCAAAACACAAGAGACGTCCGACCGGCCGCTAAGGGCCCGTCACTGTGAATAGCATTGACACGGGTGGCATCATCTGACATATAACACCCAGATCGAGGCGTTGTAGAGCTTGTTGACTCCTTATTCGGGCAGGGTAGAGGACGAAAGAAAACGAGGACCAACACTAAATGACGACTACTGCCTGTAAAGTAATTTCAGAACAGAGAACAAGCTCATTAAGCTCAGTAAGCTCTAGTAGAACTGTATGGATTAGGAGGCTGTGACTACTTGATCAGGTCGATGGTCACCAGAATCACAGATCTGGTCGTGACGATGTTAACAGGGGGTATTGTGGCCTTGGCTTGGACATTGAGAATTCCAGAAGGGAAGCATACAATAGCAGCTTCGATGGGAGACCCACACACGGCTGATACTCATTGAAAATTAATGAAAATGAGTAAGATTTTCCCTACCTCTGCATTGGTGGTACTCTTCAAATTTCGTTGAAGAATCGTTTCAGCTTAGAAAATGCGAAGAGTCCTTCTTCAGCCGACGAATGTACGCATCTTATGTAAGCCTGCATAAGCTTGCATAAGGATGCATATGCATATTGATCATGGAAAAGAATTTAGGTACCAAGTGTACTCCATACATTTCACTTTCCAACACATCGTATCGGCTAGCTGCTATGTACATCCTGAATAGTTGCCTCGAATACTTACGGTGCAGCCAATCAGCCGCGCGACCAGACGTAAATAGAAGGACCGCCCTCAAAGGCAAACAAAATGGTATCTCCAAGCCAAGAACCTATTCTCGACACCTTCAGTAATAAATGATAAAAGCAAATTTCCGCAATCCACCTGCAGACCACCACTTGATCTGGTCTCCCTACTCACAACATAGCGAATACCACCATCACTGTAGCGCCTACTATAGCCAGCATGTTGTCGCTGCCCAGCTTGACTGCGGCGCCCTGGAATGGCGCGACACCCGTTGGCCCTGGCGCGACTCCTGTTCCTGACGGCGCTGCTGTACCAGTCCCACCGCTTGGCAATGCTCCTCCGCTAGGACTTGGAATCGGGTAAGGGGCAGTAGTCAGAGAAGTGAAAGATGGAACTGGCGTCATGTAAGGTGCTGGTGATGATGCGCTTGGTGAGGACTCGACCAATGCAGGCGGTGATGGGACTGCTTCCACGCTCGACGATGAAGACGTAGTGATTGGGGAGGAAGTCTCAATTGGAGGAGGCGATGAGTCCGGCGCAAGAGTCGCGGTAACGGTACTGTCCCCGAGAGTCTTTGTGAGGGTCATCGTGGAGGTGGAAGACAGCGTTGTCGTGGGTTCTGCTCCAGCTTCCAGTGCGGCGAAGGCTGCGAGAGGCAAGGTGAGGAGGGTGAGTGAGAATCGCATTTCGATCGGTGGTGCGCGGAACTTGCGCGCAGTCGTAGGATCGATGAAGGATGGATAAGCTCAGTGCGCGATGACGTTACACGTGCGAAGGAGAGGTTTGACTACCGACTCTGGTTGGATCAAGAGCTCAGCTTACGGTGATGAATACTGTAATCGATTGATCTGAAGCTGTTATGAATTGATTCTTGATATTTTCTGATGAGTTTCTTTGCCGATTGTTCAATCGAGCTAATGAAACAGTAGAGATGGTCACGAAGGGCCAGATGAGCAAAGAATGACTGCAAGATCTGCGCTGCAAAGATTGGGATGTTTGCGCTCGTAAAGTGAACGATGTTTAAGGCGAATAGAAAGGTAATGAGAGTATGGAAATGGACAGTGAGGCTTTTCTTCCAAAAGAAGGAAGAGCGCGAGAGGTGAGGAAATAACAACTAGACATATCCAGAGGTGAAACTCTTTGCCGCATCATTCAGAAACCACCTTTACCGGACAGTTCCCACTTGTTCCCACACCATGGTCGCCAATGCTGTACCTGACGGGCGTGAGTGTTGCGGCAAAGAATGCTTCAAGTTGGTCCAGGTCTAGAGCTCTGAAAGGTCCTCCAATTTCGCGAATCGTTGGTGGTGAGGCGCGCGCCCAAAGAAGGAGGATGCGGCAGAAAGGTGATTGGATCGCAGCCATGCATTTGAGACGTTGGTGCCATCCCAACACCCTGGCGTCAATTGTTTAGCACAAAGCTTGGCATTGCTTGTTACCCGTCATTTTTGACACCTTTCAGATTTGGCCGTGCGCCTTCCGCTTTCCGTCCTACCGGCAAGGCAAGATGATGCAGGTCAGAACTGTGCATCAACGGCAGATCAGGCGGAATGTGCACGGCAAATCATGCTACTTGCAGAAGTTATAGAATATGCACGAAGACGAAGAGAGTGACAGAGATAGAGAAATGTCAGCAGATGATGTGAAAATGAGTCGAATGCGTTTATGAAACTTGTCGTTGTCGGACATAAACAAACTTCGACGACGGCAGATCGGACTCATGAGCGCGGCTTGCTGAAATACTGTTTTGATTATTTTTGGCTTGCTGCTTCGCTTGATTTGGGAGATCCATTACAAACCCTAGACACGATACTGTTAGCATCCGAAGGAAAGGTTTCTGAAGTAATAGGTCATGTGTACCTTTTCTCCCAGTCGCTTCCCATTATGTCGTTTTGTCGGTTTCGTGCACGACCAAGTGCCAGTACCGAAGCGATGTTTTGGACAGGTGACGAAGGTCGATCCAGACAGCATCTCTTGATTTCTGAGCCCGCGTCCAATGTGCTGTAGTCAAAAAGCTTCGGATAAATCTGCGTCCACGTATCCTCCCCTTGCACAGAACGGAGGAGGAAATGCTGGTGTCGAGGGTTTTGTCCTGGGCGCCACGCCATGAAGCTTTCCAGATCATATTTGTCGGAGAAGTTTCTTGACCAATTTCTTCTGCTCATCAATTTTCAATGCCTCTCGATCGGTGTCTTGCAGTGCCTTGCCAACCAGCAGTGTTTCCATGACTCCGCCAGCCTTGACCCACACTTTTCCGTTCCTTCCTACTGCAACCTCGAAGGCCACTTGTTCTGCGATGTCGTCCAGCACCACCAGTCCCCCTTCGTCTTTCTGTTTGTTGAGGAGGAGCCTCCTCGACATTCCCAGGCTCACATTGAAGACCATGCCACCCTTCAACTCCCCCATACCCTCACTCTTGCCGGTCGACGGGTTGTAGCAGACGATTTCGGGATCGAGATGTTTGGAAGCTGAGAGAACACGAGCGTAGATCAGACTGCCGGAAGATAGTTGCGGTCGAGTCTTCTTTGTTGCTCCTTCAAAGGCGAGCTGGGGTAATTGGGCGAAAGCTGTGTGAGGTGTGATAGAACAATGATACCAATCAGTGGAGGAATGATGAACCGTAGCAATGACAACGTCGTTCATTTGGGGAATGTACTAGCTTGGCCGAGATATCAGCTTGTATTCGATAATGTACAAACCCTGTGTAGCAAACATACTCTTCCGCTGTTGTTCTCAATCCACAATGCATTTT
This sequence comes from Opeltia flavorubescens, assembly GCA_000442125.1. NCBI lineage: Eukaryota > Fungi > Ascomycota > Lecanoromycetes > Teloschistales > Teloschistaceae > Opeltia > Opeltia flavorubescens. Next base: position 1,288,587 of record KE546974.1, read on the forward strand.
TCTTACGGTCTACGCAAAGGGGTCCAGCTAGAGCAGTCGTGACGGTCGAAGGTGGAGTATGCCGAAGTCCAGGGCCGAGCTTGAGCGCCGCCGAAGGTTTGGAGGGAATCGGGAGGACATCTTCGGATAGAACCTCGCCAGGCATCACAAAGGTCCGAGCCATAGTGACTGCGATCAGTGCACAGTTGTAATGAGGAGGTTCGGAACAGAGCAGCACATCGACATTTGGATGAGTAAAGTTGTCGATGTCTTCTAGAACAATTCGAGGATTCAATGGTGGGATTTATCTCAAGTCGGCTAAACATGCCTTTTTTGACAGCTATGAGGATCGGTGAACTTTTTTTCTCGACTCTGAGAAAATCTTACCACACTCGTATTTCTAAAGATTTGTCACAAGCTCACTATTCATCAACTTAGATACTGCCACTATTCACATATTCAATTGCGCAAGAACCCTAGACCCAGTCCGTTACTCCCTAAGGAATTATTGCGCCTGTGATACCAGCTTTGTACCAGCCTCCGAAGTGCGAGGCCGACCTTGGCCAAGGAGAAGGTAGAATGATAGTACAAGAAGGCAATGGAGCAGATTCAGAAGAGACTTTGGCCATAGGAATCAGCTTCGGGAATTCCAACAGCGGCATAGCCTATACGACCAGTGTGGGTTAAATCAATGGGGATTATGGAGGAGCCAAGTTCTAATCTGGGTGCAGGAAGGAAAGGCCGAGGTGATAGCAAATGAAGAAGGGGGTCAGTGGATTCCCTGTATTTTGAAACATGACAAGAGCTAATTGGCGACGGACTGTGCAGACCGACAAATACCCTCGATCCTGTCTTATACCGGCGGGGAAGAATTTCATGGCACACAAGCGAAAACACAACTTGTACGAAATAGCAAGAACACTGTCGCCTACTTCAGAGATTTTATAGGCAAAGAGTACACTTTGATCCCATTGCATCAAAGGAGACGCCGACTGATCGGTACCATAGCTTCGAATCAATAGATCCAACCCCCTGTCATGCCTCTGCCCATCCCACAAAACACGATTCAACCGTCTCCTTCTCGATACAAGATACTGAATCCGAAGATACACATGATGTCACGATATCAGAGATCGTTACAAGACATATACGTCGCTTAGCCGCTTCGGCCTCGGATTATTTGGGCAAAAAGATTAACGCTGCAGTCATAACGATCCCCACGAATTTCTCAGATGTCCAGAAACAGGCGCTCAGCAAAGCAGCGGCAGCGGCGGGAGTTGACGTTCTTCAATTCATCCCTGAACCTGTCGCTGCAGTCCTCGCCTACGATGCGCGGCCAGAATCAAAACTGAGTGACAAGATTGTAGTAGTCGCTGACCTCGGTGGTACGAGATCCGATGTTGCAGTGGTCGCATCAAGAGGAGGCATGTACAGCATATTATCCACAAGCCACGACTACGAACTTGGTGGTGCTCAACTGGATCAGGTTCTTGTCGACCACTTCGCCAAGGAGTTCCTTAAGAAGAACAAAAACAGCGCCGATCCTCGAGAGAACCCACGAAACCTCGCAAAACTGAAACTTGAAGTTGAAGCCACAAAAAGGGCTCTGAGCATCGGCGCCACCTCGAGCCTAAGCGTCGAAGGTCTCTCAGACGGCCTAGACTTTAGCTCCACAATCAACCGCACACGCTACGACCTACTCGCCTCGAAAGTCCTCACTTCATTCACCCACCTAATCCAAGAGGCGATCCGAAAAGCCGATCTTGACATCCTCGACCTCAACGAAGTCATTCTCTCCGGCGGTACATCCCACACCCCTCGCATAGCATCCAACCTCCGTTCCCTTTTCCCACCCGCAACCACCATACTCTCTCCTTCCACCTCTCCCACCGCCATCAACCCTTCTGATCTATCCGCCCGCGGCGCAGCTATCCAAGCCAGCTTGATCCAAGAATTCGACAAGGCAGATATCGAGCAATCTACACACCCCGTGGTGACAGTAACGCCCCACCTCCGTCGCGCCATCGGTGTCCTTCTTGTGAGCGAGAACTCGGAAAAAGGCGTCTTCAAACCATTAGCGGAAGCCGAAACTGCCGTACCCTTACGACGAGCGGGCGAATTTGCAGTACCGAATAATGGCGGCGATGTCATTATCAAGATCTGCGAGGGCAGCAGTAGCATCAAAGTTACCAAGCCGACACCAAAACCGAAGCAGAAACAGACTAATGGCAATACGGGTGAGGATGATGATGACGGTTTTTCGGACGAGGATGAGAGCGAGGAGGAGCCAGAGGATGTGAGGGAGAAGATTTGGACGGTTGGCACGGTGCTTGCGGAGACGACGATTAGGGGTACGAAGAAGGGGGGGAGGGTGGAAGTCAGTGTCACGGTCAATGGAGATCTTACGGTCCTAGTCACGGCGAGGGAAGTTGGTGGGAAGGCTGGGGCGGGAGTAAGAGGTATGTTGGAGAGGCCGAAGGTAGTGGAGAATGGGAGTGCTTAAAGTATTGCTTGAAGATGGGGAAAGACAGAGATATATCTATGGGAAGCAGGCGTGGCGTTTTGGCATAGAGAAGTCAAGGGGATCATTCTTTTACTAGGTTTCTTCATGGACCAATTATTAGAAGAAAAAGAGAAACATCCAAAAGGTTCATTAAATTTTTTACACGTTTTCGGACCTGCTGATTTTCGATCATTTGCAAATCAGTATCAGGAATTCGAAGTATCGACTGATAGAAGCCGATGTGAGGGTGTGAGAATGGAATGATGTCAATCAATGCCATGGTCTTGGATATGTATGGTAGGAAATGTACAGAAGAGGCTTAGTCAGCTGGGTAAACTTCGGGGGAGATTCTCCGAGAAATCGATTGGAGAAATCTCTGGGGTCACTTCAACCGGGGTTGGAAATTTGCCGAGGCCAGTCCAACCCGGCCTTGGTGTTTTCCAACCCCAGTTGAGAGAAATCAGATGGTAGGTGGTGAACGTTCATGAAGGTAAGAGATGCATTTCTGACTACTACTGGTGGGGAACGATTTATGCTGGCCACGCCAGCCTAACTACAACTGAAAGAAACGACCACCTGCAGCATCATACCTCTATAATAAACAGCTAGTGCGCCCCTGCGCACTGTCAACGAACGTAAGTAGATAAATAAAGAAGCAAGTAACCAATTAAGTCAACCAGCCGTGCAGGTAAAAGCAACGCTGGACTAAAGTAGTGCTAATGGACACGTCCCAACAGGAAAACGACACCATAAACGTTCCCCTCAATCCGCTGCCCCAACGTTGCCTTCCTCTGTATTAGCTTTATTGCCGTTGACTTGGCCAGCCCTATCTTCTTTATCGTCATTAGTACGAACAGATGACTTCTCATCCTCATTTGTGGATTCAATTCTTTCAGGTTTAACATCTATAATCGCATCCCGAGTAGCTTTCCATCTATCCGTATAACCTTCGTCGTACATTTTGTTCGTATGATTATTCTTAAGGGTGACCGACGATTCAAGGGCAAGAGTACGCTCAAGCTCGAAGGCCCCAAGGGTGGTATCCAGTCGTTGTATAAAGGATTTCTGAAACTAATCGAGCGGATCTTTGAGTTTCGTAAACGACCCATGGGAATCTGTCACGGTGAGAAGAGGAGCCTATCTTTCTGGGATATCATCGAATGAATCTCGTGGTGTTTCCCGCTGTTTGCCTTTGCTCTTTGTCTAGAATGTGATATATATTTCTCTCTTCTCCGAGTGAGCCATCGCCTAAATTACATCATAAATTTCCCTACGCGCAATTAGAGGGTGGCATTCCACTCTTGACTGAATCCTGAAGTGGATTAAGATGGTTGAGATAGGGAGGGGTTGCTGGTCACGACTGCAGCTTCAGCAAACGTTTCCGTATGTCTTGATGGCGTCTTTTGTAGTTCCGGCGAAAGATGGTTGAGGAGGAAAGTTCTTAGGCCAAAGGAGGGTTTAAATGCCACGACAAAGCATCGTCTGAAATGGTAGACTCATGTTTTCCTGTCCTGCTTGTTAAGCCACTCAGAGGAAGGAGCACCGAATGCAATCCGTACTAGTGGTCCAAACACAAGAAGATGGATTTGCACCCGACTTGCACTAGCTTATTGCCCTTTTCAGTGTCAGCCTCTTTATTTCTGAATTTCCCTCGGATGATCTCCTCGACCAGTTTCATCTTGGGATCTATCTCGAGAATATTGTGGGGAAAGAGTCAACCCTGTTTCTGGCTCTATGCTGTGGGTGTCTTATTTATGAATTGAGTCTAAAGCGGTGTCGAGTAATGGCTCTGGCTTAATGGTTAATAACAGAATATGTTCAACACTCATCGATGGAACTTGACATCATCATGATAACTTCTATGCTGCTGTTCGCGTGGGAGACCATTCGGTCCATGTGGTGCGCTTTAAGTGTATCTTGGCCTCGTTTTTACGGTATGTGGAAACCGCCGGCGTCAATGAAGCCGGAGTCTGGAACCCCTTCCAAGAGACGGTTAATTTTGGTAGTTCCAGTACGCGTCGGCTATGGAATTTTATTCTCAGTTTTCCATCATTTGGAGAAGGAGGAACTGGTATCGTTGAGCCAGAGAATCTGTTCCGTGACTCTTTTTATTCATGGCCCAGATACATGTTTTGCTGATTCTTTCCTTTCGTTCCCTCAAGACTTCGCGACCACTTTTGCAGCCTTCTTTCTTAAGTTTCCTGTTCGTCCGCTTAAGCTCCTCGTCATCCTCTTGTCGCCTTCTTGTTATGAGTGTTATCGGTTCTGGAACAAACGAAAATATTTCAGTACTTGAAGGGAGGACTCAAAGGCCAGCCATTTAGGGTTAGCTATCTGGAATTGGCTCCATATTATCAAAGGAGTCTGATACATTTCTTGCAGAGTTTTAGACGAGGTATACCTTAGTAGATGATATCATTGTCAAATGTTGTAGGGCAATATGATTTTCTGAAAGATTAGTCTGAAGCTCATCTGGCTCCAGGTAGCGAACGATGGTGTTTTTGTCTTCATATTGCGAAGCCAAACACCACTCCCAAACTAAGAAGCTCTGAAATAAAGCATATGTAGTATTATGTGGTCGATCTATTCCCATCGACGATTGCTTCGATGTCTTCCTTATTGTTAAGATTAATCAATAGGAAGAGGCTTTTTATACAGATGTGGTTTCCATCGGTATAGTTGGGATCTTCGTGGTCTTAGAACGGTATACCTCGCACATCGCATGCAGGACCCGGTAAATTTGTTTTTCTTCTTCTTTATCGGTGTACTTTTTCTGATCATTTTGTACTGCTTGATATGTCTCGGCTATCAAAAGGGGCTTTTTCGCACCTTCCAGCGGATGTATACCTTTTCTTTCATGCTGCTGTTTCCGTACTACATTTCGTGTCGAGGATGCGCGATGTATTCGACACATATGTTGATCGAAAATTAATTATGGGAAATCCTGTCGATTGGACCAGTGACGTGTCTTTATAATTGTCTTTTAGTCAAAGCTACGAACCTTGATTTCTCTTTAGCGAATCTCCTGAGGTCAGTTTCCTGCGTTTTGTCTACCGTTGTCACTTCCAGTCAAGTTCCCAGCTATCGTCTCTGAACGCTTGGCTGGTCCGTTCTTCTTTCCAGCGAAAATGTGAGGATGCTGTATGGCCTTCTCCATTGCCTTGAGATACTTGAACGGTCCGGCCCTCTCTTTCTTGGTACTATGGCTCTCATCCACAATTGCCAGACCCGGATGGATGCGGTGATGGATTATATTTTTATCTCCTAACCCTTCTCCCCGCCCGGACCTTCCCGAGCATTGAGCGTCTCCTTATGTTTCACGGTATTCTAAAGGAGTTGAACGATTGCTAGGTGGTTAAGATGATGACCAGCGTACTGCCTGTAGGCCAAATCCCGTTTCGTTGCACTTAATCCACTTCAGATCTCTATTCTTATCGAAGGTGTACTGAGGGTCCGTAACGGTTTTGTATTTGATGCGTAACGTGACCCCTAACCTTATAAGGGCAATGACTTCAACAAGCTTCTCGAACCACTGGGTTATATTATTCGCTTGGGCGTAGATTAGATTTATCGCTTCAAGAGGGCGCACTTGGTGGAAAGGTGAAGACGGCTCACACCGACATTACTATCTGATGTTCCAGCTTGTCGAGCACTTGGAGTTGGGTAAAGCATCTTGCGTGAATTCAAGGTCGCTTTTTCTGTTCTTGTTTCGATGGTGTCTAGGTGCACGTTGCCAGCATTAAAACGATCAGTAGGAATGTTAATACATAATGTTGGAAACATCTTTTGGACGTTTGCGAAGTTATCTAAGCAATATGTTCTTATTCAATTTCTCCCGTAAGATCGGTGAGCTCCCTGTGTTGGCTTTGATCATCAGTGCTTCGTCTGGTCCTTGGCCATGGACCTGCTCATCTTAGATACGGCGGGAACCGGCAAAGTGGAAGGATTCAACACTTGAGTACGCGCTCATATTTGCTTGAAGGTTTCCAGGTCAAGAAAGGGAGAATGGTAAACGCTGATGATAGAAGAAAGAAATATCGACATACTCAATGGGATGATTCATATCCCCAGGCAGATTATCGATATCGATGATCTCATGGCTGCTTCCATATTTCCAGTCAGTAAAAATACCTATCATACGATAGGGTGAAAGGATAATCATTCACTCTGCCGGAGCAGTGTTAGGCCTATACAATCGACCAGCATAAGCATTCAGCATACGAAGAATAAAGGATAATCACGTCCTCTAGTAAAGGGTTCAGTTAATTGTCTTCGTTTCGAAACATGTCAATGTCGTCTATCATCTTTATCAGTGCAACTGAGATTACCAAGCATGGAGAAAGACTGGATGAGAAGGTATGTGATGATGGCTTATAAGTGATAATCGGCTTGAAAGGATGCTTTGGAGAAGATCGTATAGGTAGATATCGAGGATTGGCGGTTGTGGGATGATGAAGGGAGATTGTGAAAGAAAAAGGAATGCTTCCTGTTCGCCGTGGATGTCGCTTAGTCATTTGTCGTTTGACATGGTCTTCGAGACGTTCTCAAAGGTATGGAACCAATGGAAGTTTAATCAAAGAAGCTAAAGTTTCTGTCATGGGTATGCGATGTGGAGAGTCTCTCGTGAAGGTCGCTTTGACTGTAGCTCTTTCCCTTGGCTTATAGACCTCTGGGTATCATGAACATAATGAAATGGTGTTGTTGGAAGGTTGAACGTGAAATGAAAGGTTGACTCCTGGATTGGGAATGGATCAGATGCACCTTCCCCTCTTGGCATCTCTACTCAACCTTGCCGCCTTGTGAATCCAAGTCTATCTGAGCGACGGCAAATTCTATTCAACTTCTCCGTTTTGCTCGAAGCTTGTCAAGAGTGCCGATCTATCCGCCTGCTTCATGTTCGCGGTAAGACAGCCTTCCTCAATATTACATCCTTCCTGAATAAGAAAAATGAGAATCATCTTGGAGCATTGTAAATCAATCTCGACACATACATGAATGGACTTCCCTTCTGCTGCCACATACCAAGCCCTGAATTCTTGAGATAATTGGTCGTAGAATTCCATTTTCTCTTTATTCTTTGCGAAACGGTTTTTGGCAATGGAGCCATCTTTCTGGAAGCACCTGTCCGGCTGTCTTAGACCAGCATCCGTAGCCAACACAGCATTCATATAGACAGGATGAGTCTTTGGATCAACTTATTTCTTAGCTTTGGAGACTTTGGTCTCCATCGGTGCAGTCAGTTCATCCTCGGACTTTACCTCCACTTTGATTGAAGCCATGATTGAGGTAAGAAGATTAGCCTCAAAACATTGAGCATCAGTGGAACGGTTAGTCGTTCCTTTGATAGTAATTGTCACCTTGATATTGTGGGAGTCTCAACATCAGGCTTAATGAATACCAGGATTGTCCAGACATATCGTATCGCCCTTAGCTCGGGTGCAAAACCAGCGTGTGATGCGAGCGTTTGGCCACGCATTCTCTCTTGGGTATAAATTTGATATTGAGGCTGTTTGAGCACCCACGTGAAGGTGCTTACTAACATTATCGTCGTGAAAGTCAGATTGTGAACGGTATGAAACAGTGTTCGCAAGACCCTTCCGCCCCTTTTTCCGTTTCCTCGAACAAATTTAAGTGTAAAATTCAATGGAGTTTGTCCGGCGATACAGCAATGATCTCAAATTAGCTTTCTTGAGGATGGAGTTGTGCTAGACTCGAAGACTGTCACTGCAGTACTCGACATTCGGGTAAAACAAAATAGAATACAAGTCGGGCAATCCTGAGGCTCCAAACCCGTGTGATACTATGCTGCTTCGTAATTCAGTAATTGTATTATAACCGCGAATTTTTATTCCAAAGACGCTCCGTGATCCTATACAGCATGTCCCACGACCCAGCATTGAGGGGTTTTCTGCGTATCTATAGGTGTTTTGAGATCCTCTGGATTTTTTGGTCGAGGCCAAGTAATATTGTGATCGATGAATATTGTATTATACATTCGAACGATATGCGGTTTTGCGGTGCTTCGAACCATGTATTGCAATAATCCGCACCTTTGTGGATATGGCTAAAGATATGAATTTTCTATTGTTCAATAGAGAGGCTTGACGTGTATCCTGGGAGTCGCTCGAACACTGATTTAGTATATTAAATAGCTTGTCTCTGCTCAATACAAAGCTATTGTGATCGACCAAATAGCGGTACTGTAGGGCATCATTAAGGGTATTGTTTATATATTCACCCMTGAATCATGAAAGCGTTCGTTCCTAGCAAGGATCTCAGTTTGAATAGTGAGATTCTTGTAATTCGTTTCATATATCTAATCCTCATGAATTTGATCTTGGAGCCGATACTATATTACCTCAATGCTGCTGTATCAGGAAAGTTCCGTGTATCAGGGAATTTGACTATGCTCTGAATCTCGTTTTCCTGGGTTTGATATGGGAAATCTCAGGTATTAAAAAGAGATTGAACGGTAAGTCTTGAAGTTTGGATTGGACCCGCACATGATCCGTGGAAGGTCTACATTCGACCAGAAACCCCCGCCAGTGATTTTCCAAGAAATGTGAATTAACTCAGGCTCATATCCCAGATATTCCACATTTGCTGTCTGTGCCGGTAGTAATGGTACTTGTCTAGATGTTCTCAATATGTTTGCAAGTACGGCGATTTGTATGCTTATGGCTCTTGACTGAAGGACTTTTGAACACTCCATTGACAATCAATGCCGTCCGGAAAAAGGAGTGAGGGCTTTAGGCTCGCGTACAGCCCCGACGGGTATATTTCTCCAACCCATTCTCCAGGCCATGAGTCAGTCTGTAAAGAAAGAAGAGACCGACGCCCAATGATCCAGCCGCGGTCGAAGCAATCCGATTTTGACATTCTGGTAGCTTCCATGTGGCTATCGAAAATTGTCGTAATTGTGTCCATCAAGAAGCAGCCAAATCAGCTCGCTTGTACTCAATGGCTGGGGGACGTGATGAATGAAAGATGGCATATGTGTAAATCCATAATTTGGGCAAAGTGATCACAACAGCCAGTCCATGGACAGAGCAATCAGAAGCAAGGAAAAAATCACCTGCAAATTGAAGTCATGATTAGTATTTATAGTGGTTCCTCTTTTTCGGGCTTTCGCTCTTTTGACGCGAAACTTTGACGTTAGCCCATGCTCGGGACATGTATCCGAAAGTCTTTTGAGTAAGCTTACTGCTGGCTTCTCAATGTTTTCGCTGTCTCTGAAGGTATCAGCGTCGAGGTGGATATTCAGGAATCAGTATGAAACCGTCTTTAGCCAAGAGGACCGTTGCTGCTATACCAGTAGCCTGTAGATAAGGAGTTGAACATCTGGCTGCTGAGATTGTTCATGGGCTCCATTGATAAAGCTCAGTACTTTTTCACTACAATTTTTGCGGCGTTTGCCCGCTTCCTCCGATATTCCGATAACGAGGATAAGATCCATTGTTGATGGTCTTCCAATGCTAAGAGCATTGGCCTAGTGTTTTGATTGAGCGTGCGAATGCCTCGAGTGTAAAAGTGTGGTCATCCGTCTTGCAAGAAGCTTGAAGGCTGTTTCGATACTGTGCTGCAATAGTGTCAGACATCGGTTCAGGGGAATGATCGATTCATGGACAGAAAGCTCTTTTAGCTATTTATCTAGCTAGAGCAATCTCAACACATAGAATTTTAGACGTCTGTAAGTAGATCAACATTAACGTTTCCCAAAAGTGAATGTAGATTTTCCGTGTTCGATTCCGGAACTTAGCCAGCTTGACATACCGAGGTTGATGATAGATTGAGAGGCTGTCATATAGCATGCGTATACTCTCTCCTTAACTTTGTCGTTGGCTTCCTCTGAGCGATAGCTGGCATGACAAGACTTTACTTCGAAAATGCTTATTGTTTCCTGGAAATTTCGATGAACACATGAGGAAATCTCATCCTGCTTGAAGACGTTTTCGAGGTCGATAAGCTTGGATGACTATGCTTCTTCACAATGAAATTCGGGAGAATTGCAACGTCATCTTGATTGTAAGAACTCTTAATCTTTCACTTCTATGTCTTTGATCGATACTTCTCTATGAAATAGAAGTTTGATAGAAAAAGTACTATTATAGACACAGGAAGTGAGATAAAGGACGACTCCCGTTCTTTTCATTCTAATAATGGATTCATGTTAGGGGGTCTTCTGAGAACCTCGAATTGTGGCACGTCTTGACGACCGAGCTTTTTTTTACCACTCATGATATTCTCGCCGTACAGTGTATTGTACAGAGTGAATTCATTTAATGGTGTAATAAAGTCAAGTCTATCGCTGATCGGGTTCGTAGTCTGAAGGCTCAGTGCTTGGACATGATTAGCGTTTTGATATCGATACTCGATTGGTAAAGTAATGATGAGAGCCAAGAGCGATTTCCAGGAGTCTGGCTCCAAGGTTTGTGAAAAGGTAGATTTTCGTTGATAAGTCATATACAATATGGAGTCCGAGCAAGTTTGAAAGGCTGAATAGTGCTTCCTTCGATAACATACAAGGAAGTAATAAGGACAGGTTGAGCGCTCGGATCTTGCCACCAAAATCTTTATTTCGAAGAGAATAAGAGAGCCAAATTTTCGTTACCAGCCTGCAGTCAAAGCTGAGATAGAAAACTATTTCAAGAAAAGAGCTTTATGGGGTATTGGATATTGTACATTATTTAGCCATCTCGATATCAGAAAACCTTATGGGCCACTTCATCATCTAGAAAAGGAGGTAAATTGACGGCGATGCTGCAACGTCCAGATGATGAGATCAGAGCAGGGGCAGCATGGAGCGGAAAACCTTCAGCTTTAACAGTTTTGGGAAGGTCTCAGGCGCTTCCCTACATAGATTACGCGTCACTACCGACCAAACTTGAGTGAGACTACACAAAAGGTAAATATATAATCGAGATGCTTCGGAAATCCCACTTAGTACTACGGCCAATGGGAGCCGAGACAGCGGGAATTGCAGGCTACAAGGACATACTCTCTTTGCGTCGAAAACATTTGGTCGAAACTGGGTATGATGGTCTTGACCGAGAAGGAAGCTGTCCCAAAGCCTATTATGGAATTTATCCTAGACTGCCTAACCTTTATGAGCCGGATCGAGTCTCTTAACGGCTACATGTACTTTCTTGTGTAACGTGTTAGAAAAATAGGATGGACATTGACCTCGGCAGTAGTATTCGCGTACCCTGTTGGGAGTCGACGTGGGGCTATTGAGATTGAGGACCGATTAAAAGTGATAAGTAGACTTAGAGCCGTTATTCTAGCACTTACGATAGAGTATATTTGTAAATCTAGAATAAAATCATAGGGCCAAATGTTTTCGAGACGTATTGCCAACTATGCTTCACCTCGGATATCGATTGAAAACCTATCATCTTGGGCGAGTCGGTAATCGGAATCCCGCCCTCGATGTAAAAAGGCGAAATAAGTTTTGCCTCTAGTAGACCTAAGGTTGAACAAGCGTCTAACGTCGAGAATCTTTGCTGCGCTTGCCGTTCGTGTGGCTATTCATTAATAATTCTACTCCTAGTGATAAGGTATAGGTGCACTGTTTTGGTTCTGCCACTTATGATTGTACCTTTGGGGTTTGGATTAGTATACCACTCGTTGAGTTTTGACTGATTTCGGTGTTCAAATCAATACACTTCGCTTAATTGTCTTAGGCGGTTCTCGAGAAGTAGAGTTCCGATAATATTGACTGAGGCGATAAAATCAACCTGCTAGTAGCATCCGGCCAAGAGTAAGGCTTGAACATTCGTTCCGAGTCACCAATTTCGTCCGAGAACCCTTCTACTGCCCTTAAGGCTAGACGCGGCGACTCGTTCAAGAGGATATCGGACGTGTATACTTTGGTTAGGTCGAAAGTAAAGTTAAGCTAAACGATTTAGCCGAGCTCGCGGAGGTTGCGAGTTTTAACGATTCCTTGTTTACTGTACTTTTGGAAGAGTTTCTTATGTGAGGTTGCGGCAGTAGGGTCTTCAGCAGTCATGGTTCGACTGTGTAGTCTGAAATCAAAGCCATCGATCCCACTGCGGGTATCAAAGGTGATTGACCGACCAACAATTTTTAGATACTGCGCAAAATGTGCTCAATTTTGTTGATATCTGAAAGTCAAGTGTTGCTACTTGAGCTTGTGTTCGAAGTACGTTCCCGACGTCCGAGATCTTGACTTGATGGAGCTCAATAGTCGAATAAGGGTTCCAATTTTAAGGCCCAAGTCTTCTTATCCGTGTCTGGATGGGTCATCATGAAGTCAGTGGTCATACTGACTGTATATCGGCGATTAGCTTCACAATAATTGGCACAGGGATTCGATGCAGAATTCTACAGAATTGATGTCGAACGACCCAACCAGGGATGAAGAAAGGGAGTACCGGATTGTGGTGTATATCTACCGGTGAATTGGCATTTCCTCATACCAGGCTTACCAGACTACTAGCTGTGATTCGCTGCATACTGCTATTTCAGCTCCTTCCTCTTTCTCGTTCTCGCAAGCTGATTTACGCTTTCGAGCTCCAAACTTGGTGTGGTTTGAATCTTACTTGGTACACAAAAGTGTATATGAAAACAACAATTCTCCTGATATAATCCTGGTGTAGTCTTCAATCCTATATCAGAACTGGTAAAGCCACAAGACTTCGTTATTATCGTGAGGATGAAGTGATATTTAACGACGACAGCAGACGACGCAACCAATACCGACATTCGCGAGAATCTGAAAGAGAGGTGACCCCGGAGATCTGCCACCGCTTTGCACCTGTGGTAACTCTATCTTAATTGGCCTCTGCACCATTTTCTGCATTTTGATCGCGGGCTTGCCTGCTGAGACGATATGTTTGCAAGAGAATAAAGCACGAATCCTTTTCCTTTCCAGAGAAGTTCATATGGCTCATCTAGACAAATGCCAATATAGCCTTGAAGTGCACTCATAAGTGCTGTAGTGTATTCCTTGAATCCGATATAGATTCCATCATTGACGTTTCTGGCCGTGCTATGAATATGCTCTCTTTCCATGAAAGACGTATTGATTTTTTAGAATAGCAATGCCATCTCTTGCTCAGCTCAAAGCGGCTGAAAGGCGTTCGAGTGCCATGATGAATTAGACAAACTCAGTGGTAGTCATATTGGAAATTATGAAGCTTTCCTCTCCGCCCAAAAAGCCAGCTATAGTAATGAGGGCAATAGTCATGGAAATTCGTACAATTAAATGTAACTGGAATGCTACAAAGCTAAGTGTTGACCTCAAAACGACGAGATTAATGCAAAATGTCTCGGCTTAATAAGATGACTTCAAAGGCTCCTACCAAAGCATAACTTCGTGCCTAGATAGAAGATACAACCCCTGTCATGATGCGTGATTTCGTTCTTTTTAACGCTAAATGCTGCTGCGCCATCAGTATCTACGAGGTTTGCGGTACATCTTCATGGCACAAAAACAGCTCGAGCCATGCCTCTTCTGTCGATTCTGCTGGCTTACCTTTATTCAACGATGTTGAATAGCCTGTGTGGTTCACGAGAGTATCGCGAACTCGTAGAGGTGCATGCTAGCTCCACTTTAATATTGGCCATTAGTATCTCCGATCGCGCTCCTGGATCCTACCACTTTCTTTACGCTTCGTTGAGATCCTCATCAATTGTGGAAGGGTCCAGCTGTTTAGGATCTCCAATGTCGATTACCTTCTGGAATGCGTATGTCGGAAGATGCTTGGCGGACGAGTTCACAGTCTGGAATTCGTTGACTTGTGCAGCTTCACCGAATGGAGCGATGTTGGGGTGGAATAATTGAAGTGCTGATGGCTAAGAATGACTAGTCTTCATTCATAGGAGTGTACTTTTGTGTGTGTGTAGATGTACAATAGTCCATGAGATCAATTGGATATTGTTTAGTTGTCATACGGTGTTCCTATATCAACACCGGGTGAGACTTGTATGCCCAATTATCGATAAGTAGCCCACACGCTTTATAATTGAGTCTTCGATGTCTTGATTCTCCATCATAATTTCTCTGACGTGAGGTATTACCAGATGTATGAACTCTAAGAGTCTATCAGCGAGCGTTGCATCTTCCATTTGCCGTGACAGCTCTAGAACCTTTTCCACTCGGTACCTCGGGAAGCTTCTCGTTCCTTTGTACGGATCGCATCTAGCTGTTTTCGTATTTTTCCGAGTTCTCGATTAGCACGTCGCTAGCTATTCTCGGCTTCTTCGGCTCGACTAATTCGTGTCCTATGAATTGATAAATTCTTAGAAATGTCGCGGGGAGAAGGCAATTACCGTAAGGCGCATATTGAGCAATTGTTACTCAACCACTGACGTTGTGGACCGTTTGTGAAGAAAGATATCACGACGTTATTTTTGATCGCTTCCTTGGTGAGAACGATTGCAAATTTACCTCCGATAGAAATCTGGCTAGGCACACGGCTGTTGTCTCAGCATTAGGGTGTTCCATACATCGGCTTCAGTATCTACTCGCTTTTCCTTCTTGAAAAGTGGGTTGAAGTGATTTTCGTGGACGCGAATTTGAAGAGCGTCTTTTCCGTATGTCGAGCCGATATAGAAGCGGGATTAGAACAGCAAAAATTGCATTTATGATCGTAAAGATGAAATCAAATTATCCTTTCATACCACATATTTCCTCACACTACGTGATAATTCGAAAGAAAGACATAAAACCTCATCATCTTCGGGGCGGATCTGGCGGATATTGAGGAGGAGATATTGGTTTGAGATGATTGATACGACGACAGCTTGCAGGGAACCAATATCTGCTTCCCTTGTGACCCATATAAATGTATTCGAGGTCGAGGAGATGACGATGCTGGTCCTTACGGCGTCGCGAGAACTTAAAAGTGAGGTATTTGAAGGCAGAACAAGACAATCGTCCAGTAGACCCCTTGGTCTGCAGAATAGGTACCCGTGCCCGTTTACTTCAGCCTGTAGGTCAGGGGTCAAAGCAGGGAATGAGATATTGGTTAAATTAAAGTAAACCTTTTCGTTTTTTTATGACAAATAAATTACTCTGGATATGGTCATCCATGGCTGACGACGTAGATGTTTTGTGGAGTGATGTCCCGATGGATCCAACCATTTCGGTGCATCTTCTTAAACCTTGGGAGGTTTTGTTAGTCAGCCTAAGTCGTGGGTAATGCCGTGGTGGAAATTGGTGCGAACCGTTGATCAGCCGCATGAAAATTGACTTAAGAGCGATCTTATTCTGTAGATACTCCGACGACTAATGTCATATTTTCCCCCACAGCTCCTGTTCCAAATGCCCCAATGCTCCTGGGCAGCGGCCAGAAATCCTTTTTGCGGGATAACCTCTCACCACACTTGACTGTTCCGTTCCCTCTCTACTTCCCAGTGTCGAATAATTCGCAACCTGACAGTTGGTCGTTAACAATGGCTTTCTAGATTGGGAATTGAAGTTATGAGTTGCTAATCTGTAAGCTGTGATTCGGTGACTTATAGAGCGCGTCAGCATAGGTTCGAATAGTTTTGCTGCCTGCCATGAGATAATCATTTAATACTTCGTTGTATCCATGCCAAGGGCTTCAAATAATTTTATATGTTTTGTAGAGTGCGACTTTCAGATTAGACCGAACTTCTTGTTTACTGTGCGTTCAGAATGGTCCTCATCACTATGAGAAAGGAATTAAGAATCGAAACCCAGCGATCGTTGTGTGATAACAGTCTAGAATGATTGCATGAGCACAATTCGAATCATGTATCCTTCAAAAGAAACAATTGACATGCCTAGGACTCTATTTATGTGGATTACCGACTACGACGAAGAGAAGAAAGAGAAGAGAAATTGCTAAATTTAGGAAGAGAAGGGAATGGGGTGGATCTATCGAATTTTGGACCCCTATCGGCTTACCGAATGATGCAAAGAGTGTTTCGGTCATCACAATAGCAAAATCCATAAACAGCCTAAGCATTCTCAGTACCGACTTTTGCCTTTCTTAGGTGTATCGACGCTTTCTCAATGACGTGAGAGCCCAGGGTATTTTAATCATAGTCAGTGAGAGTCTCATATTCCTCACATGGAAATGCCTGTAACTCATTAGCGGCCACCTCGAGATATTCTTCACTGCCTTCGTCGCAGTCGTCTCAGAGCAGTACTCATTCCTGCGTATCTTCGCCAGAAGTTTATTCAAACCCATTCGGTATATATAGCCATTTCGATCTGCGTATAAATGGACATGTACAAAGTGCCAAGCGTTTCTCGATGTAGGAGTGAACGGTGCGACCTCCTGGCTCAATCCATCATGTGTACCTTCGCTTGATGGTTTCGTATGAGCCTTTTTATGTATTCGGGGATTTATGAACGAGAGATGGGCTTGTTGGGCTTTCTTTGCACTCAAGACTGGCAAGTGAATTCCTCTGGCGATATGCCGCATCTGTCCCATATTCTTCAATTTGGGTCTCGTGAGTTCTATGAGTGAATCTATGCGTGAAAATTAATTTCGCTCCGTCATTGCTCTGGTAAGAAATGCAAAAGCTCCGGCGTCTTGCGTGGCCCTAATCTCAACCTTAAGATCAAAATGACCCGATTTCATTCAGCGTATTTTGCATTCCACCTTAAAACCCCGTCGTAGCTAGAAACCGTTTATACTGGTTGGTGATTCTATCAAGTTGCGCTTCAACAGATCTTTCCCAAACTCCATAATGTTCCTGAGTACGGTGAGTAATTCCTCCATATGTTCGTGAGCCTCGAATCTGGACTCTATCCATAGAATGCCTACTTGCGTTTCTTGTACATATATATGTCGTCATGCCTTAAGATGGAGATTTAAACATGAGTCACAGTGTTGTCGTTTGTCACACTGACTCTCACAAATATATGAAACCATTTCTCGCCCATACTATCGTGCTGCCAATCTCTGGCCCACTCTTTATACTCTGTGTTATTGAAACTGATGTCCTGATTAATGTCATGCAGTAAAGCGTCTGAGCATACGATATAGCAAATGCAACAGGCCAGCGAGATATTTATGGGTCCTTATAGTGGTAAAGTTTTCCTTTTGAGGAGCTATAAAACTTGAGCAGCAATCTTGTGGAGTACGATCAGATGACGTGTTATTCAACGATGATAGGCTAATTATATGATGCATGAATGAAGAATGATCAAGCGAGCGAAAGGAATAGTAACAAAAGATTATGCGGGTGCAACCCAAATGGGCAGCTCTTCGTACCAATGTGGTCTCTCGTCAATCCTAACATCACCTGGGGTTACATGTGGGTTGAGAGAGCATAGCGTACTTCTCTCTTGTGAGACACAACTGTTTGAAAAAGTGTGGTACTTCCCCGAGGCCGAAGTTCGGTGAAAGGTTATGGACTGCATGTTGACATTATCGAAGGTCGGATACGATATAAGATCGATAACCCATTGTACATAAAGTGTACCTCCGGAAAGTACGCTGTGACCTCAGAATTCTCACACTAAAGAGATATACCTTGGAGTTCGTCGGGCGTTATCACCAAGTTTAAGCTTGGCGACTCTGGGCGATGTCTTTCAACGATGATTGATTTTCTTTTCTACTTACTGCGATTGAGCAGATACACCAGGACTTGCGGATCTCAAGGTGCAGTCTTTTCTTCTCCGGTTTTGCAAACGCTTCCTCGTCTCGTAACTACGGGATAAATTGGGAATTCGAAGTCTTGCATACGGAATTAATGTATTTGGGGAGCTATTTTTCATCGAGGCTGGCTTGAAAGCTCGATGCTATCCTGTCGTGATAATCAAGACCGGTAGGCCCTCGGCCTTTGATATCATTCATATGATTGCTATAAAGTTTGAAAATTATTGGAGGAATTTATGAAATCGTACTACATGAGAGTTGGAAAACATATTGCTGCTACATGTAATCCAGAGGATATGTAATCCAAAATTGACCCAGGACAGAGGATGACTAGCTTAAGCATATATATAGTTAAGGTATTATCTCACTCCCTATCGCAACTCATGTTGTTCAGTTACCTAGTCCCCGCGATTGAACGCTATAATGGTATGATTTTGCCGTCTTGCATCTCGGTGGCAGCGATGTATGAGCTTGGGTCAAGCTCCAAGAAATTCTTGTGTGTCCATACGATCTCCCTTTTCAATTACTTGAATCTTGGTACGGACTGCAGCTTTTTCGTCTCTTAGATGAAGTCTTTGACAAATTCAGCATTTTGAACTCTGAGGTCCCCTCCACCCACGAGTAGTACATCCTCCAGGAGTCATCGAATTCATTGTTTTTATTCGAAGGCGAAAATTTCTGAAGGTCGAATCATTAGTATAATGTATCCTAGTACGTACTGTAGCGAGATCATTGCGTCTATCACCTATCATACCATGATTGTGGGATGGATTATATTGCGATTGACATAATTAGTAGGACCCTTACTTGCTGTATGAACGTTGGCTACGTCCCGTTCAACATGTCTGCCCATGATCATCTGATTCTTCGAACAGAGAGCGATGACAAGTTCCCAACTCTGTGAAGTTGCCATACAGAACATTTGCAAAAATATGTTTCGAATGTTCTCATCATAAAGGTTTGTTTCAATAGGCAGGGAACTTCTCGCTCAGCTCCAGATATCGCAAGTCATCTTCCAATCAGACATTGCTGCCAGAACTGTAAACTCCGAAGGATCAAGTCTATAAGTAAAGTTAAATCGTAATGCGGGATTGTGTCAAGGAAATTTTACATAAGTATCAAGGATTCCCACAAACCGATGTTATTTGTCGAATGAGGCATTCGTGCCCGATGATGAGGCAGCTTTAAGTTTTATACTTCTCGTCATAATATCATTGCCTGTTGTGATCACGCACCAGGTGAACTGGCAGAATCCCATGAGATTTTGAATAAGTCCAATCCCATCTCTGAGAGAAACTCGAGTTGAGATTATCAGGACAACTTACCTTTCTAGTCTAGCCACCTTGCACAAGGAACGTAAAGTCTTGCATATCTAACCCTGAAGCGCGTCGTTCAGGATCTCCGAGGTATAGAGGAACAGGGAGATAACCTCCCTGAGATTGATAAATGTGATCGCGCCGATACTTAGGTGGAATTGAGCTCCTCGTATCCAATCAATCATGTTTTGGGATAAGTAGAGAATGCAATATAATCCTGATTGTTGAATTTACCCACTTTCTGGTTTATTCATGAACTAATATATTAACGAAGATTATACGGAAGAATTTATAATTGTCTTTTCTGGGAATCAAAGGAGACACGATATCTAAAAACGTTTAGAGCGTCGACATGATCGTAGTCTCTTTGGCAAGTGTTGCACTTTATGGAAGGGATAGGCTCTTGGATTTCCCACCCACTGAGGAGTGATGGGTAAGCCAAGCTCTTGTCTTGTAAAGCTCAAAACTACTTACGACTCGTATTGAGTAGTCTGTAAGGCTATAAATACACAATTTAAACGGCATGGTAAGAAGATTTCACAATCCAATCGCCCGCATTGTGAGGCGTAAACAGGAAGAACTTCCTTGATCGTGTATACGTTGTTTTAACAGTGTCAATTTGTTCCTTCAGAGCAATAGCCCTATTATTTGTGATGTCGGTGCTGAGATCATTTAAGATATCGCGAATTAGCATACCCATACCTTACCCAAACCCGGCTCAATTGATAGTACTGTCCTATTCTATTTAGGGATTGCAAACTTCATACATACGTATAATCTGATCTTATCAGCCGTCGAAGAATCATTGGGTGCTTACATCTGTCTCGAAAGATCGGATGGGGCCTTGGTGCTCATCCACCTTTTTCTGCAATCGATCTCCCGTTGATTTTCTGAATGAAATCAAACAAAGTGTGGAACAGCGCATTGCATACGTCTCTCATAGTTTTGTACACCTACAAAGTACAGTCTCCTCAGTCTTTCGGAGTATTTGGTAATTGCCTGACAATACTTAACCAGTGAGCGCCCGGTGCGGAGATTAGGTACGGCCAGTCCATCGGATTTCACCTTCTCGATTATGAGATCCGTGATCAACTTCTCGAGAAAACCGTTTTGCTCTTGCTGTTGTGAGCCGTCGTACAAGCGATGACGCTCTCGTAAAGCTTTGAAAACAAGTCTTGAATGCTTTGCTACCTATCGGATTTTCTTTGACCTTATAGACGAGCTGCCAAGGCGAATTCTTCTTCGCCGCACAGCTGGTGGAATCCGTACCATGAGCCATATCTTGGTGAAGGTGGGTTCATAGAGATCTTGCACGCCTTGCAGATTTTCGTTTGTAATCGTTGCAAAAGGGCATGCGCGATGCGCGAACCACACCATTGTGGTCGAATTTCGCCGGTCATGGCCTGAATCCTCAAAGCTGGTTTCATTGATAAGGTAGCAAGTCTATGAGAAGTGTTCTCAACAATCCTTGATTCAATTCCAGCTGTGAAGTACAAAACGTGCGAATCATGAGTTTCCCAGGAAGTGTATTCCAAGGGGCTTCACCCCTACCGGAAAGGTGCTCACTCTCCTCATAACGAGCGTAGGAGTGGTATAGCTATGTATAATTTCCGATAGTAATTCAAGTTTCGAGGTCACCCCAAGGCTGCCTCAGGATTAGATCCCATGGTACTTACGTAATTCTATCAATGTTAACTGTGATAGTGCCTAGTGGTATGATTGTCCTTATATGCTAAGATACAGTTGAGGACATGGCTGCATGCAACCTCTTCTAAATGCGGTGAACCTGTATCAGGTCTTTCAAATCCTCTTAGTGATTGAACAACTTGATGACTTAATCAAGAGTTACCCTGATGGTGTTATCTTTGACTCTCGAAGCTTAGCCATTCAAACCAAGCAAAGGATATTAACGAAGATCCTAATTTTATTTGATCCGGTCCTTCTTGATGATTACCGGTAAAGGTGTGATTCCTGGTAAGCTTTCCCAAATCTCACACTCGGCCTAGCACAGCAACGTTTTCTCCCGTCCACTTAGTACTACACTCGGTTACAAGACTCGCAATTTTTTGGACGAAGATTGATATCAAAGTAGCTTGAGGTTATTTCTTGCATCCTCGATTGCTCCACGGGTGGTTGGTAAAGTCTTGATATACTTCAAGTTGTGTGAATTAGCTCCATCGGGCGATGGGCAAGGGCCGTCGGTGTCAGCATGTCCAAAAGCGCTTTCCTCCTCCAAAATCTCCTGCACGACCCTTCCAAAACACGAGTCCTTCCTCGAACTCAGCCTGCGTGATGAACTTCAAGCGTGCTCCCCTGAAGGAGACGTCCGCCACCTTGCCTGCCGTGGGCCCTTCTTCGGACAAGGTCGCACCGTAATTATCACCGCTGTGTTGAATTTTCAATTGCTGCCGTATGAAGAGAGCGTTTAGATACGCGCGGTTTGTAATTACGTTATCCTGGGAGGGTTGGAGCAGGCCTGGCAAATCTCCTTCCGTTAGAGGCAAATGACCTGATAAACCAAGAGATGTGAACGCGAGACTTTGGAGATGATGAAGACAGGGACTATTGCTGTAAAGATATCCAAGTAAAGAGTACAAAATGATTTTGCCGCCCATAGTCGAATGTATGTTAACGGCTCATTGATCGGCGGAAAGAGACCTAGCCACATTGTAAATTAATCTATACGAGAGATGGCTGAGACACTACGAGAAGTGCGCCGCGGTATGAGATGTAAATGATATCTTTCAGACTTCCAATTAACAAAAAACCTCTTTCGGATAGTGAATCGAAGTCATGGCCCGCGGCGAGTTTACTTTTCTTTTCGGAAGGTTCTAACGAAGGCAATTTCCGTTCTTTCTTCTAAAATGGAGACCATCCTATTCTTTGGTAACTTCTTCAGAACCAATCCAGAAGTCACTGCTTGAGATCGATCCATGACGTAGGTCTCTCGAGAAGCACATACAGAAAGATATAATTCGATTAGCGAGCAAATCTGAACGGATATTGGGATATAAGTAATCATTGGACAGGAAACTTTAGTCCAAGATTCTTAAAAAATTTAAGGTGAAGAAAAGGGAAAATTGATGGAGGACGAAATATTCACGGCTTGTCAAATAATTCTAGGAGCGTTGTTTGACCAGGCATGATCAGATCTACAGGGAGAGTAAGACAAAGAAACAAAGATGTCGAAGCAGACTAACAAAGCTATATACTCCACGTGTCACCCGACAGAAAGGTCGAGAATAGATGCTGATTGGTAGGAATTGACTTTGTATAATAGGACTGATTTCCAGAAACTAAGAGCTGTTATGGCATGCCACATGCGACGATGAATGGTTAATCAACATATTTGGGATGATTTGAGCTAGGTCCTGGAGATGTATCATGATCATGCAAGCTGTAACAGAGGGATGGGATATGGCATATCATCGATGGGGTATTGTTGACCCGCTTTTGATCTGGTAATTGAGTGACGAGATTCTGAGTTTGGCTGACCGCCGACTTCGTTGTCGGACTTGAATCAAACCCATAATAGGTTCGATACGAGCAAAGCTGTGACCGCTAGCCTTGATCTTCATGTAAATTATAAGCTGTGCAACTTTCAATGATCTTTGCTCAAGAGTCTTTCACACGCTGCTGCATTATCATTTCTGTGTACTGGTCGCTTATTAGTAGATGACTCCGCCAAATTTTTGGGCTTCATGTGTAGGTTTGCGAAAGTCAACTTTCTGGCAGTCCAAAACCTTGAGATGTCTTTCTTGTCATTGATGTCACGCATTTGAAATATTCGATGGCAAGAAGAGACAACAATGAATCAGCCGTATACAGCGACCACAGCCAGCTGCTCTGAGATCCAGAGGCACTGATCCAGAACGCTTTCTTGTTTTCCGAGACCATTTGATACGATGTGAGAGCCCATCATCTTGCTTTAAACTTTTGGCTCTTATTTTCACGTTGATCTAATGTTCTCGGGCGGGAGAGATCTCCCCAAGACCCCGTACGCCGAAGCAATCACGAGATCAGCCATCCATATAGGAGGTTGGCAAATTATAGCATGTGTCTCCTTCGAGTCTCGGACTTGCAATTTGAAAGTATGCGAATGACGTCCCTTGTGTATTTGAGCATGCTTTCCAACCATAGACTCGCTAGGACAGCCGGGAATATTATGATATCTTGACGCTGCTGAAGTAAGGGAGATCCTCGAAATGAATCTGATCTTCGATCTTCAATCTCATCCAATGCCCATCAGCCGCGTAGGAAGCCCATGAGAACGCAACACGCAGACAATTTTGGTTTGATAGCTACGACCGATTTGGTTGTTGTCTCGCGAAGCCCAGGTTAGTCGTTTTTTCTTCATCCACAAAGGCGCCATCGACAGTCCGAATTTCCATAGTCCGACCTCGGCTGTCTGGTGCGCAGCTCAAAGGGGACGATACTTTTAGAAAAGACGATTCCATTAGATAAAGAGTGTTATCAGTTGGTTGTATTCACAATGCATCCATTTATCAGAATTGGCTCGTGCCTTTTGGTAACCTCTATGAAAGATGATCAATGCTAGTAAAAAGAGAAGCCCAAGTTCTGTATTCCCACGATGGTAAACCGCAAGCAGCCGGCAGTCGGGCATATTTGCTTGGCGACTTCTAACAAGATTCTAAGGTATACCAA
Organism: Opeltia flavorubescens; assembly: GCA_000442125.1. Taxonomy (NCBI): domain Eukaryota; kingdom Fungi; phylum Ascomycota; class Lecanoromycetes; order Teloschistales; family Teloschistaceae; genus Opeltia; species Opeltia flavorubescens. Next base: position 1,312,652 of record KE546974.1, read on the forward strand.
GGGAGTATACGGCCGAATGGAATACATAAAGATATCAAAAGAGACTGTTGGAGATTTCTGAAACATCCGCTCGATGTGTCCCGCCCGTGGTGCTTTCTCCGCACAAATTGAATTATTTACTAGAACGGGTATTTGATAGCCGAGTCCATCCGTGTATTTCCTCAAGGTATGTCCTTACCGTGCTTCGCTTTTATGAACCCCAGTGAAACGAGATTTGACCGCAAGATGCGGCTACCTGCGGATTCTATCTGTGATCTGCCACAATAGATAATTTCGGTTTGCGACCTCGGTTCAGTTGAATTGTAAAAATTCAGTGCTTTTTTTGAGGGTGGCAAGCTATGTGAGGCTCACCCGGAACATTTTCCCCATAATCGTCAACTCGTTTTGGGATGCAAGCGTGTCCGCCGCGGGTTCCTTTTCTTTTTGTCGGGTTAGTTCTGCAAAAAAAAAGTTTTCTCCGTCCATTGCTGATCGCATTAAATCTCGAGAGCGGTCTGATAGCCATTTGAATGTCGATAGGTAAATCTGTTATCACTTAGGTTCTGACTGAGAAGTTGAGAGATCTGGGAGTGCATGTCGTGGAAAGTCATCAAGATATAATGTTAGTCCTCGCACATATTTCACCGCGATATAAAGAAAAATAGAAACGAGAAACATCAGCTCTTAACCATAGAATACGATCACCTGAAATTGATAGATGTCTAGAGCTTCAAGCTGTGTTATATTAGAGAAAGGTCGGATTAATTCTCCAATCGTATGCAGGTCCAGGATTAACCGGTTGTTTCGCTGATGATAAAACTTATGATCACCCAGGATGTTAACCAAGACTCCAAGGAAAACGCCGTCATGGTATCGAGTCCTCGTATCTGAGCTTTCGATATCTAGGAAAAGACGGTGAATTACTAAATGCTCGTCCACAGGTAGATTGCAAAAAGAAAATTGGCTTTTGCAAGATGGAGAAGCTCTAAGTGTATTTGATTGTGTATATAGAGTATGTAGTAAGGATCACTTCTCTCTCATTAAGCCATTGCATAAATCTTCTCTTTGCTAGGTCCACAGAGTTTTTGTACTGTTTCATGAATACCTTATTACTATTATTCGTGATCTCCACATAAATTGTTGAATCCGAACAACACTCTACAGGCGCTGGCTGAGGCCGTGGGTGAGGCGGATTGCAGCCGCGGTTTCGCTGTTTTTGTTGTTGTTGCTGCTGCTGCTGCTGCCAAGCGAGGAGGCCAGTACCCTTGACGTCAAATAGCACTTAGCCAGTGTGATAATGGTGGCAATTCCTAAATGACAATGATAGAGGCAAAGCGAACCTCACTGTCGTGACATTTAGATTAAAAAGGCTCACTAAGCCTCGAGGCTGCCATTAGCGCATGCAGCCTGCGGCGATTTTTACAATTGCTCGGCGCTGTAGAGTAGATTGAAGCAAATCTAATTGGACCCCACGCTCGAACAACCATGTCTTGACTAAGCCAACATGCATGGGAGCCGCATGGTTAGTAAGGTAGCTCCGACTCCCAAACAACAACATAGATAAAGTCAATGGTTGAACCCAGAAATAAGAGTTGTTGAAAGATCTTTTCAGTAGGTTCTTGATTCTTACGATGGAAGCTAAAACTAATGTCTGCGATGATGAGGGCAATTGCGAGGAGCACTACCATGTCGCAAACTCTGTGTTTTTCGAGAGTGAGAAGCCGAACCATGGTCTTCCCCTGGTTGAACAGCATTATAGCGATGGCGAATCTTCGATTCCGACGTCGTCTGAAGCTCGCGGGAACCCGAAAGCGGAGGGTGCAGAGAGGGAACGGAAGGCAGCTCCTCAGGCATACGGAGATGATGATCGCGGCTTTCGCCGCATCATTAGGAATTTTACTCCTTCGTACGCCCTCCTCCTCCTACTCCGGCCCCCCTTTCAAGTTAATTTATCATGGAGATGTTGTCATTGGGACAAGATTTTTTTAACCACCGCTTACATTTGTGGTGGCAGATGGTTCATCATCACCATGTCCACCGGTGTAATATCCATCCTCTTACATCAACTGCCCTATAACGGCCACTGGCTACAGATCCTCAGTTACATCTTCTTCGTGCTCAATCTCGTTCTCTTTTTGCTCTTCACTTTCATCTCAGCCCTGCGATATTCGATGTGGCCCCACATCTTCCCCGCCGTGCTGCGGCATCCGCATCAGAGTTTGTTTCTGGCGACGTTTCCGGTGGGTTTGGCGACGCTGATAAATATGACGGTTTTGGTATGTGTGCCAGCATGGGGGAGAGGATGGGCAACGTTCGCGTGGGTTCTGTGGTGGTTTGATAGTGTGATGGCACTAGTTTCCTGCTTCCATTTGACGTTTGTTATGTGAGTGCACTTTCATTACCCCCTTCTTGATTTGCAGTAAATCATCGGGATCCGAAGTCTGGAAGTGTGTGCTGATACCACACATCTCAGAATGTCGAATCGAAGGAGCGAATTGGAGGAAATGACAGCGCTGTACCTGATTCCCATCGTCGCTGTCGTAATTGCCGCTACGTCGGGCGCGCTCGTTGCAGGAGCTATTCCGAATCCAGGGCATCAATTGTGGACACTCGTCATCAGCTATATTTTCTGGGGCATCGGCTCGCCTCTATCGTGGATCATCCTGACCCTGTACTTTCTTCGTATGACAGTACATAAGCCATTGAAGCGTGAGGTAATTGTGTCGCTCCTGCTGCCTATTGGGCCTTTGGGACTTTCCGGTTTCTCGTAAGTTCCGCTACTCGATGCGTCCCCAATTTGATAGTGGAAACCAGAACTGAAATTTTACAGGATCATTGCACTTGGGAAACTCGCTAAACGATTATTCCCTGTCAACGATACTCTGCCTCATGTGACTCGTGCGGGAGATGTACTTTATATTGTTGGAGTTATGGTGGGATTGATTCTATGGGGGTTTGCAATAGTATGGTTCATTGTAGCAGTCATCATGATAGCTACATTTGGTGGCTTTCCATTCAACATGGGGTGGTGGGGATTCATCTTCCCAGTCGGTAAGTATGCTTTCTACGTATTCAGTAGGGTACACAGACTGACCATTATGGGGTTTAGGCGTCTTTACACTTCTAACGATTTCCCTTGGCGAAGAACTGGAGTCCCGGTTCTTCAAAGTACTTTCATGTGTAAGCTAAACCCTCATCAAATCGATGACAATAAAAGATGTTACTGACCATGATCTTCCTTGTTGAAGGTTTTGACGGTAATGTGCGTTATCATGTGGCTTGTGGTTGCTGTTGGGACAGTAAAACGATCTATCCCTGGAAAAATGTTCTTCGCGCCCTGTCTGGGAACAGATCTCTATCTCAAAAGAGTAAAATCGAGGGAAGAGACTTTAAGAAAGCCGCAAAATGAGGCCGTATAACTGAGGGGTACACCGAGTGTCAATCTATTGAAGTTTATCAAGTCAACAAGGTGGGGTCATTCCGTGGAAGCTGCTGTGCAGAATTTTGTTTTCCGGGATTTACAATATGCTGTGACCATCTGCTATTGTCCTCTGAGGCCACATTAATCTTATTCGTGAGATGTTCTGGTATTGTCTAGATACTTTTACCTCGTCCCAAGCTTGCCTTCGATGATGGGATGCTGGGAACGTCGCGGGGTATGATGTTGTGAGGGGTTTTGACAATGTGTAATTAGACGCTGTGTGGGCATGAGAACCCTATTGTGCACATGTAAGGAGAGAATCCTTGCCAATCGTTAGACCTTGATTAGAATCGGTCTCAATCGAGTTGGGAGTGGAAAGAGAATATTTGGCCCGCGCCGCCGTGAAGTACCCTAAACCTTGACGGACCTGGCTGGATATCAAATTCAATTTTCTAGATATTGTAATAGGACATCCTGCGTCCATTTCTTCTAAGCGTCATGGATGTTGTTGACCTAATTGATCGTTACGACCTCCTCCGTTGTCAAGATTTTGACCGAAACTAGCTCCGCGTCCGATTCGTAATATGATCCCCTGGCGAGTATTCATTAAATCTTTCTCCTGCGGCCTTTTATATCCTGAAGCTGAACCGTCGTCTCCTTCATTTCAAAGACCCTTGACAATGGCCCTTTCGATCATCCCCTTATGTGTAGATCCTTTCCGTCAATATCGATTTCCACCATCTGAAGAATCTTGATGTAAGACTCGTTCAATGATCCTACTCAGTAGCTGCTCTAACCTCTTATAAGACCGCTGTGCGCGTTCTTACGACTCGATATCTCATATTTGATACGAAATTGGACACTTTTTCGATCGGGCTATCAGCTAACTTTGATGGGGTATATAGATGAATATGCGGCATCAACATCGAGGGCTCCCTTGGTCTGACCCCTTCCTCAAAGCAGTCTTTGACATATTCTTTATAGTCATTGATGTACAGAAGTGACATCAGTAATGGTCATTGGCTGAGTCATTGACTGAGATACACCCAAGAGGTCCATGACTCTGAATTTATGTTCCTGTTTATACTTTGCATTCCCATTCGCACCACAGTAATATATTGTGGGATAATGGAGGTATAGGGAGGGAGTAGATTTTTCCGAGGGTGGGGAGGGCGGTGCATGGGTTGCTGAATTGGGGGTATTGGGTAAGGGTTGAGAGGGTACCGTGGAGCATAGGGACGGTGGTAGTGACGATAGTGGTGAGACGGAGTAAAAGGCAGCCATCTGGTATGAGCAGGCGAAGTAATAGGATGATGGCGGCGATTGAGAAGTGAGTTGGTAGTATGGAGGTAATGGTCCAAATTCTGGAGCCATTGGGTCGAGAGGTTTCGTTGAGAAGACGGAAGTTGGTTGGTCGTCTGTAATGTCTGCCTTAACTTAGCCTCATGATTTATCTATCTCAATCTTTCAGTCAAAACGCTCAAATCTCCACCGTATTGATCGAATACAGAATTAAAATATTGGCTTGGAATTGGTAAATAAGCCTGTCTTGCATATGATATTCCACTCTTTGCCTCGCTTGATCTTCCCGCAAAAATAATGACAAGAGAACCAAATGAGCGCAAACATGTTCGATAGTTCCTGATGACCATTTTTCAACAGTGCTTGGATTAAACCCACTCCAGCTTTCATATGCAGAATGTTATGGCGTGTCGTTGTCAAGTCGTCCTTGACGCAGTCGCTACCAATATTATCGATCGCGGATCATTCAATTCTGCCGAAGCAGTTGATTCTGCCGGTGATAACGCGACGAAGGAAGCCTTTGATTGCATCAGTAAATTCTGTAGGCGGAACCAAGCTTCGTATATGTGTCGCCCTTGCGGATGCCCATTTTGTATGGCTTGTCAATCGATGTAATGTACAGGGKGATAACATCGTACAGGCTCATTCCAGACATTGGATTCGGACATGGCTTTGGTACTATATCCTCAGTGTCGTGAGAAAGCCCCCGCAGCCAGTTTGTGATATACTACATGAGCTAAACATTGCGAAAGGCTTTTCTCACGGCATCTTTCAGGGGCCTATTTCGATGCAAGACAAGCATCAAAGGCGAAAAAAGGTCGACATATTAAGTCGCTTGCCTTTCATGATGAAGATGCCCACGCGTGAAAATGGTGTTCGGGTTTGCGTAAATTCCAATTTCAATGGCGCTTTGTGATTTCGAAGGCGTATCAGAGACATCGTCTAAGCTGATATGCAATCCCGAGCCAATGTCACTCAATATAGGAATCTCCAAAGCCAATCGTACAGACGGGCATTCACGAAAGTCAGCGCTGGAAGGCGTAAGTCGATGACCAGATTATAGATACACAGCTAGTCCCTTAGCACACGACATACGATTCCGGTACTTTGCCATATTCAATGAATCTTATTTGATCGACTCACGGTAACGTAGATTGAATCTGCACGGCCAAGTAACACCTCCCGTCTCTTCCGCGTTACGTACGACAGGATGTTCGGACTGCTCGTCGTAGGCTGCTAACGTAAGTAAGCATGACTGGGCTCGAGTCGTCTCTTCATACAGATCTTTGGTCTCGTCTTCAATATCTGTATGCGCGCGGGAATCGTCTATTGAGGATTCCGAGGTTTTATCTCGGTAATCTACCCTGTTCAGGTTCTTGGTGGCATTCATGTGAGGCGTGTACTGATAGTGTCGTTTGGCGCTCAAGAACCTCTTGATTGCTGCACTGCTCAATGTACAATTAAAATGTCTCAACAAAGTCAAGACAAGTGACAATACTGACTTGTAATTATGCATAATTTGTAGGAAGGGCGATCGTGAAGGATCGCCGTGATAGGAACGCATTGTATGTATTGAATTCATCCCCAGGGACAATGTGATAAGCCAATGATCGCGTTAGAATAGGGTTCATCGAGCTTGCCCTGATGGACAATGATGAACAATTTGCTCCAAATGTCACCGAGGCAAGAAATGAGCGCAGCAGAATGTTAAGAGAAGAGTAAACCCGTCTGGTAGATACAAGTGACTAGTGAGAGAAGGCAGATAGATGTAGGATAGCAAGTGGGAAGACGATGTTCTCCTTTGTCCTGCAGAGCAGCCTTAACATACGTCGTCGCGCGGGATCTAATTATGATCAGAGGTCGGAGGTCGAGGTGTTGACAATGCCAAATAGTCAGCTCAATAATTTCTTTTGTGATCAAAAGTGTCCCCCTGAGAAAGCCTTGTGAGAGAATGATATTTCTGGAGGCTGTTTCAACTTAGACATGTTCAAGAGGCCCGATATCGGATGAAGTATTAAATACAATCCTCGATGTTATATGTGCATTCATTGGGTGCTCCTGAACATCTATTCGCTGTCAGAAAATGTGGGCTGTTGAAACGTACCACTAGGATGTCCTATATACTGCGCTACTTCACCGCTGAACCCAACAATCGCCCAAAAGTCTTTGTTATCCTCACGCGGTGCGGCAGAAGTAGCGACCTGTGTAGAGGAATCGCCAATATGAGAACAGTTCGATTCACCGTTATCTAACTTCTGACACTTCATCCCGGTGGCCGTCCGTGAGACACTCTGATTCTCTTGGATTGCTGACCCGAAGGTGTAGGTGGTAAGTGTACGAGGGCACGCGGTTGACTCTGTGGATGATGGGGAGAGCCAAATCAATGCTGGACTGTTCGATGATCATCACGCGTAAATAATGCAGACACTTCAACTCATCCTTATTGTCAGCGAAAAGACATTTCTCTAGGTGGTCCCGTGCCTTGTCGGCCGTTAGATGACGCTCCACTATCTGAATGTAGATTATCCGTGGTAAGGTTGGGGGTAGAGGACTGCGCAGTGGCAAATGCGTTTGGATGTCGATCACCATCGGTCAATCTTATAAGAGGTGAGCTCCATAGAGCAGCCATTTCTGAATTCCAGCTGAAGTTTAAACGCCTATTTAATCGTATCGATGTTCTTCATAGCTGGAAGCTCCGAAACGTAGAAGGTATGAGGGATAATATGATGTACCACAGACAAAATTATATCCCTTGGAAACTGCCGCCCAGGTCATACAAGTGATAATTTGCTTACTGCTTCTGTCAGTTGAGCTTGCTGGTCCACTCTACGAAGCTTCCCGCTATCGTGGTCGGATGAAGTATTCTGCAAATAAGTAGAGTAGGGAGCCGCGACTTGATAACTGCTTAAACAGTTTCCAAAAAAAATGTGGAGCCCTCGTCCTTCTTCTAGCCATCTACAAGGCCCGAGGAGAGTGCGAAAGTACTATCGTTATCTCAAGGTAAGTGGATGGCACTCGCCCTTTATTGTTCTAATGAGCTGCGTTAGAATACTCAGTAGGTCCTGAAATTGCCCACACTGCGAGATATAAGTCGACGATAAACACCACTTGACCAAAGTTGAGGAAGACCTTATCTGTGTAAAGGAACGGCACTCAATTTGGGACTCATGCTCATGCCCACGCTCGTTCGGCAGATAGTTGCCCTGCGTCAAGATATGCCGCAATACGCGGCTTCTTCTGGATGAAGGCTACGCCTGTGGGCCGTTATTTGTTCGATCGAATTGCCGCTCTCGTTTCTACTCATCATGTGCTTATATATCGGGGAGTGATCCATTGGCTGAAGTCCGCTGAGGAGTTTGGCTTGGTGAGCATCGCACAGTCGTTGTGTGTATGAACACCGAGGCGAACGGTGGTGTGTGCATGGGAACCCGGATCATACCATGGTAATTGCTGCGGTTTTCATCCGTTAATAGCTGATTGAACATCCCTTAAACCTGTGGCTCTTGGAACCCTGAAGTATTCTCTATGTATCGTTGCGCTTCCCGCACAGGATACAAGGAACTGTTTGTTGGCTAGCTCGAGATGAGCTAACCTTTCTGCCTTCTTCGCGTAAGGAGTGATCGCAGATATGTCTCGCAAAATATTTGCCTGGCCACATTATAATTCCTACCTGCCACTAGATTGATCCCGAAAGACTTCATAGTACCTTATTCTTGAATATTTGGTTACTAGGAATCTGTAAAATCTTTAAGGGCTGTTTTGGCCCACAATCGTAGATAGTCCCAATAGGTTATGTATTTCAGTTGTGATTGCACAAGGTGTAGCTTAATTGGCCGTGTCGAATTATTTCTTAACAAATTGTATTACCGTCAGGAATGTCATAAAAAGGGTAATCGTACTTCTTTGCCTCTGCCATTTTAAGAACATCCTTGCCGGAGACACCTCCACTCCGCTATTACCGCATGCGGGAAGAATACCTTCTACCAGAAACATCATTCCGGACCCTGGCGGTGCAAATATCAGCACTCCATTGACCAATGTACACAGACTTCCGGGGCTGGCCAGTGGTGTGAGTATTGTCATTTTCGAAAGGCTCTTGACACCATATACATTTATTTTGCAGAAGTCCAGCTACCCGATTCCGAATGGCCATATTGTCCCTCCTCAATATATTTGATATCGACAGAAATTTGAATGGCCGTAACTCCTCTCGAGGCGGAAGCATACCATGTCATCTTGGCAGAGACCGGAATGAGACTATTTTCATGCTTCTATCCAACACACTCTCGTACCCCATGAGGTTTATAAGTGACCACCAGCGTCAATTTACGATTAGAAGGTGGGCATATCCATGTTCCTGGTGCATGTAGCTCTCCATTTTGATCTGGTATCCAGCCTTGAGTGTCATGTTCGATCATCTCCCGTCAGGTCCGGAATCTTGTATTTTTTCGTGCGATATTTGATGCAAAAACATATATCAGTGGCTGTAGAAGAATTTATCAATGTGTCATAGGATCATCATAACGCTGCAGGTAGTCTTTTGTTTGCCGTGCACGCCATCCATTAGGACTACCAAACAACAGCAAAATACCCATCAAACCTCTGCGTATGCGTTCACAGTCTGAGACTCGTTGATTTATGGAGCCTCATGAAAGAGATCCATGCCAGCGACAGTTCAATGAAGATGTGGTTGATCCCGTAGAGTTAGCAACAAGAAATTTAAGGTCCATATCTGCATGAGAATTCTGCTGGAATTCCAGCCATCTTGCGCTTGTGGGCAGCGTGGTGTCGAAATTTCAAAGATCGGCATGAATAGCTTCTTGATCAGCATTAATGGATATGAATCCTTGTGGTACTCTTTGAAAAGATGAAATAATATGTGAGACGCCGTCATAAATGCTAACATTTAGATTCTGAAAGGGTAGACATTTGATATGGAGTATATACTCAACATCTGCATAGTTGGTCAGAGTATACAAGGCAAGGCTTGTCGTTTATCGCACGATTCCTCCTGTCGGAGTATGTTATTGCATTGATCGTCTCGAGAATATGTTTTTTTGGAGGCAGACTCGTCAAAGCAGCTGTACATTAATCTTCAAGTCTCTCAGATAAAACCTATACAGCTTAAGGAATGCCCTGGTCCTTGGGGTGCAATATCGTTGTTTCAGTCGAAGATAGGTTCACTAACATACATTGCATTCTTTCAACGCTGAATCGAGTTTCATTGGATCTGTCAACGTCTAGGCCTCCTTTGATTTGTCCAAGTCGTGAGCATTATCCTGAAAATGATTGTTGCAAAGGAGTGGTACTAAAAATGGTCGTCGGCTAAGCTGTCAGCGATATTCCCCAATCTTTTGTAGGATCGCTCTCCCTTCTTGCACGACTTTTTGGTACATTGAGTAATGGAAATGCTTCCATTGCGACAGTCTCCAACTTTCATATCTCAGCAGCAGTTCAATGAGGATATGTACTATCGATCTATTCTGGAAGTTCAGTGAACATCCGAAACGTTTGACATGTTCAGATTATATTTTCTATCCGTTGGCGTCGGGAATTTCAGAAGTTGGAGGCGTCAGCGTTTCTGAAATTCCGAATATGTACTTGTAGTGAGTGACCTTTGGGCATTACTCAGTCTTCAGGGTATTCCGAGAATCTTGAGCAGTTTTTCATTTCATGTAGTCCCCAGAGTTTCTCCAAGAGGCGATTTTCGAGCCTTTACTCTTTGATTTGAATACTCGTGTGAGCAGGGAAACTTCTTTTCAAACTTTCTAAGCCTTTAGCTCCTGAATTTAATTCCTAGGCGCGAATTCTCTTTCTGGTACTTGTCGATCTAACTCTGGCGTTGGGTCGGGAGACGGGCTGAATCTCTCTAGATCGCAAGACTCGACATTCCCTCCGTTCTCAAAAAAGTCCAGGATCTGGTAAATACTGCTTCTTCGACGGGAACAGAAAGTGACTTTCTGCAAGAATTCATGATTGTCCATGGGGCTTTAGAAATTGATGTTGGATAAGATAAATATACTTGTTAATAGTCCATCGAGTCTTCTTTAGGCTATCTCGCATGTAAGGTTGAATTCATCTGTGCGAGCCTTTATCAGACGATCACGGGAGTGCTTCCTCATATATTCTTGCAAAGGATCGCGTCCAGTCAGCATATTTTCTGTACTTGATGCCTTTTTCATAGATGAATTGATTGAATTGGGGTCTCGTTCGTCAGCATCCTGCGACGGGCTGATAAGCGATGAGCGTTAACGCGAGCTAAAGTTTTCGATAACGTTGGCTCTGGTACTATGATACGCTATGTCGACAGTGGCAGCACTGGAGAAAAAGATGAGGAGAAGGGAAGAGCAGGGGAGATATCCAGAATGAAGTAAATAGTGCTTAGCCATAGTTGTGGTGATAATGATGGAAATTCGCGAAAAGAGTCATGATAACAAAAGAAATAGCTCTTATAAGGTAGGAAAAAGAAATAGCTCAAAAATTCCTTGATCTTTCCACGGTAAATTAGCGCAATCATGTCCCCTTTTTTCCACCAAATTGCTCCCCATTACCGATGCCGAGAACTGTATCCTTGGTCAAACTCCATTTTTTCTGATACAATCAACTCTTAGAGGATGTTTGATGGGTCTTCCAATGTTAACCATTGCTGACTCTTGCCCATACCTCGGAGTACGTGCTTCCAGAGGTAGAAATCCGATACCATCCAATTATCCTCCGCTGGACTGGCATGATTCAGCACATTCCGGACAGCCATGCCCAAAACAACGATGATATGAGCAATGGCAGTGAGGTTGGATGCCTAGTAAGTCCACCATCACCATCAAACATAAATTTCCTATCTTCTACTTCCTTAGGAGCTACATTCTTTTACGCTTGAAAAGGCACTTCTTTTATTTCATGAACCGAAAGTAAGACTTTTGCCGGTCCAACCAATTTTTTGAGTTCCTTCCGATATCTGATCCATTCATTTGAGAAACCCTGCACCTCACACTTTGGTTGTTAGTATCTAATCATTCAAGACTTTGGGTGCCCACACTGGAGGAATTTGACATGAAACGTCCGAGGTAGATCCAGATACCTCGTTTTCTGGGAATAAATGCTGGGAGGTTTGAGTGGAAGCCAACTCATCATTAAGGTCATGACGTCGTTCAGGCTCTCGGGCGCCAGCCCCTTACCGAGAGGCTGCGTCCAGCCGAGGACGCTGCAATTATTGATGGGCTAAGGTCTTGGATCGTGAAGGTTGATTAAATGATAGACAACTCAGCAGAAATTTCGAGGATCAAGAGCAGCAACATGTTGTTATGATGCTCATATTGTTTGGCTTTCCTGCGCCTTTCGTAATGATGGTATAGATGATTAGCCGCAGCCTCAATACTTGTCAGCGATGAAAAAGGAACTCTCCTCTAGTCTCACGATTGATAAAATAAATAATAGATTCTCACAGGCATTCATGCGGATTGTAATCAGTCAACAGCAAGCAGCCCTTGGAAGAATCTCAAATCATTGGATTGCGAATCATCGCATTCGAAATACAGATTGTCATTGGTGAAAAGTGTAAGACAGCGACGGTATATATAGACAGGTGGTGATTGTGAGATGACCAGCAGCATCCTTTGTGATGGGGGAACCAGTGACGATGGCAGCGGCGCCGGAACAATGAGAGCAAATATGGCACACATTTTGAATGGTATAGAAGTCGAGCTTATAGACACACCGTGATGAACACTCGCTCGTTCTACGGATCAAAATTCCAGTATATTCATCAAGGAACTCCGTTTTGGGGTCCAAGATGCATTCGGTTCCAGGTAAAGTCTGAAACGCTGCTATTTGGGAGTTCTGTACCTTTCGATAGGCACGAAGCTGCTCTCCTCTGATATCTATGACCGTTACTTATCGTTGAACGATCGAGATGTTCGGTCCAGTACGTCGAGCAATGATTGTTGGGTTCTGGTTACAAGGGGCGATAACCATATCTTATATTTATGATCCGGCGTGTCTCCGACGTTGTTGTCCGTGTGTATGTTTTCCTCAGTGCAAATACAGTTCTAAATCCAGTGCCAATTTTAAATACTACTCCCAGGCTCAGTCGGTCGTTCCTCAAGTGAAGATTCGTAGATTCTCATAATCATGATAACAAGTCACCAAGAGCAGAATCTTGAGAAGCCAGTCTTGTAGTGGTTTTAAATTGGACGTGGCCTCATAAAATCCACTGAGTCACAATCCCAGACAATGTATGCTTGCCGTAATGAGTATTTTGGAAAGTGTATTGAGTATCGTCAGCTCGATTCTCATAGAAAGAAAGCGCAATCATTGAGAATATTAGAAATATTAGAGCTGCTAATGAACGTGAATAAGACGGCAGCCGTGGCAGGATATTGTATATTTGGTTCTAAGACGCACGGTGAAGAAGCCAGAGCTAAAAGATGAACGATGCAAAAATTTAGCAGAAAACCCACAATTCGGAGGAGATTCGTAGACTGTGAGTGTGATCCATCTAGTGATCCGATAAGTGATACCGGCTTATGAAGTCCAGACGAGACTAACATGTATTGAGCTTCTCACAATCTTGTAGTACAACAGATCAATGTTTCTCAAGCATCCATGGCGACTAGCACAATCATCACAGTTCCATTCGTTATCGGGTCTTCTTTGTTTTTTTCTGTCTGTCGTTATTCCCAGAGCGGTTCCATTGCGGTAAGTTTTTGATACTTCGTCACACGCCTTTAGAGGCTCTGGCTTCAAAGTCTCGTGGTCAAAAATTTCTTCATGGAATCTGGAAATGATAACTTTTTCCAAATCCTCACTCTGATAGCCTGCATTCGCGGATCATACTATACACGAGGACTGTCTTGCCACATCCTGGTGGCCCGAAAAGCAACATCCCGTTACTCAGCTGATCTATAGACCCTGGCCGGACGAGTGGTACAAGCACCTTATCCTTTGAAATGGTCTTGATATCGCAGACATTGCTTTCGGCATCTCATCTAGGAATGTTGTCGCTGATTTGTACCATCATATTTCTGATACCATTTGTGACGTCTCCAGAGCTTTTTGCAGTCTGAATCGTACTAAAAGGAATTGATTCGGGTATTTCAGGTCGTGCCTTTGAGCCTGAGGTCTCTTTGAAGACAACATCGACACAAGCTGTACTCTGCAGCGGACGTTCATCGATGTGTTTTGCCAATACGATATCTTTAAATCGATCTCCGTCGGAAGGAATTACAAGAGTAGGTTCAACGGTTCTTCGAATGAATGGTCAAGTTAGAAGCCATGTGCCGTTACAAGTCTCGTATCAGTGGATCTTTCAAATAACATTTTTGGAAGAGATCCATGATGTTCGCATACACCAGCTGATTCTGCCTGGTTACTTAATGATCAGGAGTACTTGAATTCTTAAGATTCTTTTACACCGTCTTCGTAATCGATCTTGCTATGTTTTAATCGTCCCAGAGCCATCCCAGATACGTGACATGTCTTGCTTGATATCTTTGTCCAGGTAGATATACTGATGAAGTCTCCCATGACCTTCGAAGCGAGGAAGGACTTATGCACTAGTCCTTTAGTCCACTATCTGGAGATCATCGAAGGCAAGTAAAGCGTTGATGGTAACTTAAAAGGATACGCACAGTTGATGTCAAGAGTCTTGATATTGTCCAGTTTCTGCTCGGCGCTACCTCCTATTTTAGTTAAATATTGTAGAAGTAKCCTTCAAGGGGGACTGTAGAATATAGTGACTGCAGGCGGTCCATTTGTCCAGAGTATTGTGCACCCGATTCCTACTTGCAACGGCACATCTTGTTTCGTCCCTACAAGTATCAGTGTCGATTATCATTCGGATGACACCAGTTCCATCCAGTATCCAGTATTCGGCATCCATCATGAACATTCTGCCCTTTCGCAGCGGCTGTACCTTGTGATTTCGCGGCTTTGATTTTGGCGAAATTGTGTGAAATCATAGAGGCATGGGAAGGGTTTCTTTTCCTTCTTCTCTAGTATAGCTTCTTTCGTTTATCTAGCAAGGCTTTGAACTTTTTTTTTGAGCCGACGTGTTAGACAGCTCAAAGCAATCTCATTGCGGGATAGGAATTTTGAGGCTGAAAAGATAATTAACAGAACCCCAATTTCAAGCTAGATTCGGTCGTCATACCGTGCCCGTCTGCTTGCTTCCCTCTTCTTGGAGCCCTAGATCGAGATCTACAGATAGCTGTTCCTTTGCATTTTAGAGATTGAGAGCATTAGGCATCATGCAGTCAATAGTCTCAACCCTTTTCATCAACCACGCCGACCGCTGAAAAATCGCGGTCGTTCCATTTCTTCTGTTACTGCCGTTAAGCATCTGAGTCCTGCGGAATGTACCTTCCTTCCACGCAGTTTGGTCTAGTTTATATGATGGGTGAAGTTGGAAGCGGGCTTCAAAGGTGAGCTTGAATGTTTTCGACGTAGAGATGAGGTTTAAATGGAGACTCGTATCCTGAAGATGTCGTAGAGTTTTCCTCCATGTCCGTGAAGTAGTAGTAAGCCTTGCCACTGGCTATGATACCAACCGGTATCCACCATCCCCGTTTCATACAGATCCTTGCTCGCTGATCAAGCGACACGCGCGTCGCTAAAGGTTTACCTTCTCTGTTAAACTCAGTGTCCTGTCGCTACATCCGGGCGTGAGGCTTGAACTTGACCGGGTCCATAAATACCCTTGCAACAGTGAGGTCGTTTAGCTGGCAGCCTCGTCTTGAGAAGTTGTCAAAAGGCATATTAGGGTCATATAAGATGGGACTGTCCATGGAATCCTCTTGGAAGCTACATACGTAAGGTAGATGCTCGGTTAGTAGCATGCCCGGACGCCAGTAATGAAAGCAGTTCGTATGATGCTTAAGAAGTGCAAATTATTCGTCTTAATCGTATCTTCTCGGAAGTGGAATGAAGAGGGAAATGGGTGGGAGAGACATTGAAAGACTTTTGGGCACAGCTGTACACCAGATCTATCAGTCATTTTACCTGTGCGCAGCAGAGTCATCCGATGAAGAACCATCAATTCCAAAGATTGAGGAACAAAGGAGGAGGTGAGAGTGGCACAAGGATCGAGAACGTACCTCATTTATATACATGATTGTATTGAGAAAACCAGGATCTAGGTATGACTCGATGAGCTTATACTGATCGAGGACATCTTCCACATGCGAACTCTGTTTTAGGGTATATACTTCCATTGAAAACGTGTTTGCTTATAATAAGACTCTTCGTTCTTGTCGATTCAGCTAACTGAGTTGTTGGGATTTCCAATGACAAAACTTGGCCGTACACGAATACGTAGATTTCTCACATATTTGATGAGGAATCTTGTTCGTGTCGCGTGAGAATGAGCATCTTCGGAGAATTGCAAGAGGCTCCATGATCTAGAGAATTGTGAAGCATATTTCATGCATGCGAACTTTTCCAGGACTGCATAACTCGTTGTCAAGCCATCGACGTGCCTGCCTTACGTCTGCTGGATCTTTCCTGTATGCTTGTTCACAATTTTTAAGTCTAGGGAGCCGTCAGCTTAGTGCTATGTCAAAGAATTTGGTGTTTCATCTGTATAATCGGTGATCATTCCATTCTCCGTCATTCTGACCACCCTAATTCTTCAGTCGAATGTATATTGCTCCCGCTTTTGATTCTTGACAGCTGATCATCTCATAGTCTGTACACTGAACCCCATCATTCCCGCGCATGAGGTATTGAGTATTGTTATACTGAATATTTGGTGATTGTAGTTGGAGTGGATTGTGAAACTCTTCAAGGTAATCCTGCAATTATTTGATTTACACTCCTATCCCTTGAAGCTGATGAAATTATACGCCAAGCATCAGAATTCAAGTTGTGGCCCCATATACTGCGAAAGTAGAATATTCTGGTTCCTTGTGTATGAGAGCTACAATCGTGACCTTCGGGCCATGGGTAAGTTGAGTGAAGGGGTGTTCCATTTGGTCCTATCTGCTCGAGCACAACAGAAGTTTCCTTTTCGGAGAAGCTCTTGATGACATATTCACTAGCTCATCCCAGGCGTTTTCCAAAAAGTCTTGGAGCAGAGATAGGATTCGATGTACAAAGATCTATCATTGTGGGCGATAAAACAAAACCAACGCATGCGAGTGAATCATGGGTTGTGTATTCTTGCTCGGCTTAGAAAACTAGACTTTGAAATAAAATAGAGCCTGGGGAGGTTTATAGCTATAAATTTCATCTCAATAAATTGGTTGAGGAATTATTCCAGTATTTCTTAATCCCAATTGAAGTTATACATCACGAAGAGTTGAATTAGCGCTCCCTTGTTGTGATGGTCTGTGAGATTTGTCTCAATCACTGCGAGAGACCACTGTGAGACGATCAATATGTAGAGAGTCATCGGCAGAATCCGATCGAAAATGTGCATCGCAAGGAGTATTAGGTGATTCTTCCCATGTTATAGGTCATTTCCAAGTCCATATTGAGCGCACACTCGTACCTTTTATGTAATCGAAGTCGATGTAGCATGAAAATGTATGCGAGGCCTGTAGTGTGGGTCAGGATCATTTTCGTCATTCTGTAGCACCATTGCATCTTGCCCCGATCGGGAGGTCCAGGTATGTCTCGATAATCCAATTTCGTGATGTGCGCTTGGTTCTGGTGATGGAACAGTGCCTCGAAGATTTTCCATATAACGACATGTGAACAAATTTGACTCGATGAACGATTGAATGATATCAAATATGGATCTGTCGAAACGTTCGATACCACAAGGTTCGGAGGACAACACATGAGGAGTGTATAGGAAACAACGGTAATGGAAATGGAAATCTGGGAAGTGAACATTTGAATAGCGATCGATTCCCAAAGTCAACTGATGGAATGGAAGATGAAAATGCACCACTTCTGAAATTGGCTCTGGCGTTGCAGTTGAGTATCTTCATAAGAAATATCTGGATGGGTATCCCCTTCTTGGACCCGTTCTCATCATACAATTCTTTCGCATCCTTTTTGGAATCAATTTTTCTTTCTTGTGTGTGTCTATAGTCCCAAGCATCAGGAAATTGTTCCCTCCATTTTGTCTGTCAGCGTAAGGTAATACTCTATCTTAGACACCGCGCAGAGGATGTAAACCGAGAATATAGGTACTATGCAGACGAACCGAGACTGTCAAAGTATTGTAATATGAAATAAGAATTTAGAGCCACTCGTTGGGGTACCTTGTCCTTCTCTGCACTTGACTTATGAGCATTGCGGAATCGTTTTTTCCAGTCCAATTTCTCCACTTCCTCAAATTCTGGCACGGTTGGTATTTGGTTGTAAAACTTGACCAATCTTGCTCGAGCATCGGGGAGAATTCGAACTTCGAACCTATGGACTTGAGTTCTTCTCTAATCATTTCGATGATACAAAAGGTAAATGCGTTTCAATAACATATTTTTTTTCCCTTGGATTATTGTTTGCGGCAGTGGCAGCCACGTGGAGTAGGTAGTTGAGCCCATATGTTTGAATCTTGGCACGTCGTAATGAGCGAAATTAGTCAGGGCCCAGAGTATGCTACGGCCCAGTAGCAGATCTTTGAGCCACCTATCATTGGCATTTGCTTTTACTTCTATACATGAGTATCCTTATTGCACTTCGCGTTTTGTTGATCTGCGGCCCCCCTTAGCCAAAGTAGAAACGCCTTTTCCAGAGTTTGGAATCCGTTGATGCATACACGAGGCCGGCCGTAGGCCCCTAGATCAAGACCATGTCGATGCGTCTCGAGCCTTGTTTGCTATTGATATCAAACACTTACGCTTTAAGTGTAAGCATAAGGCTTGAAATACAAGTCAGCAGAGGTAAATCTCTGATATGCGAATCCATTTGTAACTATGAAGAAAACGTTCAGAACCAACAGTGACGAAAAAGCTGGAAAAGACAATGGCCTATAATGGGAAGCAAAAGACACTTATTCAGGTGATAGAAAATAGGAAGAAGCAGCCGTAGTTCACCTTTCTTCTTTCACCAGAAGCTTCAAGACGAGATAATTAATTATCAGTATTAGTATGCCATGTTGAAGCATCGTTCTTTTTGAATGATGTCGAACACCACGCATCGTGTCTTCGCGTTGGCCTCTTAGATAGGGAAATGGTCGGAATATGTAAGATATTGGCCTGGCCAATGGAGAAGTGAGCGAGGATCTCTTTCTGAAATTTCTCCAGATGGATCGGTTGCAGGCTCAATCAGTAATTAGATGTTCCTACTTATGAAGATTTCTCCACCTGAAACTCATTTATCCTCGGTATTTCACATCATTCATGTGCCTTGTTTTTCTTTTCATTATTCAACCATACGTTCAATCCAAGGTCTTCTTATCTTGCGGATGTTTGAGGCAACAACGTGCAGAGGTTTTCCGACTGGGAAGGCTCTTCACCCGTGTGATGAGACGTCTTGGCCACATCCTCGACCCCAGAACCAGTTTCAGTGACAAGGAAAAGAAGACATAAACGCACTTCCAGTATATCGATGTAACTATCAGTCACTCATAGTATGGAAAAGATAAGAAAACACCATCAAACAACCGGAATGAGAGGGAAATCGTTTCAACATGAGAATATCGAATCAAGATTTCTTTCCAGCTTTGTCGGATCAAGATTGAAAGGTTTAGAAAAGATGGCTGAAATATAGAATGATTGGTGGAAAGAGAAGACACAAGAAGCTAGAAATGAATGTAAGAATTGTATAGACTATTATGAAATTCATAATTCGTGATGACTACAAGTCGTGCAAAAGTTCTGTCATACCGCATGTAAGTTCGTAAGTCTGGCAGATGAGTTAGACTAGACGCGAAAAGAGACATGGATACATCCAGCTTGGTTACAATATACGTCGATCAAATGGAAGAAGTCTTACCAGGAATTCGATAATTTAAATAAATATTGTAATAACTATTACCACTATTGACATAGGTGTAAATTGTCATTGCATCGGCTATGTGGCTTGATATCGATGAGAAAACGATGATATGATTGCTCTGGGCATGTTGTTAGGAGAGAATTTCCAGAGGCTTCACCTTCAGACAGACGCACCATATGATATATGAGGAAGTACTCTCAAGAAGGATGCCCAGAACGGAGAACGAAAGAGAGAGATAGAATAATTTTGGACCAATACCGATATTTCCTGAACGTCTTCGCTTGTCTCCTATAGACTTCAACCAGCAAATACCAATGATCATAAGGATTAGAAGAATGTGGGATGACTTCTGCTCGCTGACCTATCCTGGGTGAGGAATATCGACTACCGCCCTCCACTCTATACCTGATCGAAGGGTTTCCCCACGGACATTTGAATTGTTTAGGTACGGCACCTCACTACATATCATGATCCTGATCATAGCCATACCAATGCTCATCACTAAAGCGCTTTCGATGCATATCCATCCTATAACTATCGGGTTTTGGCTGCATGATGCGTTCGCGTAACCATGGTCCGATTGCTTTCTCATGGTTGACGTCTACATAACGCCATTTCCCAGGTTTGTCGACTATCCTATCATCGTCGTCAGAGCCTGAAGCAAAGATCTCATCCTCATATGGGGTTGGTGTCCCGTTCCCAGTCCAAACTCGATCTCTCCCGGCAATCCTTAGGTGTTTGATTCCACGCAGAGCGCCCAATCGTTCAAACTTCTTGCTCGGTACAAATCGAAGGGGAAACCAGGGCCCCCTATCAGGGAAAATGATTGTAAGAACTTCGAGCTGCGTCAAGCTGCACAGCGTTCCGAAACCAGTATCAGTATCAATGTCACACACCAGCGTCACGTTCTTGATCGAATGGAAACGCTGGGAGCTCATAAATCTTTTGAATTCGTAAATATGGAAGTTGTCAGGGAAGATGATGGAATTCACGGCAAAATAGACCGGCATAGCCTCCTCATTGATTTTCTTGCACGTGAGTAGAAGGTCCAAAACGGTACGAGGTGCCTCGTGTACGGTGTAATCAGCCTTGTCGAAAGGATTGACGCAAAGGAGCTTGCCCTTGTGCATACCATGATAATTCATTGCGCAAAGAGAGATATGGTGGTTGAAAAAGGCAAGATTAGTCTGGCTGACTAGCTTTACGGGTTTCTGAATCTGAAGGACGTGCTGATAGACGAATATTCGTATCTCAGCAGGGAGCTTCGATAGGTTGCCAACTTCGGTCTTTGGCGAAGCAGAGGCCATAGGTGCGAGAAACGTCAATTGGATTGAATAGGCGGAAATGCTGCCGACCTGATCAGGAAACCGCTTTACCATTATATATTGATACAGGGACACACACACAATGAATCTGATGCGAAGCGCTCCGCTGGTTCTTTAGCCGTAGGTGATGATGTCTTGCCGTGGAGTTTGAAATACGATGGAAGTACGATTCGATGCTGAAAAGGGGAAATGTGGACCAAAGGAACGGTAAAGAGATGTATAGTAAACGATGCTGAGGGTCTGAGAGCGATCTGCGGAATCAGAGTGTGGATTTTGCTTCGGTGGATGATCTTGGCATACACACCTCGCTTACGAAACCTATTGAAAGTGAGCCTTCACACTTCATACGCTGACCTCACATCTCGATGAAAGAAGGCCTAAACAATACAACATACCTATATAGAAGATATGTCTATACGTGTATCACCCAACCCTTCTTCGCTCCCACGAATTCTCCAATGTTTGGTTGAGATCACTGTGCCTCTCATTCCCACATCCTTGAACGTCGTAAGTTCTGGCCTCACCTTGTGATGCGCCACAATGGATGGTCAGGGAGGAAGACAATGTGTAGATTCGCAATTCACCCTGGCCAATCTTAGCCACTTCATCGTAATCTCGAACTTGAATGTCTGGACCAAAGTCCATTACATCTTCGTCTTTGCCAATCTCTCGATCGAGCCTCTAGATGCCGGCAGCGAAGTTTTGCTGGCTGGCTTCCTTGGAGTAGTGTTTACGGCATTGGGCGGAGAGTTCGCTTATGATTTTGGATTTCGCTACCCCTTGGCTCGCTGATTGGATGGGGACTACGGTTTGTCAGACGCATTTCCTTGAAAGCTTCCATTTGAATTACCCATGGTATTGTACCTTCTTGTCCTGTTGTGCTACTGGGGTACAGGACAGCATTTTCTTCTTTCTCAGCTTCAACTTCTTACCCTGGACTTCGTGCTTGACCTAGGCTACCCAGGCCTCAAGATCTCCATCACCAGAGGCACCATCATCGCAGGGGTTGGGAGCCTTCACGGTCTTACGCTCATCTGTGGACTCGGCTGAGCTGCTGTCTCTGGGTAGTGAAGATCCACCTTGACCGACAATGGTGATTTTGTGTGACTGCTCGATAGGAAGGTTGGCTTCCCATATACCTTTCAAAAGATCATCGGCGCTATTTTTGAGGATTATACGAGCAATCGAACGTCGTGTACGTTTTCGTACCCGTGAATGATAGAGTATTGTCTTTTCCAATCAGACAAATAATTGCCATTGAGCTGAGCTGTGGTGAACACGAGTCTAAGGCTGAGTTTTTGTCCTTCGTAGTTCAATATCCGACAGTGCGAGCGTAGAACGTTCAAGAATCCGAATTCCTGGCCGCTGGCTTAGCGGCATGTGTGACGGTCTCAGGATCGGTGGAGGTTGTATCTTGCGAAATTTGGTGGAAGCTGGCCATTGACTCATTGGGATTGCCACCGAGATGCAGACTCTTGCACTTGCGATAGTGATGTATATGGTGGCATACTCGAAAAAAAAATGAAATGCTACAATAAAAAACCACTTATCCCATCCCGGGCTATGGCACTAAAACCAGGGGTGAAGCCGTGGTAACGATGCGGTGCCAAGCTTTTGAGTGCCATTTGTGGCCAGGGATGGGATAGCTCGAATATCACCCAAAGCTACATAGCAATATACGAACGCTATTTAGAATTGACAGAAAGCTCACAGATTTCACAGCGCTATGCAGAGAAAGTAGGAGCCCAGACGGACATACAGACCAAACATGAGGAAAAGAAGAGCCAGAACATCTCGCAATAGTGCGTCGAGTCGAGCGGCAGAACTATCTGGTTGATGGAGGTCACACAAAGTTCGGAAAGAGAACCAGTAGCTGCATGCGGTGGTGGAGTTGAGATACATGATGCCGATGTGGTTACCCATGATAGTACACAAAAGAGATTGAGCACTGAAAGTCTGTCTTTGAAATTGTTCGTTCTTTCAAATGTGCATTTTCGCTTCGAACGGGAGCATTTTAAAAGCATTGAATCGGCTACACTCACCCTCTAGGACTAGTTATGCAACATCAAAGTATTTCTTTCCCAACCTCTCACCCGTGGATGCTTCACCAGTACTGCTGTCGATGGGTCAGACGGTTTGTCAACGCGTTGAGGGATGGCCGCGATGGTCATCGAGGAGAGCCTGTGATCGGAAGTTTGACTCTGTACATAAAGATGACGGAAGGCTGGTCGACAGGTGGACGAATGGTCAAAATTCAGAGAAGAGATGCGGAAGACGAGAAAATTTGTGGAAACCGTAAATGAAGAAGCAGCATATGTGCAAACCTAGAATTTGAATATGCGCTTGCATACCCTAAATACAGCATGAAGACTTTCCCAAATTGTCTTTACAAGTCCGCCTATGTCCCAAATTTACCTCCGCATACTGCGCAAGCCTACCTGTACAACGTACCCTCCTACATGATCCTCAACCTTCTATCCCTCCGTCACAACGACATATTCGTCCTCCGTCACCCTCTTCCTCTCATAAGCTTCCGAACTCTCCACAAAATACTGACTATCCAGTCTCTCCGGGGCCTCACACATATCCTCCCCCTCCATCATCCAATGACACCTCCACCAGCAAAACCCCCTAAAAACCATCACCACCCACGCCTCCCTCAGAGCTTCCCTCGATACGTTCGTCCAACCCCTAGCTTCCATCTCCTCAACCACAAGTTCCAAGTAATCCCAGTACAAATGCATGCCTTCGGCGATATAATCCCGCAAGCCATGATGTTCCCTTGCCGTACCCGCTCGCATGCCGTTCCAAGCCTGATGCCAAAAATTCACCGCGTTCTTGAGATGTGCGGCCATGAGGTCTTGGTAGAAGTTCTTGCCGTAAGAGGTGATGAGGGAATAAAGGTATGTGGTGCAGTGATCCCATGCATCGTGGCAGGAATCTAGGAATTCCATGGAGCGATTATTGACCTGACTGTTCGCAAGTACTTCGTCTTCCCATTCAGGATACGCCTGCATCAATTCATAATACTTCGCGTGTACCCAGAGGATCATTCCTGGTACGGGCAGGTTTGGAGATTCGGTGTATTGTGGCGAGGCGATCAGCTCGTCGAGACGGTGGCGGAAGATGATGAAGCCTTCTTTGTGAGTGAGTAGACCGGTGCTGTATTCTGCAGGGATGGGGAGGCGTATAATGGTGCTGTTGCGGTGACGGAGCATCGGTGCTGCAAGGGGTATGATGTCTGAGAAGCCGAAAATGCATTTCGGCTCAAAAGACGGATGACGGTTGTCTCGAATCTTCTTGCTCGCGGAGCCGGTGGGGTCAAGGGAATGCATAGTGGAGTACACCTCTTCTATGGTTCCCATACGGTAGTCCGGGAGGTGGAAAAGCCGGTAGCCTGGGAGGATGCCGAAGAACAATTTGTCGACGAGGGGAGAGGGGATGTAGACTTCGTTGGAGACTTGAGATTCAGAGGGAGGAAGGGAGATGATTTCGAAATCGAGGCGTGGTTGTTGAGGCTGAGGCCGTAGGATATAGCCATTCCCTTCAGCCAGGAAAACGCCGTGTTCAGGTCGGAAGACCGACCATGTCATGCCTTGTCGAAGGGCGTGAATGGCGAGTTCAGTGATGTTCTCCGCCATGAAGTGTGGGTCTCCGCGCTTGATCACGTTGATAGATGCATCAGAGGTACTCCCTCCAGTGGCCACTTCTGAAAACATTTGTCGATGTGTGCAAGGTAGTTGTCGGAATTTCTGAGGGTCAAATTACTAGAGAAGAATGTGATATGGACAGGAGACTTGGTGGAAAGAATCACAGAGAATACTCATAGTGGTTGGTTTGGCCTGTGACCCACATACTGCAGCCGTGAAGTCACGCTAGCGGGTGTGCAACAGCATCGTTACATAATTGTGTAACGCTTCCTTTCTCGGGATTTATATCATTCATCGACTAGGCCATAGTATTGCTCTATGAGACACTGGTGATGCGTTCATACCGTACAGATAGAGACTCATATGGCATGTACCATGACTCACGGACAGAAAAAGTAAAGATTGAAGTTTGGCCCTACTTACAAGATATGGATTATTTACCTTCTTGCATACTGTATGGCAGTTTGAATTGATAGATGAAACCCCCGCAGGACCTTTCTCCATCACCCGAGACCTATATCATAAGCATCAATCCTATGTAACAAGCAAGGCGTTCCTTATAGCGCTCAGTCATGAATTAACTCCCTTTTCTTAAATCGATCCAGCTGCCCGCCAATGGCCGACGGTAATTGAAGACAGGCAATTGGGCAACACGATCGTGGATGACATCGCCAGCGGAGAGGCCAATATGTATTGTGCTGACTAAGCGTGTAGGACCCTGACGTCGTTCCTCGATGTCATGGCAGGCGCCTTGATGTTTGTTCCAACCATGACCAGTATTCGCAACAAGCAAGCTTTTCCTCGGAAATTTCTCTGCCCATATCAACATGGCAGAAAGGGTCAAAGAAGTCGCGGTCGAAGAAGCTGATCGTCTTAAGACTCTTACGAGCGATGCAGCACGGTCGGGCGCCTACTTTTATCCAATTCGGGTCTGTCCATGCCTTGATGGCCATGGAGAACATGCATTCGAAGAGAGGCTGACAGCTGTGCTCACTCTAGGGTATCGCCTATTTCCTTTCCCATAGATCGCTATGGAAGCCTCTGACCAGCAAGCTTGTGCCAACTTTGACCCTTGGGCTCGGCGTCACCACTTTCATGTTCTTCTTCACCTACCTCCCTCAAGCCGCCGTGATGGCTTTTACAAGCGGGCCCCTTGCGGCGCTGAGCGCTGGATTACTCGTATTGAGCGAAAGTTCTACCATCCTCACCCTTCTCAGCAAAACGTTCCTCATCGATGACGCTCTGATTGATACCTTTGATGGTGTACTCCTGTCCAAGAACTCCACAGATCTGGTGTCTGAAGGAAGACAAATCAAGGCGGGAGGGGACCCAATCGCCAAATTGGGGAAATTAGTGAAGAAGCCATTCGTCAAGTTCACCCCAAAGGCCATGATTCGCTATCTCCTATATCTGCCGTTGAACTTCATCCCAGTCATAGGTACCGTGGTCTTCATCTTGCTGCAAGGAAAACGCGCGGGTCCAACGGCACATACGAGGTATTTCCAGCTCAAGCAATGGAACAAAGCACAGCAGGAGAAGCACATCGAGCAATATCGTGGCGCGTATACAGGGTATGGTCTATTTTCGGGCATTGCAAAATTCCAAGCTAACCGAGGCTTAGGTTTGGAGTGGCTGCTGTTCTTCTCGAACTTGTCCCCTTGGCATCAATTCTGTTTGCATTCACAAATACAGTCGGCGCAGCGCTATGGGCAGCCGATATCGAAAACCAGCATATCACAAAAGAGGGTACAGCTCCAAAGCTCAGAGAACAGGCAAGGAAAGCGGAATAGGAGAGCTTGATGTTGTGTCAGGTCTCATGATAGTGCATGATAGAATCAATCCGGCACATCGAAGGCCAAAGGTTGGTGCAGTCTTCATATTCTAAGATTCCTATCCTAGGGGTAGCATGGCGAGTAGTGGATCAAAACCATCTCATCATTTCTCATCCATCTTCCTGAAATATCCATAAGCCAATATGCCATGCAAACCAAGACGCAGAGTGCGAAGGATGGCTCGAGAGCTCGATATTGCTGCGAAATTCCACCGCCGGGAGCCTGCATGGAGGTTCCTACAGTGGGGCCTTTTTTATGTGTAACTCGGTGGTTTCATTCGCTTGGATGGTCCATGCGCCAAAAGCGACCAGTGAATGTGATGTTTATTGTGTACACGAGTAATCTGCACTCTTATTTACACGAGGCTAGCACCTTCCGCACGATCACACTTGTTTCGTGAACCCACGCTCCTTCCTTGTCTTTTCAAACCTTCAACGCTCATTCAATCACCAACTGCAGCCATTCTTTAGTCGTTCACTTCTCGATCTCACTTTCGTTAAACCTTCATACACGAAAATTCGGCACAAGGTGGTGCTCCGACACATTTTCGTTCAGCTCTAGATTCTACTCAGGCTCACGATGAAGTCCAAGTCCAAGTCCAAGTCACCGTATTCCTTGATTCTGACTGTACTATTGCTTGCTTCATCCAAGATCACCGTCGCCCGACCTCACGCGCACGGTGTTTTCGAAAATCTCCGTCGTCTTGTCCTTCCATTGAAGGGGAGTTGCAATGGTACCCCTGCCCCTACAGTTGCAGCTCCAGGATATGGTGCGTGATCCTCAGCCATCTATTCCAACACATGTCACTGCTGATACAGAATTCCAGTGCCAGAACTACCGTCCAATGTGTCACCTATCCTCCCGACTGGTGTCTCTAGCCAAGCTGCATCCAACGTGACCATAACCGCGCCTTTTCACGACCCAAGCCATCAGCCTGGCCCTAACCCTCTGGATATGGTCCTACAAGATGGACGTCAGGTTGTTCCCCATGGTGCCCACCCCATGATCCAGCATCATAAAGCACATCACAAACACACTGCCAAAGCTTCAACATCTACAGCAGCCGTTGCAACAGCTGGTGAGTGCTTTATGTCAAATAGATAATGAAATCATCAATACTTACTCTCGTCGATGCCCAGGCCTATCCACTACCTACACTCATACTGCGAACCAAATTTCGAAGGTCAAGCATGCTGCACGCCAAATCCAGACTGCGTCATTCGATCCCATCACTGGTGGCTATCAGTCCTGGGTCATTGGTGGTTTTGGGGATCCGCCTACAGCTTCGACCTCTTCCCCAAGTAGTCGATCCACATTACTCTGCCCGGATCACAACGGCACGGTGTTCAGATCATCATCAGGTATCACATACCAGACTGTTTGTGGGATCAATTATGGCGATGATATCCAGCAGTCCATCCATGTCGACTCGTTCGAAGCCTGCATTCAGGAATGTGATGCATACAATTGGGATATGCATGGAGTACGCTGTGTTGCAGCTTGGTATTCTCCTACGACCTCTAGTAGTCAGGTGGACTGCGTCCTCAAATCTTCGATCGCCCACTCCGTCTACAATGGAAGTTCAAGTTTTGTCAATGCAGTTCGTTACTCAGTAGCCCAGTCAGCACATCTGCCCGCCTCGACCACTTCTTCGGCATTGCTATCATCGCTTTCTGAGACTTCGACTTTGACAAAGTACACCTCATCATCGCACTTACAGATCTTAAGCGCATCGACTCCAATCACATCGAGCACTGCCTCACCGCCAGGAGTCACATATGGCAAAGGCAACTCTGTGATCACTCCGAAAGTCGCAGGAAGCAAACTGCACGGCCCAAGTGAGAACCGACCAACAAGCCAATACATCCAGTACGATTCTGCTGACGGCATTGTCCTCTCCAAAAGCCTCCTTCGAGCTGGCGTCAATGGTGATCTATCCACCGGTTATGACCTTTCGCCTCAGACGGGAGTGCTTGATGTCAACATCTTCACACAGAATGCCCTCGCACCACTGAAGAATGTTCCTCACCTTTCGCGCGATGGAGGAAGAGGTGGCTATCTAAATGGTCAACATCTTTTCTTGTTCTGCGATACCGGATCATACTCAGGCACCACCTCGTCTCAGAACGGCGATTTCCTCGACTTCGTCTCTAGTTCGGTTGCCGTAGACGTTGGTATGAATGCACTATCCGGAAATCCAATCCGCTTGCAAGATGGTATCGGAGAATGGTCTGACAACGTCGGTCGCCAGCGTGGGTTCGTTCCCCTCACCCAAGGCGAGCAAGCATACAACCTCGCTATGCAGGGCCAAGGCCAACGTTACGCCATCTGGATCGAATCTTCACTCATTCCTCTCGATGCTGAGACTGCTCTGATCTATGCTCCAATCGTGTATGACAACGTCAATATGGCTACCAGAGAGGCTAACTTTACATACACTGGCAACACAATACTCAAAATCACAGCAGGTGGTCGAGGAGGGCCTGTCGCTCAGCGGCCAGTGCGGAAGCTCTTCGATCAGGACCAGCCAGAGTGGGGAGTTGCAGGTGGCCTTCGTTCTTGGGGACCTTCAGGCATCGGTGGACATGACGGAAAGGTGTATCTGTTTGGAGGGGTGTCTGGTGGGATGTTGATGGCTAGGGTGCAAGCAGATTCAATCGAAGATCGCGATGCAGTGAGTTGGCCTTGCCCACGTTTGTGAGCTATGACTTATTACAATCTAGTACCAATACTGGAATGGAAATTCTTGGGGTACGACCATGCCAGGCAAGACAGACAAAGCCTTCTTCTTCGAAGGACCGATCATGGACATTGACGTTTTCTACTCGCCAAGGCACCTGACATTCATCGCCGTCTATTTGACAATTTATGCCGATAGCACTTTCTACTATCGCTACCTGAAAGCAGATCATGCCATCATGCCTGGCTACGGACCTGGAGGCGACCAAAATTCCGACTGCGTAGAAAACCTACTCAAGTACGAATGGTCGGACGAACAAGTGCTCTACAAAGCAAAACCCGGTCTTGGTGGTAACTTCATCTACTCTGGTGGCATTCATACTCGATATTTTGGCTCCGACGACGTCGCCAATGGTGGGTCGAGGATGCTCCTCAGCTGGACAGCACCGACCGGTCAAAATCCGGCTTCATCTGTGAGCGAGTACCAGATTGTCACGGCCGAGGTCAATTTTGCTTAGATGCCCATCCATGGGTGTCTTATGTTGGCCAGTGATTATTTAAAGCTCCGCTGGCCATGATTCTGGATATATCCTGGGGATATACTCCGTTTATCTTCCATCTTTACGTTGACGAACGAGCTCATTTGCTACCGGGTTTGATTGAGGGTATGATGGGTGTGTCTACTTTTCACATTTGTATTAAGCAATGGAGAGATTTCAATTCGATATCGGCGTTTGCTGCGGGGCAGTTCTTAGGATTTTACATACTTTTTCTTCATGAGGTGATGAGGATGGTATGGATTAGGATGAGGGCGAATATCGAAAGGCTGAGTTGTGGGCGAGATAGCTCAGAGATGAATAGGGTGATGGAATGAGATTACTCCATCTTTGGTTCTTGTGTGAGGACTTTGCAAACACTTCGCAGCTTGTGAAAATTTTTCGTGATAATTGTTTCTTCGAATCGGATCACATACTCGTCTGCCATATGAGTTGATCGCTACGATGACAGTTGCAGCGATGTTACGAATTTGCTCAATATGGGATCATGATCTCATTTCTTTTTTTTGCAGTGCCGGTCCATGCGATCAATTACAACATAGTTTTGGGGTATATCAATAAAAGTTCTCATACTATTGGTTTTCGATACCCAGTCCTGGCTCGAGCTCATTCAGCTCAGCTCTCATAGCCATAGCCAAGTCGTATCTGCTTTCCATTCCCATGTTTTCCTTCTCTCGTTTCTCTTCATACCGGTGACATGGCTTTTAGCTATTTAATCCTCCTGTACAGCTATCTAATAACTCCATGCGTGCACCGTGCGTTTCCTTGGTTCTAGGCTTCTATGTTTTCCTCACCACCTCTTTTACTATCCGTCCCTTGCCTTTTGCAATTGAAGCAGCGTTCCCACTTCCTCCATAACTAACTAATGCAAGCAATGCAGCCTTACCTCCTCCCACCCATCCATCCCCTCCCCTTCCCATCACTCTCCTTGTCACATCCTCTTCCCAAAACAATCAATCCCAAACTCCCCTCCCGGCCAGAAGATCCCGTTGCCGGTACTCCTCGCCCACGATTGTGATTATGGCGTCGAGGGTTGCTTGGATGCGGGTTTTTGGTGGGACGTTGGGGTTTTGGTGCGGGGGAGAGGATGGGGGAGGATATGATGGTTGAGATGAGGATGGGTTGAATGTTGGGTCTGAGGATGGGTCGAGGGTTTTGTTGGGAGAGGAAGAAGGTTGGGCTGGTGGTTTGGGCGTTTTATTGTGTTGGTTGAAGTCGTCGGTGGATGATGTTGGGGGTTGGGGAGGGGTCGTTGGTAAGGATTTAGGAGATGGAGAGGGTTGCTGAAGGGCGGTGAGGAGGCGGAGTTTTGCTGCTGCTATGGGGTCGTTAGATTCGTGAATTTGGTCTTGCGCTTCTATTATGGTAGTGTCCTCGGAATTGTCTTCATCCACAGTGTCGGGATGTGGTTGGTGAGCGTGCTCGTTTCCGGCTCCGTTGCTTGGAGCGATTTCTTCGGCAGTCGAGAAGTCGGCATCCTCTGCTTCGACTTGACATTCCTCTGCGACTTCTTCGTCGTCCTCTTCATCCCACTCCTGTACGCCTTCTTCTACTGCTCCCAACCCAGCTGCCAACCCCCTCACCATCCCCCTCGCCTTCTTTCCCAAATCCCTGACAACACCCACCTCCTCACTCCCCATCAACCCCACCTCCCTACACCTCGCCAATAACCCCCAGGCCCAAGCCGCCACAAACCTCCCCCTCTCCAGCATCTTCCAATCTAGATATTTCTCCAACGCCTCGATGCCTGTGATTGTCGCGTCTTGTGAAAGATTGGCGAGGAGTGCGGTAGTGGGCTGGGTGTAGAGGAGCGTGACGCGCCATTTTTTCAACGGAGCGGCGTTGAGTGCTGTTGCGGTTTCTAGGGTGGAGGGGGAGGGTGCAGGGACAGGGAGGGCAGAGGAGCGGAGATTTGAGCTCAGGCTGCGGAAACGGGCGAGGAGAGAGGTGTAGTAGGCTTCTTGGGGGTCGATGTCCTCATTTTCAACCTCGGTGTGTTGTTTCGGGTTGTGGCCTGAGTGTAATTGCGGTATAGCAACATAGGCGCCGTCCTCGTAATATGCCTGGGGGTAATCTTGATAAAGCTCTTGTCCTCCCTCCCTCTCCTCTTCCTCAACGAGTTTCGGGGCCGTCAATAGGTTCGGAACGCCTTTCGCTTCAGACCTGATCAACCCGGCAGGCGGTCAGCGCAGAATCTTTCAAGCGCTGGGAAGGCAAGGTGGAGACTCAGCTAGTGCACGAGCGCGGGAGGAATCGGTGAATGCTTACCTGACCATACGAAGATATTCCAACCCATCATTTGCAGGACCGTAGAAGAGATCATTTTCGCCGACTGTGTCGTCGAGACCGGGGAAAGCGCCTCGTTGGCCGTAAGTCGGGTCGACTTGGCCTTGGGAAGAAGAGAACGCAGGACCTTCTCCACTTCCGTTCTCAACTCGAGCACGCTTTGTGTGTGCATCAGCTGAGGTTGGGGGACGGGTTTTTCGCTTTTGGGCCATGGTGGCAGGTGATGATTGAGGGGTGGGGTGACGAAATATTGAAGCTCTTAGCAACAGTAGACGCTGTTGACGATGACTATTCTCAAATTATAGAATAAGGGTAAAATATCAATCACAAACGGATTGTTCTAGCATCTAGTAATATTACTAGAATTTCTCCAAAAAGAGTCTACTGTTTTTCCAGATTCTCTATTTGGTTGAAGAAACACATTCGTTATTTTTCTACACACATCGCTTTTCCAAAGACGATCATACAGAGCGCCTAACAGATGATGCGAAGAGCTACAAGAAGCTCCTCAAGGCTAAGAAACGCTAGCAACAAGCAAAGCAGCAACACCCTCCTCCTCGCTCCTCACTGTAATCTTGGTGGTAACGCCACTCTTCGATGAGTAATAAGCCATCTTCACCATAGCAGCAACTTTCCCCCCTCCAAGAGTCTTGCCATACAGCTTGAGTGTGTGTGTGCTGTTCGATAAGCTGACATCAGTGCCATCTAGCGGCTGCAGAGACAACGCCTTGGTAAGCTGCTCCGTTGCATCTGAAGGATTGTCAGTCTAACTCTCGAATCACGGAGTATATTGAACCTACCAACAATGCTCTTGGTATTGCTCAATTGCAGCGTTTCTGAAGCTTCAACTCCGTTTGCTCCGGTCTGCTCCCATATATGATCGAAGCTACCGGCATATGCTGGGGTGACATAGTCGCTTCCAAGGAGTTCGAGATCTTCAACTTGGTATTCGTCTGGATAACCTCCTTCATCTGGCTCGCCAGTTGTAGGATCGATTTCCTTGCTCGTGAATTTGAGGACATTTGTAAGTGATGTGATGGGGTATGGCGTTTCCCCTGTCTTCTTGAAACTTACGTAGACAGTGCCAGGCTGGTCAGTGGCGAGTTTCGCAACAGGGATGATGAATTCTTCTTCCAGAGACTCATCCTCCTCGGTGGGTGTTGCGACCACTGACACTTCTTCAAGGACAGTCTCGGGAAGGGTGTTCTTGATTTCGTACTGAAGCACAACATGTTCCTTGAAGATGTGCTTGATAACAGTCACAACATATTCGGTTTCAGATTCCGTAAGTTCGACCACTGGCGACGATCGCAACAACGGGCCGTGAGATTTGAGTTCAGGTACTTGCATCAGTGACTGGCTATGTTTCTGAGCGGCTACAGCAGCCTCAGCAGCAGTCTCCGCCGAACCGTTGACTTGAGCTTTCTTCGGGCCTGCACTCGGTGCCTTGAGGGTGGGAGTTGCCGAGGTGAGCTTCTTCGTCCTTTCTTCTGCAAGTGCTTGCTCGTGGGAGACGATTGGAATGTTAGACATATCGAAGGCGGTGGCAAATGTGGCTTTGTCGTTTGCTGTCACATACATCACTAGTTGGTGCTCGAAAGTTGATAGGGAAAACATTGATTCTGGTACCGATTAGCATGAGTAGAATATTTGTTTCCCACTTCAAGCCTACCGTTCTTGATAAATCGATTTGCCATTTCATCTTTCTCACTCATCAGTCGTAGATTTAGAGCTGCCCGGTCGCGTACTTCGTCGTCCGTGTCATCCAAACACCTAGTCAACAGCACAGTTACACTTCGCTTAACCTCTGGATCTTTCTGTCCCACTCCAAATTTGGCCAATGCAGTCACAGCGGCAGCCCTGACAAGGGCGTTCTCCAATACCACACGATTGTAAATATATCGGATGTACTTGGTTGGGTGTGGCGTTTTCGGACCTTCAACGCCGAGAAGATGTAATATTCGCACCGCTAATTTCGTGAATTCACAATCTTCGATGAATTCGCACAAGTGGGCCAAAGCTAGAAAAATCAGCTATGTTATAGTGATCCAATGGAGAATCCCACCGTCTTCTTTACTGCCAGGTACAAATTTGATAAGATCAAACATGCTCTCGACAACGCTTCTCTTGAATTCATAGCCGCCTTCGTCCCTTAGTATACCGCTGAGAAAAGCAAGCATGCCAGCCTGTTTGGAGGGAAACTTGAGGCAAAGGGTCCGGATCGCTTCAACAATAGTGATCTTGAACTCATCCGTGATATCTGCCATGAAACCAGATATTTGCTTCATGAGTCGATCCACGCTACTTTCGTTGCCAGTCTTGAGTAAGGTTGTGATGGAGAAAGTAGCTATAGATCTGTTCGAATTGGATATTAGCGTCTCAATATCCGGGTTGCACTGTTGCACGGCCTGCGGCCTGAACGATGCAACATGATGAAGGATCCGTATGGCGGCGAACTTGGTGACTGCACGAGGAGAAGTAAGGAATAGCTGCAAAGTGTGTATTGCTTGGGTCATTTCGGAATCCGTAACATTTTGAACGTCGCAGATCATTTTCGCGGCTTCGAAATTTACCATCTCGCTTTTATGTCTTAACCAACCGTCCAATAGCTGCATCATCGGTGTACGTAGGCCCGGGTCATCTTCTATGAGCTTTGCAGCCAGTCTGACCAGCATAACCGTACCTGCAGGGCTTTTGACAACACCAGGAGCGCCGAATTGTTGAACCATCTTCACTAGTGCCATTCGATCGTGTGATCTCATTTGGTAGAGTAAACCGATGGCGTGATACTGTGTCATGAAATTGGTGCTTGGCTGAAGGGAATGCTGGCTGCCAGATGTTGAGAAGCCTAGCGAAAACGAGCTTGATGATTTGGATGACGAAGCTGCTTCCTGAGTTTCGCTCTGCCATCTTCGCACAACATCGCGTGCAATCGGTAAGAGGTGATATGAAGAAACGAGAGCAGCCGAGGAAACTGAAGGAGTTTTATCGACGATAGCGGTTTTGATCAGTCGCTCTATTGCTTGGACTGTACTTGCCTGGCGTGCGTCAGAGAAGATAATATTTTGGAGTGGTGGGCCCCTACATCAATAATCCTGCAGAGAGCCCGTATTGCATTGGCTTTGTAAAGAACGTCGCTACCGACGGACGTATCTTTCATTATACTGCTGGTGACCATGATGACATCCTCCGCAGTATTTGCCAACTCCTTGATGACAAGATACACCATTTGTCTGAGAGACGCATCTTTGTTTTGGAAGAGCTTCGATATGCCAAAGAAAAGGGAGGTTGCTTCGTTGGTGGGGAATCTCTCCCCAGTGAAGAGGAGGAGGGCTATTTTGGTAAGGAGGATCCG
This sequence comes from Opeltia flavorubescens, assembly GCA_000442125.1. Taxonomy (NCBI): domain Eukaryota; kingdom Fungi; phylum Ascomycota; class Lecanoromycetes; order Teloschistales; family Teloschistaceae; genus Opeltia; species Opeltia flavorubescens. The sequence goes on from KE546974.1 coordinate 1,347,921, forward strand.
GCATTTTCGTGGAGAGATCGGGGAGGAATTGAACAATCGTGCTATATTGGTACTGTCAGCTACTACTTTTGCACAGCAATAAATGCTATCATGTCTGACCTTCTTGAAAAACGGAAGTCCTATCGACTTTGACTATTGTCTGTTCGGCATCTTCATCCTTCTTGCCGTAGCTCATGCTGTAGGTATTTTGATCGAGCCACCTTGAGGGCTCGACTTCAAGGGGAGACGCTGCAGTCGCCTACGTTATTGCCACGATTGGGAGATCAGGATGGCGGCTGGTGGAGAAAGCTCATATCATCTCAATGGCAGGCAACGGTCTTTAGCAAAGCACGTACTCCCCTTTTACCCACGAGATCCAATGTTCCGTGGTGCCTAGCTAACTTCACGATGGACCTACGTGGTGGGCTACGGTACGGTGGCCGGGTTTTCCTGGCTCACAGCCCGGCTTCCGTAGATAAGATAACGGCAGCCTTGAGCTACTTTCCTCGACATCCACAGCATGACATTAAGGGACCTTGGTGGCGTTGCATGAACATGGATAATCCCGTCAATGTTCCTGTCGACAATCCTAATGCTGATACTGAATGGTAAACTTTGATTGTTACCCTATCAAAACCAATACGTTATGCTAATATGAATAATTAGGAACGACATTTTGCGGAAGCATGGTGTAATCCCTGAGAAGCCCCCGTCACCTACACCTTTAATTGAAGAAGCACTTCAAGAGGCACGGAAGCAAGCCTACGATAATAGACTAGAGAACAAAGGATTGGATGAGTTGGATGAGCTTGAGGATGATGAAGATGCAGAATTTCTCGAGAAATATCGGTACGGCTAAATCATTGACTGTCAAAGTTCGGCTCCTGACACGGCTGTAGCAAGCAACGAATAGCAGAACTATCAACAATATCACAGACCAGTGTTTTCAACCAGGTATACCCGCTGCAAAAGCCCGACTATTCCCGCGATGTTACAGAAGCATCAAGCAAAGCATTTGTGCTTGTCCACCTGACCTCGTCGCTTGGCACAAATATCGAGTCACGGCTACTCACGGAGCTATGGCGCGAATTGGCCAGGAAATTCGGCGACGTCAAATTCTGCGAGATCAGAGGAGACATGTGTATTGAAGGATACCCCGATAGGAATACACCTACGATCCTCGTCTACCATGATGGCGATATCAAGAAGCAAGTGGTTACCTTGAAAGAACTTGGGGGGCCGAAGACCGGAATCAAAGGTAAATACCACCAGATTCATCGGAGACAATGCCGATGTCGCACTATTGGTATTGACTCGCGCTATAATAGACTTGGAGAAGTTGCTAGTCGAAGTCGGCGCTCTAAGAGCCAACGATACTCGTCTGCTCCACTTCGAATCGCACAACGAACGGGGGATGCCTATTACCCGGAACAACAAGTCGATCTCAAACTCCGCGGATGATGATAGTGATTGGGAGTGAAGAATTCCCTCAGCACTCACAGCCCATCCATTGCTCATCGCTCAACTACCTTGGCATCGATGGTCTTGAAGAGCGGGGTGAAAACCTGATACTCCGGCTAATGTACCTCGATGGAAAACTCTGGGCACGAAGGAGCCATCTTTCGCTTGAGTCATGTGTCGACAACCCAGGATCCATGTCGGGGAAAGTTCTCTCGACGTAGCAGACGCTGGCGCTTGGATCATGACGCTAGTGTGGCTGCTAGGTCCGTGGGCCCTTGCACAGAAGGCGTTCGAAGGACGCTGGAAAGACTGGAAGGGCTCGGGCCGTGACGGCGACTCCTCGGAGACACACAAGTAGATATCCGGATCGACATCGGCGTCGCAGTAAGATGGGATTTGGGACGTTGCTTCATGCGCGATTTCGTGGGCAAGGTTTGGCCCATGGCCCGCATGAGCAGATGAAGACTCTGATGGTCGGCACCGCTTTCCTCCAACGCCAGATCTTCCTATGCAAAGCCACACCAGCATCCATAGATCCTACTCTAGCGCATCGGCTCTGCACGAGGATGAAGCGAAGCTGCGCATCTGCGCAAAATCATTGGAGATCTCCACAACCTTGATCGTAGGGCCATTCTAGCTCAACGGCGACGATCTCTTGAAACACCAGTATGGTAGGACGAGGCGATCAGACCTGCTCATAGAAAATGCAGGAGGATGTACCTCGGTGCCGCTTCCACTCTCGTAAGAAGCATGAGAGGTGCGCCAAAGCCATTGGATGCGAAAGTATAGCAGTATGGTCGATCATTGCGCTGCCCTCTCATTTCGAAGGACACTGCTGGCATTGGGTATGAGGGTGATGTTTCTTCACCAGAGCCTATACCCAGATCTGAGGTAAATACGAATTTGGAGTGTTTTGGACTTAGCGCAATTGCAAGGGGCCTGACCGCGAATTCCGTCATGTTGGAGAGCTGAGCTGAGGTATTGCCATCTTCCGCCTCGAGATTCCATGATCGAAAGCCTTTGATGTAGAGATGGTCATAAATAGTGGGATGTCTATGCTATATAAGCAGGAAGCATGGGATATTTATAATCCGGGACGAATTGATCTTTCTCACCCCGGCTATTGATAGCACCGGACACCTCCAGAACTGATGATCGCCCCTAGCAAAGTAGTAGGGTACAATTGACAGCTTGTGCAGGCTTCCGAAGGTGCAAATAAGCGGGTCTAAGGAGCTGTCTGTGCCCTGAAACGAGAGCCAATTGTCGACATGGTTGCAGATCTCAAGCAGCCCCCAACTTCTAGCGGGACGCCAGATGTCGCTTGGGCTGGCCGCCTGCAGGACAACATGGCCGGCTAGTCATGTCTTTACCAGGGCTTGATGTTATACGGATACAAATACCCAGCTCCGTTACCGGTTGCTTCACCTCTCCGATCCTTTCTCGGCAAGTCATACACGTTATGAGCTTTCTGTACTGCACCAAATACCTGCACACAACGCAGGGGCATCTTTTCCACCGTTACACCGATTTGGGCGCACTGAGCTCGTCCTTTGCGCCGTTGCTTCTGCTTCCAGACATAGCCAGCAACTAAATATCTTCATCGCACCGTCATTGCCCTAGTACGGCCTACTTAAAGACCGATCAAAAGCCGGGACTACTAGGAATGGACTACGCTCACGCCGGCTACTATGCACCACCAGTTCAGCAGTATCCCTATTTTGGCGTCCCTTCGAGAGCCGGACAGCCTTACACTCCACAAGAAGAACATCCAAATGACCCAATAGTAAGGCTGTTATGAGAGCTCAGGATGATCCTGAGCTTACATTGAATCTCGCTAATTCGTGTCTGTCAGGACGCTTACCATGATCCCAATAATGCCTTTGCGGCGTTCGAGCAATCTTTCAACTTTGCTCCACATTCCATGATACCACCTCCGCAGTCACCTCCTCATTCTATCCACCGAAACTCAATGTCGCAGCAGCTACCTCGAGACAATTCGCTAGACATTCAAGCTGATTTCGAGATTTACGAGCCCGGGCAAGGACGGAGTAGTGACGATGAAAAGGACAATCTCACCCCGGCCCAGAGTCGAAGGAAGGCACAGAACCGAGCAGCGTATGTGCAAATGCGACTATCAGATCGCTGTCTCTTGATGAGTAGCTGACTCACTTGCATGAATAGTCAAAGAGCGTTCCGTGAGCGAAAGGAGCGACATGTCAAAGACCTCGAGGGTAAACTCAATACTGTCACAAGCCAGAACAGCTCCCTACTAGCGGAAATTGAACGACTGCAACGAGAGAATGAAAAGTTCGCGACGCAATACGAGATACTCCGTGCTACTACCGCTCCAGCGAACGTTGGTCAATCTCCGTACAATAGCCACGGAGCTCCTCCAGAGTCACCACTGCCGGGCCCGTTGCATTACAGTCCGGTGGCTTCACATCATGTAGTTTCAAGCCCCCACGGTGACACCAACAAGCACGTCATACCACCAATATCCCATCGCATTGACGTGTCACCTCATACTGGAGAGCGTCTGTATGGGACTGGGGCAACCTGGGACTTCATCCAGAACCATGAACTGTTTCGAAGGGGCATGGTTGACATTACCCTTGTTTCTCAGCGTTTGCAGCCACATGCTCTCTGCGACGGCAGCGGACCTGCGTTCCCTGAGTCAGCGATCATCAACGCAATAGAAGAAAGCATAGGTGGCGCAGGGGATGAACTTCTCTGAAAATCATACAAGCATATACGTTTTACCAGCTGGCTGACAAACATAACTGATCCTTATTCTCGGTCAATATTTGCCCCTGAGTTCGCTTCAACGCATCCCTTTTTATACCCCCTTTTTTTCAGGCTTGGCGTTACGAATGATGGACGAAGATTTTATGCATCGTATGGGAAGATGAGTTTCGGAGGAAGTACATGGATAGATACTGGAGATCTCGGCCTCTGGCGATAGTTTTAAGAGTTTGCTAGCAGCGTAGATAGTGATAACGTTGAAAAGTGGACTTTTACAGATATCATTAAAGTCCCTTACCCGCCACGGCCTCTTTTCTTTCCTGTCCGTTCTTTTCATAATCTGGTCTACCTCATAGATACCATTATTCGTGTGACCAATCCATCTTGGGCCAATTTCTAACCTCGCCAGCGTCCGTGCCAAGTCCAGCTGCTCTCTGCTCTTGTCCCGCTCATCCCGCACACAGATCCCGACGTCCGCCGATAACAGGCACTCCAGATCAGTAGTGCTATCACCAATATATACCACTTCCATGTCTCTCCCACCTTCCCTAATCACATCCTCCATAACCTTCCGCTTATCCCTCGCCGTCCAAATCCCACCTTCCCCGCCTCTGCCATTCTCCTCAAAGTACCGACTCATCTTCCCATCCTCGCCAATGATTTCATTAGCGCGTATATCTATACTTTCGACAATGTTTCCATCCCTAGCTTCCTTTCCTTCAACCGGGTTCCTTCTCTGCATGGCAGCCTGCAAGCATCCATGTATGAACTCTCCACTCCAACCCACACTCACGATAGCCACTTTTCCATTCTCTGATAGCACTCGATGGATCAGTTCTTCCCATCCGTTCCTTAATACCACTTTTCCCTCCTTGATTGCATTTTCAGCAGCGCGATGGAGATCTTCACGGCTTACGCCGCGGAATATCCCTGCGGATTCGGCGCGTTCGTAGCTTTTTCTTTCTACGTTTCGCAAGCTCTCTAGCCATGCGGTTTCTTGAGCGATGCTTTTGCGCTCGAAGGGAGTGGGGGTGTATGTGGCGCGATGAGCATTGTAGTCGGATCGGTAGGATTCGGAGATTGAAGTCCAGGAAGGGAGGGATTGGGGATGCGCGGAGGAAGCATTGAGGTTGAAGCCGGTTTGGGCGATTAGTGGGAGGGTGGAGGTTGTGGTTAGGGTGCCGTCCCAGTCGAGGATCAGGTGGATTGGTCGAGGCATGATGGGGGTTTTGAGGCGAGGCGAGGAACTTTTTTGGAGGGTAGAGATACTGCGATCATAGGAGTAGAGAGATTGGAGGATGCATTTGGTACGGTTTGCGATTCGTTGCATGGACAATTGATTAATGCAAATTTAGCAGAGCAACTCCACAATAATCTAAGGGGGTGCGGATAGCAGCTTATCGATAAACATCTGCGTCATCAAAGTCGTTGAGTCACGATGGTTTATTTAAGGACTAAATTTCTCCGATTCCAGAACAGCCGACACCATGTCATCATCTGCTGAACAGGAGCTTCCTGCAAGAGCTAAAGAAGAGGAAAGTGGACCCGGTGCTCCCAGCAAAAGTGCAATCAAGAAAGCTGCAAAGGAAAAAGAAAAGGCAGAGAAAGCAGCCAAACGACAGGAGCAAGAGCGCCAGCAAAAAGAGCAGGCAGAGGCCAATGACACGGCAAAGCATCTATACGGACCCTTAAAATCATCGTCTGATTCATCAACCAGCCCAATGGCTCAACAGTTCACAGAACTTGCAGAATTATACGATGCGAAGGAGGAACAGGAAGTCACTGTTGACGCTCGAATTCACAATGTTCGAGGCCAGGGAGCTAAGCTAGCATTCCTTGTATTAAGAGAGGAGGCGCATACAATACAAGCAGTCGTAGCGGAAGGTGGCACTAACAACATCTCGAGACAGATGGTTAAATGGTGTTGCGGGATCAACTCAGAGTCAATTGTCCGAGTCACGGGTTTGGTCAAGCAACCGAAAGAGCCAGTCACGTCGACAAGTATATCAAATTTTGAATTACACGTGGAGAAATTATACTTGATTTCTGAAGCAGCGCAAATGCTCCCAGTACAGGTGAAGGATTGTATGCGGCCTCCTCCAATGAACGAAGATCTGAAGGAAGAAGTGGAAACCGACGCTCAAGGCCTACCCGTTGTAAGCCTCGCCACACGATTAAACAACCGGGTTCTTGATGGAAGAACGGCGGCGAATCAGGCCATCTTCAAATTACAAGGCGCTATCAGCAATCTTTTCATTGAATTCATGAACCAGAATAAGTTCACGTGGATCAACTCTTCTCGACTAGCAGGTGCTGCAACTGAAGGCGGTGCCGGAGTTTTCGAAATTAAGTACTTCAATACCAAAGCATATCTCACACAGAGCCCGCAATTTTTCAAGCAGATGGCGATTGCAATGGACATGAAACGTGTGTGCGAAATAGGTCCAGTATTCCGTGCGGAGAACTCCAATACACATCGTCATTTGACCGAATTTACCGGTTTGGACTTCGAGATGGTCATCAAGAACGATTATCACGAGGTATTATCATTTGGAGAAAAGCTCATGCTCTACATCATCCGTAACTTGCAGGAAAGGTCCGAATACAAACGTCTGACGAAAGTTGTTGACGACGTTTTCCCTGGTGCGGGCAATTTCAAGCTTCCATCTGGTGACAAAGCTCAACGTTTCACCTTTGCCGAAGCTGTCAAATTGCTGAACGAAAATGGTACTGAAGCTTCGGAGACTGATGACCTTAGTACGCCTCAAGAGAAGACTTTGGGAAAAATCATTCACGACAAGTTCAATACCGATTTCTACACCATCGACAAGTATCCATCATCTGTTCGCCCTTTTTACACCATGCCTGATCCCTCAAATCCCAAAGTCAGTAATTCATATGATTTCTTCATGCGTGGTCAAGAGATCATGTCTGGAGCGCAACGGATTCACGACTACAATCAGCTTTGCGAACGGATGAGAGCGAACGACCCTCCGTTGGACCCGTTGAGTGAAGGTTTCAGGCACTATACGGATGCTTTCAAGTATGGATGTGCGCCGCATGGGGGAGGGGGTTTGGGGTTGAATCGGATACTGCAATTCTATTTAGGGTTGCCCGATATACGGTTTGCGACGCTGTTTCCTAGAGATCCGGGGCGACTGGCACCGTGATTGAAGATGATGAAGAACTTATAAGTATGGTATTTAATGTATCAGAAGAAAAGCTTTGATCATCGAGCAGCGAGCACTGGGTAGCCTTTCTATGACGCGTTTGAGGCTATGAGAATTGATGATGATGGAAGAAGCGGGCTCCTGAAACCGAAACCACCTCAAGAACAGCTAGATGTAACCGAGACATGTCGAAGCTTTGTATCACATGCTGGCACATGGCAAAAATGCATCCGTAAAGCCAAGTTGTTGGCTTAGAATAGGCTCTGCCAATCGTAGTTACGATAATTTGATGCTGTATAGATTGTTGCGGTCACATTGGCTCAGGCATGGTATTTGTCTGCAAGAATGTCGCAGGCTCATCTATGTTCCACCTGTTTCCACGTTTTATTGACTTTTTACGACTCCTGACAATCATAGCATCATCGTTGTATCGATTTCGTCGTTTTCCGTCCAGGGTCCTAGAAGTCGAGATCTCGAGTGTGGCTGGATGAATCAAGACTAGCTTGAAGCTAGGTCCGCCAAGCTCAAGACGGGAACAGTTCCTGGGAATAATCCAGTTTCAGAAAAAGTCCCACCCCCTCTTACCACCTGAGAAACATTTTGAAGCTCACTCCATACCCTGGCGACATCATCGACCATTCGGCAGGCCGCTCTTTACCTGTCGCATTTCACTCACTACGACATATGACTGCTCATCTCTGAGCTTCGGTGGCTTCCAATGAGCTCTGCGGACGGGGGCCATTCTTCGACATCGAGCTCCTACTGTCCCCTGAATCCCTCCATGATCTGAGCCAGCCTCACCCCGTCCACATTCCCTCATTCCGACAGAACCCACCTTCGTCTGACCTACAACCACTCAAATCTACATCTGACCACTCGCGCATCGCGTCACAGTTTACAACATCGATAATCACGAGAAGACGGCCGCAAGCCTTGTGCCTGCTGCATCAATCTACACTACGACGGCGCAAACATGTCCTTCCTTTTCGGCAGAAAGAACAAGCAGCCGCAGGGCGCCCTACCACCGGCAACTCGCGATGTTCATACCTCAGGCGGATCGAGGTCTGCTTCTAGCCAGCATCAGCCTAATGGAGTCATGAGTAAGGGTCCAACACCAACTCCAGGGAGCAGCGTCAGTAACTCCATAGGCGGCGCAAACACTCCCAGCCCAGAGCAAGGACCCGATCAAAGGAGCGCTTCAGATCAGGACATGCAGGTACGTAGGGTTTGTTCTATTTGAGATCTGGATAATTCCGCCATTTGGTTGGAATTATCGCCACCGTCGTCTGGATCTTAATGTGAAGACTAACATGTATCTGAAAATAGTACGGCGCTCGTCCTCCACTAAGCGGACCCTCTCCGCCAAACAGTGCGAATAATGCAGCTTTATTCCCTTGGTCGCAACGCCGATTGACGTTCACTTCCTCTCAACCGAATCCCTTCCCTCGATATGGAGCTGCAGTAAACGCTGTAGCTTCGAAAGAAGGAGACTTGTATCTCATGGGTGGTCTGGTGAACGGATCGACAGTGAAAGGCGATCTGTGGATGATCGAAGCCGGCGCGCCAACCTTACCATGTTATCCTGTTGGTACAACGTTTGAAGGACCAGGTCCCAGGGTTGGCCATCGCAGTCTACTGGTTGGAAATGCTTTCATCGTTTTTGGAGGGGATACAAAGATTGATGATCGAGATAAACTTGATGATACCCTGTATTTGTTAAATACATGTAGGTATTCCCCGATCCCCAGCTTTTTCAGTGTCACTGACAACCGCAGCTACTCGCCATTGGTCGCGGTCGTTTCCCCCGGGCCAGAGACCTGCTGGTCGCTACGGGCATACCTTGAATATTCTGGGTTCAAAGATATACGTCTTCGGAGGCCAAGTTGAAGGATACTTCTTCAACGATCTTTGGGCCTTCGATCTGAATGCATTGCAAAATGCTAATAGCAAATGGGAGATGCTTATCCAGAACAGCGCTGAAGGAGGTCCTCAGGAGGGACTCATCCCACCCGCACGTACCAACCACACCACTATCACCTACAACGATAAGCTCTTTCTGTATGTTTACTCCATGCTTGCTGCCGTATATAACTAATCATTGCAGATTTGGAGGAACTAATGGAACTCAATGGTTCAATGACGTATGGGCTTACGATGCACGGCAACTCGCATGGACCCAACTCGATTGCATTGGCTATATACCTACCCCTCGAGAAGGTCATTCGGCTGCCCTGGTCAACGACGTAATGTACATATTCGGTGGACGAACAGAAAATGGAACAGATCTTGGTGACTTGGCAGCATTCAAGATCACATCAAGGCGGTGGTTTACGTTTCAGAATATGGGACCCGCCCCCTCGCCACGCTCCGGTCACACGATGACGGCTTTTGGAAAACAAATTGTTGTCGCTGCAGGGGAACCCAGCTCTGCGCCTCGCAATAACGATGAGCTGAGCATGGTGTACGTTTTAGACACTATGAAGATTCGGTATCCAAACGATCAGCAAATTCAACAGACGCCTTCGGGGGAACGTGTGCCGGGAAATCGCCGACCTAGCGCTGAAAGACCAGCTAGGGGCCCTGAAGCAATGCGAGCGGCTGTTCCGCAGGTGTCGTCTGGAGGTCCATCTGATAATTTGAGAAGGGTCTTCAGCGGATCTCGCGAAAGTATGGTTGGCGGTGGAGCAGGGCCACCTCCCAGCATGGGTCTTCCTCCTGGAGCCGGCCCTGGTCCAGGACCGGGCCAAGGGCCTGCGAGTCGTGTTCACGATATGAGCACCGTTTCTGGTCCTCCTGGATCTGGTCCTCCTCCATCCCGACTTCCACAGCCCATGATGAGCCAAGCTCCGTCAGGACCGCCGCCTCAGCAGCAAGCACCTCCGCCTCGACCGAATGGGGTAATTCCTCAGATGGGTGGCCCCAGAAGCAAGACGCCCACGAAAGATCAACGCGGTTATGGACCTCCTGTAGATACAGAAAGGAATGGCTCTTTCGAGAGGGATACTGTCTCACCACGCATGGAAAGTCCGCCGCAAGAGAATGTACGGGCCATCAGCCCAATGGTGAACGGACGACGTACGCCCAATCAGCAACCTCAATACGTCCAGCAGCCAATGCGATCAATGCCCAATGGCGTAGATCCTGAAGAAGCCAGGATGATGAGTCCTGAAGGAGGAAGATCAAGATCGCGACAAGCTGAGCAGCAAAGCTTCATGGACGATCCAGATGATTACCCAACATCAAACATTCAGCCGCAGCAGCAACAGCCACTACAGAATCAGAGATCTTTCAATAAAGAATACGATTCTCCCAGCGGAATGCCGCGCCCGTCTTACGAGGCAAATAAAGATCGCTCACCAATTCAGGCTCAACACCAAGCGCAACAACAGGCTCAACAGCAGGCTCAACAACTGGCTCAGCAGCAACAACAATTTGAAGATCTCAAGGTACAGCAGGAGGGGCTACAGAAGCAGCTTGAGATTGTTCGGAATCAGAATGCCTGGTACGCGAGTGAATTGGTCCTGGCGAAGAAGGCTGGCTATCAGCAAAGCTCATCGAACGCCCCACTTGATGAGAGATCGTTCGATGATGATGAAAAGCCTTTGATCGAGGCCTTGATTGCCGTACGGGCACAGCTTGCAGAAGTCCAGCAGTCAGTCGATTCTCGTGTCAATGCAGCTGCGGAAGAGGTCGCTCAAGTCGAGCATCAAAGAGATGTTGCTATTCGAGAAGCTGCATATGCAAAAGCGAAACTTGCTACTCTTGGCGGAAGTCATGCTGGAACCCCGTTGTCCGATGCAATGTCGAGGGACGGCGAAGAACGATCGGATGATCTTGGTCGAAAGCTTGCTTCCGCCCTAGCAACGCAAAACGAACTTCGCACAGTAATTGAGTCTATGACTGTCGATTTAGACAGAGAAAAACATGCGCGTGAACTCGCCGAAGGCACCGCTGAGGCAGCGCTGGCACGCGCGAAAGACTTGCATGAAACATATGATCCTGGCGAGCTAGAAAATCTACGAGAACAGCTACACAACCTGGGTATGAGCTTTAGAGATGAGGCCTCGCAGAAGTCAGAAGCGCACGCTCGAGCCGCAATGCTTGAAGCGGACAAGGATGATCTCACACGCCGTTTAAATGAGGCTTTGGAGAACACACAACAGCATTCGAGTATCTTTGTTTCATTACGAGATGCTATCTCTGCTTCGGACGACAGGGCTGGCCATTTCGAGAGGAAACTTGACGAGGAAAGGGCGCAGAGGGAATTAGTCGATCAGAAACTTCTACAGCTACGTGCCGAACATGAAGAGCGAACAGCGGAGTTGGAAGCGACGACTCGAAAGCTTCGAGATGCTGAAGAGTTAGCAGAAACACATGCCAACGAATCACGAAAGCACCGGGGGGTTATTCTAGGGGACCTGGATAAGGTTGGGACTCGGGATCTGGGAGCCAGTACCAGCACAGCTGTGGATGAGCGCGTTCTGATGCTCCAACAGCAGATCGATCACGCACATGGCCTTGTTCGCCAGAATCAGGCTGAGGCTGATGCCGCTGCGGAGAAGCTTCGACGGGCTGAAGAGCGCATCACCGGCCTTGAGGCTTATCAAGAACAGTCAAGTCGTGAGGGGTTGACCCTGCGGCAGAGGTTGCAGGATGCTACTCGAGATGCTCAGATGCATCAGACTCGACATGGAGAGGTTTCACGTCAATTGGAAAGTCGTCAGCAGGCAATGAGCGCTCTGACAGTGAACCATCACATGCTCAAGTCACTCTTAGAAGAAAGGCCTGAAAAAGAAAGATCTCGTCCCAGTACGCCAGAACAAAATCGAATGCGCGATCTTGAAGAGCAGCTCGAGAACACTCTTCGGTCGCATGAAGAAACCAAGGCTGACTACGAAGCCCGGGAACAAGAAGCGGATAAAATGTATCGCGAGAAGTTGGAGCTACTGGAGAGCGATTATCAGTCCGCTGTTGGCTATGTCAAAGGGACGGAGAAGATGCTGAAGCACATGAAAGATGAACTCAGCAAGTACAAGGCTGAACTTAACAAGTACCGAAAACAAAATCAGCGGCTGCAAGAGGAGTTGGACGGCGCTCAATCAAGATCGCTGGAGCCAGATGCTGCTGCAGATTGGGAACAGGAACGGCAGTCTCTGCGCAGGGAGATTGACGAGATGCAAGCCAGTGTCAAAGACTCGGTCGGCCAGCTGGAGCGACAAATGGAGGAAGTTCAGCAAGAATTGTACGCGGCGCAGGAAGAGCGCGATCATTACCGGCAAGGTAATGAACAAGCTCAGCAGCAACTGGCCCAGACGACCCAGCATGCTCAAAAGGAGCTGGATCAGCTTAAGAACGAGAATTCAATGCTCGAGTCGCGTGCTTTGGACGCTGAGAACAAGGTCACCCTTTTACTTGATCAAGTAGGCAACTCCGTCACCAATTACCGTCGCCAGTCTCAACAGATGCACATGAATGGTCATCAACGCAACATAAGCACCAACTCCAACGTCACCGTAAACCCTTCAGACCAGGCCCCTCCAGGCAGTGTCGGACCGCAGAGAGGCATGCACAGTGCCTCCAACAGCATCGCGACCGACAGTACATTTCCTGGTGGCGCCGACCGTAACTCTGTAGCGCTCGATCATCTCGCCTCTGAACTCGAAACACTCCGCACGCACTGGGAAGGCACGCATCGCAATTACCGGCTCAGCAACCAGTTCGATTTCGAACGTACCCCTACCAGCGCTACCTCGACCGGCGGCAACGGAGAACTCAGCGAAAGCCTCGCCAACTGGCGAAGACGTCTTGACGCCGAGGAACATTCGGAAAGGAGTAATAGCCCCAAAGGTCATCAGCCCGGTCCGGTACTAGACTTTAATGGCAGCAAAACGGCGGGGGTTGGCGCTACGACTGTAGATCCGAGAGTGGGTGGTAGGCCGATGATGCGGGAGGAAGAGGATAAGTATAGGATCTGATATAGCGGCTCGCCGGATGGGGCCAATCGTACCTACGTACCTATGTGACACAGGAGCATAAGATGTAATGTAAGTGATTAATGCTGGCGTTTTTTTTCGTGGATCGCCCTTTTGAGGAATGGGATGGCCTATCTTTGAGAAATTTTCTTGAGATGGGAAGCAAGGTGAAGGCATTTGGACAGAGGATGTTGTGTTCATCGCCGTCGGTGGATGCAGTTTTGATCTTCTGACGAGGAGAGGTTGCGATGGCCTCTGTTGTTCATATACTGGAGGCATAGTATTTGAAGGATGAGGAAACTTCTGAAAGCTACCTTTTGTCATTTGGTTTATATCACGAAGCTTGGTTAGCCATTCTTGAACCTAAGGCAGATATATTTCGTAGTATCGGTAAATTGGAAGTCATCTCAAAGTGGTTTAGCATGGTGATCTGCCGTTAAGAGCCGCAATTTGGCAGGGATGAAGATGCATGCCCCGCGGAAGTGAATGTAACTTTAATTGCCGGCTTTGCATCAAGAGTTCACCATCTCGCAATACTGCTCCATTAAGACAACACGTCGAATTAGATTTGTGAAATTGGAGTGGTGTAGCATATTGACTCATAAACAGTCTTCTATTCCCGTTCTGTCCGTGGAATCATCTCCAGCTATGCCGAAAGCTGACCGGTGAACGCTGAGCTTGTGACACCCTGCATTGAGCTGAAGGACTGGCGCATTATATAGGGACCATCGCCCTCCCCATCCCAACAGAGTCCTGTCGTCCGGATATACACCATGATCGCCATCAAATCGCCGCCTTCTGTACCTCCGCATCATCTTCCTCCTCCAAACCAACACGAGAATATCCATCAGTACGTCAGTGCCCAGATCCGCCAGCTTTCTCCAGAGCGTTCTGGCAGGGTTTCGATGGGAAGGATGCCCATCCGGCAAGATAGTGCTCAGCCTGCTGCTGAGAACCACAAGCCCATACGACGGACGGCGACAGCGGCTCCTGGGAGATTGGCTCCGAATGGGATCCCAGAAGCTGACCATGACGAAATTGGTGCAACGACCAACGGAGATAATCGGCGTCCAAGACCGGGACCTTTGGCAAGATCAAATACAGATGTTGGTCCAAAGCGATCAGAAATCCCCCCGGAAAGGGAGCCCAACGAGGACAATTGGGAGCTACGACATGGGTATGACGAGCTATACAATTCCTCGGAGTACTTAAATCAGCTGAGAGCAGTAAGTACTTCCTTTTTAGCGCTCTCAACAACTAGACGATGTAGCTGAGAACGGATTATGTAGAAATTCTGGATGTATTACAACGACAAACGGCATGAAACGAGTGGTAAGCCTCGACATGTCAACTCAAGCCAAAATGCTTCCGAATGGCGCATGCGCGATCGCCTCAAGACCGTTTCCGCTGCATTGACAATATGTCTTAACATCGGCGTCGATCCTCCGGACGTTGTCAAGACGAATCCGACTGCCAAATTGGAATGCTGGATCGACCCGACAGCTGCTATCGGAACGAACAATAAAACTATGGAGCAGATTGGGAAGAAATTGCAGGAACAGTATGAAGGATTAAGTATCCGCGTGAGATACAAACAATATCTTGACCCATCGGTTGAAGAGACGAAGAAATTCTGCACCTCCTTGAGACGAAATGCGAAGGATGAGAGGATCTTGTTCCATTATAATGGCCACGGGGTACCGCTACCGACGCCTTCCGGGGAGATTTGGGTGTTTAATCGTAACTACACGCAGTACATACCTGTCTCTCTTTACGACCTCCAAATGTGGCTGGGAGCACCAAGTCTGTTCGTCTTTGACTGCTCCAATGCTGGGAATATCATCGCCAACTTTGACCGCTTCGTTACTAAGCACGAGGAGGAGAATGCCGAAGCTCGAAGGAATGACCCCAATGTACAGCTGCAAAGCTATGGGGACAATATCCAATTGGCAGCTTGTGGGAGGTTAGAGTCGTTACCGACGAGCCCAGACCTACCGGCGGATCTATTCACTTGCTGTCTGACGACCCCAATCGACATCTCGCTAAGATTCTTCTTGCTAGAGAACCCATTACCTTGTGACCTCAGTCTCAAGGATGTAACGAGAATACCTGGGCGACTGGCTGAACGAAGAAGTCCTCTGGGAGAACTTAATTGGATCTTCACCGCCATCACTGACACCATAGCTTGGAATCTTCTTCCTCGAGCGACGTTCAAGAAGCTCTTTCGTCAGGATCTGATGGTCGCCGCACTCTTTCGGAATTTCTTGCTTAGTGAGAGAATCATGAGAGCGAATGGCTGCCATCCGTTGTCAGTACCTCCATTGCCAGAAACTCATAACCATCCGTTGTGGCAGGCATGGGATCTCACAATTGAAATGGTACTCTCGCAATTACCAGCCATGATCGTTGCTGAGGAAGGGGGTCCGCCGTATGAATATCGGCATTCGGATTTCTTTACCGAACAATTGACGGCATTTGAGGTCTACCTATCACAAGGCGCCCCTAATCAAGAAGCGCCAAGCCAATTGCCGATTGTGTTGCAAGTATTGTTGAGTCAAGTCCATCGGCTCCGAGCATTGATCCTCCTTAGCCGCTTTCTTGATATGGGAGCTTGGGCTGTCAACCTTGCACTCACTATTGGCATCTTTCCCTACGTTCTAAAGCTACTACAATCTGCTGCATTCGAGTTGAAGCCAGTCATGATCTTCATCTGGGCACGCATACTAGCGGTGGATGGCGGGTGTCAGGCAGACCTCATCAAGGACAATGGCTATCAATATTTCCTGAATATGCTCAATCCGAACGCACAACTCCCAGTGCCAAATACCAACGAGCATCGAGCAATGTCTGCTTTCGTTATTGCCATGTTCTGCCGTGGGTTCAGCCAAGGTCAGACTGTCTGCCTCTCCCCCGATCTCATCGAAGTCCTTATTAGTCATCTTCAAGTTCCAGACGATGAGGAATTGGACAACCCTCTACTCCGCCAATGGTCGTGTCTGTGTATCAGCATGCTCTGGGAGAATTTCCCAGAAGCAAAATGGGTTGGTATACGATGTCAGGCACATATCAGACTCTGTGAGAAGGCGCTTGATCGAGTTCCCGAAGTTCGAGCTGCGGCATTGCATGCTTTGACTACTTTCCTGGGTATGCCGGATATGACGGCGCAAGTGGTACATTACGAAGAATCGGTTGCATCCACGATCATGATCATGACGAATGACGGTAATAGTATGGTAAGAAGGGAGTTACTCGTTTTCTTTTCCACCTTTGTCAAGCGATATCGAAATAAATTCCTGGTGGCTGCCTTTGAGCAACTGGCCAGGGAAAAGGAATACCTAATGGAATCAGAAGCTAACAAAGATCCCAATCCTCAACACGGTTCGCTTACAAGAAGACATTCACGTCGGGATTCTGAGGATAGCAAAGTGACCAAGGTTTCAAAGGATAGTGTTCAAAGCACTATGTGGATGCATCTCTTGATCATGTCCATTGATCCTCATCCCGAAGTTGCTCAAGATGCCAAGGTGGTTGTTGATTATGTTCACGAGAAGCTTTTGGAATCACCGCTGGCTTCTCGAGCTCAGCCACTGATGGATGAGATTGTTAGACTTACGAAACGAACGGCAACGTCCAAATCGCAACCACCTTCACGACAACCTTCAGCGGCGCCATCGACAAGACGCGCACCGACAGCTGGCTCGCCAGCTCCTCCGGCACTGCCAAAGAATGAATCATATCTCTCAATGGGTATGCGTCGTACAGCAAGTATGGCAGCTGCACTCAAGCATCTTACATTCGGAGGAGCGGAGCAACCTGCACCTCCAGTAGCCTCTACCACCCCTCATCAACGTGTACCTGGTGGTCCCCTTCGATCACGAGTGCCCCCCGAATGGAGCAAACCGCCCGATGTCCACGATCCTACTCCAAAACCCATGACTTACGTCAAAGCCAAGGCCCCCAAACCCAGAGGCTTCATCAAACGTCTCCCTACAGAACCTTCATCAATTCCACTGAAGAGTGGCTTTTTTGATTGGTCAATCGAGGTATTGCATTTCATAGAATTCAAAGAAAAAGTCAAATTCTCAGATCAAGACCTGACAACCTTGCAGTATTACCGCGAACCGCAGATGCGCCCTGTAGACTCCGAGGAACCGGGTAGCGACGACTACAATCGGAAATTGTGGCGACGAAGCCGCAATGAGAAAGTCCTCTGGTCCACGCAGCCGTTGAAGGTTGTGGCGGGGACTAGTAAATGGGATGTGCCGATGGGGTTTTTCAATAATGGAACGCAGCCGACGAAGATGAGCTTTCATCAGTTTGAAAACCATTTGGCGATTGCGGATGATAGGGATAGTATTTGGTATATTTTTCCTTCCGCCCAATTTCACTATTCCCTTGCCCCTTCGCGTTCATTTTTTCCATGTAGATGGCACACTGGCTTGAACGAGATTGCTGACCCTTTTGTCATAGTATCTGGGACTGGGAAAAGTCCCATCGCCTCTCCCGCTTCTCCAACGCGAACCCGCCCGGCAGCCGCATCAACGAAGCCCGTTTTATCAACGAAGACGATCAAGCTCTACTCCTCACCGGTTCTTCAGATGGAATCGTCCGCATCTTCCGCAACTATGAATCTGAATCCTCTGTAGAGCTCGTTTCCGCCTTCAGAGCACTGACGAATTTGGTGGACTCTACGAAAAACGCGGGTTTGGTTTTGGATTGGCAGCAAGGGCAGGGGAAATTATTGGTCACGGGGGATGTGAAGGTCATTCGGGTTTGGAGTGCGGCCAAGGAGATTTATGAAGTTGTATGTTCTCCCTTTTTCCTGCTGCTTTGTATACTGAGATCTCAAACTACCCATGTCAACCCCCGTTCCAGTATATTTTTACTCACTAATCTCGTGACTCAAGGAAATACCAACCCGCTCCTCCTCCCCCCTAACCTCGCTCACCACCGACGCCGTCGCCGGCGCAGTCGTCATCGCCGGCTACGGCGACGGCGCCGTCCGCGTCTTCGACCAGCGCAACCGTCCGCAGATGGCCATGGTCCGCGTCTGGCGCAAACATAACCAGTGGATCACGAATGTGCATATGCAGCGTGGGGGCCTCAGAGAACTTGTCTCGGGGTGTAGGAATGGGGAGGTTAAGCTTTGGGATTTGAGGTGGAAGGATGAGATTAAGACTGTTAGGGCGGTGGATGCGGGGGGTGGTGTGAATGGGGGGGGAGGGGGAGTTGGAGGAGGGGTGACGATGAGGGGGTTGAGTGTGCATGAGCATGCGCCTGTTTTTGCTGCGTAAGTCTATTCCTTCTCCTCGTATCTTCCCCCCTTCATACAACCTTTTCTCTCCCCCATCCACAAAGAGACGCCACTAACTCATTTGGATGTATAGTGGCTCATCCTCCCACACAATCCACCTCTACAACATCTCCACCGCCGCCCCCGTCCCGGAAACCCCCACCCCACTTTCCACCCTCCAGCCTACATCCGGCTCTTCATACGCCGGGTTAATGCAGAATCGCCCTACGCCGATTTCTGCCCTGGCGTTTCATCCGCATCGTATGGTTTTGGGGGGTGGCGCGGTGGGGAGTAGTTGGGTTAATGTTTGGGGCTGTAGGGGTGTGGGGGGGAGGGG